>JAJQKT010000023.1:2400000-3600000 GCA_030512225.1 Rauvolfia tetraphylla
TTAATTTGTCACTATCAATAAATTTATTACACATGAAATAAAGTTTGGGGGCTACTAGATGCGATATTTTTTCTAATTATATACAGTAAATAAATTTTTATTTTTTACTATTTATTCTTTAGATTTCTATTAATTCTTTCAACCATCCCAAACACTAAAACTAATATATTAGGAAAACTACTTTGAATTTGCGAAAAATAATATTAGTTCTTTAAATTGTATTAATTTTTACATACTTAAATAAATAATATATATATATATATATATATATATATATATATATATATATATATATATCAACAAAAACGGCCTCAATAAGGTCGTTTTTGTAGTCTGATTGACTTTTGCAGTCAATGACGGAAGTTAGTGATAAGTTTTGCTGTCACCGATGAAACCTACCGGCAGTGGAAGTCACCGGAGACTTCCGCCTCAGGTTGTGGAATTTTCCAAACTTCCGTAGTCTATAGAAGTTGATGGTGACTTTGCAGCCCGCAGTGAAATTCTCCGTCAGGTTCGATACCGGCTAAAGAAGCATCTGGCAGGTTTCACCAATACCAGATTTATAATTTTTTTTGTGTTTTAAATTATTATGAGTAAATAATTTATCTAAACAACTTAATTTATTAGATAAGTATTATGGTCAATTGCAATTAGTTAATTTGAAATGTACACAATTATGTCATTAAGAATTTAATAAATGGATATGTGAATATGTATGAGGTACGATGCATGATATTTTTTTTTGTCTATTTTTAATTTGCAATAGCGTGTTTAATTAACTACCTTTACTTATTATTTTATGCCATATTAATTGAAAGTGGTATAGTAATTTATCTCTTCGAAATCAGTTTAGTAGATTTAATTTGGAAAAAGCATAAATGGAATTGATAAACTAAGTTTTTTCTATTAGGAGGAATTGAATATCTTAATAAAGCGAGCTAAAAGAACTAAAAATTAAATTGTTTTATTTTATTATATTGTAAACATAAATAGATCAACAATTTAATTATGTCTAGTTATACTAATTCTTAATTGCCTGGTTTTTAGCGCTCAATGCGACATAGCGTCACATAATGCGCTGTTATTTTACAGAGATGGGATATAATACACAGTCTGCTGCAGATTGAGGATGAGTCCCATATATTCAAAATAAGATCTTGCACATATTAGTAATAAAGCCTACTTATCAGTCTTGTACGTCATATCAACTGTCAGTACAAATGGATATGCAAAGAGCAAGAGAACATAAATCTGGGTGTGTAAATGCACAGTTTGTCAAAATATCAACCCCGACGTCGTGCTGTACCAATGAATGTAGCCATGGTCAGTGAACAATTTGAAAAGTTGTTTCACTACTGTTCTACCTTCCATACTCGCCATTCTCAACTTGTTCATTAAGATGTACAAAGTTTTTGCCCTTTGCACATAAGGAAGATATGTTAAAATTAATATATATATATATATATATATATATATATATATATATATATATATATATATTACCATAGATATATACAAGTACCAATAGTATAAATAAGGTAACAATATCAAATTTACAAACCTACCACACTGTTCGGGTTCTCCCTGTTCAAATGATCAAATATATGTTTCTGTTTTATGTGGCATTTACTCGTTTTCTTCGTGATATTCATCTTTTGGTCCACCATTATCATTACTAAGAAATTACAGTGACGCAACCTTCTGAGCTGTGTTTGTATTTGTCGTATATCACCACAAGATTCCACATTCCCTCATAATGCTCTCTACCTATTAATTTCAATAGACAATGGCACTTCTTCGTACCCTCAGGCTTTCGGCTCGTGTTGCCATGCTTGTCTAAAGTCTGACTTATGTTGCTGGCTCATTCTTCGCTGCAGAAATAAAATTTTAGTTGGCACTATCCCTCTCACACGTAAGCTCAACAAATCCATTTCTATTTTCATCGCCTAATTTCTAACGGACAATGATCAAGAAGGTCATCATCTGCAATGTCGTTGCCTTTATCCAATTTACTAGCTCTATTTTACTAGAAAATAGATCATTTGTACCGAAATATGGACTCGAATCATTAATTTTAATAAGATCTACAAATTCTTTAAACGAATCGTCCGATAATTACGACCTTTGACCATTCCTATAAAATGCATGATGAAAATTTTTTTTACAGCCTACGTGTGCTCTTGCGATTCATATGTTCAATTATGTTGAATAAATACTATTACTAGTTGCAAGAATACAAAATTTTAATATTATTGATGCATAAAAAAAGATATAAATGAAATTATTAATAAAAAAATATTAATTACGTAAGTTATTTTATTTATAATATTTTATTAAAAATTATTTAAAAAGTAAAAAAATCGGGGGATGTGAAACTTCACGTGGAGTTCCGCATCCTCAATACGAAACTCACTGTAGAGTTTCTCCGTCCACAGTGGAACTCCACAACAACCTTGGATGCGGAACTCCTCTTAGAGTTTTGTAGTCCACAACGAAACATACTATAGATTTTGAAGAGATGTGAACGCATTAAATCATATGATTTCTAAAGAAATGATATTCTTAGATTGTACATGCCAAATTAACAATTTCATTCCCATGCAATTACGAACTGACATAAAGGAAAAGAAAAAATCAAGAAAAAGAGCTGGTCCTATTGATCACTAAAATTATTTGTTTCTTGACCTTTTCTTTAATACCTAAAGATTGACAACACTTTCTTTTATAGATGGAGGTTGTCTGTCAGAACAGAAAGCCAACATTTGATGAAGGAGATGAATTTGATACTAAAGGGAAATGTACTGTAGCAGAACATGATGATGACATATGCAGAAAGGCTCAATTGAAAATTGAACCACCAATGCCTAGAATAGGTCTGGAGTTTGACTCTTTCGATAAAGCCTATAATTTCTACAATGTCCACGGCAAGGGACAAGGATTTGGAATCAGAGTAAGTAAATCATGTTCCCGTTCCAAAAGAAAAGAGCGAAACTTAGTTGTAGTAGTGCAAGTTTCAAGAAAAAAAACAAAAGCAAATAATCCAAGCCCAGAAACTAGATTTGGTTTTCCATCGAGAATGATATTGGAAAACTAGAAGTAGAATTGAATGGCCCAATAAAGGATATTGAAATATTTCTCTTTTTCATCGAGAGGCATCTATGCATTTGAGGAGAAATGCTACAAGTCAATCAAGTAGAAACAACTAACAAGTACATTTTTAGCAAAACTTGCAAAAACTAAAGTAGTAACAAAACTTACAGAAATTAAAGCTGTTGGAACACTTGCAAAAGCCAAAAGCAAACACGTCTCTGGAATCCAGCAATATACTCCTCATAAGGACTCTTGATCTCAATGATCTCTTTGTGTATTGTATTGTCATATTTATCTCAGAATTAGAAGACTTTATATAGAGCTAGGACTTTCTTTTGTTTTGTATATATGTTCCTGTAAATTGACAATAAAGCAATAACAAGAATTCAAGGGAGTTCCTTTCTTTTTTCTTGTTCATTATTTCTTCATGGTATCAGAGCAATAGAGTACGAGTTCTGTTATGATATATACTCGTTGATTGTTTTTTTTAGACATGGCTATAGCAGAAATTTCTCCCTCTAGTCCATATTTTCTGAACACTAACGAAAATCCCTCTTTGTTACTTGTTCAACCTGTTCTGACACCTTCAAACTATCATTCTTGGGCCAGAGCCATGGAAACAGCTTTAGAGGCGAAGAATAAAAAGGGGTTCATTGACAGAACAATCAAAAAACCGGCGAAGGGAGATAAGTTATTTTCAGTATGGACTCAATGCAACAGCATGGTCCTTGCTTGGATTACCCGAGCTTTAGATCCTACACACGTCTCAGAATCGTTTGGGATGAAATTTTGATTCTACGACCTCTCCCTCACTGTGTATGTGAGCCTGTTTGTGATTGCGGTGCTCTCAAAACTCTGAGAGGATATATGGAGTCCGAGTATGCTATTCGGTTCCTCATGGGGTTGAATGACAATTTTGCTCAAGTTCGTTCGCAGATTCTACTCATCTCGCCTTTGCCTTCAATCAAAGAAATCTTCAATATGGTAGTGCAACATGAAAGACAATTACATGTCTCAACATTAGCTTCTACTAGTGAACTTGGTATTCCAGCGGCATCAACCAATAACACTGGATCGTTGCCTATCTTTCAAGTTGCAGGAAATCCTGGCAAAAGAGGAATGGATTCGGGGCAGAAGAAAAATCTGGTTTGCACTTTTTGTGGAAAAAGTGGACACACGCATGACCGTTGCTATAGGAAGCATGGATTTCCCCCCAACTTTAAAGGCAGAAACAAATCCTCTATCACTGTGAATCATGTTTCTAACACAGGCACTGCTTCCATGCAAACGGATTCAAATCTGCCAAATTTCTCCCCAGATCAGATAAATCAATTGGTTCAAATGTTGCAAGGATTGAACACTGCAACTTCTGTTTCTGTGTCTACACCTGCTGCTTCTTCCGATCATCATGCTATGACATATACCATTGATGCCAAGGATACAGGTAAACCTCCAGTTTCATCTTTAATGCTTTGGATTTTGGACTCTGGAGCTACTACTCATGTCGCATGTAATTTGTCTGTTTTCTCTTCAATTACCCGAGTGCATGGAGTTAATATTAACTTGCCAAATGGTCAAGTACTGTCTGTTACTCACAAAGGAGATGTTCCCATTAATTCATATTTGACATTACATGAGGTTTTGTATGTACCTACTTTCAAATACAATCTGATTTCCTTGAGCCAGTTATCACGGCATTCTGATATTTGCACCATTTTTCGCGCTAACATGTGTATGCTTCAGGACCTCACTTTTTCGAGGATGATTGGATTAGCTAGAGCAGAAAATGGTCTTTACATTCTTCACTCAGAGTTTCCAGTTTCTTCATCATCTATGGCTGCTGCAGTTTCCACTTCTTCTATTTTTTCTGGTCATTTGAATAAGTCCCTCTTATGGCACTATAGATTAGGACATTTGTTACTTCTAGACTCAAGTTACTGCAAAATTCTCATTCAGTAATAAAGGATGTTGATCATTCATATTGTCCGATTTGTCCAATTGTAAAGCAACGTCGTCTCTCTTTTCCTTTGCATAAGAATTCCACCTCAAATTGTTTTGAAATTGTGCATGCTGATATATGGGGGCCAAGTAAAGTCAAGAGTATTCATGGACATTCTTATTTCTTGACTATTGTTGATGATTTTAGCCGTTTTACTTGGACATTTTTGATGAAACAAAAGTCTGAGGCACGGGGTCTACTGCAATCCTTTTGCGTTTTTGTCCAAAATCAGTTTCAACAATCCGTAAAAATCATTCGTAGTGATAATGGAGCAGAATTTCAAATGTCCTCATTTATGCTTCTAAGGGAATTATTCATCAAACTACATGCGTTGAAACATCCCAACAAAATGGAATTGTGGAACGCAAACATCAACATCTCTTGAATGTAGCTCGTTCTCTAAAGTTTCAATCCTCACTTCCATTGGCCTATTGGAGCTACTTTGTTCAGCATGCCACTCTTCTTGTCAATTATGCACCTACTCCAATCTTAAATAATAAAAGTCCCTATGAGGTCTTGTACTCTAGAAAGCCTGTTTTTGATAATCTCAAAGTTTTTGGCTCCTTAGCATATGCATGCACTACTGCTCATGGCCGCTCAAAATTTGATCCGAGGGGGAGAAAAAGTGTCTTCTTGGGATATCCAGCTCACACCAAAGGCTACATTCTCTTAGATTTATATACTCGCGAAATTTTTGTGTCGATGGATGTGAATTTTTATGAAACTATTTTTCCTTGCTCTGTTTCTCATTCGAATGCATCTCATAATTCACTTCCGTTGCTGATGCCTTATAATAACTCCTCAACTTCGTCTTCTTTCTCCACATCTTCAGGTATTCCCCTATCTGAATCATTCGATAACTCCTCTTCAGTTCCGCTTTCATCTGAATTCCAAATCGAATCAGCACCTCCTACTTCTTATACTCCTGAAATTCCAGCAGCTTCCTCCTGTTTTGCGGCGCTCAAGTAGATCAAGACAGCAACCTTCCTATCTCAAGGAATATGCTTGTAATCTTCTTCAAAATTCCTCACCCATTGAACTTTCATGTACTCCGCATTTATTATCCCTCACACATGGATATGATTTATTATCTCCGGAGCACAAAATTTTAGCATTAAATTTGTTAACTAATGAGGAACCTAGCTCTTTTTTTACTACTGTTAAACAGGAGAAATGGAGAGAAGCTATGAATGCGGAGCTAAATGCCTTAAAGGATAATCATACTTGGAGCCTGGTCCCACTTCCATCCGGAATAAAACCCATTGGTTGCAAATGGGTTTATCGGATTAAATACAAGGCAGATGGTCACATTGAACGTTACAAAGCCAGACTAGTTGCCAAGGGGTACACGCAACAAGAGGGTATTGATTTTTTAGAAACATTTTCTCCTGTTGCCAAAATGACAACCATTCGCACTCTTTTGGCTATTTATGCAGTTCGAGGATGGTATCTTGAACAACTTGACATCAACAATGCTTTTTTACATGGTGACTTGGATGAGACCGTTTACATGATTCCACCTCCTGGTTATTCTTGTCGTCCTAATCTTGTGTGCAAACTCAATAAGTCCTTGTATGGACTCCGGCAGGACAGTCGTCAGTGGCATAGCAAACTCACCCATGCTTTACTTTCTCAAGGTTTCAAGCCAGCCGCGAGTGATCCTAGCCTTTTCTTGCGTCATAGTTCTTCAGCAGTCATGGCAGTTTTAGTTTATGTGGATGATCTTATCATTGCAGGCAATAACATGTATGCAATTCGGGCTTTAAAGCAATTCCTGCATGACATGTTTCGGATAAAAGACCTTGGTCCTCTCAAATTTTTCTTAGGCTTGGAAGTTGCTCGCTCTAAATCAGGAATAAATCTCTACCAACGTAAGTATGTGCTCAACTTATTGGAGGAATATGGTTTCTTGGGTTCTAAACCCATTTCTACTCCCATGGATGTCTCATATGTCCCAGCTAACGACGATTCTGAATTTCTTTCTGATTCCACCCATTACTGACGTCTCATTGGTCGACTTCTTTATCTCACGAACACACGCCCCGATATTAGTTTTGTTTTACAGAGACTTAGCCAATTTCTTGATCAGCCTACTCTTTTGCATTTGAAAGCCGCACATCGCATTTTGAGATATCTCAAGGGCTGCCCTACTTTAGGTTTGTTTTTCTCCAGTACCACTTCGTTGAAGCTTACTGCTTTTTCTGATTCAGATTGGGCGGGTTGTCCAGATACTCGACGGTCTGTCACTGGGTAATGCATGTTTCTTGGGTCTTCTCTCATTTCTTGGAAGTCTAAGAAACAAACAACTGTTTCTAGGAGTTCCTCTGAAGCTGAATATCGCGCTATGGCCTCTACTACTTGTGAAATCTTATGGCTTCTTCATCTTCTCTGCGACTTACGGGTTCCTCAATCTTTTGCTATTCCTCTTTTCTGCGACAATGAAAGTGCACTCCACATTGCTGCTAATCCTGTCTTTCATGAGCGCACTAAACACTTGGAGATTGATTGTCATCTTGTTCGTGAAAAGGCTCAAGCCGGCCTCGTGAAACCGCTTCCTATTTCATCACACCACCAAGCTGCTGACATTCTCACTAAAGCATTGGATTCTTCTCGGTTTCATTTCTTACTCCAGCAGCTAGGTTTGCATAGTATTTTTTCCCCCGTCCGGCTTGCGAGGGGTGTTGGAACACTTGCAAAAGCCAAAAGCAACACGTCTCTGGAATCCAGCAATATACTCCTCATAAGGACTCTTGATCTCAATGATCTCTTTGTATATTATATTGTCATATTTATCTCAGAATTAGAAGACTTTATATAGAGCTAGGACTTTCTTTTGTTTTGTATATATGTTCTTGCAAATTGACAATAAAGCAATAACGAGAATTCAAGGGAGTTCCTTTCTTTTTTCTTGTTCATTATTTCTTCAAAAGCAGTAACAAAACATGCTGATTAAACAAGAGAAACAAGAAATTGGGCAAAAAGAAATTTTCTCACCTTCTTACTGAACTGGCTGAATTTACTTCTCAAAGAAATCGTGTTGGTGTCAAGTGTTAGAGCAAAGGGAAGGTGGAAGTGGAAGCTTCGATTTTGTGAAAATTTTCTCTGAAGCTGAAGCAGGAGTGGAGCTGCGGCTGCTGTCTATAAGGACTTGGTAACCCTCGTTTTTTCCTCGACTCGATAATATTAGAATCTTTTTTAAAAAAAATTAGATTTCAGTGTTCGATTTGAAAATCCAAAAACCAAACCCCGAATTTGAATTGGTGATCTCCAAATCGAAGATTGAACAATTATTTGGTTCGATTTAGTATGTAAATTTTTTCAAATTATGCACACCCCTACTTAACCCCTGTGAAACCATGAATCCCCCGTCCAATAGGTAAAACGGGGACAATATTCATCCCTACCCACAATGCATAATTGGGGTCCATCCTTGTATGGCATAGATTGTCCATGTATATGAACTTTCTTTTTTCCCATTTTGGAACAGTTCATATGAGTTATGACATTCTATTTCTTAAGCAGAATTTCATTATTGAGATGTTGGAAATAAAGTTTGAACATTCTTATGGATGAAAATTTTTTATGGCTATTCACCAACATAAAAATATGAGTGTTATTTTTATTTAATTTTTTGTTTTTGTTAGGATTGAAAATTTATTGTTACCAGCAGAAATATAGAGTTGAAAAGTTGACTTTTTGAAAAAGAAATATTTTTTTAAGAAAAAACCCAATCCAAGAAGCAGAAGTCATAGGCTCTATCAAATAAATTCATGATCTTGTTGTTAGTAAAAACTACCTGGAATTTTTTGCCAATCTATCAAAATCAAATAATTTGGAAACCATGTTTCGAAAGATAATTCATTATATATCATTGTATAGACATTAAAAAACTTATTTTATTTTGAACAATTGCCACATGAGATAACACAATGTCTTGAACTAACCAATGCGAAATGGCTTCATTTATTCGCTATATCAAGCAAGCACTTAGAAAGTTCTTCTGGCTTTGAAAGCATTGCCATATGGTCTGCTTCTTCGATCTCTTTTACAGCAGTGACCCCAGTATTTTGAACCATCCAAAGCTGGAACTCAAGCGGAATTGCTTTATCTTCATTGCAAACGATATAAGTTCGCCTCACTGAACCGAACCTTTCAGTGCAGAACTTTTCGGCCTTAGACAAATCTTGAAGAAATAACGGACCTGGTCTAATCAGCATTTTGGCTAATTCAAGGTCCTGCAAAGCAAGATATGAAATTTAAGTAGGATGTTGGGCTTTCTTAATTTGGTTAAAGAAACTGGGCTGGTTAGAAGCAGCGAATGGCTCACCTCGGTGGTGCAATTCTGATACAATTTCATTCTAATAAATTGAGCTCCAAAGTGCATTGACGTTCCTGGCTTTTCTGAGCTTCCATAGGTTAAAAATTGTGTGTCCAGCATAAATTCTATCGGATACCACTCAAAATACTTTTATAGGAGGCCCAAAAGGAAAAAAAAGAAAAATAAAAATGAAAAGGAAAAATATCAGTTGCTGAAAAAATAATCATCATGAGAAGTAATTGATCATAGTCAAGACATAATCAATCCAAATAAAATTTTACTTTTCTTTATAATATGAATTACATTTTCTCTCACAAAAAATCAATTTGGATCTTACCAAAAAATCAACTGCGAACTTTAATGTCTAGTTGCCTTAAAATATAAAACAAAAATAAAACTAAATTGGCAAAACGAAGGTCTTTGCAAGAAGAATTCGTTGGCCTATCAAAATCGAAGACTCCATCACGAGAATTGTAAAAATAGCAAAAATAAAGAATAAACCCAGACCTTGTCCAGTGGATAGGATGGTGCATGGTCAGAATCAGGCATAAAGGCAGCCACAAACACAGCAACTAATATTTTCTCTGGGTAGCGTTCCATGGCGAGACCCAAGCTGATGCCACCAAAGCTGTGGCCAACAAGTACAATTGTCTCCTCTGGAGGAATTGCAGCCATGAGTTCCATCAATGGTGAAGAGTAGTCGTCAAATGCATGAAGCTCATGGAGGCTTCTCGTGTTGATGCCGGAGGCCGAGAGGTCAACGGCCGTGACCTTATGCCCGGCCGACTCGAGCAGGGGCTTCAGCTTGTACCAGCTCCAAGATCCATGGCATGCACCATGAACCAGAACAAAATGCTTTTGTTACTTGGCATTTGCGGCATCCATCTTTTTAGTGAATGCTTAGACCTGTATTGATCTCTTAAGTGTGTTTACTTGGGACGAGGCATCTGCTCTCACTCGGTGTCTAGTAATAAAAAAAGAGCGGTGTTGAGTGTTATTGAAATTTTTTCTTTTTTTTTTCAGTATGTATATATTGACAAAAAATTAATGATCGTCACTTTGAGATATACACTTGATTAAACTCCATCTATATAATAACTTTAAAGTCTACAGAAAGGTAAAATACAAAAAGTTTTACATGCCGAGTTCATGTCTAAAAAAGAAGAAGTTTAAACTTGAATGTTTATATAAAGAACTTCGGTTCTTGAAAGGGCAACCAACCCCATTGAGAATAAGTTCTATTGAAGTTATTGCAATATTAAATATCGTCTCCTGTTGCATAAAAAAAAATGTGACATATACATAAAGATCTTCTCGGATTTTGTTGGTATAAAACAAAGCGATAAGAACGAAGGAGGAATCTGACCTAAATTCTTTAAGAAAAAGGATTCACATATGTTCCAATTTAATGACTTGGCTTAGACTAGTACCCATAAATAAGCTTAACCAGTAAATCAAACAGCGATCATAAGAAGCACAACCAAGAAGGGATTTGACTTAAACTATTTATAAGTTATTCCTATATGTTCCGATTTGACAAACAGCTGTTCCAGCAAATCAATCAGTGATTGTTGCATATTCTTCACTGTCTTGAAGATCATCATTAAATGCGACAATTAAGTTCGTAAATAAAATTATATGACATAATTTTATTTCTATAAGGGAATTAAATTATTAAAAATTTTAATAAATACATAAATACTTTTATTTAAAAGTTGTTGGTTACTGTTACAAATTCAAATTCAATGTTAGAGATTGATATTTTGAATATTTAGCTAAAAAATTAGTTTGTAAATGGATTCAAACAAAATGGGTTTCGAAACCCTATACCATAAAGTGGTTCTAAATCGGTTTCTAATATGTTACAAAATCATACTGCGGTTTCAAATTAGTTTTTAATATGATTGTCGGTCTTAAATCAGTTTTAAACCCAATATTTAATATTATGATGTATATCATAATTAAGTTTTATGATTTGATATCCTACACCTTGATGAATTTAAATAAATTATTGTGACCATCATATAATTATTATATATATGTATTTAGATTATGAGTTTATATAATTATCTATAGTCGAGTAAACAGTTATATAATGTATTTGTTATGTAATATTTATGTTTAAGATATATATTGATTTATATATACTTATTTTTAATTATTATACAAGTATAATCAAATGTCATACAATAATTATATATAATACTAATATATTTTATCTATATAAATAAAATTAATAATTTTTTATTAATTATTAAACACATGTAATAAGTTAATAACGTGAGGTTATTACCTATTCAAAAATTATAATACGCATTATTAATTTAAAAATATAATATATATATATATATATATAGTATAAATTAAAAAATTACACAAAAATATTCACAACAGAAAGCTTAGTCTGGTAGTGGAGCACGTGCAACCCACACCAACAACTAAGGTTCGAGTCATGTAAGGAGTGATTTTTCCCAAATTATTGATGTGTGCATACACACGCGCGCTTGGGCTCACCACCACACGTCAGGTGCGCTGGTTGGCCGGGCTGGATCTACCTGATATTTTTTTTTTTTTTTTTGCATTTATCGTTCATTTTTTAAAATCAATTTCAAATCATTTTTATTTCAGTTTTAAAATAGAAACTGATTTTTTTTTCGATTTCAATATTAGACCGCAAACACCATATTTGAAACCGATTTGTTAGTTTCAAAATTGCTTTTTTCTTGTAATGTAGATGCAAAACTCCACGCAAAATTCTTAATTCTATTGCAGAAAGACTAAAGACAATAATGTCACTGTGGAGTTCCGTTGTCCATAGCAAAACTCCATGGCAAGTTCTTCCTTGGGATGCAGAACTCCACTTAGAGTTCCGCAGTCCACAGCGAAACTCACTCTAGATTTTGAAGAAAAAGAGAAAAAATGAGACAAAAAATATTTTATCAGAAGTTTATCGGGGGTTAGTGAATAGCATAGGCATCGGAGAAATGAGAGGATCACAAGGTGGTGAAACTTTATTGGTGGCCCAGGGATTTAAGAAAATTATATCTAGATGTAATGGCTTTGGTTCAAAAGTATGAAAAACCAGATATTTTCTTAACCATTTTATGTGACCCAATGTGATCTAGAATACAAGTGTTTATTGCCTAACGAAGTTCCTCAAAACCATCCTGACCTGTTGGCTCGAGTTTTAGACCAAAATTGATTATTCTCAAAGAACAACTTTTTAAGGTACCATCGGATGAACACATTGCTAGAGTGTACTCAAAATACCATGTTCCTAAGGAGGAATACTTTCTTATTAAACCGGCGGATTTTGATTAAGTGTGTACTCCTCTCGAATGCTTTACTTTGTGCATGGACCATCTAAAAAAAGGTCTATCACTTCCCTTTCTAGAACTATGAACTGCTGGAGTATCTTACCAGACTAGAGCTCCCGAACCTTTTATCCCGAATTTAACTTCCCCAAATTACTGGAGTATCTAAAAAGAGGTCCTCACCTTGTCTCCGCCACCAAATGCAACTCTTCTTGCGAGACCTTTATCAAACCCGACACTTTCTCTTTCAAGTATTAACTTCCTTCTATTATAACAATTCAGTCATCATTATTTGTATACAAACACTTATGATTTAATTTCCAAACAATTGTAGGACAAAATAGTCAACTGAATGCAACTACAACACCTGGCAAAACAATTTGAAAGTACTGAAATCGAATGCAGTGTTGCCGGTTTTCACAAATCGTCTGGTCTTTAGTGTACACTAGAGACTGTTTAGAATTACATCGTCACGAGTAGTGAATTGAATTGCTAAATAAAAATTTATTACTCCACTAAACTCTCACTTACAAGACATCAAACACTCACAATTAGAGTATATTTAACTTTTCACTAGCCACACTAACACAAGTAACTCTCACTCTCTTTTTCTCTCTTATTTGCTCACTCAATGAAGCACCTCTCATTTACTTACACTCTTCACTCTTATAGATCTTGGTTCACCAACTTTGTTAAATTCTAGAGCTCTCTATTTGCTTCTTATTTCAAGAGAATTATAGATATGCTTTGAGTCAAATTTTGTTGCTCCAACTTTCTTGAATATTCTTTAACTTGCTTGAACCTTCTCCAACTTGCTTGAATCTCCTAGAAAGATATGGATGACTCTCTCAACACTCTCTCTCATCCTTTACTATTTCTTCTTCGTGTACTCTTGGTGAAGATATCCGCTATCTGCTCTTCATTCTTTACATATTTCATATTGATATCTCCACAAAACACTTTTTCTTGAACAAAGTGATAGTGAACCTCTACATGCTTTATTCTTGATTGGTTGTCACTGCATCATTCATTGATTGATGAAGATCATTTAGCAGTTATAATAACAACCTACATTCTTGAGCGGCCATTGATGCAGTACGATATTCAACCTCGGTACTTGATAGTGACACTGTGGGTTGTCTCTTACTGCACCATGCGATTATTCCCGATCCGAGGTTAAACATGTATCCGGTAGTTGATCAACGAGTGTCATGGTCACCTGCGTAATCAGCGTCACAATATCCTATCATCTTACTTACATCTGTCTTCCTATAGAATAAGCCATAATCTATAGTTCCTTTTACGTACCTTAGTATTCGTCTTACTGCTTCTAGATGGAGCTTTTTTTAGTTTCTGCATAAATTGACTTACTACTCCAACAGCATATAAAATATTAGGCCTTGTCAGTGTTAGATAAATTAATCTTCCCACGAGCTGTCAGTACATTGTCATGTCATCGAGCTCTTTCCTTTCTATTGAGCTTAGTCGAGCATTCACCTTGGTGATTGGCTTGCAATCAATTATTCCATACTTTTGCAGAAAATCCCTGACATACTTCTCTTGACATAGGAATATTCCATTATTTCCTCGATCTATCTCCAAGCCAAAGAAATGCTTCAACTCCCGAAGCTCTTTCATCTGAAATTGTACCGAGAGATTTGACCTAATCTATCTGATCTCTTCTTGATGATCTCCAGTGATGATGAGGTCATCCACGTACACGAGTATTATGGCTAGCTTTCCTTCTTGACTTTTGATTAATAGGCTTGAATCTGCTGGTGCCACTGAATATCCATTATGTATTAAGAACTCTACTATTTTCCCGTACCACGCTCTAGGTGCTTGTTTTAATCCATAGAGCGCCTTTTTAACTTGCATACATACTCTAGATATGCCTTACTCTCGAACCCTCTTGGCTGCTGCATATATATCTTTCTATCAAGTTCACCATGTAAGAAACCATTTTTAACATCCATCTGCCACAATCTCTAGGACTTGCTTGCAGCTAAGGCGAGTAATACTCTTACTGTAGTGATCTTGGCTACCAAACTGAATGTGTCGTCATAATCCAATCCATACTTCTATGAGAATTCACGAGTCACTAGTCGAGCCTTGTATCTATCGATTGATCCATCAAATCTTGTCTTAACTTATATACCCATTTACAAGAAATGGTTTGTACTCCCTTTGGTCTTGGATATGTCAAATGTCATCGTATCCTATTCTTCCTCAAGAATTTAGTGAACTCGTACGAGGTATATTCTCTGTCATTATTTGTACCAAGGCACTGTATTTGATGACCTACCTTATCCTCCACTTTTTCATTGAAGGCTTTTAATTTTTCTAATGCTTTTGATTTTTCTTTCATAAAATTTATCCAAACATATCGAGATTAATCATCAATAAATGTTATTATATAGTGATAGCCACTTACCGATAGTTGTTTCACTAGTCCAAACACGTCTAAGTGTATCAACTCTAAAGGTGTGGTGGCTCTAAACTTTGACTCCTCATATGGTAGTTGGTGTACTTTTTCATACTGTTATCCAGTACATAATATGTTGTCTCGAACTTCTAATTGTGAAAGACCAGTGAGTATTGCTTTCTTCATCATTGCCTTTAATCTAGTGTAGCTCACATGTCCCAATCGTGCGTGCCATAAATCTGGTGTCTCATTCTCCCTTGTCTTGTCTGCATATGCCATTTTTGCTGCCATTACATATACCGACTCTAGTTTGAATCCTTCCATAATTGGTGGTCCCGCTAGCTTCAATTGACTATACACCTTCACGTCCTTTGGACCATACACCACAAAATTGTCTGCTAAAGTTAATTATGATACTGACAGAAGATTCTTTTTCATACCCAGCACATATAATACATTTTCTAATTCCATTTCAGTTAACTTGAAACGAGGTATGACATTGGCCTTGTCAACGTGTGTGATTGGCATCTTGGAATTGTTTGCAGTCACCACAACTCATTTTTCATCATACTCTTCCATATTATGGATCTTTTCCTTATCTCCTATCATATGATTGGTGTACCCAGAATCTATTATCCAATCATTTTTAAAATTGATCAAATTATCACTTACCGCGACTACGACATGATCTTCTTCTAGTGCAAGGGATGCCTGAAAATCCCATTCATCTTCACTGCTATTTGTCTTCTTGGAAATAGTAGTATTTCCTTTTGCGTGATTGTGCCAACAATCTTGAGTAAAATGTCCTTTCTTCTCGCAATTGTAACAAACAATTAGCTTGTCACTGATTTCTTTTATTGTTGCCTCCTTGTGGTTTATCTCTCCCTGGTTGAGAGCCTTTTCAAGGGTGTACTTGTCTTGAGTTTTGTCTACCTTGATTCTTTCCTTCTTCAGGATTTTTCTTTCCTTTGAAAGTTTGCCTCTTGGTAAAGAGTGCTTTCTCCTTATCTTTCTCTAAGACTCTAATATTTTGTTTGTTTAGAGCCTCTTCATCAGCCAACATATTTTCCAACTCATTGAGAGTTGGTTCTTTAGCCCATCCACATGTTGCTGCTATGGTGGGATTGAATTCATGACGAAGCCCTCGCACTATTATCCTTCTCATCCTTGTATCTTTGATAGGATGAAGCAGATCTAATTTTGTAATTTTCTCAGACAAAAAATTTAACTTTGTCAAAGAATTGACTTACAGTCATGTTGCCTTATGTGAGTGTCATCAACTTATTTTCGAGCCTCTGCAACTTGGAGTCATTCGCCTTGGCGAAACATTCTGCTAACGTGTCCCACACTTCCTTTAGTGTTTTTGCATCTTTAATTTTATCTAAATATCGTTTTTCTACTATTAAGGCTAAGATAGATAAAGCCTTACCAATATTCGTGTACCATTTTTTGTATTCTGCTACATTTTTCTTTGGAGGTGGCATTGTTTGGTTGCCGTCAATCATCTCCCATAAGCCTTGTCCTCTCAAGTAAAGCTTGAGACAGATATTCCATTCACTGTAATTGTCGTCGTTGAGTTTTTCGATAGTATTAACTTACTCCTCCATTATGAGTTGGTGATTCCTCGTCCCGATCAACCAACTTCACAATCTTACACAAGCAAAGTCTCCACGTACCACGATTATCAATTAGCCAATGTTGAGCACGGTCCTTGACCGTCTATTTTGATAGAATTTCCTCGATCGACGAACACGAATACGGTCCCTGACCATATTTACCTTAATTATGACAATCCCACAACAACCTACTCTGATACCAGTTGTTGAGAAAGGTGGCTAAACAAAAATTTATTACTCCACTAAACTCTCACTTACAAGCCATCAAAATAATTAAAGTGTATTTAACTTTTCACTAGACACTCTAACACAAGTAACTCTCACTCTCAATGGAGCACCTCACACTTACTTGCACTCTTCACTCTTTCTGCACACTCACTGATTTAAGATCGATATTTTTAAAAAAAAGACAAAAAAATATTATTTAGAAACCGATTAGAATAAAAATAAATAGTTAAATTCTAATTTTGAAACTAATTTGAAATCAAAAGATTAATTTTTTAATCATTTTAAAAATCAATTTAAAACTAATATATGATTTTTAAATAAAAAATAAATATATGATGTGAAACTGATAGTTTTTTAAAATAGACACAAAATATTTTTTAGAAACCAACTGAGATAAAAATATATAGTTAAATTTTTTATTTTGAAATCAATTTGAAATTGAGTTGGGCAATAATTAAGTATTTAAATTTTTGTTTAGAAAGTAATTTAAAACTGATTTTTAAATATTTAATCTTTTAATCTTTTAAAAACTGATTTGGAACCAATATACAATTTTTGAATAAAATAAACATATGGATTAAAACTAATTTGAAATCGATATTTTTAAAAAAGAAATAAAATATTATTTAGAAGCTTATTTGAAATTCATTAGGATAAAAATAAATAGTTATATTCTTAGTTTCAAATTGACTTGAAACTAATTTTTGCAAATATATATAATTATTTAGAAACCATTAAAAAAATATTTTCTTTAAAAACTGCATTTTGGTTTCAAATCGATTTTTAAATATTTTTAAATTTAAAATATAAAAAATTAAAAATTATTTTATTTAGAAATCAAATTTTTGTTTCAAATCGATTTTTATATATGCAAATTTTAAAAAAAAAATTAATTTTTTAAAACCCCTACAAATTTAAAAAACAACCCATCTCAAATCATGAAACCATCAAGAAGCCAATATTAATTCAATCTCAAACATCAACATCAACCACCCAAAATAAAAACTCTTAATAGTAAAACTGATCATCAATAAACCAAGATTAATCCAGCCCTAAACATAAATATCAATCCATCAAAAATAAAAATTCTAAATAGTCACACATAACATAACGTGGTGAAATAGAAATAATAATAAAAGTGATCCTAAGTCTATGTCTTTGGAGCAGATGGACTCGAGGCCTCATCATACTCGCTCTCTTCATCTTCATCATCTGATGAGTTATGAGGCATAGGAAAGTTGAACCATATTTTGCAAATATCCTCTATTGTGTCTCATATACATTTTGGCCATCTTCATCTTCATTCGCATTTTATGCTCCAATTCAATTCGAACATGAGCTTATATGCTCTCTCTCTCTCTCTCTCTCTCTCTCTCTCTCTCTCTCTCTCTCTCTCTCGATCGCAACGTCGATGACGATGCTGCTAAATACATAAACGTCTCTCTGAAATCTAGCTATCTTCTGTTGGGATGCAAACTAAATCTCACATGGAAAAATTGATAGAAGGGAAAAATTGATAGAAGAGTTGTCTAAATATATGATTTAAGATAACTCCATTAGTATGAGGCATTTTGGGAGATACCCAAAAAACAAATCCGTGAGGGTTTAGCCCAAAGCGGACAATATCATACTAATGTGGAGTTTAGAAGACGTTAGACAATTCTAACAAGTGGTATCAGAGCCGATGGTTCGTCTGGGTGACGTGGCACCGTGGGAAGCCCCCCTCGTTGGAGATCTGCAATTGATGCCTTGTGTCGAAAGTCTTCCTAATAATGGGATGGTCAGGCAGCGTGTCCCGCTGGTTGGTAGCGGCGGTGCAAGATGGTTAGCAGATTAAATGGATTACCTATGAATGAAAGGTCATGACCTGTGTGGTCCTTAGTTTGAGGGGAGGATTGTTGGGATGCAAACTAAATCTCACATGGAAAAATTGATAGAAGAGTTGTCTAAATATAAGATTCAAGATAACTCCATTAGTATGAGGCCTTTTGGGAGATACCCAAAAAACAAATCCGTGAGGGTTTAGCCCAAAGCGGACAATATCATACTAATGTGGAGTTTGGAAGACGTTAGACAATTCTAACAAGTATTGTTAGGTTGTGGAGCCTGATTAATATTTAATTAGTTTTTTAGGATGTACCTTTTATTCTCCGAATAGCTATTTTTATAGCCTGTATTCTTGGTAACTGAATATACTCAAAATCATCAATATAAAACCTTACCGCTGTGGAGTTTACCTACGTGCATTACCACGTATTTTATTTCTCCTCAGTTTTTTCCTCTCTCTTCTTCTTCGTTTATTATTTTCTTCATTAGAGATTGTATGGTGTGTTCTTGATCCTAACAACTGGTATCAGAGCAAGGAGAAATTCACCACGATCTATGCAGATGGAGAGTATGAAGATTGGAATCGAGAAGTTTGATGGATCCGATTTCGGTTTCTGGAAGATGCAGATTGAAGATTATCTGTACCAGAAAGTTCTTCACGAACCCTTATCCGGGGTGAAGCCGGATTCCATGACCGAGGAGCAGTGGAAACTCAAAGATCGGCAAGCTCTAGGGTTGATCCGATTGACACTGTCTAAAAACGTGGCGTTCAACATCGTCAAGGAGAAGTCAACGCCAGATCTGTTGAAAGAGCTCGCGAATATGTACGAAAAACCGTCGGCTATGAATAATGTATATTTGATGCGTAAATTGTTCAATTTACAGATGTCTGAAAGTGGATCTGTTGCGAATCATATAAACGAATTCAATATGATCGTGAGTCAACTGAGTTCTGTGGATATTAATTTCGAAGATGAAATTAAAGCAATTATTTTGATGTCTTATTTACCTGAGTCTTAGGATACTGTTGTTGCTGCGATTAGTAGTTCCCGGGGGTTTGAGAAACTGAAGTTTGATGAAATCTGAGATGTTGTTCTCAGCGAAAGTATTCGCAAACGAGAAATTGGAGATTCATCGGGTAGTGCTCTCAGCGTTGACCGAAGGGGGAGAATCAGATCAAAGGGCCAAATCAAAATGGCCGATCAAAATCACGGAACAGAGGAAAATCTCCAAACAAACCAAATGTAACGTGTTGGAACTGTGGAGAAAAAGGGCACTTTCGGACTGACTGTACAAAAACAAAGAAGAAGCAGAATTACAAATATGGAGATGATAATGATTCTGTAAATTCAGTAGAAGATATTGGAGATGTTCTAATTCTTAGTGTGGACAGCCCGGTTGAATCCTGGATTTTGGATTCGGATGCATCTTTTCATTCGTCTCCGAGCAAGGAATTGTTCCTGAATTTCAAGTCTAGAAATTTTGGAAAGGTGTATCTTGCTGATAATAAGAGCTTGGACATTGAAGGAAAAGGAGATGTCTGCATACAAACTCCAGCAGGAAATCAGTGGACATTGGAGGATGTCAGATATATTCCTGATCTCAAGAAGAATCTGATCTCTATTAGTTAGTTGGACAGCACAGGCTATGCAGCAGAGTTTGGGAAGAGTTCGTGGAAGATTGTGAAAGGTGCTATGGTAGTAGCGCGTGGCACAAAATCTGGAACCTTATACACCACTGCAGGGTGTATAAATATAGCTAATGTTACTGAATGTGCTTCCAGTTCAAGTTTGTGGCATAACAGACTTGGACACATGAGTGCTAAAGGGATGAAGATGTTGGTTGCAAAGGGAGCTTTAGAGGGTCTGAAATCTGTTGATATGAGTTTCTGTGAGGGTTGTGTTATGGGCAAACAGAAAAGAGTCAGTTTCACGAAGGTCCCCAGAGAACCAAAGAAAGTACGGTTGAAAATGGTCCACACTGATGTTTGGGGACCATCTCCAGTTTCATCACTTGGTGGATCCAAGTTCTATGTCACCTTCATTGATGATTTCAGCAGGAAGGTATGGGTTTACTTCTTGAAACACAAGTCAGATGTGTTTGACACATTCAAGAGGTGGACAGCTGAAGTTGAGAATCAAACTGGTTTGAAGATCAAATGCCTAAGGTCTGACAATGGAGGGGTGTATGACAAGTCAGAATTCAAAGCATTCTGTTTAGCTGAGGGAATCAGATTAATGAGGACAGATCCTGGTATGGCAAGACAAAATGGAATTGCTGAGAGGATGAACAGAACATTGATGAGCGTGCAAGGAGTATGAGAATACATTCTGGATTGCCAAAGACATTTTTGGCAGATGCTGTGAGCACGGATGCATACTTGATTAATAGAGGACCATCAGTTCCTCTAGGATTCAAGATTCCAGAAGAGGTATGGACATGAAAAGAACCCAAGTACTCTCATTTGAGAACTTTTGGTTGCACTGCATATATTCATATTGATCCGGAGAAAAGAGACAAGCTTGATACTAAGGCTGTGAAGTGCTACTTCATAGGCTATGGTTCTGACATGTTTGGCTACAGGTTTTGGGATGAGAAAAATAGAAAAATCTTGAGGCACTATGACGTTACCTTTGATGATAATGTGTTGTACAAGGACAAAGAGAAAAATGGTTCAGAGACTACAAAGCAAGTGGGAGTTGAGATTGAGTTACAAAAGAGTTTGTCCAGTGATACTGCAACAGAATCTCAAGAAACTCCGGAGATTGTTGCTGAACAACTTGAGGCGGAGCAAGTAACACCTGAGTCGGTGCTAAGGAGATCATCGAGGATCGTCAGACCACCAGATTGGTATTCACCTTCATTACATTATTTGTTACTAACTAACGAAGGAGAACCAAAGTCCTTTGATGAGGCTCTACAGGTGGAGGATTCAATCAAGTGGGAGCAAGCCATGGATGATGAGATGTACTCACTTGAAAAGAATAATACGTGGGTGTTGACTGAGTTACCTGCAGGGAAGAGAGCTTTGCTGAACAAGTGGGTGTTCAGAATCAAGGCTGAACCAAATGGCAAAAGGAGGTTCAAGGCTCAGTTAGTGGTTAAAGGATATTCACAAAGGAAAGGTATTGATTATGCTGAAATATTTGCTCCTGTTGTGAAATTAACTACTATTCGAATTCTGTTGAGTATTGTTGCATTAGAAAATTTGCACCTTGAGCAAATGGATGTAAAAACAGCATTTTTACATGGAGATTTAGATAAGGAGATATATTTGCAGCAACCAGAAGGATTCGTTATTCCAGGAAAGGAACATATGGTATGCAAGCTCAATAGGAGCTTGTATGGACTAAAGCAAGCACCTAGACAGTGGTACAAGAAGTTTGACTCCTTCATGATCAAGAATGGTTTTCACAGGAGTGAAAAGGATCAGTGTTGTTACTTCAAGAAATATAGTGATTCTTATGTATTTTTACTCTTGTATGTGGATGACATGTTGATTGCAGGTTCTAGTATGAAGGAGATAAACAATCTGAAGGCAAGCTTGTCTTCTGTATTTGAGATGAAGGATTTGGGTGCAGCGAAGCAGATTCTTGGGATGAGAATTTCTCGGAATAGATATGCTGGTACATTAAATCTATCTCAGGAGCAATACATTGAGAAGGTGTTGTCTAGATTCAAGATGAGTGATGCTAAACCCAGGACTACTCCATTGCCAAATCATCTCAAATTGTCAAAGAAGCAGTCGCCCAAGATAGTTGAGGAACGTAAGCACATGGCACTTGTTCCATATGCTTCTGCTGTTGGGAGCTTGATGTATGCTATGATCTGCACTAGACCAGATATAGCACATGCAGTTGGAGTTGTTAGCAGGTACATGTCAAACCCGGGGAAAAAACATTGGGAAGCTGTGAAGTGGCTTCTTGAGATATCTGAGAGGTACATCTAATACTTCACTCTGTTATGGAAATGACAAAGTGATTCTACAGGGTTTCGTGGATGCTGATCTTAGTGGGGATGTGGACTCGAGCAAGAGCACATCCGGGTATATTTATACTATAGATGGAAAAGCAGTGAGTTGGATGTTTAGGCTTCAGAAGTGTGTTGCCTTTTCATCTACTGAGGCTGAGTATGTGGCAATAGCTGAAACTGTAAAAGAGATGATATGGCTGGCAGATTATCTGGAAGAGTTGGGCAAGAAGCAGCGCGAGAAGATTCTTTACACAGATAGTCAGAGCGCCATACAGTTGGTAAAGAACCCAGTCTATCATTCGAAAACAAAACACATAAGAAGAAGGTATCATTTCACTCGCAGGATAGTGGAAGATGGTGATATGTGTTTGGAGAAGATAGAGGGTGCAAAGAATCCAGCAGACATGTTGACAAAATGTGTTGATGTTGGGAAACTGAGGTTGTGCAAAACCTTGGTTGGTCTTCTGTAGCTTCTACAGATGTTGCGGTGCGGTGAAGATATTGATGATGTAGAGAATTTTTTTTTTTCGAGAATGCATTTTCATGGTGACTGGATCAGTCTCCAAGTGGGAGAATTGTTAGGTTGTGGAGCCTGATTAATATTTAATTAGTTTTTTAGGTTGTACCTTTATTCTCCGAATAGCTATTTTTATAGCCTATATTCTTGGTAACTGAATATACTCAAAATCATCAATATAAAACCTTACCGCAGTGGAGTTTACCTACGGGCGTTACCACGTATTTTATTTCTCCTCAGTTTTTTCCTCTCTCTTCTTCTTCGTTTATTATTTTCTTCATTAGAGATTGTATGGTGTGTTCTTGATCCTAACATCTTCCTTGAGGCAAAGAGACTCCAATTCAAGACCATAGACATGGCCCAATAATTCTCACTCTAACTGTCAACAAACTGGCATTTCTTTGTCCTGTTTCAAACTTTATGTGTACAGAGCTAGCAATCCTAGAGTTTAAAATTATCCCCTAACTCCTTTCGCTCCAAATTAATTAAACAGAAAACATAGAATATTAGAACTACAATTCTAACGAATCATATAAATAATATTTCGTGCTAAATAGAAAAATCTCACAAATATCTTCTCATGCTTCTGAAATGAAATTGAACCCCCAGTATGACATCCGCTACCCTATCCATCAAGTCCCTCTTTTCTATTCTTTCTCCCCATGTCAGACTTTTTCTTGCACTCTTTGGACTGCCAATACTTGCATAATTGCAAGTACACAGTCTCAGACATCAACTCCGATCTCTGATTATTTTTCCTTACATTGCATACAATGTCTTTCATCTGGCTTGAATACCAAATACTCTAAGCTTTGGGAATAGCGACATCGTGCTCTGAATTCCATCTATACACCTTCTATAAAATTGAATATATATATATATATATATATATATATATATATATATATATATATATATATATATATATATATATATATATATTCCTTATCTATTGACAAATATTATTGAAAATTATCACATAAATTATAATAACATGAAATTAACTTACTAGAACTCTCCAAACCAAAGCTCTTATATGTGCCATGAAATATCCTCTAAAAAATATCAGTAATGCTCCCGGCACAAATGGATTGGTCACTAAAACTATAAAATGCTACTAACGATGAGTTAGCATTTAGCATTCATTAGAACAAGAACATATATGATTCTTAGGAAGTTCAAAATATGGATAAAGTAGTTTTGAAAACTATATTCAACTTACATATGACCCTCCACAATAATCAACATGTGCGTGTCTCCATCAACAGCTAAACTGGAGGAATACAGAGGAATACTAGCCGAATAGACATACACTGCAGGATCAACTGGACTGGCATTTAAAAATCCATCAAAAAAATAAAAAAGTGCTTTTGAAAATGATTTAAAACCAATAGCATTTGAAACGGGGTACTTGAGAATCTGATTCGAAAATTTATTTAAAAAATATTTAATTTTGAAACCAATTAGAGACTATCTTTTGAAATCGATTCTTATCGATTTCTAATTAAAAACCCATTTGAAACCATGAATTTTAGAAACCAATTTGATATTGATTTAAGAATTCATCAAAAAACAAAAATATTTTCTTTCGAAACCGATTTAAAACCTATAACATTTGAAACAAGGTACTTTAGAACCTGATCAAAAAAATCCATCAAAAAAAATAAATTTTTTTTATTTTGAAGTTGATTTCTTTTGATGCCGAATTGAAATCGATTAGAGATTGATAATTAAAAATATTTATTTTAGTAACTAATTTAAAATTGGTATTTAAACACCTCAAAAACATAAAAAAGAATTGAGTTTGAAACTGATAGTTGATAACCCATACTAAGTATCCGGATAGAATTGAACCCTTTTTGCAACCCATTAGAAATTAATTTTTTAAAAACTAAATAGAAACTATTTTTTTATAAATCGATTAAAAACTAAAGATTTTTTAAACCGAATTGAAGCCAATTTTACAATTACCATGTTTGAAGCTAAATAGAAGCCGATTTAATTTATTGAATTGTTATTTTCGTTCATTATTTAGTAATCGATCTGAAATTGTTTTCTTCACGGTTTCAAATCGATGGCTAATTAGAAACTAATTTATTTTATTACAAATTTTAGTTTCAAATTTGCTATTTTTTTGTAATGAGAAACCTCCAAAAAATATAAATACGATTAAAAATTTACACATTTCTTAGAAATTATGCAATTCATACCAGCTTTACTAACGAACCAAGTGTTGACTCCTTTGTTTATGTAAATTATTTCTTCCTAAGCCTATTTCTTCCACATATATTTATCTATATCTCTGAACTGTATAATATTGGTTGCTCTATTTTCCTTTTCCATTTGTTATTTAAAACTACTTAAAAGTACGTCGACAAAATGAATTAACACTTTATAATTCATTTAAGAAACTGCTTTAAGGTATGTCGGGGGGGAAAAAAATCCCTTCAAACCTTCCAGTTTGCAATAACAACTATACTGGTATGAACAGAATCTATATTCCCCTGGTAAATCCAGATTAAAAAATTCATTCTTTGGAAATTCATTTCAAACACAACAAGATATTAAGAACTCCTACTTCGTCCTGTACCTAGGAATTGGCAAAGAAACTCCAAAGCATCGTAGTCCCAATAACTTTTGTTTTATTCTATGGGAAATTATACAAAGATTTTGGCACGACGGGTACTCCTTTCTTACACGTGGGAAACTAAGAATTCCTCCTTCATTAAAAATGATTCAAATGAATTCCAAGATTATTTGCAGTAACGAATGCATGGAAAATTTTCTTTTGCTATTATTATTTGCAGTAAACTATATATTACTCTCCTCCTTTCAAAATATAATTTTTTTTAAACATCTTTTTTCTTTTTAAAATATTAATAATTAATTCTTATTTATAAATATAATTCCTCAATTATCTCTCATGTTAGTAAATATAATTAAATTAAATTACTTAAAAATAAATTTAAAAAAATCCTTACTTTCTCTTTTTTAATCTATGCAAAAAGTAAAAAAAAAAAGCCTCTTTGAAATAGGGGCAGCATTACACGTTGCTATATGTTACTACAGCCCCAGTCAAGCACACAATTCATAGGACATTTGATTTTTTTTTTAATTTTAAATGATATTTTTTAAAATTATTTTTACCTATAAATATAATTCTCAGTTCTTTTTCATATTAGTAAAAAATTAATTAAATTAGTTAAGAAATAATAAGAAAATTTTTTCTTGTTTTCTTATCAAAATGTTTGGTCATTTTTAATTTTAAAGCTTATTTTTTGAAGTTGTCCTCACCTATTACATAATTCCACCATTATCTTTTATTTTAGTGTGCTTTTCGTAAAAAAAAAACGTTTATGCTAGTGAAAAATAAACTAAATAATTAAGAATATAATATAAAAAAATGTAGTACAGATGGCCAAAAGTCTCTATATTTTAAAACAAAGATAATAGTACAATATTATGCACATATAGTGTAATATAGCTCGGCACAGTTTTATGTTTTACTAGCCATAATTATTTTTTAGCTATTTGCTTGACAAATGATATTGTTGTTCGTCTCAGAAGAAAAATGGACTTGAACTAATTTATTGAGCAATTATAACATAAAGGGTAAAAAAAAAACACAAAACTAAATCGGGCTGCCACAACACCTTAAATTATGCAAACTCAATCCAAAATTTTTGAACAATTTTGGAAGCATCGAAGGGCTCCTTTTTATCTGAAAGCATTCTCACATTGTTTGCTCTTTGCATTATGTAATCCCTTGGTTTCTTTATGAATCTGCTATATCCAGCACGCACTTACAAACTTCCCTTGGCTGAGAAAGCATTCCCATATGATCTGCTTCTTTGATTTCTTTTACTTTATCCGCTCCCACAGTTTCAACAAACCATTTCTGAAACTCAACTGGAAACGATTTATCTTCATTGCAAAAGATATAAGCTCGCTCCACCGAACCATACCTCTCGGTTGTGAACTTTTGGGCGTTAGCCAAATCTTGAAAAAATAACGAGCCCGGTCTTGTCAACATTTTGGCTAATTCAAGGTCCTGAAGAATAATATTGGCAATTAGAATTCGATACCGTGTTGAGCATTCCTACGATGGGAAATTGAATAATATTTTATCCCACTTTCACTTTTTTTTATAAAGAATTCGATTTTATAATTTTCAAAACAAAAAAATCGCGAAATAAAATATAAATCCTAATGTACAAATTTGACTCACGCCCGAGTTTTCCTCTTGGAAGAGTGGGTTAGTCGGAAAAAGAGATTGGACTTACCTCGGCAGAGCAATTCTGGAACATTTTGAATGACATAAACTGAGGTCCAAGAATCATTGACATTCCTGGGTTCTCTGGGTTTCCGTAGGTTGAAAACTGTGTGTCCAGCATCATATCTGCCGGACACTTCTCATTGTACTTTTGAAGAGGCCGAACAAGAAAAAGAACGAAAAAGAATCAGTTGGCCAAAAAATTCAATCTAAATCAAAGTGCACAAAAACACTGTTATACTGACTGTGAGTTACCTTCTCGAACGGATAAGTTAGTGGCTGGTTAGGAACAGGCATCATTGCAGACATAAATACAGCAACTGAGATCTTCTCTGGGTAGGTTTCCATGGCAAGACCCAAACTCATGCCACCAAAACTATGGCCAAGAAGAACAGCCTTCTCATCAGGAGGAATACTAGCCATGACTTCCATCAAGGGCTCCGAGTAGTCCCGAAGTGTATGAATCTCATCAAGCCTTCTCGGGTTGATGCCAGCGGCCGATAGGTCTACGGCGGTGACCTTATGCCCGGCCGACTCGAGCAGCGGCTTGAGCTTGTACCAGATCCAAGCTCCGAGGCATCCGCCGTGTACCAGAACAAAATGCTTTTGTTGCTTGGCGTTTGCAGTAGCATCCATGACTGAGGCCTTTGATTGATTGATATCTTCTTAGGTCTAAAGAGGTAGGCCTTCTACATAAATTGATGAAAATCCACCACGTTTTCCCTGTTTCCTGTTTTCTTCGTATGTGTTGAAGTGATGACAAGTAGGGGCGGGTGAAGTATTATTGTTCTATAATGATATGGGGAAGGGGCAGCCATGGCCCATGGGTTCCATCAAGATGAGTGCCTTCTCTCAGTAGCTGATCAACGTTGACCATTATCTACCAGCCATGGACCAACTTGTCCTTATTAAATTCTGAAAATTTGAAGATTCGGTAATCAGCCTTTTTTTTGTCAAAAAAGACTGATTTATATATTATAGTGTATTTAGATTGAATTTTAATTTTAATTTTTTAAATATTAAAATAAATTATTTATAAAAAAAGTGTGACTTAAATTGAAAAAAAAAATTTACTTTGAATTGTTATCAAGCACACCCTTATTTGTTCATGTTATTGTCTTAATTTGGAGAAAATTTTGTGTGTATCCGTTTGCACAAATTTACATGGTGCAGCAGATCAGTTATCATAACTCGGGACCCAATTTTCATGTCATATGCCCATCACTGAATGTTTATTTTTTAAAAAGAATAATATATTTTATTTAAATTTTTATTATTAATATTCTTAATCTAAAAAAAATAAATTCTACTAATAATTGAATTTTACCATCAATATCTTTAATTAAAAACTATTATAATAATTATTTTATAATGAAATTATTCTTTTTAATTTCATACTTATTCAAAATAGAAGATTCAATTTTATATGAAAAGAGTAATATTTAAATCTATATTCGCATATGATTCCTCTTCAGCAATAATTTAATAAATAAAATAATGTAGAGAGTGATTGAAAGATTTTGAGACACTTAAAATTTCATCAATAATCTACCAACTATTTTTCTTTTTTGGGCGAAAATAATCTCCCAAGTATTGCTTCTTTGTGACTAGGCCTAGATAAGAGAGCAAAATCATACTCCTTTTGTTTCAAATTACTTGTCAATTTAAGGCAAAGATACACAGATTAAAATTTGTTAAAGTTCATAAAATGATAATAGACAATAAGTTAATTCCTTATTTAATAAGCGTGAGGAAAATTTGCTATAATTATCGTGGAACTATTTTTTCATTGGCAAAATACTCATAGAGTTCAATTTTATTATTTTATACCCCTCAACGATTTTCGTGCATCTCAAAATACCCTGACATGGCTGTTTCCGGTGAGAAATGAACATACTAATATGTGAAACGACCTTCTTTTTTCTTATTGAAAACCACCATGTCAAGGTACTTTAAGAGGTATGAATTGAGGGACATAAAAAAATAAAAATAAACTTTTTGGGAATTTTACACAATGAGAAAATAATTTAAAGTATTATTAAATATTATAAATGTCTATTATTTTAAGAGATAATTTATCTAAGTTATGAAATGTGAAAGTTTAGAAATTACAACCAAAGTAGTAACATCCGTCTTTTATAAATCACTATCCCCATTACCTCAATTATCTTAGAGAATATGAGAGATAATGTGAGGTAAGTTATGTATGTTATATGAGTTATAGAATAGGAAGAAATAAAGAAACCTACTAATGACCTATGATGATAAGTGTTATTTCCAAATCTATAATATAAGACCATATGAATTAGTTTGGTAGTTGATGTATGATGAAAACTCTCCAAAAAATTCTAGTTTCTATAGTTCTTGAGTTCTTGCTTTTTCTCTTTTTTTATAATTTAAAGTATTTTTTATTGTTATTTTATAGTTGATTTTGTGTCTATTATGACCAAATTTTACAGCATGTTATTAATACAAAACTCTACCGCTAAATTTTTTAGGTTTATATGAAGATAAGGAGTACAAGACTCCGCCGCCAAATATTTGAGATTTATAATTAAGCAAGAAAGGTACATGTCTTACTTAACTTTGAATTTTTATGGCAAATCTCAAAACTTGAATCTTTGACTTTTGATATTTCCAAAAAAATAGACCTTTTATTATATATATTATGCTAAGATCCGTTTAGATATAGTGGATCCTAAAGATACCATTTAAGAAATATTAAAGTATTAAAACCACTTGAGTACTAGCAAATTTTGAAGCAAATATACAATCACTGAAAAGTAATTATTCTATAAATGTTGGTTATGATTTGTTATAAGTGTAGCTGCAAATCTGTCTATTAGTATACAAAATTTTATCAAGTTTAGAATTTCTTCTACATCAAAGTTGTAAGGAGAAATATACTGGTGATGTGATGTAGAAAATATTTTTTCTTTCTTATACCTCGAACATGCTTCTGTAGTAGTAATGTGGAGAAGAATATTTTTTAGAAGTATTTTGAATTTATATCTTGTGAGACTAAACAAGTTATTGATAAAATATTTTGATACCTAACCAACTGATTTTATGCCATTTATTGAAGTAAATGTCATTAGAACTTATAATTTATTCACGAAAGAAATTTTGGTTGTGGCCACAATTGTAGTAGAAGTAATCTTTGTTCTTATGTTGGTAAGAATGACTCATTCAATTTTCAATGTATAGATACTCACCAGAAGTGAGAAAGTAATAAGAAGGGAAAAAGGAAGTAATAATTTCAACATGTTGTAAATATGATATGAAAGGATTTTTGTAACGTACCTATAGTACGTCAAATTTATTGTAAATCTCTATTAAGTTTCAATTTAAAAGGAATGCAAAATATTGTTTTACTTCTCTAAATTATGGTACAAATAATAATGATATTAGTATCGATAATATTGATATGACATATGTGAGTGTAGCCATTTTTTTAAAAATATTCAGAAGGAATGTTTAGTGTTTCCAATGTTGATAAAACTTTTCTAATTATTGAATTATTTTTTTATTTTCTATCATTTTGTGATTATTATATGAAAGTTTTCTTACTACATATTTATATTCTAATATTATTATATTATTTTAGTTTGTTTTAGATTAAAAATGGTGAAAATATAATGTACCAAATCATTAGTGGTTCATTTGGACATATTTAAAATAAATGTCCGAAGTATAAATGGTAGTACAAAGTTCTTAAAGAACTAATTAATCAAGAACTTTAGAAGAGTTAATTGATTAAAAGCTCCACGAGCTAGTGGATCTTTATCTAATGGTCAATTTTGTAATGCATTATTCTCCATATAGTCTCGCTAGTTTAGTCTTAATGATATATTTATTATATTGAGACATTAGATGAATAGACTTTTGAGACATATATATTATTATTATGACATAAAATAAATGTCAATTGTAGATACTATCATTACTCTCTTCTCGTTTATATTACATAAAATTTATGAAATTGAAATGTAATATTAAGCAAACTTGAAGTTTACTGATTTAAATAATTTATTAGTTGGCATGACTTGTTGGATCATCCCAAATCATTGAAATATGAATAATGATTAGAAATTTGTGAAAATATTACAAAACCAAAAGTTTTCTAATATAATAAATTCATGTGTACTACTTGTTTTGCATGTAGTTACCAATATTATTTAGGATTGAATGTGTTAATGTGTTAATTTTGGGATGAATATGGAGAAATTTTTAGTTGATGTATTAACAGAATAGTCACATGTATATGGTTGATTTTTGCAACTTGTACTTTATAATTCATCAATAATGAGCTCATACTTTACATTCTCCTAATGACACAATTTTTCTTAATACTAGTTATATTTAGATAAATATTAAATATCTTGTAAAATGTTCATGATTGTTATGTCGTAGCACTTATTTCGTATTTTGCTAACACATTATGATTCTTCTTGTAATAGTTGTTTTGTGGTCAGGAACTAAATATTTCCCATCTTAGATTTAAAAGTGTGCTATGTATATTGCTCCGCCACAAGCTAATGAGATAGCTTCCCAAAAAGGTTAAGAAAATATGTTGGGTGCGAATCTCAAGGGAAAGATTCGTATTTTATTGATTTTGAATATATTATCCTAACATAAAAAGGAGAAAATATGATATCAGATAAAGATATTAGTTTATGTCTTATCTTAATCCTCATAGAAAATACTTTAAACCAGAAGTTAAAAGAATTATTTATGTAGTCAGGCACATTAACTAACCAACATCCTGCAAAAAAAGTACTCCTATTATATTTGATATCCATGAAGGGCAATCTATCACTAACAATAAGTTTGAGACACAACTAAAGCTTGGTAGATAAGTTAGTTCCAAGGATACAAACTCTTCACTGAAGTAAAGATTTAAGATAATCATATATATTAAAGTCAAGGTGATATAAATTCAAGCAGATTTTTTCCCAAATATAACTGATGTATTATTTCTTGAAGAAATTTAGCTACCTGAAAATTGTGACAATGATAAGCTCTCACCATGATTAGGAACTTTTGGAATCCACAAGTATAAGACGTCGATGATATAATGAGCATAATATGTTGAATCAATGCAAATTTTTTGAATCAAAGTTTCCATACTAGAAATGATAGAGTTCACATGAGAAATATGAAAATTTCAGACAATTCACAAGTACACTTGAAGTGTACATGAATTCCTAGTAAGAATTATACACTTGAGTGTTATAGCTAAAAAGAAGGCAATCGATATTTGCTTTATAAGCAAACTATAAAAAGTAAGTATTTGCTAGATTTGTGGCATAAGATTCTTCTTAAGAACCTTGCATTGATTATGAAAAAATATATTTCTAGTGTTAGATATAATTAAAAGTGCGGGATATACTTAATATGTGCTTATCATTGTTGTTATTTGATAATGAAATTTATATTTGAAGTTTCTAATGGACTCAATATACTTGAGGTATATAAGTGGAATACTTGAGGTATATAAGTGGATTGTTCTTGTAAAACATAATAAGATTGTCTTAGTGAATTCTTATTAAAGAATGATCGAGTATGTCTGTGTATAAGAAAGTTTATACGTCGCTATACTTGCTTTATATGCTTCATTGTCAGAAGATATCCTTATCGCACAATTTGTTGATTGGCATTGTATTCTCCACATTATGGGGAGAAAATCATCAATCAAAGAGGGATCTATGCACAAGCATTAATGAATTGAAAGTTTTAAAAGTTATTCATTTGTATAAAATTACAAATTGATTGCTTAAACAACTTTTCTAGAGTTGTTCAACCTAATATTTTGGTTATAGATATTTCTATTTAATAAATGTCCCAACAAGACAAGTATATGAATTCTGTACCTATATGATTTTGAAACACACTTGAAGCATGAGTGTTCTCTTGTTTTTAAAAATAAAATCCTCAAAAGAAAGTAGGATTTGATGATCAAGATATTCTTCTTGAAAATTTAGAAAAACAAGTATTATGATCAGAAATTTTAAAAAGTCAATATTTTATTTTGATGTATACATTGACCATCTTGAAGATACTTCATATGGACATAGCACATCAGTGACGATTTATATCCATAGAGGGATATTGAAAAACTCTTTAGTTTTGAAGTACCATAACATTACATGGTTAGTACATGAATATACTTGTCAGCATGTAAGTAAATATCTATTTTAGTTCTTCTCTAATAAATGAGTTTTTAGATGGCATAGAACTTGTCATTTGCTATCTTCTTGAGATACTTTATCTAAAATTATTGAGAGAATCTAACTCCTATTAAGATGGATGTACAAAGTATCAGTTACGTATGTGATCTACACAAACTATGTTATTTATAGATATGCGCTAATTATAATAGTCACTTCTTCAACTCATGTGGAAGAATGGATTTAAAATATATGTGATCATGATTAATGTATTATCATATTCGATATAAATCTATATCCTCTAAGAAGAAATTCCAACTATAATTTTGGATGATTATAAAGTTTGAAAATATATCAAAGGTGATATGATAAAACATATTTTTACCGAGGTTTTCTTTTTATTTTTTTATTTATGAACTCTAGAAGAGAGGTGATATTGGTATCCAATAAATTGATCATGTGATGTCTTAATAAATCTATTCACTAAGACCTTGCATACAACAATGTTTGATTGGAATGTGTTGGTTAAGAAATTTCAAGGGATTATCCCATCAGGAGGAGTAATAACATAAAAGAATTGTGTACTTTTTTCCTTCACTGGAGTTTTGTTTCAATGGATTTTTTAATGTAGTAAGGTTTTGATGAGACATATTCTTTATGTAATGGACATCCAATGGGGAGTATTATGAAATATTATGAATGTCCATTATTTTAAGAGATAATTCATCTAAGTTATGGAATATGAGAGGTTAGTGATTACAATCAAAGTTTTAACATTCATCCTTTATAGACTACTATCCTATTATCTTTATTATCATAGAGAATATGGGAGATCATGCAAGAAAAGTTATGTGTATTGTATGAATTATAGAATAGGAAAAAATAAAGAAACCTACTAATGATTTATGATGGAGAAGTGTCATTTCCAACTCTATAAATTGACCATATAGATTCTTCTACGAGGAGTGTCACTGGGTATTCTTTTATATGTCCAAACCAATGCATACTATTCATACTCATCATGTCTTAAATAGATACTATTCTTACATTCTCCGGGATGATTTAATTCTTCATTCTATCATTTCTTGTATATCAACATATCCACTGCAACATACGCATCTCTGATATGTTTATTTTCTTAATATAACACATTTTAACTGTCCAGTATTCTATACCCTATAATAAAGTATGTCTAATAATTGTTATTATATAAAACTTTTCCTTTAGTCCCAGTGGCATATTATGGTCACACAAGACATTAATCGCACTCTTCCACGTCAATCAGCTAGCTTTAACTCGATGTGCCACATATCCATAAAGCTTTCCATCTTTTCAAATTATATTTCCAAGATATCGAAGGTAATCACCCACTTTGATATCTTTACCATCCAAAGTTACTGCAGTATGATCTCTACTTCCGCCACTACTAAACTTGTACTCTATGTGGGATGCTCACATTTCCTTCTTGGTCAACATTCTTGGCTGCCCAATTCTTCAACATTCTCAGTTGCCCAAATTCTTCAAAGTTCTCGGTTGCTCAATTCTTCAACATTCTCGGCTGCCCAATTCTTCAAAGATCTCAGCTGCCAATTTTCACCCAAATTTCTGCGGCTGCTATCCTTTCCCAAACCAAGGTTGTCGATTGGAATTTTGAGAACAAGGTGCGGGAGTTGCCTATAAATAGGCACTCCTGCACCTCAACAATACACATTCAAACAAGACATAATTTCTCTCTATAAACTTTTCCTTCTTCCATTATATTCTCTACTTCTTGTTTTGAGTATTTTTTTTTTGTAGAGAATTATTATTTGGGCTATTTGTTTTGTTAGTCCAGATAAAATATTTTGTACTCCCTACAAATTTATAGTGGAAATTTTGGCTCTCTTGCCGGTGGTTTTTTTCCCCTCTATTTACAAAGAATTTTTTCCACCTAAAATTTTTGGTATCATTTTTACTGTCATTCTTAATTTTTCATAATCTTTGATTGAGTTTATCTCGCTTCCGCACTCTATATCCTTACAAACTGGTATTAGAGTGCAAAAAATTGAACTAAGATTTTTCTTATAATGTCGACAAAATGCGATATTGAAAAATTTAACAGTAAAATTAGTTTCGCTATTTGCCGAGTCCAGATGCAAGCAGTTCCCACCCAGAATGGTTTAAAGAAAGTTCTTGCAGAAAAATCAAATAAGCCATAAGCTATAAAGGAGGAAGATTGGGATGAAATGGATGAAAAGACATTGTCCATAATCTAGTTATGCTTGTCTCGTGAGGTGTTGTAAGAAGTCATCAACGAGGAAACCTCATCAGGTATATGGAATAAACTGGAGTCTTTATACATGACCAAAAGTCTTGCAAATAAACTCCGTTTAAAGGAGCGACTCTTTACTCTCCGTATGTCTCAAGTTACTCCAATCCAATCTCATCTTGATGAATTTAATTTCATTATTTATTGATTTGGAGAACTTGGATGTTAAAGTTGACAATGAGGATAAAACCGTTCTACTTATTGTTTCTCTACCACCCTCATATTGACACTTCAAATAAATTATGCTATATGGTAATTATGTTACCCTGTCTTTTGATGATGTCAAGTCTCACCTACTATCCAAAGAAAAATTTGATTTTGAAATTCATTCTGAAAGTTCGGGTGAAGGATTAGTAGTAAGAGGGAGGAACCAAGAAAGAGGTAGTAACAATAAAAATAAGTCTAGATCAAAGTCTAGAGTTAAAACTCTAAGTATTGCTGTTATTGCAAGAAAAAGGACACGAGATCTTGAAATGCTTTAATTGAAAAATAAGCAAGATAGAGAAAATAAGGGTAAAGGTAAACAACCCAATAAATCTGCCGAAACTAGTATTGCTGAGACCGAATCTGATGGGGATTATTTTGTAGCTGCCGACACTGAACAAATGTCTAGAAATGAATGGATTCTTGATTCTGGTTGTACTTTTCACATGTCTCATAATAGAGATTGGTTTACCAATTATAAACCAGTTGATAGTGGTCTTGTCTTGATGGGCAACGATGCTCAATGCAAAGTTGTCGGTAAAGGTACAATTAAAATCAAAACAAATGATGGAGTAGTTAAAACCTTTACTAGTGTCCGACATGTTCCCGATTTGAAACGGAATCTTATTTCTCTAGGCACCCTTGAATCTCTTGGGTGTAGATACTCAGCTGAATGTGGAGTTCTAATAGTGTCCAAAGTAGCTCTTGTGTTATTAAAAGCAAATCGATCTAGTAGTTTGTATGTGCTGCAGGGTTCAACTATTACAGGTTCTGTAGTTGTTGCCCTATTTGACAAGGATAACACCAAGTTGTGGCATTACAGATTCGGCTACATGAGTGAGAAGGGAATTCAAATCCTCAAGAAGAAGGACCATCTTGATAACCACTGTACTGGTAAGGTTGATTTCTGTGAACATTGCATTTTTGGTAAGTAGAAAAAAGTTAGCTTTCGAAAGCCATTCACAGAACCAAAGGTACATTGGATTACATTTATTCGGATCTTTGGGGTCTGTCAAAAATTCCTTCCAGATATAAATATCATTAGATGTTGACAATTATTGATGATTTCTTATGGAAACTCTGGGTTTATTTTCTCAAACAAAAGAGTGAAGCATTTTCCATCTTCAAGGAGTGGAAAGCTTTTATTGAGAACCAGACAGGCAAGAAAATCAAAAAGCTGAGGACAGATAATGGCCTTGAGTTTTGCTCAAATGAATTCAATGATTTCTGCAAGAAGGAAGGTATTGCCAGACATCTTACCATTCCAGGTACTCCACAATAGAATGGAGTTGCAGAAAGGATGAACAGAACTATCTTGGAGAAAGTTCGCTGCATACTCTCTCATTCAGGTTTGGAAAAAATTTTTTGGGATGAAGCGACTTCAACGACATGTTATTTGATAAACCGCTCTCCCAACAGAGCAATTGACTACAAAATTCTGAAAGAAGCTCGGTCAGGTAACATTGTTGATTATTCTAATATTAGATTATTTGGGTGTCCTGCTTATTCGCATGTGAACGAGGAAAATTTGGAACCTCGTGCGAAGAAGTGCATTTTCTTAGGTTATTGTCAAGGGGTCAAAGACTATCGTTTATATAACCCTGAAACTGGCAAATCATTTCATAGTCGAGATGTAATCTTTAATGAAAATGCTATGCTATCTTCTGGGAGGAATACTGTTGTAGGTAATCAGGAGAATGTTCCAGAGAAGGTGAAGTTTGAGGTTGACTCTTCCATTTTGAATGAAGATATTCCTAATTCCTCCACGACTAAATAAGATCAAGCCACTGCAATTGATGATATCACTGAACGGAGAAGTTCATGACAGCCATATCCACCTCAACGATGAGGTTTACCACAACCGTGGTCTATGGCTCAGGAAATTCCAGCACAGAGACCGAGAAAGCCGACTCAAAGGCTAGTTGCAGAATCTGTCAACATTGCTTATGCATTAGTTGCTGCACAAGAGATTAGAGAACATGGTGAACCAAAAAATTATTCTAAAGCTATTTCTTGTGACAATTCAACAAAATGGATTGCTGCAATGCAAGAAGAGGTCGAAGGTCTTCATAAGAATGAAACTTGGGATTTGGTAGGCAAACGAGTCATTAGCTGCAAGTGCAATGTACAAAGCAATATTTGTTGTAAGAGGTTTTGATCAATAGGAAGGTATTGACTTTAATGAAGTATTTTCTCCCGTTACTCGTCATACTTCAATTCGTGTATTACTTGCTCTAGTTGCCTTGTATGATTTGGAGCTGGAACAGTTAGATGTGAAAACTACTTTTCTTAATGGTAATCTTGAGGAAGAGATTTATATCCAGCAGCAAGAGGGGTTCATTGTTCCAGGAAAAGAAAACCATGTATATCGTCTCAAGAAGTCTCTTTATGGTCTGAAGCAATCACCGAGATAATGGTATAAGAGGTTTGATTCTTTCATTGTTGAACATGGATACTCCAGAAGTAGCTATGATAATTGGATCTATTTTCAGAAGACATCTGATGGGTCATTCATATACTTACTACTCTATGTTGATGACATGTTGATTGCTGCAAGAAATAAAAATCTTGTCAACAGGTTAAAGGCCCAACTTAGCAGTGAATTCGATATGAAGGATTTAGGTCCTGCCAAGAAGATTTTTGAAATGGAGATTAGCAGGAATCGTCAAGCTGGTATACTTTTCTTATCACAAAAGAAGTATGTTATGAAGATGTTTGACAGATTTGGAATGCAGGATTGCAAAGTTGGTAATACTTTGTTAGCAGCTCACTTCAAATTATCACCTGATCAATGTCCTCAATTAGATGAAGACAGGAGACGCATATCACATGTCTCGTACTCAAATGCAGTTGGAAGCCTCATGTATGTTATGGTATGTACTAGGCCTGATTTGGCTAATGCCGTTAGCATTGTTAGCAGATTCATGCACAATCCAGGAAAACAACATTGGGAAGCTGTAAAATGGATCTTTTGTTATTTGAAGGGTTTTGTTGATATTGGTTTGGTATTTGATAGACAAAGAGTTGATCCCGAATGTATAGTTGGTTATGTTGAAGCTGACTACGGTGGTGATTTAGATCGGAGAAGGTCACTTTCAGCCTATATTTTTACACTTTGTGGTTCTGCTATCTGTTGGTATTCATCACTTCAAGCCATCACGGCTTTGTTCACCACTGAAGCAGAGTATATTGCTGCCACTGAAGGAGTGAAAGAGGCTATTTGGCTCCGAGGCTTGGTAAGTGAACTTGGTCTACAACAAGACATTCTTGTTGTGTTCTGCGACAGTCAGAGTGCTGTTCATTTGACCAGGAACAGCAAGCATCACTCAAAGACCAAGCATATTGATATTAAGCACCATTTTATTCGAGATATTGTTGCTGCAGGAGATATTACAATCGAGAAAATTCAGACAGCTGAAAATCTTACAGATATGTTAACCAAACCACTTCCAACCGCTAAGTTCCATCATTGCTTGGACTTAGCTGGTATCATTCAAAACTAAACAAGGCTTCATGGCGAAAGGAAATTTTCAAAGGTGATCAATGTGGAGATTTGTGGGATGCTCACATTTTCTTCTTGGTCAACATTCTCGGCTGCCCAATTCTTCAACATTCTCAACTGCCCAAATTCTTCAAAGTTCTCGGCTGCCTAATTCTTCAACATTCTCAACTGCCCAAATTCTTCAACATTCTCAGCTGCCCAATTCTTCAAAGATCTCGGCTGTCAATTTTCACCCAAATTTCTGCGGCTGCTTTAGTCTCCCAAACCAAGGCTGCCGATTGGAATTTTGAGAACAAGGTGTGGGAGTTGCCTATAAATATACACTTTTGCACCTTAACAATACACATTCAAGCAAGGCATAATTTCTCTCTATAAATTTTTCATTCTTTTATTATATTCTCTACTTCTTGTTTTGAGTATTTTTTTTTTCGGTAGTGAATTATTATTTGGGATATTTGTCTTGTTAGTCTAGATAAAATATTTTGTACTCCCTACAAATTTATAGTGGAAATTTTGGCTCTCTCGCTGGTGATTTTTTTGCCTGTATTTACGGGGAATTTTTTCCACCTAAATTTTTGGTATCATTTTTACTGTCATTTTTAATTTCTCATAATTTTTGGTTAAATTTATCTCACTTTCGTACTCTGTATCCCTACACTCTATATACTTTGTTTTACTTCTACTAATTCTGAAACCCTTAAATTCTAATATTTGTCTCTACAATTCCAACTTAGCATTAACATTTACACTGGTTTCATCAATCAAAACAATATGCACCACGTCAGTGTGAATCTTGTGTAAATCACGTTAATTCATCTATAAGACATACCCTAGTTATAATAGGAAACTCTCCTATCATCCCGTCATAGATTCTAATATTTGTGCTTGCTCCATCATATACATTCTTAATAAAGCCAAATAATTCCAAAAAATAAAAATCAAAGGTTTGTGACAAATAATTTGTAATGGAATCCTTAGTGATCATCTAAGCATACCCATTTTGACCCCTAAAAAAGCACACTGAAATAATCCTCTTTTTTTAGAGCATCTTGATAGTAATATTAATATAAATTCAGCTTGCTTAGAGTATTTTGTATTCTCACTACTTGGTGAGATTAATTTAGATTCATCTTGAGTTGTACTTTTTAGTAGAAGAAAATTTGGTCCAAAGCTCTTTCAACATAGTGTTACAAGTAAGAGTCAAACTCATGACCTTGTATTAATATTAGCAGTATACTTTATCAATTGTCCCAAACGGTTGGGTTGGAGATAATTTTTTTAATCACCTTGTAATGTTCCTTTCTCAATAAAAAAGATAAATGATTTGTCAAAAATTTGAAGCATCGGATGGGTTTGGAGTTCAATTTGGTCGGTCATTACTGTTATTGTGGAGAATATTAGGCACAAAATATGCTCCATCCGTTTTAATTTACGTGACTACCCTTTTTTCTTGAGATATCTTAATTCACGAAAATTATCTCTACGTGGATTCATTTACTATATTTGATCTTATTACTGATCAAAATTGAATTTACTTTTTAACTTGGATAAAAATTAAATAGAGTAGTCACAATATCATTTTCTTACGTCATTGGCCATCTAAAAGTATATGAACTTAATTAATTCACTGTTTGAAAACTTTTCATTTTTGTGGGACAAATGGTTAATTACTGTGAAAAAAAAAAGATTCGGAATTTACTTTTTGAAGAAAAATTAAAAACTTCCCACCAAAAAAAAAAAAAAAAAAAACGAGAAGAAGAACTAATCCACAGGCACCTCATTTTTTTTTTTTGGGTTTCCCTGAGGGGGTAGTCCGTGGGCCGCTGATCGTTTCTTTTCTCGGGCCCAAATCTTCAGAGGCCTTCTAGCTCAATTGTTTGTCTTGATATATGTTCCTGCAATTGGGCCGCTTCAACTTTGCCTCCACTTCTATATGACGGTCCTCTTTACAAATTTCACTATAATCAACGATCCTCTTTACAAATTTCACAACAATCAACGATCACCAGTCACCCCTTTGTCCGCCGGCGCATCGGCCACAACAAACCAGGAAGAACACCGTCGATCAAATTTGGAAGTAAGATAATGTAATTGTTTACTTTTTATGGGGGTAACTCAACGAATAGTTTTGAACATCGATTGATCTTTCTCTTTGTAATTTGAAGATTGTTAATTTGATTTCAATCTGTTATTGATTTGATATGGGGAGGCCAGAAGAATGAAGCTATCTTCACTTATTATTTATTCTCGTAATATTTTCGAAAATCTAATCAAATTTGCGTTCTTTCCTTTACCTTCATCTTAGATTTCTTCTGCCTTTTCCTTGTTCTTAATGGATATAATCAGCTCACCGGGATCGGGGCAGTCTCCCGGCTGCCGGCGCCTTGATTACCCCTCTGTAAACGGGCTGACAGCGTCCTAATTGGTCCGGTGGGGAGTGGCCCCAAGTTGACTCGGCTGGGACTTTGAACCGTGTTTCTCGCTCTCATTATTCTAAGCATTTCTGTTAAGTTCTTGCGGGTTTAAGATGAATGATTCACTTTACAATAACCTGTTTTCTTTCTCTGTTAATGCTGATTGTAGCATTCTACTTGAAATATGTTAATCTGTAGTGGAGGTTAGCAACCTCGAATTTAAATTTGTTTTCTTGAGTTATATCTCAATAATTTTGTCGATCTTTGTTTCTTTATCTTGCTGAGTGAGTAAGCTAAATGTTAAATCTTTGTTATAATTTTGCACTTGTCAATATTAAACTGGTGCTGTTGTGTTCAGATGGCATCATTGCAAGAGAGTTTAAATAGGTTTAAGAAACAGCAGGAGAAATGTCAATCAACACTCACAAGCATTGCAAAGCAGAACTCTAGGGCAACTCCTCCAAAATCTGGACCCTCAAACCTTTCATCTCCTTCCCCTCCTGTCAAATTTTCAAACGATACAGAACGGCTTCAGCATATTAACAGTATAAGGAAAGCACCTGTCGGGGCACAGATAAAACGTGTTATTGATTTGCTGTTCGAGGTGCTATTCCTGCTATACTTGTTCTGGCATACTTTCTTATTGCTAAGCTGTATCTTTGTTGAAGTGTCTAATAATGGTTGAACGCTGTTAATCTCTGTGTAACTGTCTGAGTCACAGGTAAAACCTTTTATCCTAAGGTGCTAGAACAATTTTGCATGCTATGACATCTTAGAGTTTTCTTTAATTGTTTTGGATTTCTTGCCCTACTTTAACACCGATGGCCTTGGATATAAAACATGTGCAAAAACAACTGCTTCTGCTTACGGAACTGTTTGATGTCATTGAGTGATTTTATTTTGTTGCTTTTCATATCTTAAAAACAAGGTAATATGTTAATTTGGCTAATTTGAGAGTCTAGAATTTAGTTGCAATATGAAATTTTTGTAATCTTTAATCTGTACCTAATTTTGTTTTTTCTTTTCCAAAAACATATCCTGTGATAGACTGATTTTTCATCAGTTTGATTCTAGTTTGTGAGAATATTTTTATAAAGGTCTCTTTCCTGTGCATATGTTTCTTTCCTTGTAATATTGCTACTTGTGTTCTCTTTTGCTAATATTTAACCATTAGACCAGGAAAGAGATGCCTTCAATAGTTAAATCTTAACAATTTTAGGCCTGTCTGGTGTCTTTCTCTGTTGTTTGGCTGCATGTTTGATGCATTTTAAGGGATGTTCGTATAAGAATTTTGATAGGGCTGAAGTATTTTTTGACTATGAGGTGGAAAACCTTCTTAGTCTTTTTAGTACTTGATTAAAATGTAACAAATTAGCTTGATATTTTAGGTAATATTGTATTAACTCTTCATTAAGGAGGTTTGCAAAGATTTTTTTTTTCCTTTTGTTTTCTGAATAGATTGATTTTGTTGAAGCAAGCAGGCTCTGGGAGATGATGAGTGCACCTTAAAGTGTGCTGGGAAGTCAACACCCGATACTTGGTTTGAAGTAGGGTGCAATGTGCTTTCATCTATAGTTATGCTAAGTCCAATGTTGTTTTAGCCAATGAGTTTGTCATATGGTTCTATAACTGGAAAAAGAATATGAGGAGACAGTTTATGAATGGTGGAGCAGATGGTTAGCTGAGACTTAGAATGCAGCATGGTTGATATGTAGGGTCTCTAATATGTGATTTGTTGATGATTAACTTGCCTCTGATGTTGGAACATCCAAAAGTAGCTTTGCATGGGTACATCATTTTCTCTGAGAAAAATCTGTGTATTGAATGTGTGGTGTACTTATCTGAAAAAGAAAGAGTTGGGAACAACTGAAGAAATTAGGGCAGAACTAGAGTATCATAGGGCATCAAAAGCCTTTTCTGAAGACGCAAATTAAACTATTTATTGGGTGTAATTCATTTAATTCAATTGTCACTGCTCCATATAATTTTATCTTTAAACTGAACCACCCGGCAGGCTGCAGGACCGCTTATTGGCATTATTTAGTTTCATTAAGCTGTATGTTAAAGATCTTAATGAATCTTGACTTATGATCTGCTTTTCATGTACATAGTCAAGTACATGTCAGCTTTTGTTAGCTTCAATGACGAAGTGACATTCTTACTTTGTATCTGAGAATCTTTAAGCAGTAGGTTATCAGCTTGAAAGAGAGAAAATTTAGGTAAAAAATACCATTCCCAAACTTGATTGGTGCTGCTTTTCTTGTGAGTTTGATTTTCTATTAACTGATGATGATTTGGTAGTGAAAGTGTATACTGTTTCGTAGGCTTTATTCAGAGCTAGGTTGTATTTTTGCACTTAATTTTCTCTGCTGATGAATATGTCGCTCTTTATTTTTTAGGATACTCTTTGATTAATAAATTGAAACTGTATAACAACTATTTTTCCTTATGTTTAAGATTGTTAGAATCAGTTCATGGTGATATTTGTGGGCAATGCACCGAGCTGGTTTCCTTTTCCTTATTATTCTAGATCTCTTGTCTGCAGAGAAGGCAAGCCTTGACACCAGAACAAATAAATGAAGAGTGTTATGTGGATGTAAACTTGAACAAGGCTGTTTTTGATAGTTTGAGGAACAACCTAAAAGTGCATTATGATGGGAAACGATTCTCTTACAAGGTAACTTTGATTCGTGAGTTTTCTCTGCACTCTAGTATGCAGTACTATCTATTCTAGGATTTTTTCTTTGTTACAGCCAAAATTTTGTTTACTATTTCCTCCAAATGATCTCTGATGGCTAATTGACTTGTTTATAGGCAAAGCACGATATAAAGAACAAGGATCAGCTCCTTTTCTTAGTACGGAAGTTTCCTGAGGGCATTGCCATAATTGACCTCAAGGATGCATACGCCAATGTCATGGAGGATTTACAGGTAATCCCGACTCACTAGCTGCTTGACTTTTTTATTGCGAGAAAATTCACTGTGGCGTGTGATTTTTGTAAGAATTGGCTTTAAGAAAGGAGAGCGTTGGCCATGATAATTATATCAAGCATCCTGAAACTTTTGGATAATTTTGAGTGGGATTTTGTCCTGTGGTACATGCGATAGTTGTGATATTTTTCCGAAAGGCTTGACCAACAATTATAAATGTTGGTACATGCATACTGCATTGCTGCTGTTTAGGTTGTCATTATTATTATTATTATTTTTGGGTAACTAGATTATCATTATTTAAAAAAAAAATCCAGCCTTTCTTTACTTCGAGAATTATGCATTCCTGTGTTTGTACTATTGCAGTCACTTAAAGCTGCTGGTCAGGTCTGGCTATTATCAAATTTTGACTCTCAGGAGGACATAGCATACCCCAACGATCCTAGAGTACCTATCAAAGTCGATGATGATTTGAAACAATTTTTTCGAGAAATTGAATTACCACGGGACATGCTTGATATTGAAAAGGATCTCCAGAAGAACGGAATGAAGCCTGCCACAAACACCGCAAAGAGGAGAGCAGCAGCACAAGTGCATGGAATTGCTCCCAAAGCAAAGCCTAAAAAGAAGAAGCAGGAAATTAGCAAGAGGACAAAGCTTACAAATGCCCACCTTCCAGAGCTCTTCCAGAACCTTAATACCGCTGGTAAATGACGGAAGATCAAGGTGCGCAAACATTTTTCTTATGGCTGAGAATTGTATATTTTTGGGGGAGAAGCATAATTTTCCTAATATTCAAAATCTGGTATTATTAAACAAAAAAAAAAAAATCTGTTCGTTATCCTTGTATCTCTATATCTTTTTCTTTTCTTTTATAATTATATTTCATCTCATCTTAGTTTGATACAGTGAAAGAGAACTTAACTTGTATGAAATTCGCATGCCTGATTATATACCATATCCTATTTAAGTTATGACATAAGATGCTTTTTGAATGGCATTATAGTGTTGTTTTCTGCCTTTCTCTGGCTTAAAGCAAATAGAGCTGCGTTCAACGACTCAGTACATTAGCCTCAAAATGATTAAAGGGAAAAAGAAAAAGAAAAAAAGAAAAACCCAAAGGAACTCTGTTTTATTTTGGAAGTTCAGAGATCCTTTCAGTTTCAGATAAGCCTTATTTTCTTTATAAAAAGGAATTTCACATTTTTCGAGAATCAACAAATTTAAATCCTAAGGAAAACAAGAATCTGGGGGCCAAGATGGTGCATGCTTGACCCTTCATATTTCTTACAGCATTAAGGATCGATTTTGGTTCACATTTTTCTTTTATTCTATTAAATTCTTGTAAGTATTTGCTGCTGCCAATATATTTTCCTGATTTTAGTGGCTATGTTTGATAATTTCTTTGCGATCTTGAGTTATTATGTGATGCTTAGAGGTCTCGTTTCACCTCTATTTAATCCAATGACTTACCACCATATGGGATAGATTAGCCAATTTGGTTCTCAAAATTTTTTTCTTCGATTATTTAAGTCCCTCATAAATACATTTTTAACTTTTTTGCTCTCTATCGAGTTTTCTATAAATGATTTGGTCCCTTATGAATATTTTTACTTTTGTTTATTCCCCTTAAAGTTTTATTGTTTAACCATTTCGGTCCTAAAATATTACTGTTTTAAAGTTTATGGATGGTTTAGAGTGAACAAATAACCATTTTATGAGGGACCAAAACTATGGAAAAATTCTTTAGGGATAAAAAAAGTTAAAAAAATATACACGAGGGACTATAATAGCCAAAAGGGAAAGCTTTAAGGGCCAAAAAAGTTAAAAATATTTGTGGGGACCAAAATGGTCAGACGAAAAACTCGATGAATCAAATTGGCTAATTTTCCCACCATATGGCTACTGATAATATTATGTTAATAACTAGGAATTCATTCATGTAACTTCTTGTACATATGTTTTTGAAAAAATTATATTATCTTGTGCCAGAATTCAATGTTTTAAGACTTAATAGTAAGATATACATATTATTGGAGTTTATTTTTTTAATTAAAGGTGAGTTATGAAAGTTCAGAGGAAAAAGATACTTCCTCCATCCTAGAATATCGGTTCTACTTTTACTGTTTTTTTTTCAAAATATTTGATACATTTTTAATATTAACAAAAATCCACTGAATTTCTTGAAGGTCGTCTTCAACTTGCTACTACCTGTATTGGTGAAGTAATGTTGCCTCCAGAGATGGGGGAATTCTCCAACAATTACTCACAAGTTTATTACAAATACCTCAATCAATAGATTGGTGTTCCGTCCTACTTGTATTGATTAGCTATCTCTTGGAGACATCGAAAAAGTTCTTGTGGCTGTGAAAACATTGGAGAGTGATCTGCGTTCTTCAGCTCTTTAACTTCTGTCCCGTCAATACTGTCAACAAGCTCACGCTGAAACTCAAATGGAAGTGCTTTGTCATCTTTGCACATTATATAAACTCGCTTAACTGAGCCGTACCCTTGGTTCGTGAAGTTCTTTGCCTTCGACAAATCTTGACCAAACAAAGAAATTGGTCTAACCAACATTTTTGCCAATTCAATGTCCTGAAGAAAACCATATTTGAAAAAGTTCAGGTTGTCTGGTTAATTCAGAAATTTGTTCTGAAATCATTGAAATTGAAGCGAATAAGAGAAAAACAACATGAGAGAGCTGAGAGCTGAGAGAGGGCTCAATTACCTCAGCGGAGCAATTTTGATACAGTTTGGAGGATATATATTGAGGCCCGAAAAGGACTGCTGTTTCTTGATCTTCTGGGTTGCCATAGGGCAGAAACTGTGTCTTCTATGTTTCCTTGTGGAATACACTTCAAATGCTATACAAGAAAATTTTGAATAAGAAAAATGAAATAGGAATGATTAAAATAATAGACAAAATGATCAATATAAACAAGTCGATAAATCTTTTATTATATAGGAAAACTGCCCTTATAAAAATCCCTAGTGGTGGGTGGGTGTTGTTCAGCTGCTTGAGAGAGCCAAATTCAACTTTTCATTTTAAAGGAATGCCGCGTAAGATTACGATCTATCTGTTCCAGTGCATATCATCCTTTCAATTTCATTCCTGAAAAACTATCATGTGTTTCACCAAAATATTCTCCTTTAGAGTTCTTTTCTTATGTTTCTTTGTTCAGCTACGCGGAATTTCTCTTTTTTTTTTCCTTGAAAAAGGAGGTCATCATGTGGCAATTTGATGAACGTGAGAGAAAGAATGGGACAAGAATTGAAGATAAAATATTCGAACCATGTTATGCACCAAATACAATGTACTTTTCTGCCCTTAATTTATGTTGTGGCTCTCGTGTGTGCTTCAAACATATTGAGACGTAGGTACTTCTACTGCTGTGTGGTTTTGTTTCGCCTTTCTGTCCCTACTCTATTATAATTATCTCATGGGCTTTGTACAACTTATAATTCCTTCTCTCCATGTGACTAGATTTGTCTTATGTGTTGCCAATCTGTCCCTACATCCCCACTCCAAAAGCAAGAATCTAGCAATAAAATCTTCTGCTGGTTCTGTTTGGCAGACTATACCAATCAATCAACTTTCCTCCATCTGGGGTCCAAAAAGAGAAAAAACAAAAAAGAAAGAGAAAGAGAGAGATCTCTATACCTTTGAAGAATATCTATGGTGAAAATATATTTGATCAAACTATCACACAAACAATTACGGCACAAATAGATTGGATCTGTATCGTTCCCTTGAACACTTTTGCCGTGCATAATTTCAGGCATGAAAATACTTTTACGAGAGGAAGAAGTACATATCTTTTGATACATTAGCTATCAATTTGGTTAAAGTAGTAATTTCAGCAAAGAAATAAGATAAAAAAATGATTATTTTCGTCCTGATTTGATAAAAATAGTAATCAGGTTTCCTTGTAATAATATCAAGTGACCATCAAATTCAAAGAAGTTACCGTTCCAGTAAATATCCATTCAACACCACAATATAATCCTTCACATAAATGGATCCCATTCTTGGTAGTAAAAAGAATAGTTTACTTACCTTATCCAGTGGATAATATGGTGAATGAGTGGTATCAGGCATGAAAGCTGATACATAAACTGCAACCGAGACCTTCTCCGGATATTTATCCATAGCAAGAGAAATGTTGAAGCCGCCAAAGCTATGGCCGACAAGTATAACATTCTCACCAGAAGGAATCGCAGCCATGAGGTCCAGCAATGGTTTGGAGTAGTCATGAAATGTGTGAAGCTCATGGTAGCTTCTCGTGTTGATACCGGAAGCCGATAGGTCAACCGCCGTGACCCTATGGCGGGCGGACTCAAGCAGCGGCTTCACCTTGAACCAGCTCCAAGCTCCATGTCCTGCGCCGTGGACAAGAACAAAATGCTTCTCTTCTTTGTGAGAGGCAACTTCCAGTTTGGATATGGTTTTGCTAGGCCTCCATTTTGACCTCAAAAAAGCAGGTGGATATATTGAGCCACTCACAATATTCAGGAAACTCATCAAAAAAACCTCCTTTTCTGCTCTTAATTTGTGTTGTGGTTCACGTCACTTAAATAATTCAACTGGAAAAACTCATCAATTGTAGTTGGTTGGAAATTATGAATATAAATGTAGCAAATTGTGGTCGAGCACATCAGCCTCCGACTTTCAATTATTTTCTTAACAAAAAAAAAAAATATTTGAAAAGGATTGATATTTTACTCTACTTTTAATTTCATTAAATCTTCTGTTACGATATCTTATTTGAGTCACAGTTGCCACTCTATCGGTCAGTCTTTGGGACACGTGAATAATAAATTTCAGTAAATTCTTTGATTATTAAGTGAACTTTTGTCACTTTTTTTTTAGGAATTGTATATTTGGAGAGGCGACTTCCAGTTTGGAACTTACAGCCACCAATTTTTTAACCTTTTTATGTTATTAATTATTTTGAAATAATTATTAGTTAAATACTTTATCCATTTAGTTAAATCGTATTTTTATTATTCTTTAATTTGTAAATTATTGGTGAATTGAATTAGTTTTGCTTATTATTTTCTTCATGGGTAATCTAAACTAGTTTAGGTATACAATTAAAATTTTGTTTTGTACCTTTAGTTTTCAATTAGGTGTTTTTAATGCCCTATTTTTGGGAGTTTAGGTAATTGAGTAATTTAATAAGTAATTTTTGGGAGTTTTTAATGCCCTATTAAAAGTTAATTAGTAAATTTAATAGACTAAATAGAATGAAATGTTTTTAATCTATTTGCACAAAACATAAATGTATTAAATCATAATTATTTTGCAAAAATTTGACGATTAGTTAACTACTTTAGTTGTTTGGGTAAGTTGTACTTTAATTATACTTTAATTTGCAAATATGTCGCTTAATTAATATATTAGTTAAATGTTGAATTGTCAGTAAAATTCTGAATCTTCTTTTCTTCTTCAAATTGGAATCCTTGTCCACCTCAAATTCATTCAACCGATGATGAATTTTTTTTCCTAACCAATTATTCTTTTATCTTTTCTTCTCTTCAAATTAACATTTTCCCCTGCATCCATAATTAGTAAAATTAGCGAATTAAATTATTCTTTATAAATAAAGTCATCTCAATTAATTCATACTAAGTACATAAATATTTCATTCACCAAAATAAATTAAAGGCATAAAATTCTATCAATTATTCCATAAATAAGTGAGAAATTAGTTATAAATAACGGTTAAAATATAATCCATCAACTACCCCCACTTAAGACTTTGATCATTCTCGAGCAAAGAAAGAAAGAGTCAAGAACATTAGACATGGAATCATCCATCTTGAAATCATCCTCAACATCCCATAGAAACAAAATTAATGATCATCCATATGCATCAACTAGAAAGGTCGACCGATAAATAACCAAGAATAATAACAGTGTTAATTCAACATAACTGTAGAAATTGAAAGAAACATTTTTGAAACATCCCACAACTAAGCTCTTGATTCAATGTCTAGGCAATATTATACACTCCAACACAACCATAGGCTTGTAATCTTACACACTCTCCATTAATTGAGGTATTCTGACTTCACTTAGATCAGGTAGGACTTTAGCGCTTGAAACGTTAGGTTAGAGAATTGGCTAATAAATAAAAGACATAATAAGGAGACAAGATAAAGAGAAGATAGCTTGCAAAGAAAAGTTGACTCCATATACTCCAACTCATTTCTTACTCCTTTTTACAAAGAATCTCAATAACCAAATCCATTCTCGAAAAATTCATACATTTCTCATATATATATCAATTTTGGACATTTCTCTCTCTTTTTCTCTTCTTCTTTTCTTTCATTTTTTCAATTTTTCTTTTTTCTTTTTTCTTTCTCTTCTCAAAACAATAATATAAAGCAAGTCATGGTTTCCCTTTTCAATATGCTCTCAAATTTTCATTTTCTCAAAATCTTAATATCCCAATCCCATGAAGCACAAAAGATTTGAAGTACAAATCAAGTTCCCTACAAGGTTAAGGGTTAAAATATTAATTGTTTTAAACAAATAAATTTACTTATTAAGGCACAAAAGGGCACTAGAAAAAACTCTAAAGGTAAACTTGAAAGGATCAAACGGTCCAAAGAAAGCCTGTGACCATTTTTTCTAAAGTAAACCAGAGAAACCAATAAAATTTTGCATAAAAAAATGTAATAAAATAAGTTCTAGTGTATTGTTGTGATAAAAAAAAGTGTCATCAACGATATAATAAAGCCGAGACATCTCATCAATTCACAAGATTATGACCAATAAAAATAATTTAAATTTCACAATTAAGAAGAATTAACAAAGGCATTATCCAAGGTTAAATTCCATTCTTTATTTTCCAATCGACACATATAAACAATCACAATTACTCCATAGGAATAAAATTCAATTACTTAATATTCAAATGATTTTTAGAAAATTTCTTAAAATAAGCTTTAACACCACAAAATTCTGAAAATTTTTCAAAATTTTCAAAAAAGAAATAGCTAAATTCCTACCTCCACTTAAGAATAAACATTGTCCTCAATGTTTAAATACAAGAAAACACAAAGAAGGTTAAGAGACTTAGCTGAATCAACGAAGCATCCAAGAAAGTCTAATCTTCAAAGGTTTACGGTAGCTCCACTTAGGCTCAACCATTTCGTACATAGAAATTAAAGAAAGTACATAAGTACTATTTTTTATTATTCTTTTTGAAAAACTTGAACAAAATCAAGAAGATGCAAAACAACTTAAATAGTAGTTCTTATTTATAGTCTCGAGCTTGACTTCCTTTTTGGCTCAATTAGACTTAGTGGGAGTCTTGAGAAGCAAAGCTTCTCAATGTAAAGGCACCCTATCTCCAAAATAATGTTTCAATCTTTGACCATTAACAAGAAATGTCCCTTTTTCTTTATGTGTGATAGAAATTGCACCGCTTGGGAACACTTTTGCCATGTCAAAAGAATTGAACCATATTGACTTTAATTTTCCTAGAAAAAGCCCCAAGTGAAAGTTATAGAGGAAAACTTTATCACCGACTTTAAATTCACAAAACAGAATATGTTTATTATGCAAAATTTTGGTTCGTTCTTTGTAAAGTTTTGTTCTCAAAAGCATGCAAATGAAGCTCATCCAATTCATTAAGTTGAAGTAGCCTCTTTTCACCTAAGGCATCCGTATCAAAATTAAGGAATTTTATGGCCCAGTATGATTTATGTTCTAGTTCAACAGGTAAATAACATACTTTACCATAAACAAGTCTATAAGGGGTCATGCCAACAGGGGTTTTGAAAGCAGTTCTATAAGCCCATAAAGTATCATCAGGTTTTAAGGACCAATCATTCCTAGAAGCACTAATATTTTTTTCTAAAATTCTTTTCAGTTCTCTATTACATACTTCAACTTACCTACTAGTTTGAGGATGATAAGGAGTAGCAAATTTTATGATGCACACCATATTTTTGCAACAAAGTTTCTAGTTGTTTATTACAAAAGTGAGCACCTTCATCACTAATCAATGCTCTAGGTGTTCCAATTCTAGAAAAAATATTTTTCTTCAAAAAAATTAACAACCACCCTAGCATTGTTAGTAGGAGTAGCAATTGCCTCAACACACGTATATACATAATCAATACAACTAGAATGTATGTATGGTTAAAAGAAGAAAGAAAAGATCCCATAAAATCAATACCCCACACATTAAGCAATTCACATTCAAGGATACCATGTAGAAGTATCTCATTTTTCTTAGAGACATTTCCCCTTCCTTGGCACGTGTTACATTTTTTCATGAACTCAAAAGCATCTTTAAACAAAGAAGGCCAATAAAAACCACATTTAAGTATCTTTTGAAAAGTCCTATAGGCTCCAAAATGCCCTCCTACTTCCTTGTCATGACAATGTGACAAAACATCATTTACTTCCCATTCAGGCATGCATCATTTACTTCCCATTCAGGTATACATCATTTCTGAATTCTTGAAGCAAAAAGATCTATCTAATCAGTCTTGACTTGGTCTCCTTCTTCTCAATGAGGTATTTCAAGGCTGCATGATTTGTATAGACAGTTACCTTAGCACCTATCAAGTGAGGATGAAATTTATCAAATGCAAAAATTACAACTAATAATTCTTTTTCGGTAGTTGCATAATTCAATTGGACGGAGTTAAGGGTAAGGCTAGCATAATAAATAGGTCAAAAATTTATCTCTTCTTTGTCCTAAACATGCACCAACTGCAGCATTCATTTGCATCGCACATGAGTTCGAAAGGTAATGACTAATCGAAAGTTTTTAGAATTAGTGCTGAAATTAACCTCTCTTTGAAGATATTAAAAGCCTGTAAACAATAATTAGAGAAATTAAATGGCACAACCTTTAGTAAAATAGTAGTCAGAGGCTTAGTAATTTCGGAGAAACCTTTAATGAAATGCCTATAAAGCCCAGTAGGTCCTAAAAATCCTCTTAAAGTCTTGAGGTTTGATAGTGGTGCCAATTTAGAAATGACATCTACTTTTGATCTATCAACCTTAATGCCCTTATGTGAAACTTTATGACCGATTACAATACCTTCTTACACTATAAAGTGACATTTCTCCCAATTCAAGACTAGGTATTTTTTTTCACGTCTCTGAAACACTTTATTGAGGTTAGATAAGCAATCGTCAAAGGAATCTCCATAAATATTTTCATGCAATGCTCAACTAGCTCATGAAATATTACAGTCGTGTATCTTTGAAAGGTCCCTTGAGAATTACATAAACCAAAGGGCATTCTCCTATATGCAAAAGTACTATAAGGACAAGTAAAAGTAGTTTTTTCTTGATCCTTAGGTACAATAGAATTTTAAAAATATCCAGAGTAACCATCAAGAAAACAATAAAAGGCACGATCACTCAATCTTTCAATAATATGATCAATAAAGGGGAGCAGAAATGATCTTTACAGGTGACACTATTCAATTTACAATAATCAATACAAACCGGCCAACCCGTAATCAATCTCGTGGGAAGCAATTCGTGATTATTATTTTGAACAACAGTGAATCCACATTTTTTAGGAACTACTTGGACCGGACTTACCCATACACTATCATAGATGGGATAGATAATATCTAAATTGAGTAGTTTGATGATCTCTTTCTTCACCACCTCTTGCATCAATGCATTAAGTTGTCTTTGGGGTTGTCTTGATGGCTTATGATCCTCTTCTAGAAGAATTTTATGCATACATATGGATGGACTTATCCATTTTAAACTAGACAATTTCCAACTAAATGCTCCTTTATGTACTGTCAAGATTCTTATCAATTTTTCTTCTTGAATACTTGTCAGGGATAAAAAAAGAATTAGAGGTAATTTATCATTAGGTTCAAGAAAAATATATTTTAAGTGAGAAGGTAAGTTTTCAAATTCTAAATCTGTTAAAGGCTCTTCAATGCTTGAGTTTAGGTGATCTCTTTTCAACTCTAACTCTTCAAATTTGAAATGTTCTCAGGCAAAAAAACTTCATCGGCCTCTAATTGAAAAACTGATTCAACCACCTTTTCCTTCTTGTGGTTTTCAGTAGTTGCTTCTCTTAAACAAATGTCCAAAGAATCATTAGAAATATTACAAGCAAGATTATTCTTAACTACAACATCCATCACATCAACAAACATAGAGAATCTTTATCCAGCAACTATTTTATTGAATTAAATACATTAAATTTAACAATTTCATCCCTCGCCCTTAAAATTAGTTTTTCATTTTACACATCAATCAAAGTCTTTCCAATATTAAAAAAGGTCTCCTCCCTAAAATAAACGACATATATGTATCATTATCCAAGTCCAAGATAACAAAGTCTACAAGAAAGTATAGTTCATCAACCTTAACAAGAACGTCTTCTACTATTCCTCAAGGATATTTAATAGATCTATTGGCTATCTGTAGAGAAATAGCAGCGTTCTTAATTTCTTTTAAACATAATTTTTTATAAACAGAGAAAGACATAAGATTGATACTAGCTTTCAAATCACACAGAACATTATGAAATAAAACATCACCAATGTAGCAAGGAATTTGAAAACTCCCTAGATGTTTTAACTTTGGTGGAAGCTTTTTTTGAAGAACTGCTGAACAATCTTCATTCAAACAGATCTTCTGAAACATATTTGGCTTCTTCTTGCTAGCTAAAATATCCTTCAAATATTTTGTATGTGCTGGCATCTATGCTAAAACATCTACAAAAGGTAAGTTAATTTCAAGTTTCTTGAATATTTCAAGAAACTTTTGAATTTGGAATCAATGTAATGATGCTTAATAGCTTGGGAGAAGGGAAGGGAATAAAAGCAACATTGTCATTATTTAATTCTTCCTTACCCCTCTTACTTTTACCTTCCTTGAGTTTTGGTGAAGGGTGCCGTTAGTTTGGACCTTGGAACAGAACCTCCTTCATTGCCCAATATTGAAGAACCTCCTAATGCAGAGGCGACAAAATTTTATAAGATGCTAAAGGCTGTCAAAACTCCATTATGGGATGGAGGCATAAACCACTCGTAGTTATCAGTTGTTGCTTGGATGTTGAATATTAAACCAGAGAACAATATTGTAAAGAAGTGTTTCAATTAGATTACGCAACTAATGAAAAACATTCTACACAAGAATAATCAACTCCGGAAGGACTTGTATCAGGCTAAGAATAAGGTTTCTAAACTCGGTTTACTGGTGCAAAAAATAGATTGCTGCCTAAATGGTTGCATGTTTTTTTTGAAGAAGGATATTAGTTTGCGAGAATACAAGTTTTGTGTGACTCTCCGGTATATGGCAAGGAAGAAAGTTGGGAAGAATAGATAACCAAAGGAAGTTCCTTTTAAGAAGATGTACTATTTTCCACTGACACTGAGATTGAGGTGGCACACTGAAAGTCTGCAAGAGGAGGGATTGATGAGCCATCCACCTGATGGTGAGCCGTGACATCACTTTGATTGCAACCATGTTAAATTTGCAACAAATATTAGCAATATGCATCTAGCGCAGAACATTGATGGGTTTTTGCCATTCGGGATGATGTGAAAGCATTACTTTTGTTAGCCCTAAAGGCAAATCATGTAGTTTTGATTAATGACAAATATTGATGAGGAATAATATGCATGTCATTTGTGTGATAGGATTGTTGGATTAAGAAGTATGAAGTCTCATTGCCTTGGAGCTAGCGATGCAAGAACAACTCAAATATGCCAAAGTGATTGAAGGTTGAAGAGTTTGTTCAAGATGATTGAAGGCTTTGAAGACATGAAGTGTAGGTTACATGTGGTTAATAGGTAAACTTTGTAAACCCTACACTCTTAAGCCTTGGAATCTATGAGTTGCAATTGAGAGCACAAACCTTAATTTAAATGGTTTTGAACAAGTTTTTATTAATGGTTTTTGCACTTAAAAGGTCTTTAATGACTTATCTTTGAGGCTAGAATGTTTTCCAACTTGTTTGAAATGATTTGGATATGTTTTGACAAAGTTTTAAAAATTCGGAAGAAGATTCGGACGCATGCAGAAGAAATTCGGTGGTCCGAATTTTGTGAAGAATTTTTTCTGCACTGTGAACAGTGAACAACGCATGAATAGTAACACTGTGAACAGTGAACAACGCATGAATAGTAATACTATTCACATGAACAGTACCGACTATTTTTCCAGAGAAATTCGGACGAAGCTGGAAAATTCGGTCGTCCGAATTTTGTGAATAGTGCATGAACAGTGACTACTGTTAACATGAACAGTGCCGACTGTTTTTCAGAGAAATTCGGACGAAGATTCGGACGAAGCTGAAAAATTCGGACGTCCGAATTTTTGTGACCGGTGCATGAACATTATTTTCTGAAACTAGCCGTTACTAGCCGTTTTATGGCTGTTTAAACTGATTTTTGAATTCTATAAAAGCCATAAACTCCATATTTTTTAGTAGAACTTTGAACTAAACAAATCCCACATTCTCTAACTTGTTTTACATCAAATTGAATTGAAAAGCTCTCAAATTACCTTGTGCTCAAAGGTGTACATTCAAGATTCCAAAGGCAAAGTGTAAAGGTGCAACATTGTGTAAAAATCTACCTACATGTGGTAACATCTACACATTCTTATCTCCTTATTAAATTGTGTTATTTTCTACTAGCTCATTTGCAAGGTTATCTTGTGACATAAAACCCTTTTATGTTGGGGTGAGCCATAGACTAGATTAATCAAGGTTGTAGTGTAAAACCCGTGTGAGGGTAAGCCTTGGATTAGATTAGTCTTGAGGTTGTCTTTAGATATAAAACCCTTGTGGAAGGGTGAACCTTGTTTGTATAATTACTAGAAGAGGTTGTGAGTGTAAAACGATAGTGTGGTTAGCCTCTTATGTAATTGTTGAACTTGAGCATATAGTGGATTGGTTGAAATCCTTGAGTGTGGACTCAAGGTAGTGGATGTAGATCTTGGAGAGATCGAACCACTATAAATCGTGTGTTCATTTTCTTATAGCTTTAGTTATTTACATGCTCATGTTATTATTACTTATTGATTGTTGTTGATTGATTGGTTGTAGTTTGATGATATTATCTTAACCATCACATCACATATAAACTTAAAGCTTGTGGAATTAAAGAAGAGCTTTTATTAAGGCAAAATATTTTCAAAACAACGAAAAGAATTTCCTAATAATTAGCCTAAGACCTAATTCACCCCCCCTCTTAGGTCTTATAATTGGTATCAGAGCAAGGTCTTCTTTTTAAGGTTTAACAACCTAGAAGTAAAGATCATATGGCTAGTTTATCAAATTTGCCTTATATGGAAGGTTTCTCCACAAATAGACCACCTTTGTTTGATGGAACAAATTACACATTTTGGAAATCTAGAGTTAAGATATATATTTGTTCTATTAACTTTGATTTGTGAAATATTGTTGAGAAAGGTCCTTACATACCAATGAAAGTGAGAATTGATGGAGTTACTAAAGAGCCAAAGTCTATGGACGAATTTGATGAGGGTGACTCAAAGAAGATGACAATGAATTACCAAGCCATGAATATCTTGAGTTGTGCACTGGATTTGATTGTGTACGATCAAGTGAGTGAATGCGACACCGCTCATGATATGTGGAAACTACTTCAAGCTACTCATGAAGAAGAAAGAGTAGATGTATGCTTTATGGCAATAAATGATGAGGTACAATCCATTCCTTTTACCTCTACTTATAGTGATGATGATATTGATAATATTGATGATCCTAGTGAATTACTTGTTGAGATGTATGGAGAATTAAAAAAGGCTCAAAAAGGAATAAGGAAATGAAAATCAAAATTAATGATTTATTGAATGAGAATTCAAAATTATTTTGTGAAAATAAAAAGCTTCTTGATTCTATTGAATGCTTGAATATTGAAAAAGAAGTTTTAAATGTCTCTTTGCAAAACATGTCCCTTGAAAATAAGATTCTTTGTGAAAATATTTTGTCTCTTGAAAGAATGCTTGTTGATCATGAGACTTTGAAAAAGAAGGTTTATGAACTTACATCATGTATAGAAAAATTTACAAAAGGAAGGGACAATCTTAATAAAATTCTTGGAGTTCAAAGATCTCCTCTTGTCAAAAATGGTCTTGGTTATAATTATGTAAATAATGTGCCTAAATACAACAACTTCTTTGTTAGAGCTACTTCTACTTCCATGCATCATACTTGTTGTACTTATTGTGGAAAACATGGACATAAAGTCACCAAATGTTATGTTAAAAGAAAAGTAGAGAATGGTGTAAAAACCATTTGGAGAGTTAAGAGAATTATTACTAACCCTCACGGACCCAAGAAAGTATGGGTACCAAAGGATACTTCCTCTCCTTTATTGCAGGTGCACTTTAATTCAAACTCAAGCACCACTAAGCGGTACATTGATGATGTTGGCTTAAAGAATAACAGAAAACATCTCATTCATAATCAAGGTCAAAGCAACCGATGAAGAATTTGTTTTTGAGACAAGAAGAAAGGAAGAATTCTTGGAGTAACCAATGTTGGTAAAGGTTCCTCTCTTCTTTTTAAACAAATGTGGCTTATTGCTGATTTGATGCTTAGTATTAGCCAATTGTGTGACAATGGATAAGAAGTTAAATGCCAGCATATGAAGTTTTAGTTGAGCATTCTTTGTTGTTAAGATTTAAAGATTTGCCAACCATGACTTACCAATTGCTTCTATGAAATTGATTAGATAACATTGATAATGTGGAATTAAATTCATTGTTGATATGTTCTTGAAGTTGACTATATGTCATGATAAGATGAATAAAATAGCCATGATTGACTATCTATGCATTTGGTTTATCAAAATCATCTTCTTAAAACTCTACAAAAATGGTTTGGATGTAGACCATAAATTCGGTCGTCCGAATTTATATGACAATATGACATTTTGTGATTTTGATCAATTACTTGAAAAATGTTTCATTATGTGTTTTATCTTGATAAGCTTGAATGTCTTGTGGCTTACGATAATGATGGACATTCTTGGCATAGAAGATTTGGTCAGTGAATATGGATTTGTTGAACAAACTTTCCTCTCAAGATTTAGTTGGAGGATTTCTAAAAATGTGTTTTGAGAAAATTGTCTTCAAGACACTTGTCAATATGGAAAACGAACTAGAGAATTTTTCAAACACATGAAAATTCATTTAGACCTCAAAACATCTTGAGCTTGATTCATATGGATTGATTTGGACTTATGAGAATCAAGCAAACCAAGGATGGCACTTTTATGAATCAAGTTAAGATATAAGCATCCATAAGTTTATCAACTATGCTTGACAAGAATAAAATGGTTTCATAGAAGTAGTCAACTCTATTTGACAGCAAGAAGAGCCAATATTATGTTTGTCATGTGCTTGTGTGCTAGATTTCATCTTGTCCTAAAGAGTTTCATTTGATTGTTGTTGAACACATTCTCTAATACTGTATTGATACTCTAAGTGATTATGGTCTATATTTCAAATGTGTGGCTATGTTATGTGATAACACTAATGCAATAAATTTGATCATCATACTATTCAACAAACTAGGACAAAGCATATAGAGATCAAACTTAATCTCATTAGAGATCACTCTACTAAGGGTAATACTTGTTTAAAGTATGTTTGCATTAATGAACAAATTAATGATATCATTACTAAGTCATTGACCGAAGAAAGGTTTGACCAATCTTAGAAGAAGCATAGAAATTTCAAAATTCAATAACTAATGAGTGTATTCAAGTGTTGTAGCTCCAGGTGAGGACACTAAAGCCAAGCATGGGAAAAGGAAAGGGAAAAGCCAAAGAAAGAGAAAAAGGATCAGTGATCAATGAACTAAGGAAAGTTCATGTTTTGCAAAGCATGTCATGGCTGGATAGATTTGTCACAGTGGAGACTGCTACTGAACTTGATAATTGGACAAAAAGTAACCATATGATAAATCCAAGTCACAAGGTGGATGTCATCAAACTATCCGAAATGGTTAGTTCTTGATAAGGATGGAATATGGAGAACAAATGCAGAAACTCCTTTAAGAAAGAGAGAGTCGAACATGAGGGGAATAATGTAGTTCAATGGTATTCCTCTAAAGTATCTCAAGTGGACTTTGAGTTCAATGATGCCTTGGTGAACAAAATTTGTGGAGTAGATGATAATGAGGCAAGATATTACTCATTGGGACATCATTGCTTTATTCATGAATTATTCACAAATGAAAGATTTGAAAAGCCTTATTGTATGGTAGACTATTAACAAAAATGTGAGGAGTTTGAGGAAGAAGAAAATGATGAAGAAGAAGAGGATGAAGAGGAAATCCTTGCTGCAAAAGGAAAACTAAAATGTGGCATGAAGTGAGGGGGAGCAACCTTTCACAAAAGAAGACTATTTAAAGAGGTACTCTCTATTCAAGGAAAAGAAGTTGAAGATGATAATCTCACTACAGGTGATACCATAGTTGCCAAGGTATTTCAAGAGACATTGAACAACCATGTAGAGAAAATGAAGAAGATGGACAAATTCTTCAAGTCTTTTGCTCTGATGATTCTTGGCAAATTTGATGGTTTAGGAGCTAAAGTCAAGAATATGGAAGAAGACTTGAGAAAGACTTCTCAAGTGGTTTTAAATGGTATAAGTTCCTATAAAGCCAAAGAAGAAGAAAAGAGATGGCAGCAATAAAAATGATAGTAATGATAGTAAAAATTGATATGACTATCAATTTATTGCGAAAGAAGAATACAAAAGATGAAGGAAAAGGCAGTGAAGCATCACAAAAGAAGAAGAGCATGAGAATGAAGAACAAACAAAGGGGTAAAGCTCAAGAGAACAAGCAAGAAGAAGGAGGTGAAGGTTGTTTAACAAAGTCAAATCACAAATCCATCACCAATTTCCTTCAGCCAAGGGAGGAAAATGTGGTTCAAAGAAAGAAGATCCAAAGACCCTCTCAAATTGGTAGCTTTCCAAGGCAGAACTACACGAGTAAGGAGTCAACAAATGAAGGACCCCATCATATAGAGCTCAAGGGAGACATGGCCATCATAACAAACAAATTTGGAAGTGAAGACCATGAAACACATCCAAGACTAAGCCTTTCTATCCCTAAACTCTATTTTGATGCTTATTTTAGTTTATTCCTTGATGCACATGTTTTGCTTTAATATTGAAATTTACTTGTGCCTTTCTAGTCATTATAATGATTTGAAGCTCAATATGTGAAATATCTGTGATAATAGCTTCTTTTGTTTCACTTTTGTTGTCTAAGTACTCTCACCCCAAGTTTAATTGCTGATAAAAAGGGAGAGAAGAAGTCGATTTATTATTGTTAAGATGCTACATAATAATTATTGCTGTTAGGATGATAGTTATTTGACTAGAACTATACTGTTTATAAGAGTTGGTCAATACATTGCTAAATTGCCAAATGAGAGTTAATCAATATACTGCTTATATGTGATACATGTTGTCTCATTTTCATTAACCCCGTCTTTGAGTGATGACAAAAGGGGGAGAAGAAATGGGATGACAAAATGTGTAAAAATGTGAAATAGCAGTGGAAAAAATGTGTGAAAATGTGAAATAGCAGTGGAATTCCTCATGCATGAATAGAAAATGTGTGAATTTTCTGAAAATCCATGCATATGTCAAGGGGGAGAAAGAACAAAATATGCTATGTGTTTGTTGTACTGCAATTGCTTGATGTAATTGTGATGTGTAATGTAAATATGCTATGAATGTGTACTGTGAAACTAATTGGTTGCATTTGAAATTTAAAATGATTGTTTTCTGAGATTTTGAAAATGGTTAAGTTGGGATTGTGAAGTTTTTATCATGGTTATTGACTTGACCTATGACTTTACATTACATCATGAAAATAATTAAATACATGAGTTTTGTGGTTTTGCAAAGATAAACTGAGTGCTATTGTAGCTATACATATTTGAGTACTTCTATAGTTCATTTGAAAATGCAAAATCACCTTTTCAACTTGTTTCCAAAAATTTGGACTTGAAATTCGGATGCAGACCAAAAATTCGGACGCATCAAGATCTTCTTGTCAAAAATGTCTTTTCTGTTGTTCAAATTGTTTGAAAACTGTTTTAATCCTTCCTATCATATTTGAACAATCTTAGAAAAGCTTATTTTCAAAAATTAAAGTTGTTATCTCATATATTTTACATTTTGGATTTGAAATCTTAAAATTCGGATGCATGATTCAAAATTCGGATGCATGTTTTAAAAATTCGGATGCATCCATATTTTGTTGCCAAAATGTGCTCTTTTGTTGTTCAAATTGATTCAAATATGTTTTAATCTCTTACATTATGTTTGAACAACCTTAGGAACACTTTATTTCACTTTAAACATTCATTATATTAAATTTATTGCAGTTTGGACTTAAGATTTAAAAAATTAGGATGCAAGGTTTAAGAATTCCGATGCATGTTCTGAAATTAGGATGCATGCATCTTTTGTTGCCAAAATGTGCTCTATTGTTGTTCAAATTGATTCAAACTTATTTTAATCTCTTCCACTATGTTTGAACAACCTTAGGAAAGATTATTTTCAAAAATTGAAGCTTTCATTTCACTTATTTTACAATTCGGACTTGATATGTCAAAATTCGGATGCATAGCATCTCAAGTCCAAACTTGTTGAAAAATGAGCACAATCTAAGGGGGAGCAATATTAATCTTTTCTGACCTCTCTTAGAAGTTGTCGTAATGATTAAATGCTATATCTTCTATCCTAGTTGTTGTAAGGAAGGAGGCAAATGGAGGTTGGATGGGTCATAGGCTCATATTGAGCCTTTTGTATGTCAATGTGCTAAATTGGTTATTATTCATCATTGACATCAATACTTCTTTGTACTACATTGTTTGAGTCCATCACATTTTGCATCAAAGTTTGTCATCATCAAAAAGGGGGAGATTGTTAGCCCTAAGGGCAAATCATGTAGTTTTGATTAATGACAAATATTGATGAGGAATAATATGCATGTCATTTGTGTGATAGGATTGTTAGATTAAGAAGTATGAAGTCTCATTGCCTTGGAGCTAGCGATGCAAGAACAACTCAAATATGCCAAAGTGATTGAAGGTTGAAGAGTTTGTTCAAGATGATTGAAGGCTTTGAAGACATGAAGTGTAGGTTACATGTGGTTAATAGGTAAACTTTGTAAACCCTACACTCTTAAGCCTTGGAATCTATGAGTTACAATTGAGAGCACAAACCTTAATTTAAATGGTTTTGAACTTACCTAATTATCAAGTTTTCATTAATGGTTTTTGCACTTAAAGGTCTTTAATGACTTATCTTTGAGGCTAGAATGTTTTCCAACTTGTTTGAAAAGATTTGGATATGTTTTGACAAAGTTTTAAAAATTCGGAAGAAGATTCGGACGCATGCAGAAGAAATTCGGTGGTCCGAATTTTGTGAAGAATTTTTTCTGCACTGTGAACAGTGAACAACGCATGAATAGTAACACTGTGAACAGTGAACAACGCATGAATAGTAATACTATTCACATGAACAGTACCGACTATTTTTCCAGAGAAATTCGGACGAAGCTGGAAAATTCGGTCGTCCGAATTTTGTGAATAGTGCATGAACAGTGACTACTGTTAACATGAACAGTGCCGACTGTTTTTCAGAGAAATTCGGACGAAGATTCGGACGAAGCTGAAAAATTCGGACGTCCGAATTTTTGTGACCGGTGCATGAATAGTGCATGTTTTCTGAAACTAGCCGTTACTAGCCGTTTTATAGCTGTTTAAACTGATTTTTGAATTCTATAAAAGGCATAAACTCCAGATTTTTTAGTAGAACTTTGAACTAAACAAATCCCACATTCTTTAACTTGTTTTACATCAAATTGAATTGAAAAGCTCTCAAATTGCCTTGTGCTCAAAGGTGTACATTCAAGATTCCAAAGGCAAAGTGTAAAGGTGCAACATTGTGTAAAAATCTACCTACATGTGGTAACATCTACACATTCTTATCTCCTTATTAAATTGTGTTATTTTCTACTAGCTCATTTGCAAGGTTATCTTGTGACATAAAACCCTTTTGTGTTAGGGTGAGCCATAGACTAGATTAATCAAGGTTGTAGTGTAAAACCCGTGTGAGGGTAAGCCTTGGATTAGATTAGTCTTGAGGTTGTCTTTAGATATAAAACCCTTGTGGAAGGGTGAACCTTGTTTGTATAATTACTAGAAGAGGTTGTGAGTGTAAAACGATAGTGTGGTTAGCCTCTTATGTAATTGTTGAACTTGAGCATATAGTGGATTGGTTGAAATCCTTGAGTTTGGACTCAAGGTAGTGGATGTAGATCTTGGAGAGATCGAACCACTATAAATCGTGTGTTCATTTTCTTATAGCTTTAGTTATTTACATGCTCATGTTATTATTACTTATTGATTGTTGTTGATTGATTGGTTGTAGTTTGATGATATTATCTTAACCATCACATCACATATAAACTTAAAGCTTGTGGAATTAAAAAAGAGCTTTTATTAAGGCAAAAGATTTTCAAAACAACGAAAAGAATTTCCTAATAATTAGCCTAAGACCTAATTCACCCCCCCTCTTAGGTCTTATAACTTTATTTGGCCCATCATTCTTATACCGTAAAACTTACCTCCGTACATATGTATGAAGGATCTTGTGATCTTTTTGACAATAATAATTCCAAGGCCGAGAAACCCAAAGCATAAGATCGAAGTCTATCTACAGCCATCGGTGGACGAATTACAGTACCAATGTTCATTAGGGGTGACAACATATGACATATCAAAGAAACATAATTTTTAGCTGCGAGTTGCACTTTTATGGACTATTATGATTTTTCAGCATATGGTATGTTGAGCGGTTGGTGGGACGATTGACTTGTCCATATTGTATGGAGCAAACAAAATCCTTTTAGCTACAACATGGTTCAAAGTAGTCTTTGTCTAATTGTCACTACTGGTTCTTGCTGATGGATCATCCGTATAAAAGGGAAGGTAAATCAATTCTTAAGTACAGGGACCGCAAAACCTCCCAACCTATTAAGCGAGCTTCCAAAGACGATATATAGTATAAAATATGTAGTTTTTTGTGAATTGTTGATATTGCAGTGAGACGGGCAAGGATAATGGTAAAGGAATATATCACAATTGGGATAAGTGTAGTATCTTTTGGGACTTGCCCTACTAGAAAACAAATTTAACTTGCCATAACATTAATTTCATGCACAATGAAAAACAATATGTTCGACAACATGTTAAACACTATGATGGACGAGAAGGGCAAATCGAAGGATAATATAAAGACTCGTCAAGATTTGGAGATGCACTATAATATGTTGGAGTTACATATTACCACTTTTGCACATGGGAAGTTTTCTACTCCAAAGGATAACAACTTCCTTACAACTCAACAAAAAAGGCTTGTGTTGGAATAGGTGAAGGATTTATAGCTGCCTAATGGATATGCTGCTAGATTCAGAAGAACTCTATGGAGGCGATATTGAATAAGAAGCAGTGATAGACCATCTCGGTTCGAGTCTGTGTGGCAGACCCAATTACAAGAGTGGAGCTCTACCAACTGAGCCATATCCCTCTAGCCAATCCAAATTGATCATGTAAAAACTTCAATACAGAGTGAATAGGTTCAAGAGATGAGAGAATTAAGAATACTTACTGCAACATCTACTAATTTAGAACTTAATGAAAGACCTAAGAGGGGGGTGAATTAAGTCTTCAGCTAATTTTCAAATTATTTTCCTATTTAGCAAAACCTTTACCTTAATAAAAGCTCTTCTTCAAATTCATAAACTCCAAGTTTATATATGATTTAAAAAGAATGGTTGAGACAAGATGATCAAAAAATAGAACCACAACCAATCAATCAATACTTAAGAACAAGTGATAGTAACACAAGTATGTAAGCAAGTAAAGCAATAAAGAAATGAACACACAATTTATAGCGGTTCTATCTCTCTAAAATCTACATCTACTACATTGAGTCCACACTCAAGGATTTCAATCAATTAGCTAAATGTTCAATTCAAGCAATTACACAAGAGGCTCACCATTCAATGGGTTTTACCACAACAACCTCTTTTCAATGCAATACACAAGGCTCACCCTTATTACAAAGGGTTTTATGTCACAAGACAACTTAGACCAATCTAATCAAAGGCTTACCCTCACCAAAAAGTTTTATGTCACTGGACAACCTTGACCAATCTAATCTAATCAAAGACTCACCCTCACTAAAGGGATTTATGTCACACAATAACCTTGATCAATCTAGTCAGTGATTCACCCTTCATAAGGGTTTTATGTCTCTAGATAACCTTGATCAATCTAGTCAATGGCTCACCCTTCATAAGGGTTTTATGTCTCTTGACAACCTTGAATCAATGACAACAAGAATGTAAAGATAGATTTTTTATTGTTACCAACACTTCTTGGTAGATAAACACAATTGCTAGCACCACTTTACCTCTTGCCTTTGGAATCTTGAATTTCAACTTTTGAGTACAAGGCAATTTGAGAGCTTTTCAAAAATTTTTGATGTAAAACAAGTTGAGCTTCTTAGATTTCAAAAGATTAAAGTTCTAATTCAAAATCTGAAGTTTGGGGTTTATATTAAGTTTAAAAATCAGTTCTAACATTTGAAAAATGTTTAGTAACAATAAAATTTGGACATACTATTCCCTAAATTCAAACGAACTGTTCACTAAATTCAGTAGACTGAATTTGGCCTCTGCATCTGAATTTCGTGTCCAGTAGCACTGTTCACTAAAATTTAGATGATCGAATTTGACTCTCTGCATCTGAATTTTGCACCCTAATTTCTTTCGAAAAGTAGTAGTTACTATTCATGAAACAGTAGAACTGTTCACTAAAATTCAGACAATCGAATTTGACCCTTTGCGTTCAAATTTTGAGTCTGAATTTCTCTAGAAAAATAGTAGTTACTCTTTATTGAAACATTAGCACTATTTGCTAATGTTCATTGTACAGGAAAAATTTGGTCGACCAAATTTTCATCCTGCATCCAGACTTATATCTGAATTTTTCAAAATTTGTCAAAAATATATGTAAATCAATTCAAACAAGTTGGAAAACATTCTAACATTAAATATAAGTCATTAAAGACCTTTTAAGTACAAAAATCATTGATGAAAACTTGTTAATTTATGTAAGTTCAAAACCATTGAAACTTTTCAAATCAAGTTTTGTGCTCTCAAATGCAATTCATAGATTCTAAAGATAAAGAGTATAGGTTTTACAATGTTTACCTATTAAGCACATGTGACCTATACTTCATGTCTTCAAAATCTTCAATCATCTTGAACAACCTTCTTCTATCTCCTTGATATATTTGAGTTGTTCTTGCATTGTAGCTTCAAGGCAATGAGATTTGTATATTTCTCAATCCAAAAATCCTATCATATAATAATCAAACACATTAGTCCATATTAAAGTAATCAACAATATTTTCTTAGGACTATGTAATGATCAATGTTTGTCATTACTCAAAACAACATGATTTGCCCTTAGGGCTAACTCTTAATTTGAAAGGCCTCAAGGGGATAATATCTACCACTTGATGTCCATCAAGATCTGTTATGGTTTAGGTCAATATGATTAAGGAGTTGGAATGTCTTCAAGCAATCTTATTTTGGAGGGAGGTTGCTCCCTCTCACTTGGTAAAGCATGCCTCTTTTTAGTCTTCATCTCCCTTTCTCAAATCTCTTCTTCACTTTCTCTTCTTCTTTCTTCTCTTTTTCATTGTCCACGTGAATATTTTTATCATTGCTTGAAATACTTGAAGATTTTTGTAAGCAATCTCCCATAAGGCAAAGCCTTGTTTCCTATCATTCTTGATCCCATCATGTGCCTTAGGGCCATATATCCAAATTTTGTTCTTTTAAGTTCATGAAATGCAAGCATAATCACAATTTCTATGTTTCCAGCTGATGACTTATGACCAAAATTGGAAATAATCATTGTGGTTAGCATATGATGCAATACCCGACCTCTAGCATCAAATGCCTTGATCTCCATTTCTTTAATTGATCTAAATCTCCTACCATTTGTGAATGCCTCTTCAAACCTTTCATTTATAAATAGTTCATGAATATAACAATGTTTCCTGAAGGAATTATATCTAGCTCCATCATTATCTACTCCATAAATCCTATTAACTAAGGCATCATTGAATTCAAAGTCAATTTCATACACTCTTAATGAATACCATTGCGTCATATTATCTCCTAATTTTTCAACCCTTTCTTCTTTAAGATTTTCCATAAAATTCATGCTCAAGGGTGGGCTAGTAATCTTCATCTACAACTAACAAGCTACTCTGAGTCATTTCTCCAAAAAGAGAGGAACATTACCCATTCCGGATAGCTTTTCTAAGTCAATCTTATGTCCGGGAATGATCTTTCTATTTCTCTTATTCCAATCAAATTGCACTGCAACTTTGTTGACACAAAAAGATCCACTCCAGAAGCAGTTTGAGGAATTTGAACCATTTGTGGTTTGTTGATTATCAGCCTGCTATCCACGTGGTTTCCCTTGCCTTTTCTCTTCCAACATTTGCCCTATTCGACCTCACCATGATGCTTTTCTCTGAGAAAAGGTGAGTTTCAAGGTAAATCTAGAGCTTAGAACTCAAAAATGTGAAATATTTCAAGTGAAAACGCTAAAATTTGGAAGAAATTTTGATTTGGATGTGAGTAGGTTTTATGAGTTTAGAGAGAAAAGAGTATTTGGATGAGGGATGTTGATAAAAATAAAGAGAATAATAGTTTGACTCCTTTTAAAAATGATGAAATCGCACTATTCGGATGACCGAATTTTCTGGTATGTGTCTGTACTTTTCTGATCCTTCTTCCGCAAATTTGGACAATTGAATATTTTGTCTGGGATCTTCAGAGTTGTTGTTTGGACTTCTGAATTACAAAGCAAGCGTCTGAACATCTCATCTGAACTTTACCTATTTTTTCAATACTCGAGTATATATATTAGTAACTAAATTTTGATATTCCTAGACTCCTTCTAAGATAGCAAAACCTTTCCTCAACCAATGGCTTGGTAAAAATGTCGACAATTTGTTCATCTGTACATGCATAATCTAAACATATATCACCTTTACCTACATGATCATGAATAAAGTAATATTTAATCTCTATACGTTTAGTTCTAGAATATTGAATAGGATTAATGGTAAGATTTATAGCACCAGTGTTATCATACAAAATAGGCACACATTTGAAATTTAAGTCAAAATCAAGTAGAGTGTGCTTCATCCATAGCAATTGAGCACAACATCCATATAAGCAATCAAATCAGAAGAAGATGATTTTGTAAAACAAAGCTATAATCATGTATATCAATAAGATAACGAAGAATACGCTTAAAGGCAATAAATGAGACTCTTTTAGAAAAGATTGAAATCTAGCACATAAACACACAGCAAGCATGATATCCAGTCTACTAGTGGTAAGATAAAGCAAGCTTCTAATCATACCTCTATACACTTTTTCATCAATGTTTTTACCTTTCTCATCTTTATCAAGCTTGGATGATGAACTCATAGGTGTGTTAATACCTATTGGTTGATCTATTCAAAATCTCTTTAATAAATCTTTGGTATATTTTGCTTGATTAATGACAGTATCATCCCTAGTTTGCTTGATTTGAGGGCAAAGAAAGAAGTTGAGTTCTCCCATTATGCTCATTTCGAATTCACTTTGTATCATGTTCAAAAACTCATCACAAGGAGATATATTAGTAGCACAAAATACGGTATCATCCACATTGATTTGCACAAGAAAGAGATAATTGTTACTGGAGATTTTTATAATTGATAATAGAAAACCACTTAATCCTTCATACCAAGCTCTAGGAACTTGTTTCAAACCATATAAAGCTTTGGATAGTTTGAAAACATGATTAGGGAATTTTTCATGAGCAAAGTAGAGAGGTTGTTCCATATAAACTTTTTTATCAATAAAACCATTTAGAAATGCACTTTTGACATCTATATGAAATAGTTTAAAACCTTTAAAGCAAGAAAGTGCCAAAAGCATTCTTATAGATTCAAGTCTAGCTACCGGAGCAAAAGTTTCATCATAGTCAATGCTCTCTTCTTGATTAAATCCTTGGGCAACAAGTCTAGCCTTATTTCTAACAACTTCTCCAGATTCATTTAGTTTATTTCAAAAAACCCACTTTGGGGGAGGGGATTCATGGGGTCTTGGACAAGCATAGCAAGCGATGTTTATGGCTTAGAAAATGTCTTAAAAGAATTCTATTCATAGCATAGCAAGAGGTGTTTATGGCTTAGGCCCAAAAATATTTTGGTAAAGAATTTACAAAAAGCATAGACCTGTCCATTTCTTGCAAAACGTCATTTTGTTAAGGTGTTTTGGTAGCTGAAAATTTATGAGCAATTCCATTCTCATCACAAAGTTTGTAAATTCTTGATTATAAAATTCTCTCTCATTGTCACCTGTAATAGAAATCAATTTGCAATCAAAGGGGGGTTTGAACCTTTTTGAAAAGTCCTACAAATTCATAGAAGGCTTAATCTTTTTGAGATAGAAAAAATACCCAAGTAAATCTAGAAAAATTATCAAAATTACGTATGCATACCTCTTACCACCAAGCCTAGTGATTTTGAAGTTCAGGAGGTTTTCAAGTAGAAACCATTTTCTTGGTGAAAGACCTAATAGGGGAGGGTGAATTAGGTCTTTGACTAATTTTTGAAAACTTTTTCCTTTTTGACAAAGTTGATTTGGAAGATGATTGGAATCAAATACTTGACAAAATATGCAAGTAAATACAATAAGATTCAAATTTAAAGAAAGTAAAGAGCAATACACAACACAAGTAATTTATAGTAGTTCGATCACATAAGATCTACATCCACTACCTTGAGTATCCACAGAAGGATTTCAACCAAACTCAACTATAATCTCAAGTTGATCAATTTCTACAATAAAGGCTCATCCTTCAAGGGTTTTACACCACAACCTCTTCTCAAATACAAATAATCAAGGCTCACCCTAATACAAGGCTTTTATATCAGCAAGATAACCTTGAAAACAACAAGAAGATGAAGTTTGAGATAGGAAAGTTACCGACAACTTGGTAAACGATCACAAACTTGCACACTTTCACCTTTTTGTCTAAGGAATCTTTACTTTGAACTTTTTAACACAATACAAAAGATAACTTTTTGATAGAGAGTAATGAGTGAAGATGTGGCTTGAAGTTTAGTAATGAGTGAAGCATTCCCAATCATATGTATTGAGCATCCACTATCAAGAAATCACTTAGTGGCACTTGATCTTGCAGGAAGATGTACCTACATCAAATGAGAGGAAGTGACTTTTGATACTCATATTTTCTTGGGTTCAAGGGGTTAGTGATAGTTTCTTATCTCTCCAGATGGTTTTAACACCACTTTCTACCTTTCTTTTCACGTAACATCTAGTGGCCTTGTACCCATATCTACCACAATAAGTACAACATGTATACGACATTGAAGTAGAGGTAGCTCTAATAAAGAAAATTTTATATTTGGGAACATTGTTTACATGATTGTAGCCAAGACTATTTTTCACAAATGTGAATCTTTGAGATCCAAGTAGTTTGTCAAGATTGCCCATTCCGTTGGCAAACTTTTCAACACAGAAAGTGAGGTCATCAACTTTCTTTATCAAAGTTTCATAATAGTTTATCATTTTCTCAAGGGAGGAAATTTTTACACAAAGAGCTTTATTCTCAAGGGACATGTTTTGTAAGGAAACATTTAAAACTTCGTTTTCAATGTTTAAACACTCAATAGATTCAACAAGTCTTTTTGTGCTCAAAAAATATATTTGAATTTTCATTCAACAATTCATCAATTTTGAATCCCATTTCCTTGGTTCTTTTTGAAACCTTTTTCAATTCACTTTACACATCAATAAGTAATTCACTAGGATTATCAATATCATTATTACAAGAAGTGGAAGTAGATGGAGTAGGTTGTACCTCATCATTCATTGCCATGAAGCACACGTTAGCTCTTTCTTCAATATCATCTTCACTTTCTTCATTGGCATGTTGGTCCCAAGTGCCAATTAGTCCCTTTCCTTTCTTAAGAGATTTCTTCTTCTTCAGTTTGGCTTCTCTCTCCTTTTCCAATCCTTTAGGGCAATTCAGTTTGGAATAATGATGACGATTGTCCACCTTTCTTGGAAGGTTTTTTGCCCTTCTTGAAAAATCTCTTTTTGTATAATTTCTTCAACATTCTTACTACCATAGTCATCTCATCATCTTCACCATCTTCTTCTTCATCACTTGATGGTTCCTCTTGTTCACTAAGATTGTCGGAGGCTTTAAGTACAACTCCTTTTATTCGCTTCTCTTCATCTTCAAGATCATTTAGTCTCTTGATCTTCATCTCATGGTTAAGTAGTGATCCCATGAGCTCTTCAGGAGAAAGAGTCTTCATGTCTTTTGACTCTTCAATGGCAAGTGTTTTTGGTTTCCAAGACTTAGGTAGAGCATCCAATATCTTTTTATTTTGTTCTCCAAGAGAGTAATTCTTCCCGATAGGATTTTAGACCATTTGAGATGTTGGTGAATCTCGTGAAGACATTACTAATGTTTCTCCTTGCTTTACGGTGAATAACTTGTAGTCTCTTATAGCATTACAAGCTTTGATTCTTTCACTTGATTTGTTCCTTCATGTGTTACTTGAAGAAGTCTCAACATATCATAAGTGGTGTCGGATCCTCTCATTTGATTGTAGTCATTCACATCTAAGGCACAACTTAGAATATTTATATCTTGATAGTTCAAAGTCATCCTCTTTGAGTCATTTTCATTATATTCTTCCAATGGCTTCGGTTCCCTCGTGACTCCATTGGCTCTCAACCTTATTGGGATGTAAGAACTTTTCTCAATTATGTTTCACAAATCAAAGTTAATAGAACAAATATATATATATCTTAACTTTAGAGTCCAAAAAGTGTAATTTGATCCATCAAACAAAGGAAGTCTATTTATGGAAGACCCTTCAAAATAAGCAAGTTTGAAATATTAGACATAAGATCTTAACTTCTAGTTGTAAAACCACACAAAGAAGCCCTTACTCTAATACCAATTGAAAGACATAAGAGGAGGTAAATTAGGTCTTTAACTAATTTTTAAAAACTTTTCCCTTTTTGCAAACTTAGTTTGGAAATAATGAAGATTCAAGTTTTCAAAGTGATTTTAATGAACATCATAAATGAACAAGTAAGGCAAGAAGAATAAGGAACACACAAGCAATTTATAATGGTTTGATCTCTTCAGATCTACCTCCACTGCCTGGAGTCAACAAAGATCTTAACAAGGATTTTATGCCACAACCTCTTATCAACACAAGAATCAAGGCTCACCTCATCCAAAGAGTTTTATATCCTTAAGAAAACCTTTAATAAACAAGTATATGAAGAGATAAAGAAAGATATTGCTAACAACTTGGTAGATGATGACAAAAGTAGCACCACTACAATTTTTTGTCTTTGGAATCTTGAATGGTCATTTGAAGCACAAGACAAAAGAGAGCTTTTTGATATTTAAATGATTTTGGAGTACAATGATTCTTAAAGTGTTGAAAACTTTGAAAAAATCTAAAGTTTATGGCTTTTATATGGTTTGAAAAATCAAATCAAATGTTCAAATGACGACTAGTAACAGTAAAATTCAATTGACCGAACTCGAACCTCTGCGTCTGAATGGTAGTTCGAAAGTTTTCGTTTAGCAGGTTGCGATGATAAATTTGATCAACTAAACCTAGACATATGTGTTCGAATGGTCTTCTGAATTTCTCTAGAATTCAGCAGCTAAGGTTCCAGTTCAGACGTCCGAACTAGAGTTCAAACTTTGTCAAAACATTTAAAAATCAACTACAACAAGTTTGAAATTATTTTAGATAATAATTTGTCAATTAAGACCTTTTGAGTGTTAAGCCATTAACGTTCACTTGATAAATCAAGAATGATCAAAGTTTTTTTAAGGTTTAAAAACCAAGTTTTGTGTTCCTTTATATATTCTATAGATTCCAAGAACAAGAAGTATGGGGTTTACAAGAAGATACTTATTTAGCAAAGGCACACTTAAACTAGTGCCTTCAAAGCCTTCAATCTTCTAGAACATGCTCTATATTCTTAAATCGTTTGAGCATACTTGAGTCGTCCTTATGTTATAGCTCCAAGGCAATGAGAACATTGGCTTCTCAATTCAAAAATCCTATCACACAATTAGCATATGAATTAGTCCTCATCAACTTTTTTCATTAATCAAAACTACTAGATTTGTCCTTAGGACTTACACAAAGTTAATAAAACAAATGTATATCTTAATTCTATATTTTCAAAATGTATAATTTGTTCCATCAAATAAAGGAGGTCTATTTGTAGAAGATTCTTCAAAATAAGGTAAGTTTGAAATATTAGACATAGGATCTTAACTTCTAGGTTGTAAGACCACAATAAAAAAAACCTTACTCTCATACTAATTGAAAGACCCAAGATAGGAACGAATTAGGTCTTCAGCTAAGTTTCAAAATCTTTTCCTCTTTTTGAGAACTTGGTTTGAGATAGGTCAAACTTTCAAATATTTTTGAAAACTTTATAAGTAGATGAGGAAAGATAGAAGCACTTTAAGAAACACAAGTAGTGCCAACAACTTATTATGGGAATTAAATGAGATCAACAAAAGAACAAGAAAAACAAGAAGTACAAAGAACACAAACTATTAGCTTGAGCTCACACTCAAAGATTTTAGCCAACTCAACTATAAAAATGGTTATTTCAAATACACAAAAGGTTCACCTACAAAGGCTTTACTCCACAACCTCTTGTTAATATAAGAATCAAGCTTACCCTATCCAAAAATGTATTATATCTTCAAGATAACCTTGATTAAAACAAGTAGATGAGAGAATACATAAAGAGATTACCAACAAGTTGGTGGATAATGAAAAATGCTAGCACCACTTCACCTTACAGTCATTGGAATATTGAATAGCATAAAGATTCTCAAAGTGTTCAAAAGTTGTGAAAAATATGACATTTAAGGCTTTTATAAAGTTTAAAATTCAATTGCAACGTTCAAATAATGGCTGATAATAGCTAGTAACAGTGCAATTCAGATGACCAAATTTGGATCTCTGCATCCGAATTGGCCGTCCAAACTTACTGTGTACTAGGCTATGAGGATAAATTTTATCGACCAAATTTGGACCTTTATATTTGAATCGCTCATCCAAATTTCACTAAAGATTTAGCAGCCAATGCCACGGTTCAAATATCCAAACTAGAGTCTGAACTTTTCAAACTTTGTCAAAATTTTGGAAATAAACTATGACGAGTTTGAAATTTTGAGTACTAAGTTGTTTGACAAAAACTTAGTAAATCAATAGTTATCAAAATCTTTTAAATTTCAAAACCAAGTTAAAGAAAGAGTTTTGCGCTCCCCCATGTAGGACACACTCTATATTCTTCAATCACTTGAGCTCATTCGAGTTTTTCTTAGTAGTATAGCTCCAAGGCAATGAGAACACTTGGCTTCTCAATCCCAAAATTCTACCACACAATTAGCATATGAATTAGTTCTCATTAATGCTTATCATTAATCAAAACTACTATATTTTCCCTCGGGTCTTACAAATAATATATTTAACAAATAGAACATATAAAACAAAATTCAAAAAATAGTTACATACAACAGCGACAGTGGCAGTGGCGATGGTAGATGGCAGACCATATCCTCCTCGACAGTAGTCTTTCTCGGCAGACAGTGGAGAGAAGGACAAGGAAGAGAGAAGAAAGAGAATAAGAATAAATAGAGGAATCGGGTAAAGAGAGAGAGAGAGAGAGAGAGAGAGAGAGGGGAAATGAAGTGAAGAAGAAGACACATGTCTGTTGTAGAGTTAGGAATTTGCAACAGAAATATTCCATCTCATATCCATTGTCGATTTGCGGCAGAAAGGGAATTTATTTATTTTTCTATTTTTTAACGACAATAATTCTATTGCAAATCTGTTGTAATTTACCGATGGATTTGAGATAAATTTGTTCTTATTTATTTTTTAATATTTTTAAATGATACAAAAATCATCAAAAATTTGTTGTAAAATTGTAATGGATAAATTATTGATTAAATCTAGCTCCAACGGTAAAATTTGGTCGCAAATCCGTTGTCATTTTGCTACGAATTTGTGATGGATTGAATTCCAAATTGGCAGTTTATCTCCCGCCTGAAAATTTGAAAATTTGTCAAAAATTTGAGATATAATTGCGACGAATTATTATTTTGAATTGTTTAGCTTACATGATTGGTACTCGTTGCAGTTCTGTCGTAAAATATTTTGCTTGTCACAAATGTCTGTCAATTGGGCGATGGGATTAAGATTTGGATTTTTCCATCTACATTTTCTTTTTTCCTCTGATCCTTGAATAAGTTTGTCATGAAGAAATGTTTTAATCGTGCCTAATTCTTCAATATACGTATGTAATTATTATATACGTTGAACTAATATATGTACTCAGCGCATTAACAGAATATGTTGTATACCATTACATATTTTGGAACGACTAAACCTTAAGCTATTAGTATTATATGCATAGGTAATATACATTTATATGTCTTGTACAATGTGGCACTATAGTCATTAAATATGTTATAGCAACACAAATTACGGATTGTATATTCATATTTAGTATTTCTCACTAACTATATATTTACATGCAACATTTGATAATATATAAAGTACAATGCATGTCTATGTTTTATAAAATAGCACATTTATGAACACCAATATCTATACCTCACCAATTTAACATGGGGCAAGTAAAAAAGAAAGACATAAAAAAAAGGAAAAATACAGTTCCGTCGCAAACAATGTCATCCATTGCAATATAACGACAGATTTACGACGACATTTAATTTTTATTTTTTTGTCGCAAAACCATTGCAAAAATAACTATTAATTTGCAATGGAATTTAAATTTTTGATTTAAAACTCTTATTTTTTCCTTCTGTCGCAAAACTGTTGCAAATTAGCTACGACCTTGCAATAGTATTTATTTTTTATTAATTTTTTATTTTTTCCCACTTGTCGCAAAACCATTGCAAAATAGTGATGGATTTGTAAGGAATTTAATTTTTTATTTAAAATTATTATTTTTACTCCCATCAGAATTTCATTGCAAATTTACAACATATTTGCAATGCACAGTACAAGAAAATGTGGCGTTAGGACAGAGGTATCCGTCGCTAACTAAGTTTGGCGACCGACGAAAACCTATTTCACTCGCAATTAGTGATGGATTTTGCAGCGAATTAGACTTAGTAATTGATATATATTATTCAATACAGTTTATTTTACTTCTATTCATATTCTTCATGCCAACTAGAAAAATAATATTACTAAACTAAATAAAAATATATCTTAAATTAGAAAACACTATTAGCAACAAATTAGCGACAGAACAAATTAATAATTTAAAAACATTATTTTTAATATTAAATTTTTTTTCCGATCACTAATTAGCAACGGATTAATGATGGAACAAATTGAGAATTTAAAAATTTTATTTTTAATTTTTAAATTATTTTCATCGCTAATAGCAACGGATTAGCGACGAAATAAATTGAGAATTTAAAAAAATTATTTTTAATATTTAAATTACTTTTCCGTCGCTAATTAGCAACGGATTAGCGACGAAAAAAATTGTGAATTTTAAAAAATATTGATCATATTTAAATTAAAGTTTCATCGCTAACTAGCAATAGTTTAGCGACGGAACAAATTGAGAATTTAAAAAATTATTTTTAATAATTAAATTATTTTCCGTCGCTAATACGTTACTAGTTAGCGATGGATGTTGGTCGTCGCTAATCGTCGTTGCTAATTAGCAACGGATGTTAACCGTCGCTAATAACCATCACTAATCGCGTATTTTCTGTATTGTTTGTTGCTACTAGGTCTTGAATTGGAATGTTCATTCATCCCCGAAGGCGGGGATGAGGATGGGGAGCCGGGGTGGAGTCGGAATTTCCAGTGGTCCTTCCTACCTAATCCTGTTGCCTACTGATTTTAACTTTATTAAGGAACTAAAATAGGGAAGATTAGTCTTTTCTTTTCTTTTCTTTTCTTTTTTTTGAGAAAAATGGTAGAGTTTCATTCCATTCCTCGAATCTGCTTGGACAGCAGAAGATACAACAGGAACCTTTCCATTAGATTGAATTTTGGTTTAAAATTTTTTAAAAAATTATAAAAAAATATTATTTGTAAAAGAAAAGTAAGAATCACAGTACAAAAAATTCAGTTTGAAAAGGAAATCAAGTACACATAAAATTATCAAACACGAATTTAAATAGACGCTAACATGGTTGGGCAGATGATGGATGCCCCAACAGTTTCTCACAAGTTTATTACAAATACCTCAGTCAATAGATTGGTGTTCCAACCTACTTGTATTGATCAGCTATCTCTTCGAGACATCGAAAAAGTTCTCGTGGCAGTGAAAACAGTGGAGCGTGATCTGCGTTCTTCATCTCTTTCACTTCTGCCACCCCAATACTTTTAACAAGCCAAAGTTGAAACTCTAAGGGCATTGCTTTGTCATCGTTGCATGTTATATAAACTCGCTTAACTGAGCCGTACCCTTGATTCGTGAAGATCTTTGCTTTCGACAAATCTTGAGGAAACAAAGGAATTGGCCTAACCAACATTTTTGCCAATTCAATGTCCTGAAGAAAACCATATTTGAAAAAGTTTAGGTTGTCTGCTTAATTCAGAAATTTGTTCTGAAATCATTGAAATTGAAGTGAATAAGAGAATCATTGAACATGAGAGAGCTGAGAGCTGAGAGAGGGCTCAATTACCTCAGCGGAGCAATTTTGATAGAGTTTGGAGGATATATATTGAGGCCCGAATAGGACTGCGGTTTCTTGATCTTCTGGGTTGCCATAGGGCAGAAACTGTGTGTCTAACATGTGTCCTTCTGGAATCCACTTCAAATACTATACAAGAAAATTTTGCATAGGAAAAATGAAATAGGAACGATTAAAATAATTAAAAAACTGATCAATATAAACAAGTCGATAAATCTTTTTATTATACAGGAAAACTGCCTCTATAAAAATCCCAAGTGGTGGGTTGGTGTTGCTCAGGTGCTTGAGAGAGGCAACTTCAACTCTATCTGTTCCAGTGCATATCACCCTTTCAATCTCATTCCTGAAAAACTATCATGGGTTCCACCAAAATATTTTCAGTTAGAGTCCTTTTTTTTTATGTTTCTTTGTTCAGCTATGTGGAATTTCTCTTTTTTTGTCCCTTCAAAAAGAAGGTCATCATGTGGCAATTTTATGACTGTGAGACGACAAGATTGAAGATAAAATATTCGAACCATGTTATGTACCAAATGCAATGTCCTTTTCTGCCCTTGATTTATTTGGTGGTTTGCTCCAAAACATATTGACAGGGAGGTACTTTTACTGCTCTGTGATTTGCTTCGCCTTTCTCACCCTACAATTATCTCATGGGCTTTGTACATCTTTCTACATTGAATTCCTGCTTTCCATGTGATATCCCCTTTCACATTGAATAAGTATGAAAATAATGAATGATATAATTCTTTGTGTCTAATTAATCATTGTTAATTTAAAATATCCTTTTTAGTATAAAACAATATAGATGAATAGTTAGTCTTATGTGTTGCCAATCTGTCCTTACATGCACCTCACTTCAAAAGAAAGAATCTAGCAATAAAAAATCTTCTGCTGCTTCTGTCTGGCAGCCTATGCCAATCATGCAAACCTTTGAATATGTATGAGAAAGAGAGAGATCTCTATACCTTTGAATATGTATGATGAAACTATCATGCAAACAATTACGGCACACATAGATTGGCTCTGTATCGTTCGTTTGAACACTTTTGCCATGCATAATTTCAGGCAATGAGAATACTCTTGGTAAAGAAAGAAATAAGGTAAAAAAGGATTACTTTCGTTCTGATCGGATAAAAATAGTAATTAGGTTAACTTGTAATAATAATAAAAGAGTAATAGTAGTCAAATTAATTACCATCAAATTCAAAGAAATTGCCGTTCCAGTAAATATCTATTCAACACCACAATATAATCCTTCGCATAAATGTTGGATTCCATTCTTGGTCGTAAAAAGAATAGTTTACTTACCTCATCCATTGAATAAGATGGCGAATGAATGGTATCAGGCATTAAAGCTGATACATAAACAGCAACCGAGACCTTCTCCGGATATTTATCCATAGCAAGAGAAATGTTGATGCCACCAAAGCTATGGCCAACAAGTATAACCTTCTCACCAGAAGGAATTGCAGCCATGAGGTCCAGCAATGGTGTGGAGTAGTCATGAAATGTGTGAAGCTCGTGGTAGCTTCTCGTGTTGATACCAGAAGCCGATAGGTCAACCACCGTGACCCTATGGCCGGCGGCCTCTAGCAGCGGCTTCACCTTGAACCAGCTCCAAGCTCCATGTCCTGCACCATGGACAAGAACAAAATGTTTCTGTTCTTTGTTTGAGGCAACTTCCATTTCGGATTTGGTTTTGCTAGGTCTGCGTTTTGATCTCAAAATAGCAGGTATATATGTAGAGTGCTTGTGAAATATATCACGTCATTTAAATAATTCAACTAGAAAACTTACCCATTGTATTTGGTTGGCAATTATGGATCTAAAATATAGCGAAGGTTGGCATTGGTTAGTGTGCTTCTCGTTTTGTCTTTTTCTTTTGTTTTTAAAATTATTTTTAAACAAATGCGGACTGAGCACAGCAGCTTCGACTTTCAATTATCTTCTTAGCAATAAAAAATTATTTTTTAAAAAAGTAATTTTAATTTCATTAACTCTCCTCTCACAATTTTTATAAATGAAAAAACTTTAATGTCCGTAATACTTGAGTAGAAATTTTGAAACTTTATTTTGATATTAAAGTTAATTTTTTTAATTATGAAACTTCGTAATTATTCTTTTATTTTTCTTACCATCTTTTTTCTTTTTTGCGGTTTTCTTCTTAGCTCACAAGAGAGAAGACTATAGATGAACTAAAACTAAATAATTGCAACTGCAGCTAACATTATAAATTTATTGCTTTCGTGTAATTTGCATCAAACTATTATAGTAGTAGAAAGTAAGCGATTAGTTGAGACCTCGCTGGGATGGGTCAGATTAGAACTCCCCAAAATCAACCGGCTGACTTGCAATGAGCAAGAATGCCGCCAGATTTGAATATTGTTTAAATTTGAATTTTCTCACATATCTTGTAACTTTTCTGTGACGATATCTTGCATGATTATATGTATTTAAGGCAATTCAATGTAATAGTATGAGTCATAGTCGCTACCTCAATTGGTCAATCTTCGGGACACATGAATAATACTTCCACCGTTTCAAAATATATGCATATTTATCTTTTACACGAGAATTAAAATTTTAATAAATTTTATAGAAACAATTTGATAAATGTCTAAAATGCTCCTATTTAAAAATTCTTAGTTATTGTATCAAATTTAAATTTAACATTAAGGATTAGTTTTTAAGGTGATTGGTTAGAAAGCTAATAATTTTTAGAAAACAAAAGTATTTAAATAGTTAGTTGCAGGCAAGGGTAAAATTGAAAATAAAATAATAAATGAAGTCTTTATATAAAAAGAAGACTTATATTTTGAAACAAACTAAAATAAAAATTAGGATATATATTTTGAAATGGAAGAAGTAAATTTCAGTAAATTCTTTCGTCATTAAGTGAACTTTTGTCAGTTTTTTTTAAAGAGCTATATATTTGGACGAGATTTGATTAGGAAACTCGTCGAAAAATTAAATTAGAAGTAAAATATGCTATTTAAGTTCTAGCTTTAGAAATACAAGAATGAGAAAGAAAGAGCACCATTATTTAAAAAAATAAAAATAACCATGAGGAATAATTATAAATATTGAAATTCAAATGCATGTAATTTATAGAAAGTAAAAAATATAATGACATAAAAATAAATAATAAAAAATATTGGTATTTTACCAAATATTAAATGAACACGAAAAATAACTGTATAATTGAAATTTTCAAATTCCAATATAACTTTTCATACTCCAAGTGCATATACTTTGTGCTAGTTATAATGAAAAAAAATTAAGAGAAATAATATTCTTACTCTTTTTTTAGCTTCCTTCTTCCTTCTTTTATTATTTTCAAATCAAAATTGGACATTTATATTATCTCCAACTATTTTTTTCAAGTAAGTGTTTACTATTGAACTATTTTATTAATTTTTATATCAATCTAAAATTGAATATTTAGTTTTGAACGGAGAGATTATAATTAAGTTTTCATGATTTATATAAGATCCAATCATCAGTGGTGTCTTCTTTTCAGTGACTTCTACTGTCATTGTTAATTTAATTTAAAAAGGAACAAGTATAATTTTTTAAACGAGCATAACTACAAAAGTCTATTAATAACCTCCGAATATGTTTGTCAATTAATTAAAAATGGTGCATGTTTCTTTTTTAATTAAAATATAAATGTATGTTAATCAAAAGATAAATTGTATATCAAAAGAAGGGCCAGAGATGCTTCAAGCTCCCACAAAGTAGGGCCAATGAAGTCCCTCTTTTTGAGAAACATTAAGGGTGAAAACATGAGGTTACAAAGTAAATATGTATACATGCGTTTTGATTCTATGAATACCTTAGTTCGGTTGGAACTCACTTGTTCAAAGATCTTCTTGTTTGTTGCCGTCCAAAAAGCGTAGAATGTGCACGCTAATGCTGCTCGTATCGTGCCTATAACTAGGAGTAGGAGTGTTCTTTCGATTTTTCGATTCGATTTTTTAAAAAAATTTTAAAATTGAATCGAATTGAATTTTTTTTAAAAATCAAATCGAACCGAATTGAAATAATTTGGTACTACGTTCTTGAGGTAATTTTATTTTAAAAAATTAATTTTTATTAAAAACACATTATCAAAATACGTTCATATATAATTTTTTTAAAAATTTTGATTTTTCGATTTAATTTTTAATTTAAGAATAAAAATCAAAAATCGAACCGAATTTCATTATAATCTAAAACCGAACCAAACCGAATCAAAATCTAAAAATTTGAACCGAAATATATATTTTAATTTGATTCGATTCGATTTTTTATATTGTACCAAATAATGAATACTTAACCTATAACTTCATTTTTGAGCCATTTGAGTGCATTTGGCAGCGTTGACATGTCCCTTCGTAGAAAACTATTTTGCATTGGCAAGATATTGAAACAGTATATTCCGTCTGGGTAGAAGAAACTTGTCATCTAACAGAACTGTGCCTCTGGAAATGGAATTTCTTCTTTGTGGAGCAATCGCACCCTAAACCCTGCTTTTACTTCATAACAAACTGCTTTGCTAAATGAACAGGTAAAGAAGTGCTGGCGTGTTTCAGTTAGCCTTTTGCAGAGGCAGTAGCGTTGGCCCAATGGCAGAAAGTGCAACCAATCCTTCATGGGTAATTTCTGGCCGATGGCCATCCATATAACAAAGCATGCTTTCCTGTGGTGGCTCTGTTCCAAACTATGGCGGGTTTGTTACCTTACGTCTTAAGCAGTCATATACTCGGCTCGTACTTATCAGATTCTTGAGTTTAGCACTTCCAATTTTTCTCTCTCTAAAGTGTGCTTGTTTTGTCTCACAAAATCAAACGGAAATTATTCCCATATGTTCTGATTTGATAACTTAAACTTGTCCCATAAACAGCTGTTCCTGAAAGGCAAACAATGATCTGAATTGATTGGGCAATAAACTATTGGATATTCATCGCTGTCTTGAGGTCTGCTTTAAATGCGACAACTAAGTGGGTGGTACCCTCATTTTATTTATACAAAAATTAAAATTTTAATAAATTATAAAATATTTTTATTTAAAAGTTATTAATTATTATTTTAAAATTAAATTTAATATTAGAGATTGATGTTTTGAATAATTGTTAAAAATAAATATTTTTAAGAAAATAAAATATTTAAATAGTTAATTAGAAATAATAATAATTTTTAAAAAATATTAAATAAGTATTTTATATAGAAGTATAATATATATTTTGATATAAAGATATTAATTATTTATTTTAAAATAAAGAGAGTAGTACATAATTATTGAACCTAGATAATTGAGAAAAATTAGATTTAGGATAATTTAAGTACAGTAAAGTCAAATAGAGTAGTTGATGGATATGTACATTTAAAAAAATATCAAATAATTTATTTATATTTCCTGCAAACTTAAATATCATATTTTAATTAATTGAAAAGATTAAGTAAATTATTACATTATTTTAATTAATTGAAAAGATTTGTAGTATGATCAATGTATAAATGGTGTAAAATTAAAGATGTTTTTCTATACATTGACCGTACCACTAATATATTATTCTCCTTTCAAAATTTTGTGGTGCCATGACCGCCCTTGGTTCTCCATTGAATTAATCCGTCACTATCAATAAATTTATTACACATGAAATAAGGTTTTGGCGTAGAGAACGTAAAGGCTGAAGTCAATGAAAATGTTCCACGTGGAACAAATTGATTGATTTTGGCGGAGTGTCGCATTATTTTTATCTTGGGCGGCTGGGTGACGCGGGGGGGGGGGCGGTTTTGGGGCTGCTCCGTCATAGCAAGTATGTAAAATAAGAAGAGCGACTGTAAAGAGGAATAAAAATTGATGGAGACTATAAAAAATAATTTTTTAGATTATATATATTAAACATTTTTTATTATTTATTATTTAATTTTTAAATTTTTAAAATTTTTAAGTATTTAAAATACCAAAACTCATATCTATTAAAAATCATTTCATTTTTATACAAATAAAAATTAGTTCCTCAAATTATGTCTGTTTTACATATTTTTACATATAAACATATCAAAAATCAATCTTTATCAGCAATTGATATAAAAGCGAGTGCAGGTGCTAGTTCCTTTGTTTTCTCGTATAATTATATTTAATAATAAATAAAAGTAATAATTTTATTTATAATTATATTTATTAATTAGTTATATCATAAATTTACTTGAAACTTCATTTTTAAGATAAACACTATGGTTTAGGACAATAGTTTAACGCTTGTCTGTAGGGGTGTTCAAACGGATTTCGGTTCGGTTTCAATTTTACTATTCGATTTTTGGTTCTTTTTTTTTTTTAACTGAACCGAACCGTTTTATTGTTTAGTTTTTCGGTTTGGTTCGATTCGGTTCGGTTCAAACCGAAATAACAGAAGAATGTATTATGGTAATGAGTTCTTGTATTTATTTTTTAAAAAAAACACAAGAACGCATTATGGTAATGAGTTATTGTATTTATTTTAATGCATTATGGTAATGAGTTCTTGTATTTATTTTTTTAAAAAAACACAAGCACGCATTATAGTAATGAGTTATTGTATTTATTTTTTAAAAATAAATACAAGAACTCATTACCATAATGCATTCTTGTGTTTTTTTTCTAAAATTTCAGTTTTTCGGTTCGGTTTTCGCTTCAATAACCTAAACCGAAAATCGAATCGAAATTTATATAATTTTACAAATCGAACCGAACCGAACCGAATAACTACAAAAATCGATCCCAACCGAAAAATTCGGTTCAATTATTCGGCCCGGTTCGGATTTTGAACACCCCTACTTGTATGCATAATAATGTCAAATATTATTTATAATTTTGTGAATAAATATTATATTTTACGTAAATTAGATATATCTACATAATAATGTCAAACATTGTTTGTAGTACTAAACAAATATATAATGAGTGACATTTCGGCCTCTAAACACCAAATGTGTCGGTAGCTGATGAATCACTACCAACCATACCACCCATACAATTAGTGCCAAGTATATACCCTCCATTTCTAACATCTTCTGCATATCCTAGGTCTATGACGACATCGACTTTTCTAACTGAATCATATTATTTCTTGTATCCCATGCCACATGTACTGGGAGGCACTAAGAGACATGCAAATAAGGCAGGTCAGTCTTATTTCTATGCGTCACTATCACTGGTCCCCATGGCCCTAGTTCGACATCCTTAAGACTACGACTAGGAAACTAATACTCTTAGTGAAGATGCAAAGCATTTGGTTAACGAGTCTGATCAGCCTATAAAGGAGTTACAAACGATTGAGGATGTCGAGATGCCTCTTCACAAGGCGGAATTTGAGGGTGAGTAGGCGACCCATATATAACATCAACGTATTCTGCCAGTAGACCTCAACGAGAACTATTGTAGCGTGTTGCTGTGGGAGTTGGCAACTTGGTTCGTTCAGTATCCGGAGCTCACGGTTCTTCTCGGAAGCAGAGGTCGCTGGGTTCTTTCCCACGAGGAGTTAGTGAATTTGCTCGTTCCCAGGTGCCCACTATGAGCGTAGAGGCAGCATCACGGGACTTGACTAGCATATCAATAAGGGACGTTTTGTCCAGTTCTAGTACTCGACGGGGTCATAATACTGGAAGACAATTAGAGGTAGATTGGTAGCATTCTAAGATTTCTGGTCATAGGTGGGTGGGAGTCGTGGCAAGCATGAAGACTGGCACCTCACCAAAGCTATCCTTGAAGAAGCCTGTGATCCGTCGCTTATCCCATCATTTTTTAGTCACATAGCTAGCTGCATATGAGTGGCGAGGTATGTTAACGGGTTATTCCTTATACTTCAATTTTGATTAATCTGTGGAATGTTGTTTATTTAATGAACAATGTATATTATCCTATATGAGCGACCAATCATCATGTTGCACCAGAGAATTGGTTATTTGGATGGGTGGGATGTGATAGACACTACTGTGGAGGTCTAGGCTACTTGTGTGGGTACATATTCATTCATCCAAACAACGCCCATTATATTCACATTCATTGAGAGATGGCAATTGAATACGAACACATTCACTCCTATTCATTGAGAGATGGGCATTCATTGAGATTACCATACTTAGCGAAATTACCATCACCCTTCATGATGTAGCATACATTCTCGGGATCCATGTAACAAGTGGTATCATTCGTCATAGTGTTGGGAGAAATAGTATTCTTATTGATATTTGTAGCAGTCTACGTTTGTCATCGACCTTTGTTCATAATCAGCTAGACAACGGGGGCATGAAATTCAATTTTGTTCATGAAATTGCTTCCATACGATCATTGTTCCTAGGAGACCATGCACAAGCATATCTGACGTACTTCCTTAGCTGCACTTTGTTTCTGGACAAGGGTAAGAATCGGGTATCGCAGCTCTTCTGGCTGCTAAAGCTGATGTAGAAGTCGTTAATCAGTGCACATGAGAAGCTAGATTCTTGGCGTACTTATATAGTCAGTTTGGTATGGCTTTCAGGGCTAATTGTAAGGAGCTTGTGGAGCCAACGTGTTGTTAGAGGCGTTGATTTATTTATATTTTTTAATTTTTGCTCCCTAGTAGTTTCATACTTAGCGTGAAGCCCTTCCTTACATACTCTTTTTCATGCACCATGGAAATGTTTCGAAGAAATTTGTATGCCTTCGTAGTGTGAGCTTGTACTTGGACGGCATATCTGCCATAGTGGTACGTAAATATTCTAACATAGCATACGTAAATATTATAGCATAATGTTAATGTTAGATATTTTGATGTTTATCATTAGCTTTGATTTTATATTATATTGGCAGGTTTGCTGGACTCCATATAGTTTGACCCCGCTTGCTACACACTAGATCTCAAATTTTCACAACTATTTGTGCTTCTGGGATATTTTGGAGCCACACATACTAGATCAACTCTTGTGCCACTTTAGCTAGGTCTAGCGCATTCCAAAAATCATTATCTTACCGCATGAGGATTACAGACCTAGTAACAACAAGAAGTATGTCCCACGTACTAGACTACAACTTAGATATATTGTTGTGCCTCAATTATCATGTGTCCTGGATTACATGAATTGGTACGTATCCTGCACATATTTTAGGATCTAGAATCTCAACCTTCTCCCACCAGGAGTGTCTCGTCCAGGGGCTGCACCTATTACGGGCACAGTAGTAAGTACTTTTTTATTGCATTTTTGAATTATAGTAACCATAAAAGAAATTATTTTTGTTGTAATATTTTGTAACTTGTATCGTAGAGATGGGATATGGTAAACCAACTCCTAGCAGTTCAGGAATAGAAGGACGTATTTATCATAGAGATATGTGAAATTGCTTGTGCAGGGGACCTTTGTGCATTAGCAACTGTGAAAGAATCCGATGATTAGTGTAGCAGTGCTCATATTTTTTAAAATTTAACTTTTGTTTATAAACTTTATAATGGTTCTTTATTAAACTTTGTAAATTGATGTGTTTTATAATCATTTTCGAGTTGATTATATAAAATTTATTAATAATTATATTCATAGCATATTATTCAAAATTTATTTTTTTTTAAAATTTTCAAGTCTAGTTTTTGGCGGAACTCATTCTCTCTCGCACCACTAAAATGAAAAAAAAAGGTTGTAATGATTATATATTATAGTCTTATATTCTTCTATATATATATATATATATATATATATATGGACGCTGTGTGTGAGCAGGTCACACGGGGCTGTGAGGTTACTGGTCTACTGTTGCCAAGGATCCCACATGGGATGCTCAGCAAGAACTGGTAGCATTCATAAGTGTGAGGGTTCTCCTACCTTGACATGTGCCTTTTGAGGTACGGCTCTCCCGAGCCTTGTGAGTTCTTGGCCAACTGTGGTATCAGAGCCATGGTCGAAATTGAAAATTTAGAAATAAGCATTCAAGAAAGAGTTGAATCTATAGATATAGATATCAATCCCATAGATGACTATAACTTAGAAATATCATCAGACCCAGATTTTGAAACAATTTATAACGAAGAATGGGAAAATTATTTAAATGAAACCATACCCGTTACATTTTATAATAATAATGAACTAATTAATACAGATCATATTATAGATGATAGTGATTGGGGATATAATAGTTGTTAATGGATTGTGAAATTTGTGATAATTTATTTAGCAAAATCAAAAATGTTGATAAAATAGTAACTCAACTAGAACAAAAAAAAAATCTTATTATCAACATAGATTAGAGTATTTAAGGATAACTAGTGTACATAAAAGTACTCTAAAAATGATACAAGAAAAATATGAGAACACATTTATACTATTAAGTCAAGAAAAACAAAGGCAGCAAGCAGTTCATAAAGAATTAACAAAACATTATAGAGAAGATCATCTAAAAAATGGCGGCGAATAACAAATATAAGTTATTAGAAGAATCTGAGGTTCAACTTAAAACAGATAAAGACCTAATTGAAATCCAAAAAATCATAATTTATGTAGGCAAGGAAATAGTTACAGAAATCGATAAACTAGCAACCTTTTTAGGAACATTATTACTAAAAGACTCCAAAGATTCAGAAAAAGGTAAAGAAATTATGTTATATCCTACATAAGCAATTAAAGAAAAAACCTCAGAAAAAAGTAAAGAAGAACTAAATCCTTTAAATAAATATTTAAAGAATCTTAAAATACCTCCTGGATATCAATGAAATGTCTAGTTCTGAAACAGACAACATAAATAGATAATTTAGTTACACAAATAAGGAATTTAGATTTAGACGAAACTTTTATAAACTTAAAACCAGAGATAAGATAACCTTGTTTTAAAGAGTTGATGATTAATATAATTTCCATTGGCTCCAGTATTTATTAGGATTTTAATATGCTGAAAAGTTAGACCATTAAAATATTCTCCATCAATTTTATAATTCCGAAGACTATCGTCTTTTTCTATTATGTACCTAGTAGAATTTGTTTTTCTAAGGGGTAAACTTTTTACTCCTGTAGTTGTAAAACTCAATCTAGGAGGTAAACTGTTAGTTAATAATAGTGGTTTATCTTGTAAATCTAAGTTTAAAGCCATAGATTCTATTTCTTCTAATTTTTGCAAGGTAGGAAGGTGTTTTTGACATACTTCATTAAATAAATATAGATAATCTATTATATCTTTAATTTCAAAACATTCAGAATGATGCATATTTGATAATAAAATAAGAAATAAAGAAGAAGCTTGTCTAGGTATTCTACGAGGAAACCTACAATATGGAAAATTAAAATTCAATATATATCCTAGAATCTCATATCATTTAAATGATAAAGATTTTGATAAAATATTAAACCTCATACAAGACTTTAAAAGACCAGAATTCTTTTATAACTATAATAGACCATATTCGATAACATACATACATACATATATATATATATATATACATACATATATATATATATATATATATATATATATATATATATATATATATATATATATATATATATATATATATATATATGTATATATGTATATAAGAAAGCTAATTACCTAATTTTTAACTTTTTTCTTACGTGCCAAAGAAAAGTTCAACTTTCTTTAATAATCTTATGAAAAATACAAAATTCTCTAATATGATAATTAAATTTCAACTAGTTCATAATAAAAATTGGGCAATATACAAGAAAATTAAGAAATAGAAAGAGCTACCACTAGAGAAAACCAAAAAAAATCGCGACATAAAAAAAATGGGAAATAAAAAAAGACATTGAAACAGGAAAAAGCGGGGAGGGGTGGGGTAGGGATTCTTCCTTCCCCTCTAGGTCAAGAATGGGAAGTTATTCCATTCTCGCATGCAAGGAAGTGCCCAGATCGGGGAAAGCAGGGAGAGGTAGAGCCGAGATTGGGAATTGGGCTCAGCGCCCCAACCCGCCCCCATTTCCATTTCTATGAATTAGGGATTGGGGAAACTATTTTCTCCCCCTTTATCCTTCCTCCTAAAATGTATGTATGCTAAACGTGATATTTTTTTTTTAGTTTTCACTGCATAAATGATGTTTATGACCATAAACACTGATAGGATTCTAGATGCTAGATATAAAATACTAAAATATAATATTAAGGGCTAAATTGAAACAAGTAACATATAAATCGTATTTTTTGCTACTCGGTGTTAGGTGAGTTGAATGTGAAAATTATATTATTCTATACTATCTCGATGGGAGAACGCCAAGTATTGCCTTAGAATATGAATGTTACGATTTAAGTGGGTTTTGGACTGGTTCTCAATTGCACCTTTTGTAAGCCAAAAATTACTTTTAAATTGTTTTCAACTTATTATTTATTTCTTAGTTTAACTTAATAAGTTAAAAATGTTATTTTTGAGAAGCTATCATAAGATACTTTTTAAAATATTTTTTGTTTATTAAAATTATTAAAAATAATATATTTATTTTAGTTTTAAGTATAACTCTTTATATTTTAGCTATTTAAAAAATTCTTCCACTATTATTACCTGTAGTATACTATATGTTATTCCTCCATTTAAAAAATAGGACATTTTGGATCTTTTTTCTCTTCTAAATATGTTAGGTTTTCTAATAGTTTTGAGGATTATTTTTTAGATTTATAATTATTTATAAATCTAATTCGTCCATTCTTTTTCATGTTAGTAAAGAATAAATTAAATTAGTTAAGAATAATACAGAAAAAAATCCTTAATTTCTCTTTTTGTAATTTATGTAAAAAATATTAAAAGATCTTATATTTTGAAATAGATGGAGTATTACATTTGCCATATGTTACTGCAGGCCTTGTCGAGCACACAATTCATATGACCTTTTGACCTTTTTTTTACTATTTTCAAAATATTTGTCTCCTTTTTTAAATTTTAAGTGTTACTTTTATAAAACTATTCTCACCCATAAATATAATTCTTTATTATTTCTCATATTAGTTAAACATTAATTAAATTAGTCAAGAAAATAATAAAAATTTTTGCTCTTTTTTCCTCAAAATATTTGGTCATTTTCAATTCAAAAAAATAGGTTTTCTCAGAAAAGAACAAAAAAAAAAATCGAGCTGCCACGACACCTCAAATTATGCAAACTCAATCCAAAAATTTTGAAGAATTGTGGAAGCTAGTTTTATTGCATTGAAGAGTTCCATTTTATCTGTAAGCGTTATCACATTGTTTGCTCCCTGCATTATGTAATCCCAAGGTTTCTTTATGAACCCGCTATATCCAGCAGGCTCTTACAAACTTCCCTAGGCTGAGAAAGCATTCCCATATGATCTGCTTCTTTGGTTTCTTTTACTTTATCCTCCCCCACAGTTTCAACAGACCATTTATAAAACTCAACTGGAAATGATTTATATTCATTGCAATGCATATAAGCTCGGCTCACCGAACCATACCCCTTGGTTGTGAACTTTTGGGTCTTGTCAACATTTTTGGCTAATTCAAGGTCTTGAAGAATAATATTTGCAATTAGGCTTTCTTAGGAGGGGTCCGAGGGGAAATTGAGTCATGGGCCAGAACCAGTGGTCCAATACCCACCCCCCTCATGAGAGGCTTGGTGTATGTCGTGTATTTGGGTGGAATTAATACTTGTAATCTCTTCTTGATATTTATAACCCCTCTCTCCTCATATTTTTCCTACTTTTGCTATTTCCTCTCTTATTTTTCTACCCCGAGAGCATTCTCGGAAATCCATTGCAATCCCCGATAGTACTCTTAAGGGTTGGATAATGCACCCCAAAGAGTGCTCTCGATGGTTTCATTACATTCCCCAAGAATTGGGGGATTTCAAGCATCCCCTGAGAGTGCTCTTGGGATTCCATAGTCAACCACTGAGAGAGCTCTTGGGTTTAGAAAAATGAAGAAAAAAATAAGGGAAGAAGGGGTTAAAAATGCTAAAATGAGGAGTTACAAATATTAATTTCTATTTATATTATTTTGAGAATTAAAAACTTTTATCCTACTTTTACTTTTCTTATTATAAATAATTTATCTTTACTATTTTTAAAACAAAAATTCTAGAACTAAAATAAAATTGAAATACATAAATTTGACTTACACCCTAGTTTTCCTGTTAGAAGAGTGGGTTAGTCAGAACAAGAGATTGTATTTAATTCGGCAGAGCCATTTTGAAATATTTTGAGTGACATAAACTGATGTCCAAGAATAATTGACATTCCTAGGTTCTCTGTGTTTCCGTAGGTTGATAACTGTGTATCCAGCATCATATCTACCGGACGCTTCTCGTTGTACTTTTGAATAGGCTGAAGAAGAAAAAAGCCAAAAAGAAGAATTAGTTGGCAAAAAAATTCAATTGAAAAGTAAATAACGATAGAAACAAATAGAAAATGATAATAATTGGTGAGCAAGCTCTTTCTGCAATATATATATATATATATATATATATATATATATATATATATATATATATATATATATATATATATATTAATAGAAACACCAAGTGTGTTATTTTTGCCTCTCTCATGCAGGTGAGCAACACCAATCCTCCGCTAGGGATTTATCGACTTGTTTGTATTCATCATTTTCTGGGTTTTTACCCAGTTTGGACTTTTTCTCTGAAAAATGGACTATGGTGGACCGGGATTGTGGAGGGAAGTACTATAGTAGATATAACGCCAAAAACAGTTGCTTTATGTCCACTGCTATAATGCCATCAGAGATGGCACTAAAGTTTTTCCTATAACGGCATGTCAGATGGCGTTATAAAGGAGTATAATGCATTCAAAGATGATATTATAGTATTAATTTCCTATTCGATCACCATCCAACAACATCCTTACCCGTGAGTCAATAACATTTTTTTCTATAATGCCATCTCGAATGATGTTATAGTGTTGAATATTGCTTCCCGAGATGGCGTTATAGGCTTAATTCCTTGTCCCCATCCTCATTCGTGATCCAACAGTATCCTCCGAATCATCTTTTTCCTTTTCAATTTCAAAATTATTGTGTCCTTTCGATGGCTTTTTATCTTGCAGAATCCATTTGCAAGATATGCCGCAAATAAATCGCTGCAATTTTCAGTAATTTTAACTATACGCTACTGTAATAATTTTGTCAATATATGAACGGACCCAACTATATAAAGCCATATTATGCAATAGAAAATCCGCAGACTGGATCTAGCAGCCACATCGTAGAAGATCGCTGAATGTATGAGTACTTCCAAGATATAGGATCGGGAGCACAGTTAAACGATTAGGCATGCGATGATTCGGTCCAATTAGATTATTGGAATGAGTTAATACATGAACTTAGACAAGGCATGCGATTTCGTTACAAGGAAAAAGCTATATATGCCATTTGGAAGTGGTCTATTCGGGTGGGTCGTGAGTTCAAAGTTGTGAGGAGTAAGTCGGACCAATGAGCGGCGAAGTGCTCACAGTCAAGTGATGAGAACACATGTTCGTGGTATATACGCATAATAAAAATAGCTACGTACGGTATGTGGTAGATAACTGTATACAATGCAGAATACACTTGCTTGGCACAAACGATAGACAACAACCACCGGAACATGTTAAGTCGCTACATCGGCAGACACATTACCCATTTCATACTGGTTGACCCGAAAACACCAGTGAAAAAATTATAGAGGAGGTTCAAGTATTGTTTTAAATCGGATGCAGATACAAGAAAGTGTAGTATGTCAGGAAAGTTGCAATCGAAATGTTGTTTGGAGATTGGAAGATTTCAACTCAACGTTTACCGTATGCAAGTAATACAAGATAGTAATCCAGACACGATTTTGAGATGGCCACACCATCGTTCAAGTACACCAGAATGGTTAGTGTTTGATTTTTTATTTTGGGCATTTGAACCTTCAATTTTCTATAAGGGAATGCGATTAATTGCTAGCGGATAGGATGCCAATAATCATATTTATCCTCTAGCATTTGCGAATGTCGATGAAGAGTCTTCGACAAGTTGGAATTGGTTCCACAGTCTTCTTCGGAAATGTGTTGTTGACATCCGTCCAATTTGCTTGATATCTGATCGGCACAAGGGTATTTCGAACTCAATTAGCTAGTAGCAGCAATGGCAGTCTTCTTATGCAGAGCACAGATTTTTTCTGCGCCACGTTAGGGCTAATTTTAATTTAAAATTCAAGGATAGAGAGCATAAAAGTTTGATGTGGCTGGCGGTGAGGGCAACTAAAGCTTTGAAATTTAATTACTTCATGAATGGAATTAAAAGTATGCGTCCGGATGCATTCATGATGAGATCATATTTTAATCATTATTTAGAATTAATTTCTCACTTATTTAAGGGCTAATAGATATAAATCTTATGACTTTGATTTATTTTGGTAAATTAAATATTAATGTACTTAGTATGAATTAATTAAGATGATTTTATTTATAAAGTACACTTTAATTTACTAATTTTACTAATTATTGATGCAGGGGCAAAATGATAATGTCAAGAGAAGAAAATATGAAAGAAGACTTGGCTAGGAAAGGAAAATAAAAATTCACCATGCCATTCTAAAATTTATAAGAATTCAATTTAAAGAAGAAAAAGGAAGATTCTAAAATTAACTTTGGTTTGAAATAGGATTTGGAATGGATTGAAATTCCTAATGCACAAAGGGAGGAGAATTCGAGAGAAAGAGAAAAGGAATGAAATTAGGGCAGCGAAGAGAAGAAATTAGGGCAGCCAAGGGAAGAGAATTCGGTAGCCAAGGAGAAGCCAAAATTAGGGCAGCCAAAGCAAGGAATTTGGGTAGCCTAAAGGAAAAGAAATCAGGCTGCCAAGAGAAGAAAAATCGGGCAACCAAAAAAGAAGCAAATTAGGGCAGCCAATTGGAGAAAAATTCGGAGCCAAAGGAGCCAACAAAAAAGGAGGTTTTCGGGCAGCCAAAGAAGGAAGAAATTCGGGTAGAAATTGGGGGGATTTTAGGGCAGCCAATGAGGAGAGAAAGGAGGGCAGCCAAGGGAGGAATTCGGGTTGAGATTTTTCGGGCAGCCAAGGAGAAGAAGAATCGTGCAGCAAAAAGAAGAATCAATTGGACAAGAAGGGAAGGAAATTGGCAAAAGCAATTTTGGGACAAAGGAAGGATGACCGAGAATGGAGCAAAGAGAATTTGGACACTAAGTTTGAGAAACGGAGATTTGTTTTCTTCTATTCTCTCGTTTTGTTTTCTTTATTCTTTTATTTTTTTGTTAATTGAATTTATGGCTTTGAATATTCAGATCATGAATAGCTAAATCTTTTGTGACTAAGACCTTCGATGAAGGCTGAAACTCTTATGAATGTAATTTATTTCAATTAAAGATTGTTTCTTTAATCTCGATTTTGGTTAATTGTTATTATTGTTTTTAATGCTTGTAAGTTTTTGGCCAATTCTTGCATGCATTTAAATTTATTCTAGTGGCTGAGAAGTGCTAGTTTAAATTGGATCATGGTAATAACAACACATCGTAAAACTGACTAGAGATAGATTCGGTTTCTTTGTGTGGTTTCTAGCGAGTAGGAAACAAAAGCAAGGGAATTCCATAGAGGTGTTTGCGGCTTTGATAATTAAAATCACGTAGAGATACGATTGGTTTATTAATTAAAGTTAGGAGCTTTTCACCAAGAGATTGAGCCGAACTTATAATTGGGAATTCTACCATTAACCAAGTCGAGAATTAATTTGAAGAAATTAATTATTTGTCGTAAGATGAGTAAGCTGGATTTGGAGTGTCTTAGTCTATTCATTGCCATTGATTTTTAATTAATATAATTATTGATTTTTGTGTTTATTGTTATTGTTATTTATTTTTATTGGTAATTAAATTTTAGATAAAATCACATTTATTTTGGTTTAAATTAGGTTATAAGTAAAAGAATTTTGCAGTTAGGTAGCAATCATCGTTGGGACGACTTGTACTCACTACTTTATTACTTGTTCGATATTTGTGCACTTGCAAATTTCACATCAAGTTTTTGGCGCCGTTGCCGGGGATTGTTTTTTATCTAGTGTAGAATTTAATTACTAAGCCTAAGTTTAAACTTTTTTAAAAAAATAAAAAATTTTATTTTTGATATTTTTAAATTTCTTTTATTGTTTGTTTATTAGTAATTTTTTTTGGTGCATGAATACTCGTAGTTCCTCAAATAAAGAACCTTTGATCTATATATCTGATATTGAAAAGTTTGCTCGTTATAACAGGAGTGAATTTTATAAGAAGAAATACGAGGAAATCGTCACACCAGTCGAATCTTCAATTTCAGAGAATAGTTTCGAATTCGACTATAGCAGTGAAGCAATGGAGAATAATCAGCCGAGGGGTATGACTTTGAAGGACTATACAAAGCCAAAGATGGAGGGTCCCTCTCCAGCCATCAACTGTCCAGGGGTCACTGCTGCAACTTTCAAGATTGAGCCAGCATTCATTCAAATGGTTCTCAATACTCCATTTTTCGGATTGTCACATGAATATCCGCAAGCACATATATCAAATTTTTTGGCAATTTGCGATACTTTTCAAATTGGTGGAGTACCTGAAAATGCAAAAAGGCTAAAGCTTTTCCCTTTCTCTTTAAGGGATAAAGCTAGATCATGGCTAAACTCTCTTCCTACAAATTCTATTTCTAATTGGGACCAATTGCAGGAAGCATTTTTAAATAAATCGTTTCCTCCAATTAAGACTATTCAAATGAGATCTAATATTTACAATTTTTTGCAGGGTCCTACTGAGTCTTTACATGATGCATGGGAGAGGTTCAAAGAATATCTTAGGTTATGCCCTCATCATGGAATGGCAATAGGAATGCAAGCACAAACATTTTATAATGGTTGCAGAGAAGATGTTAGATCATCATTAGATGCAGCTAGTGGTGGAGCATTCATGTCAAAAAAAGAGCAACCTGCATGGAATTTATTGGAAGAGATGGCCTTAAATAGCTCTCAATGGTTTAACCCAAGAGCTATTCCCCCAAAGAAGGTTGCTGGAGTGACGGATATGGACCCTAATGCAGGAATCATGGCTCAACTTGATGCAATAAATAAGAGATTGAATTCGTTGAATGTTGCAGCCATAAACCATCACTGCGAAATTTGTGGAGGAAATCATCTCACAAACCAATGTTTGCAAGGTAATATGGTGAATTCTTATTATAATACTAATGAAGTTAATTTTGTTGGACAAAATAATAGGAATAATGATCCATATTCATCCACTTATAATCCGGGATGGAAGAGCCACCCAAATTTTTGATGGAGGCAAAATAGTCAAGTTCAAACACCACCTCCACCCGATCTCCAACAAGAAAAGGTAAGTCTCCTTGAGAATACTCTTACAAAGTTCATTGAAGTTGCCACTAACAAATTTGTAAGTATTGAGAATGAGAATCAACAACTCAAGAAATCTTTCAAAGCAATAGAAGTTGACCAACAAAATATAAAGGCTTCTATGAAGAACTTAGAAGTACAAGTGGGTCAATTAGCAGCATCAATACTCCATAGACCTCAAGGAGCACTTCCAAGTGACACGGAGCGAAATCCTAGGGAGTTGAAGGCTATTACGGTAATCGATAAAGATGATTTCGCCAAAGAAAAAGAGGTGGGGCATAGAAAAGAGGATGATATCAAGAATTCTGAAGCTCCCAAAAATCCACGAGGTAAGAGAAGTAAGAAAGGTGAGGAAGAATATAATAATGACAATATTGATTTTAGTTCTCTTCCTTTCCCCCAAGCTGTTAAGCATCATTACATTGATTCTCAATTCAAAAAGTTTCTTGAAATATTCAAGAAACTTCAAATTAACCTACCTTTTGTCGATGCCTTAGCACAGATGCCTCGATATGCAAAATATTTGAAAGATGTTTAGGCTAGCAAAAAGAAACTCAAAGACTTTCAACAGATTTGCTTAAACGAGGAATACTCTGCAATACTTCAAAGAAAATTACCGCTTAAGCTACAAGATCCAGGGAGTTTTCATATTCCTTGCTCTATTGGTGATTTTTATTTTAAAAATGCATTGTGTGATTTAGGTGCTAGTATCAACCTTATGCCTTTATCCATTTGTAAAAAATTGGGGTTGAAAGAAATTAAGAACACTACTATTTGTCTTCAAATGGCTGATAGATCAATAAAATATCCTAGGGGAATAGTAGAAAATGTTCTTGTTAAGGTTGATAAATTATATTTTCCAGTGGATTTTGTGATTTTAGATATGGAGGATGATTTTGATCTACCTTTGATTTTAGGAAGGCCTTTTTTGAATACTGCTAGAACCTTAATTGATGTGGAAAAAGGTCAAATAACATTAAGGGTTGGGGATGAATGTATACAATTAAATGTTTTTGAATCATTGAGTAATTCCTCCAAGGGAGAATCTATATGTGCTATAAATATTCTTGATGCTGTAGTGGATGATTCTTCTAAACTCTTTGCAGAAAAATTGAATTCAAAATGGAACAAACCATTCAAGGAAGAAAGAGAGCTTCCAAAAGAGGACATTGAGGATAATGTGAAAAAAAGGAAGTTTTTCTTAAAGCGGAACAAAGTCAAAAATGGTTTGACAAGAAGAATGCTTATGGGCGGAGAAGCTTGTCTTTTCTATGATCCTGCTTAATTCTTGCTCTTACACAGAAAGTCAAGCTCGAGACTATAAACGAGAACTACTATTTAAGTTGCTTTGCTTCTTTATTTTTTTTTCTTTCAAGTTTTATATAAAAAAATAAAATAGCCTTCCCTTATTTACTTTCTTTAATTCTTTTGTAGGATATGCTTGAGCCTAAGTGGAGCTCCCATAAACGGTTAAAGATTGGACTTTCATGGATGTTTCGTTGATTTGGCTAAGTCTCTTAACCCCTTTTGTGATTTCTTATATTTGAACATTGAGGACAATGTTTATTCTTAAGTGGGGGGTAGGAAATTGGCTATTTCATTTTGACAAATTTTTGAAAAATGTTCAGAATTTTATGGTGTAAAAGTTTTATTTCAAAAAACTTTTCTGAAAATTGTTTGAATGTTAAGTAATTGAATCTTATTCATGAGGAGTTATTGTAATTGTTTATATGTATCGATTGGAAATTAAAGAAAGGAATTTAATCTTGCATAATGCATTTGTTAATTATTCTTAACTGTGTAATTTAAATTATTTTTATTGACCATGATCTTGTGAATTGATGAGATATTTAGACTTTATTATATATTTGATGACACTCTTTTTATCACAACAACACACTAGAACTTGTTGTATTACATGCTCGAGGCGAAATATAAGGTTTCTCTGGTTTACCTTAGAAACGATGGTCATAGGCCTTCTTTGGACCGTTTGAGCCTTTCAAGCCTACCTTTAGAGTTATCCCTAGTACCATTTTATGCCTTAATGATTCAATTTCTTTGCATAAACACTTAATATTTTTAACCTTTACCCTTGTAGGGAGCTTGATTTATACTTCAACACTTTTGTGCTCCTTGGGATTGGGATATTAAGGTTTTGAGGGAAAGAAAGATTGAGAGGGTATTGAAAAAGGGAAAGCATGACTTGCTCTATATTATTGTTTTGGGAAAAAAAAAAGAAGTGAAAAAAAAATATTGAAAAAAAAAGAAAAAAATTAAAAAAATAAAAAAAAAGAGAAAAGAAAAAAAGAAGAAAGAAAAAGTGTTTATTGCAAGTCATGGTCATAAAATGTCCAAAGTTGATATATACATGAAAAGGGAATGAATTTCTCGGGAATGAATTTAGTTATTGAGATTCTTTGTACTAAAGGAGTAAGAAAGGAGTTGGAGTATATGTTTATGATTTGGAGTCAACTTTTCTTTGCAAGCTCTCTTCTCTTTATTTTGTCTCCTTATATCTTTCATTTGTTAGCCAATTTCCTAGCCTAACATTACAAGTGCTAAAGTCCTACCTGATCTAAGTGAAACCAGAGTACCTAAATTAGTGGAGAGTGTGTAACATTACAAGCTTATGGTTGTGTGAATCTTTAATATATATGTATATGGTTGTGATTATAAAGGTGATGATTGAGTGTATAATAGTGTCTAGACATTGAATCAATAGCTTGGTTGTGACATGCTTCAAAAAAAAAAAAATCTTCTTTCAATTTTCACAGTTATGTTGTATTAACATTGTTAATATTCTTGGTTATTTATCTATCAATCTTTCTAGTTGATGCATATGGATGATCATTTTTAATGGAATGAGAAAGTTGATTTCAAGTTGAATGATTCCATGTCTAATGTTCTTGAGTTTTTCTATCTTTGCTCGAGGACGATCAAAGTCTTAAGTGGTGGGTAGTTGATGAGATCATATTTTAATCATTATTTAGAATTAATTTCTCACTTATTTAAGGGCTAATAGATATAAATCTTATGACTTTGATTTGTTTTGGTGAATTAAATATTAATGTACTTAGTATGAATTAATTAAGATGATTTTATTTATAAAGTACACTTTAATTCTCTAATTTTACTAATTATTGATGCAGGGGCAAAATGATAATGTCAAGAGAAGAAAATATGAAAGAAGACTTGGCTAGGAAAGGAAAATAAAAATTCACCATGCCATTCTAAAATTTATAAGGATTCAATTTAAAGAAGAAAAAGGAAGATTATAAAATTGACTTTGGTTTGAAATAGGATTTGGAATGAATTGAAATTCCTAATGCACAAAGGGAGGAGAATTCGAGAGAAATAGAAAAGGAAAGAAATTAGGGCAGCACAGAGAAGAAATTAGGGCAGCCAAGGGAAGAGAATTCGGCAGCCAAGGAGAAGTCAAAATTAGGGCAGCCAAAGCAAGGAATTTGGGCAGCCTAAAGGAAAAGAAATCAGGCTGCCAAGAGAAGAAAAATCGGGCAACCAAAAAAGAAGCAAATTAGGGCAGCCAATTGGAGAAAAATTCGGAGCCAAAGGAGCCAAAAAAAAGGAGGTTTTCGGGCAGCCAAAGAAGGAAGAAATTCGGGTAGAAATTGGGGGGATTTTAGGGCAGCCAATGAGGAGAGAAAGGAGGGCAGCCAAGGGAGGAATTCGGGTTGAGATTTTTCGGGCAGCCAAGGAGAAGAAGAATCGTGCAGCAAAAAGAAGAATCAATTGGACAAGAAGGGAAGGAAATTGGCAAAAGCAATTTTGGGACAAAGGAAGGATGACCGAGAATGGAGCAAAGAGAATTTGGATAGCAAGCTTGAGAAACGGAGATTTGTTTTCTTCTATTCTCTCGTTTTGTTTTCTTTATTCTTTTATTTTTTTGTTAATTGAATTTATGGCTTTGAATATTCAGATCATGAATAGCTAAATCTTTTGTGACTAAGACCTTCGATGAAGGCTGAAACTCTTATGAATGTAATTTATTTCAATTAAAGATTGTTTCTTTAATCTCGATTTTAGTTAATTGTTATTATTGTTTTTAATGCTTGTAAGTTTTTGGTCAATTCTTGCATGCATTTAAATTTATTCTAGTGGCTGAGAAGTGCTAGTTTAAATTGGATCATGGTAATAACAACACATCGTAAAACTGACTAGAGATAGATTCGGTTTCTTTGTGTGGTTTCTAGCGAGTAGGAAACAAAAGCAAGGGAATTCCATAGAGGTGTTTGCGGCTTTGATAATTAAAATCACGTAGAGATACGATTGGTTTATTAATTAAAGTTAGGAGCTTTTCACCAAGAGATTGAGCCGAACTTATAATTGGGAATTCTACCATTAACCAAGTCGAGAATTAATTTGAAGAAATTAATTATTTGTCGTAAGATGAGTAAGCTGGATTTGGAGTGTCTTAGTCTATTCATTGCCATTGATTTTTAATTAATATAATTATTGATTTTTGTTTTTATTGTTATTGTTATTTATTTTTATTGGTAATTAAATTTTAGATAAAATCACATTTATTTTGGTTTAAATAAGGTTATAAGTAAAAGAATTTTGCAGTTAGGTAGCAATCCTCGTTGGGACGACTTGTACTCACTACTTTATTACTTGTTCGATATTTGTACACTTGCAAATTTCACATCAATTCAACTGGCTTGCGACAATTCCATTTCAGAAATGGACCTTGGTACATGACGGGGGCTACCGGTAAGGAGTAATGATTACTGTCTTGAAGAAGTCACGAGCATTGCCACTGAAAGCACTCGTGGAAATGATTTTTCACAAAATGGTTGAATACTTCAACCAGCATAGGGAAGAGACTCACATCGGTAGACATCTATTTCCAAAACGGATTTGAGATAAGTTCGTAGCAAACGAAGGAAAATCTAGGTCACACAAAGTAGTGCGGTCTAATGCTCAAACAGAACTGTACAGCGTGCAATCAGCTATAAGAGGTGATGGTAGAAGTAACCATGTTTATACAGTTCATATGAGAGACAGAACATGCTCCTGTAGAAAATTGCACATATATGGGCAACCTTGTTCGCATTCTCTTGTTGTTTGCAAGAAAAAAGGTTGGAACGGTGGAGAATTTGTATTGCCAGTAGAATCAATGGAATCGTACAAGAGGACTTACGATTTTAGCTTCTACCCGGTCGCAATGGAAAACTTGTGGCGAGATGCACCGTTTCATATGTATTTTTATCTCTAGAATATGAAGAACAATCGAGACCGGTTCAGAATAAGGAGGTTCCGCTTCGATATAGATTATCGTTATCCAGACTCTCTTCCAAGATGTAGGCACTACCATCAAGTTGGACATAACAGAACAAATTGTCCAACTAATGATCCCGCCAGACCGAGTACTAGTTAGGCTTGCATTGTTTAAGTTGTTATGCTTCCTTGATTATGTACTCTTTCGACTTGAAATGTATTTGTTTGGATTAGTCTTTGCTGTTGGTCTGTTTGTGCACTTTCTATCAATTAAACAATTTCAGCTAAAATTATTGAAAGCTAAATATAGTCAATTAAATGGCTATCATTCAAGTTTTAAAAACATAAATGAAAATAAATAAGAACTACACAAACAAACAACCATCTCAACTCTACTGCCAATCGGATGGGGTATATATATTACGGTCGAAACAGGTTTGTGTCGATCTACGTAATTGCATCTCCGGTGCTCTCCAAAGACTTGTGACATAAATGTCTTATCGTCAGGAATATTCGCAACTCCTGATGGACCAGCAACATCGGTGATCGGATCTGTGAAAACTAGGTAATAGTCTGCTGACGGCGTCTTGAGAGTCAAGCTAGTATCAAGAGAAGAGAGCTCGGGAGCTAGGTCATTGGGAAGGTATGATGCTTCCTCAAGATCGCCTGTTGCTTCCTTGGAAAGGTTTGCTACGGTGTCGACACCAGTTACTGGTTGTCTCTATTGTCGACGCTCAACTTGTCACCTGCCACCTATGCGAACACTAGCTGCTCTGCGCTCTGAAATTCAATCCTGGGGCTGTCGCCGAGATGGTGGGATAGTAGCATCTACTCTGTAGTGTACATGTCCACAACCCATGACATCTCCAACTGAAGCCAATCCTTTGCTGCACAGCTTTATTATACGTTAGAATGAAGATCAAGAATGAGGAGGGGCCGATAACATGGCGTCTGCGGCTAAATTCATATAGTGGTGTAGCGTGTAGTGTCGCACCCTGCCAGAATTACAAACATAAACTAATTAATTATTGTAAAAGATTTAATTAAAAAAATGACTCAAAAATAAATCGAGAAAAAATATATGATCACACCAGGATCGTAGAATTTGAGCCAGTGGTACGGTACCTATCAACAGTCCTCCAGTGGTGGATGGGGTTCCCTATCACTAATCTCGTTCGAGCACGATACCACTCCATGTAGTTTAATCGGGCGACACAAATAGAGGCTGCGAAAATGCCATCAACCATGTAATCTGTGCGGCTAGCCCAAATGCTGATCAATGATGCATGCATTCTACGCTAGTCATGTCTACTGGTCCCACGAGTCCCATAACGATGTAAATCTCGATGAGTGTCACAGTACGGAGGTATAGACTGCTCCAGTCCGAACTGCCTCATCACCCACCGGGGAAAATGACACTCTATAATCCCAAAGCAAACTATATAGACCGCTGCCCGCTAGATATCATCTATTGGGAAAGATCCGACAGCATATAACAACCAAGTAAACTACAAATAAAATATATATAACTTAATATGAAAAAATAATTATTGAAGCATATAAGTTTGAGCAATAAATTATTGAAATAGCTATGAACATGCTGATCAGACATAGTATCTAACTGATCCTAGTATGTTAGTAGCACATATGTTGGCAATAGGCTGGCATCCAATGACAAGGACCATCGAGATCCGTATGCTGCATGATGGGTACACGGGGCTGAAATCTAGCAGGCCACAATAATGGGATCCTCTCCCACGCCCACAACTGTACTAGGGTAATAGGACCATGAATCTCTAGTGCATCACCTAACAATACATCACATAGGCACCGAAACAAGTATCTGAGCACTCCACCGCCCCAATTATATGATTCGGCCTCGTCAAGATCCTCTAGGAGACGTAGGTAACGTAGAGGTATCTAGTTATTTGAGTTATCAGAGAATAAATGACCTCCCATGAGCATGACCAGCAGTCCACGCATTACTGCTCCGATGGATGATCACCAACTGGTCCCATAATAAATACCTCCAGAGATTCCTTGCGCAACTTGTGTCCCACGACGTCAGATGGTATAACCATAAATTCGAGAAGTCTATTGATCACCTCAATCCACTCAGATTTAGAATGAGTGCACGGAGGAACGATCACTGGATTATCGTCAACTGACAACCCCCACAAGATCGCTATATCATGCAACGTAATGGTAGTCTCACCACACGTCAAATGAAAAGTGTGCGTCTACGGATACCATCGCTCGACCAACGCTGTGATTAGTACGTGATCAATGGACCAGAACTCGACTTGAGCAACCCACCGAACCTGAATTTATCTATCAGCTCATGAATTCTAGTCACAGCCATACCATATGCATCATAAAATATGCGGTCAAAGCGTCGTACCCTTAGAGATTCCTCTAAAGTCTCCTTATAGCCCTCCCATAATAATGCAGTAGAAGAAAATATGGAGTTAGCGAAGGATATGTCCGTCGCTAATATCAATTTACTACGGATTAGCGACAGAAAATTTATTCACTAAATAAAGGGTCGCTAATTAGCGACAGATTTGTGACGGATAATAATATATTTAAATCTTAAAAATAATAAATTACTATTAATTCTACGAAATTTAATTTTAAAAATTATTTTTAGAAAATAAATTATAATTTAAAAATAAATAATAAAATAAAATATAAATTATTATTTAAATATTTTTAAAATAAAAATTTAAAAATAATGTGGATTGGCTTAACCCCGTCCAATTTATTATTTAATAGCTAAATAAATTTTTTTAAATTCATAATTTGTTCTGTCACTAATATGTTGTTAATTAGCGAGAGATTTACTACGAAATAGTGTTTTAAATATTAATATATTTTTTAATTATCAAATTTTTTCTGTCGCTAATTAGCAACAGATTTGTTACGAAATAGTATTTTTTAATTTAATATATTTTTTATTTTTATTTAGTTTAGTTATATTAATTTTCTACTTGGCATGAAGAATTCGAATAGAAGTAAAATAAATTATATTGAATAGTATATATCAATTAATAAGTAGGATTATTCTATGTAATACACATGTAATAAACCATGCATTTCTAGTAGTACAATATATAATAATATATAATATATTATTATTAATATAATAATATATGATAACAACAAATTTATAATATAAAAATATGATATGATGAAACAAAACACAAGAAATGACTTGGCCTATTGGAACAAGAAATCATCCAACTTTGAGGTAACAAAGGTTAGAATTCCTGATCAAGCAAATCAAAACAGTTAAGGGAATTAAATTCGAATTAGGATAACCTGATCCATTGGAGCCGAATCAGGTTAACCCGACCCAATCTAGTTAGGTTAGCCCAATTTATATTATTTTTAAAATTTGATTTCATAATTTTTAAATAATAAATTATTTTTAATATTTAAATTATTTTCGGTCGCTGATTTAGCAATAGAACAAAGTGAGAATTTAAAAAATTTATTTTTAAATTATTTTTTCATCGTTAATTAGCAACGGATTAGCGATGGAACAAATTAAGAATTTAAAAAATTATTTTTAATATTTAAATTATTTTTCCGTCACTAATTAGTAACAGACTTTTGCCGTAGCTAATTAAATAATAACTATGCCTCACATTTTCTAACTTTCATCAATAAAGTCATTTATATTACATATTTAATGAAACATTTTTTTAAATAATAATAATAAAATTGTAAAAAAATTAAAAAATAATTAATTACTTATTATTATCTAATTAAGAAATTAATGTAAATTAAAATATTAATATTATATTAAATAATAACTATGCATAAATAAAAAATAAATATGTTATGCATAAAATAAAATAAAAAATAAATATGAGAATAATAGGCTATGCATAAAAAAATTAAGCAAAATAGAATAACATAAATTGTAAAATTTATCTGCTGACTAGGAAGCAAAATAAAACAAGAGGAAAAAAAAAACAAAAGGGGAGAAGACAGCAAGAAGAACCAAGAAAGACGGCAAGAAAGGTGGCAGAAGAAAGAAGAAGAGGCACCGGCCGGCGGAGAAAAGAACAAAATGCAACAGAGCAAAAAAAAAAATAATAATAATAAAGAACCACTTGGGAGAGAGAGACACGGACCAGACTCGGGTTGGCGTCGCTATTACCGGTAGAAATGCGGTGGGTCAGCGCCAAGGTGGGACTGGGGGGAACCCTAAAAATGCTGGGGGGGGGGCGCCGAAAAATGCAAGCCATAATCATAACAAACACCGTAACAATCGAGGATAAAGACACATTAATATTATAACTCTCAAATTATCAATTAATAAGATAATTAAACTAAACTAGTTAAAATGCCAGCGCAATGCGCGGGTATTTTTTTGGGTGATACTATTAAAATAAATAATTTTAAGTTTTATGTTTAATTTTTTTATATATAGATATTATATATTATATATTATATATTATATATTATATCTATAATACATATTATATATTTAATTATCAAGTTATATATTTAATTTTATTATATATAGATTAAAATTTTTTTGTAATAATTATTTTGACTTTTCATATCTTCTTTTAGTATATATTTTAAAAGCTATTTAATATATATATTTTATTATATATTGTTAAAAATTTTAATAAGCAAATCATAAATATTCATGCATAATGTAGAATCATTAGTACAAAAAATGTGTGTGAGCATAATAATGATATAGTTGGAATACAACAAATTAAAAAAAAAAACAATGCAAGATGGTCAATGAAAATATTCCAAATTCTTAAATCAAATTGATAAAGGAAAACGATTGCAAATTGTCAAAAATCAATGGTTCAGATTGCTTCATTTCATCATCGAACGGTGGAATTTCATTCTCATAAGAAGACAAAATAAATGATTAGAAATGTTGACGAAGTCTTTTAACGTGGGCATTTGTTTTTTTGGGTGAGATTTGGTTGAATCTCAGCCTTTGGTTGTGATTACTTCGACGATACAGATGCAATCTTACATGGGAATGAGTATTGAGTGGTGGAATAAAAAAGCAGAGAAAAGTTTGGATGAGTAATGGAAAGAAGCGCTGGCTTTTTGTCTGTGCTGTGAAACGAAGTGCTAAAAGAGAGAAGGAAGAAGGATTCGGCTCAGATAATTGAAGGTGAGTTTAAAAATATTAAATCTGCGAAATATGTTTAAATTTTTTCTGCTGTTTACGGGATCTTTTTTTTTGGTTCTCCATTGTGATTAAAGCTTGGATTGACATTTTTTATTTCGCCAATTTTATCCAATGCTGTGGTTCTGCGTTTTTGTTGACAATTACGTATTTTTTGTGAGAATAATGATTTTTGTTTTTCTGTTTGTAGCATGTTTTTGTTATTTTTCGGGTTTAAATTATCTTTCGGGGGACCTGAAGATGGCATAGGGGGATGTGGTGAAAGAGATGATTGTTGTGAACAGGCTCTTTTAAGTATATGCCAACAGAATCTAATGTTTGACCTTGTGATTTGTTTATTGTCATTGCAAAGCATAATTTGATTGGAAATTGCAGTCTTTTAAAAGGTATTCCATGTCTGTCATCATCCTTTGACTGCAGTGGTATTCATGTAAAATCACTCCTTTACCAACATGCTCACCCTACGACTATTTCGGCATAGATTACATGTTTCTTTAACTGCTTGCAGATTAGTCTTGTTCCATTGCATAACCCTTGTGAAGGATCAAGATTTCACAGAAGCATAACTGGACAATTCTTTTTCAAATGTAATTGATGTGGAGGTAAACCATTTGGCTGCAATGTGTTCAGAAAGTCTTCATAGTCTCCTTGATAAATGGGATCCACTGTTTTATCACTGTTTGTATATATTCTGCTTTCTTCTGTGAAGTTTTTTATGATAAGATTGTTTATATCATCAACAGAATTATTCTTTGGTGTAAGCAGCGCCCTTTTCATGACTCGCTCGGTGTCAAATTCAAATGCCATCATATCCGGGAAAACAAAGTTGATCAATGCGACTAGTGAAGCTTCCTTGTCAGTGAAAGGGAGAACCATTTGTAAAGGCAATTGGATGTTATCATTACAATCCATTGGTAGGATTCCATCTCCAAGCTTTAAAAGAAACTCTGTAAATTCAGGATCTTCAATTGCACGCATATTTTTTGTTAGTCTGATCTTGTTCAAGTATGGCCAAACATAGGAGCATAGCAGACTGCCTTCTATGATGGTTTGCTTTTACGCATTTGGAATAATCGGCAAGATTTGGCGAAAATCACCTCCAAAGACAACACATTTACCACCAAATATTAAATTATTGTCCATAATATCTTGAAGCAATTTATCAAAGCTTTCAATGGCTTCTTTTTTTAGCCATTGGAGCTTCATCCCAAATAATTATTTTTGCTTCCTTGATAAGTAATGCGGTCTTTGCTTTGTTTGCTTAAATTGCAGCTTATTCCATCTGTGGCATCTAGTGGAATCTTGAAGCGTGAGTGAGCTGTCCGACTGCGAGTAACAATGAGGCCGCAACTCCGGATGTCAGCTGTAGCAATTGCAACAAAAACCCCTGTGATCTTATAGCGACAAGCAATGCTCTGTAAAGAAAGGCTTTTCCCTGTGCCTCTGGACCATCAATAAAAAAGCTTTCACATATTTGACTCATTGCTACTCGAATATATTTGATCAAAAGCATTCCTTTGGTTTGGAATTCGGTTTCTTCGATTCAATAAATCTTCTTCGAGAATAAATACATTTCTTTTTCGCAATTATTTCCTTTGTTAGTTTCTCTGTGCTGATGTTTTGATGATGTATGAAACCAAACCATACTCGTTAATTGACTTTCCCATAGATTGCAGTATATTATCAAGCGGGAAAAAAGTATTCTAGTTCGACTTCCTCATTTGTCAAACCGATGAAACTGTTGCATGTAGATTAAGTCTTCACTCAAGTTTCTTTCGAATTTCATCCACAGCTTTTTTTTGCACTTGGAGGAGCACAATAAACAAGTATCTTGCAAAAAAAAGTTGACTGAAAAGCGTAATGCATTTGAAACTCAACAGATTCATCTAAGTAAGCTTCAATGTCACTATCTAAGTGAAGTAGTCCAAGACCCGTAGGCGACGATCTCTAAATAGTGTGTGAACTTGATTATTTACAGTCAATAAGCATTGAAAACTTGTTGGTGCAGGAACATGTGATAACAATAATCTTAGATAATACCTTTCTCCTTCACTTGGTTGTACTGTCACAAGTCGTCCAATAACTTGATGTCTCTTACGTTCAGTCCACATTTTGTCAGATTGAGACCATACGAAATGCTGTGGGAAATCTTTGTAAAACAACTTGAGATTTTGAGCTTTCTGATTTCTAGCATTCATCTGAAAAAATTCTGTTAACATAGTAGATGAAGCAAGCGGATTCTTTAACACATTTCTAATGTCTGCTTTTGGATCAAAATTAACTCCATGTTGATTTGGTAGATGCAATTGTAAAGTCATCACCAATGGAGTCATTTCATTTAGACTGAATCCGTATATTCTCCATGTTGCTTCTTGTGGACAGATCCATCGAGCATTCTGAAATTGCTTGATTTCATCATAGTTGTCATCATTCACAATCTGGTAACTGACTTTGTCCAAACCCTTATATACATATTTGTATAAGTATTTGACAAGCTTAATTGTTGAACAAATCTCAAGATTCATGTGGCAATCAAATACAGAAAGTAAATATGGATTGTATGGCACTACCCAACGATTGTCAAGAATTTGGCCTCTAACTTTAACTTGTATTTTGTCATTCCTTCTACGATACTGAGGATATCCATCTTCTGTTTCCATTGTGTAACTTGTGTATTGTTTTGGGTATCTGTTTTTGCATCTACCAGATTTCATACAAGGATTCTGGGCATTTAGTTTTCCACATGGACCATGCATCATATGTTTCACAACAAGAGAATGCAAACGAGGATACTGTCTCTGATTTGGAATTTCTGCTATGATATATCTGTCATATGCATCAGAATTCAATGGCTTTGAAGCTTGTTTCATAATCAGCAAAAAGTGAGCATGTGGAAGTCCTCTTTTCTGAAATTCTATAACATGCACACAAACAGCAACTTCACCAAGCACATGTTTCTTCATCAATTCTGTTTTTAGCAACTCCAATTTTGCTTTGAAAACGCGACAAACTAAATCTGGTCTATTTTGAGCCAGTTCATTTGGAAGTAAATTTTGTTGAATCTCAAGACACATGGGATTGCAAGTGATAGTGAGAAAGAAATCTGGTTTACCAAATCGTTGAACCAATGCCATTGCATCAATATATCTCTTACGCATATCTCTTGGACCTCCTATAAATGATGCAGGAAGAATTACTTTTTACCAACATTTGATCCTTTTGTTTCACCAGTAGCAACAGAATCTATCAATCCCTGAAACAATTCTCTTCTAATTTCTTCTTGTTTTTTTCGATGGAAATCCAATCTTTGAGTTTCAATCTTGATGTACATGTCAACTACAAATTGCTGAAAAAGTCTACCAGTTTGCAACAGCATGGATTTATCATTTGACCTCATTTGCATTTTGAAACAATAGTATTCTAGGCAACTAATTTTGTTTCTCTTTTTTCTTCCCAGTTCAAAAGCTGTGAAAGCATAAGGAAACAGGATCAGCATATAGTTAAGTATTACTTTTCTACAATTGAAAACATATTGTGTAGCATAAGATTCAATAAGTTTATACTTAATGAAAACTACTCACCCTACTCACCTTTTCTTTCATCTTTTAATATCTGTTCTGCTGTTGATGCATTCAGTAAAGCAGAATTTGAAAAAAAATTGGCAATATATTCTTCTCTTCCCTTTTGTGGCGATAGCCTTTCAATGTTGTAATGCCAACCACTCTGACCATATGGAAATATTAATGGATACTGAAGAGGATCATAACATGCGTAAGTATGATGAATTTGATGAGCTGATCTTGCATCTGTATACACTTGAATGTGACAATTTGTGTCTATATTTTCAGCATCTGGTTGCATTATTATAGCTGCTACCTGAGATGTCGATGGCATATTATATACACGTTGATCAAGAGAAGGAGTTTTGTTGAGCACAATTACACAATCCTCAAAACTTGGTAACTCTCTCAAACTTTTGAAGAAATTGGTGTATGGATTTCTACTCAAAAAACTCATCAATAACTTGGTGAGCTTGTTACTGAGTTGTGGACTAATCTTGCATCTTTTATCAGCTTCAATCTCAGTGTCATATAAGTATAATTGAAGTCCATTCGGTTGTTGATTGTTTGCAGTCAGTGATTGCAGAAAGTGATATACTTGTCCTTGAATCTTGAATGTGTAAACTCCCTTGATGTTTCTAGTCATTTCGGTATCATATCTTGCACCAAATGTTGTGAATGCAAAACTGTTGTTGTATGTACGAACATGTCTTCTAAATTCTACAGCTTCATCATCATTGCTTAGAAACAAGTTTGATAACTCTTTTGGCATTGCATGAGATACTATGTAAACCTCCCTGTCGAGCAATGACAGGCCTTTGGATTCGATTGAAATTTTTTTGTAGAACAATATTCACGAGTTTCAAGTGTTGAAAGATTTATCGCTTCTTGTGTAGCATCATCATACAATGCATCTACAATATCAAAGAAAAAATATTTTATTACATTGTAAATTAGCACAACATAGAAAATGAAATAGGTGCATGTTAGAAATGTAATCATAATAGGAATCAAATAGAATGACTACCTTGATGCTTATTTGTAGTATGACTGTCTTGTATTAAACTGCAAGAAACATTATGCAATTTGCTAGGGATCTCTTTGACGGTCATTGACTATCTCTATAGACTGTAAATCATTGGCAGTTGTTGTATCTGCTGGTTGTTTGCTTGGAGAATGCATCTGATCAGGATTATCTGTATCTACACAAGATTGATACATGATGATTAATTTTTTTACATGTTGTTTGTTTAGTAAGAATTAAAAAGATCTAAATGCATTTTTTTCTGCTTACATATGAGTTCATTTCGATTCAAAACACTGGAGACAACTTGTTCAACTTGCTGCAGGTCATCTTCTGATTGACATATGGCTTCATTTTTATTGATTACACCGCAGAAACTTGTTGAAGCTTCTCGGATTGGCTTCAAATTCAGTAACTATGTTGACATTGTATACATCGGACAATACAGGTAGCTTTCTCTCTGATGGAACTGTCTGAATTTTTTCATATATATGCTTTGCACAAGAATGTGATGCCTCTGTAGTAGCTGTAAAAATAAATTTTTAGGTGTTGTAAGCAACGCATCTTATGCAGCATGCTGTTTGACTTATTAGCTAATGTTGTACTGCATACCATCTTCTCTAACAGCAATCAACGTTGCATGTACTTCCTTCTCCTCTGGCAATCTGATAGCTTCGTCATCACTTGATATGATTATTTCAACTTCCCTTCGAGATCTTTTTTTTCTGAGATTTCTCAATTGTGCTATTCGTTGCATTTTTCCCATTTCTATAATCTACTGTTTTCTGATTTTGAGATTTAAGAAGTAAAATGGCTATAGAAATAATCTACTTTTGATTTCTGATTTTTTATTAAGTTTAGTATGATATGGATAGTAATACATCATTTTTTGTTGACTGTATATGGTGGTTGTAGTAATCTGAATACTAAATTAGCTAAGAAAAATGTCATACTAAAAATAACTGATAAAAAATATAGACAAATCATGCAGCAGAATCATCATGAAGAATAGTAAGAATAACTACGATAGCACAATAACAAAGAATTCATAAATGTAGTAGCAAAATATTTGGGTACATGAGATAAGCGATGAAACTTAAAAACTTAAATGCGGTAAAAGACACCAAGAAAGAAACAAGGCAAAAAATGTATTACCAAAGTAGAAGTGGACTGAAGTTTCTGATTGTTGAAGAAGCTCTTATACCGTTAACACCTAGAGCAAAAACACATTCAGCAATCATGCATTAAAATGCATGGATGTAAATGCAACATAAAAAAATGAAGACTTCTTCTACCTGTTCTCGTTAGTGCTTCTCACAGTGCAAAATAGCTGAGTATTCATAACCAGCTTACTACAAGTATTTGTGATAAGTAAAAAGCACTTATATTTGGATGCTTCAAGAAGCTAGCCAAGTGTCCTACTTTTATGCTAAAGTTTATATAAAGGTTACAAGTGTCCTACTTTGTTTTATTTGAACATACAATCATAGGCTATACAAGTGTCCTATTTATTTTTTAATTGGTATTATTAATGAATAATAAGTATAATAAGCCAGCATGTTACATATTCATGAATAATCTAGAATAATGTAGATCTATAGCTAATAGATAATCTAATAATGTAGCTGCATAAAAACTATTCTTTTGTCTGATGAAAATACTGCATAAGCATAGTTGATTGTGTATTCGTATTGAAAAATACATGCATAACTTATAATTTATTTTTCCAATTTTCCTATTGCATTGTGTATCTTTTATTTCTATTTCTTATCTGGGAACTATGTACTTTGTCACAAATTTTTTTCTTTTCCTCATTTATTTAATGTATGCAGAGGTTAGAATTTATTATTTCTCCAATTTTCTTATTGCATTGCATGTGCTATCTTTGTTTCCTTCCCCTATCTACTATCTAATATATATATATATAAAATCAGCAGGGGTTAGAATTTATTATTTCTCCAATTTTCTTATTGCATTGCATATGTGTTATCTTTGTTTCCTTCCCTTATCTACTATCTACTATATACATAAAAAACTCAGAAATCAGTAAGCAACGCTTAGGTCAAATGCGTTGTTTTTTCTACCATTTCAAAGCACAAGACAAACCACAATTCAAATCCAAATCTGCACGCGTCATCCAGTCAGCAATCTGAGCCACCAATCTCATGATCCAACGGTCGAATTTCGACCTTGCATGCACAGAAACTGAATCAATCCAAATCTGCACGCATCATGCATTGAGCAATCTCAGCCACCAATCTGATGATCCAACGGCCGAATTTGTACCTCAGAAAAAGACAAAGTAAAATCAATCCAAATCCATAGAGCAATCTCAGCCACCAATCTGATGATCCAACGACCGAATTTACACCGCAGAAAAAGACAAAGCAAAATCAATTGGAATCCTCACAAGCCATTTAATAATAAGTAGACAAGTAAGACAAATTATATCCATACTTGTGGGTGTATGATAAAATTTTAAATGTTTAGTTTACAGTCTTTTTTCAATGAGTCTCATCAAATTAACAATCTTCCTGTGGAGTTGAGTTATTATTTTAATGAATTAATTACCATTATTATAAATATCATCATTCAACCTTTTAACATTATGAGGATAAATTTATCTTTATATATCAAATATTTAAGATGTTGTGGTTACTCCTAAATACATGATGTAAAATAAATTTTCACAGTTACATTTAAAAATAATTTTCAATTTGTCAACTTAATTTAATGTTGACAAAATTAAAATAGTGTACATACATACAATAAATCATGAAACTTAATGAGATTAAAAATTCTTAATATTTTAAAAAACATGGGATGATGTGGCTACTCCCAAATATATAACGCAACTGTATTTATAAAAAAATACCTCCAAAATACCAACTATCATTATATTGACAAGGTTTTTGTATGTACACATAACATAATAAATATGCCTATAAAATTATTTGTTACATTATAGATATCATTATTTAGTTGCCAAAAAATTTATGTGAATAAAATCTTTACGTGTCAAATGTTTAAGATGCTTTGGATACTCTTGAACGGTTGAAATGAATAAAATTTCATTAATGATATCACAAATAATATTTCATTATGTGTCAAGTGTTTAATCACATCACAAGTAACTATGTGTTGATTTGGACGAAATTGTATAGGGGCGTGATATTTAACCACAACATATTTAATTCCATGACATAATTTATTTTGTCAAAATACAATTAAAAAATATACTGAAGAATGTCATTGAATTAAAACAAAAAATAAATCAATATCCCATAAATGAACAAAACTTTACAGAGACATTATTTAATGGATTTGTATTCCCTAAAAGTTTAAGACGTTAAATAAGAAATAAAATTTCTTTGTTTTAAATCTGTAGTAAATTTGTAGTACAAACCGGAATCCAGAAATTGAACTTTAATACTAAGAAATAAAGAACGTAGATGGAGAACATGAATATGAATTAAATGGTCTCATCAAAATAATTGTTGAATATACAATTTCTGTCCATCCACAAAAAAATGCGCACTATGCTATTCATTTTCGTTAATGAATAAAATAATAGCCAAAGCATATAGTAGGATGGAAGAAAATTCATCAATATATATCATATTACAACATAATTTCTAAAAACCAATTGCAACAAAATTCTCCAATTAATGAATATGATTGCAGATTCTAAAGTTTGGGCTTAAAAGAGAACTATTCTACGATCAAGATCTGACATTAAAGTGAATTTGGGTTCATATTTGCATGTTGATGATTTGATCAGACATTAAATCTCAAATTTATCATATTTGTGTGTTACAATTGGAAAGTTAGAAAGATGCATATTGAAAAAGATGGCAAAACCAAAACAACTTGTGAACAAACCTAATTGTATATATTGAAGCAATTTAGCTAAACTTGGCTTTGATACCACATGTAAGAAATTTACTATAGACATGGATTAAACATGTCTCGTAGCAGAAAATAATACCTGATTTGAATTAACTTGATTAAGAAAACATTCGAATTATTTTTTAAAATTATAATCAATTATATTTTTATTAATATTTATTGATTTACTTAGATATGACAAAATATGATAATCATTTACAATATGCGAACTATATTTAGGTCTTTAATGAAAACCAATTTCTTACAATGTGGACTTTGGGGTCCTTACAAAATTTACACAGTGCACGGTCATCTCTATTGTTTAACCACTGTCGATGATTTCTATCGTCTCACATTGGTGAAATGTTTCCACTCAATTTGACAAAAGTATAAAAATAATACGTTTAGATAGCGGTTTAGAGTATTCAATGCCTACTTTTTATAATTTAAAAGACATTATTCACCAAACTATTTGTGTTCAAACACCCTATTAAAATAGCATTATCGAAAGAAAATGTAGACATATTTTAAATGTTACTAGAGCACTTGGAGATATTTCATCATACATGCAATCGACTTAATAAATCTATTGGAGATATTTCATCATACATGCAATCGACTTAATAAATCTATTGCCTGCACCCGTTATATCTCTCAGAAAACACCACATGAATTATTTTACAAAACATCATCCACATACTCTCATCTTTGAATTTTTGGATGTCTAGTTTATGCCACAACTCTTGAGCACAACAGGTCAAAATTCGATTCTAGAAGTCGCGCTTCAGTTTTCATGGGGAATCCCCAACACACCAAGGGATATATCTTACTCGATGTGCAAATTAGGACAAACTTCATCAGCCGTAATGCAATATTTTTCGAAAACATCTCCCCTTTTTCCTCCAAATAGTCACCTCATGTTTCCTCCCAAAATTCACTTCCTCTACCAACTCCTTCAATCCTGGATATGTACTGTCGTCATATCTTTCAGTCTTCAGTCCACTTGCCAACAGAAAATCCCTCTAAATCACCAGAAAATTCCACTCGATACTCCAAGGCCATTACTCCAGCTGACCCTCTGATAAGATTATAATTTAATCATTATTTAGAATTAACTTCTCACTTATTTAAGGGTTAATTGATATAAATCTTATGACTTTGACTTGTTTTGGTAAATTAAATATTAATGTACTTAGTATGAATTAATTAAGATGATTTTATTGATAAAATACACTTTAATTCACTAATTTTACTAATTATTGATGCAGGGCCAAAATGGTAATATTAAGAGAAGAAAATATGAAAGAAGACTTGGCTAGGAAAGGAAAATAAAAATTCATCATACCATTCCAAAATTTATAAGGATTCATTTTAAAGAAGAAAAAAGAAAATTCTAAATTTGACTTTGATTTGGAATAGGATTTAGAATCCAAATTGGATTTAAATTCCTAATACACCAAAAGTAAGAGGAATTCAGCTGCCAAGGAGAAGGAAAAATGAGGGCAGCCTAAGGGAAAAGAAATCGGGCAACCAAGAGGAGATTTTTTCGGGCAACAAAAGAAGAAAAAATCGGGCAACCAAAAAGGAAGCAAATTAGGGCAGCCAATTGGAGAGAAATTCGGGCAAGCCAAGGAGAAAAATAGGAGGGCAGCCGAGGAAGAAAAAGGGGGGCAGCCAACGAGAAAAAGAATCAATTGGACAAGATGGAAGGGAGGACGAAGGACAAGGTTGACCGAAGAAAGAGGAAGCGAAAAGAATTCCGGTAGCAAGCTTGAGAAATAGGGGATTATTTTCTTCTATTATTTTGTTTTGTTTTCTTTATTCTTTTAATTTATTTTATGTTAATCAAATTTATGGCTTCGAATATTCGGATCATGAATAGCTAAATCTTTTGTGACTAAGACCTTCGATGAAGGCTAAAACTCTTATGAATTTAATTTATTTCAATTAAAGATTGTTTCTTTAATCTAGATTTTGGTTAATTGTTATTATTATTTTTAATGCTTGTAAGTTTCTGGCCAATTCTTGCATGCCTTTAAATTTATTCTAGTGGCTGAGAAGTGCTAGTTTAAATTGGATCATGGTAATAACAACACATCGTAAAACTGACTAGAGATAGATTCGGTTTCTTTGTGTGGTTTCTAGCGAGTAGGAAACAAAAGCAAGGGAATTCCATAGAGGTGTTTGCGGCTTTGATAATTAAAATCACGTAGAGATACGATTGGTTTATTAATTAAAGTTAGGAGCTTTTCACCAAGAGATTGAGCCTAGCTTATAATTGGGAATTCTACAATTAACCAAGTCGAGAATTAATTTGAAGAAATTAATTATTTGTCATAAGAGGAGTAAGCTGGATTTGGAGTGTCTTAGTCTATTCATTGCCATTGATTTTTAATTAATATAATTATTGATTTTTGTGTTTATTGTTATTTTTATTTATTTTTATTGGTAATTAAATTTTAAATAAAATCACATTTATTTTGGTTTAAGTTAGGTTATAAGTAAAAGAATTTTGCAGTTAGGTAACAATCCTCGTTGGGACGACTTGTACTCACTACTTTATTACTTGTTTGACATTTGTGCACTTGCAAATTTCATATCAAGTTTTTGGCGCCGCTGTCGGGGATTGTTTTTATCTAGTGTAGAATTTAATTACTAAGCCTAAGTTTAAACTTTTTTAAAAAATTCAAAAAAAATATTTTTGATATTTTTAATTTTTTATTCTATTTTGTTTGTTATTGTTATTATTATTATTTTTTTTTTGTGCATGAATACTCATAGTTCCTCAAATAAACAACCTTTGATATATATTTTTGATATTGAAAAGTTTGATCGTCATAATAGGAGTGAATTTTATAAGAGGAAATACGAGAAAATCGTCACATCAATCGAATCTTCAAATTCAGAGGATAGTTTCGAATTCGACTGTAGCAGTGAACCAATGGAGAATAATCAGGCAAGAGGTATGACTTTAAAGGACTATACAAAGCCAAAGATGAAATGTCCCTCTCTAGCCATCAACTGTCCAGGGTCACTGCTGCAACTTTCAAGATTGAGCCAGCATTCATTCAAATGGTTCTCAATACTCCATTTTTCGGATTGTCACATGAAGATCCGCAAGCGCATATATCAAATTTTTTGGCAATTTGTGATATTTTTCAAATTGATGGAGTGCCTGAAGATACAAAAAGACTCAAGCTTTTCCCTTTCTCTTTAAGGGATAAAGCTAGATCATGGCTAAACTCTCTTCCTACAAATTCTATTTCTAATTGGGACCAATTGCAGGAAGCATTTTTAAATAAATACTTTCCTCCAATTAAGACTATTCAAATGAGATCTAATATTCATAATTTTTTGCAGGGTCCTACTGAGACTTTACCTAATGCATTGGAGATGTTCAAAGAATATCTTAGGTTATGCCCTCATCATGGAATGGCAATAGGAATGCAAGCACAAACATTTTATAATGGTTGCAGAGAGGATGTTAGATCATCATTAGATGCAGCTAGTAGTGGAGCATTCATGTCAAAAGAAGAGCAAGCTGCATGGAATTTATTGGAGGAGATGGCCTTAAATAGCTCTCAATGGTTTAATCCAAGAGCACTTCCCTCAAAGAAGATTGTTGGAGTGATGGATATGGACCCTAATGCAGGAATCGTGGCTCAACTTGATGCAATAAATAAGAGATTGAGTTCGTTGAATGTTGCAGCCATAAACCATCATTGCGAAATTTATGGAGGAAATCATCTCACAAACCAATGTTTGCAATGTAATATGATGAATTATTATTATAATACTAATGAAGTTAATTTTGTTGGACAAAATAATAGGAATAATGATCCATATTCATCCACTTATAATCCGGGATGGAGGAACCACCCAAATTTTGGTTGGAGGCAAAATAATCAAGTTCAAGCACCACCTCCACCTGATATCCACCAAGAAAAGGTAAGTCTTCTTGAGAATACTCTTACAAAGTTCATTGAAGTTGCCACTAACAAATTTGTGAGTATTGAGAATGAGAATCAACAACTCAAGAAATTCTTCAAAGCAATAGAAGTTGACCAACAAAATATAAAGGCTTCTATGAAGAACTTAGAAGTACAAGTGGGTCAATTAGCAGCTGCAATACTCCATAGACCTCAAGGAGCAATTCCAAGTGACACGGAGCGAAATCCTAGGGAGTTGAAGGCTATTACGGTAATCGATAAAGATGATTTCGCCAAAGGAAAAGAGGTGGGGCATAGAAAAGAGGATGATTTCAAGAATTCTGAAGCTCCCAAAAATCCACGAGGTAACAGAAGTAAGAAAGGTGAGGAAGAATATAATAATGACAATGTTGATTTTAGTTCTCTTCCTTTCCCCCAAGCTGTTAAGCATCATTACATTGATTCTCAATTCAAAAAGTTTCTTGAAATATTCAAGAAACTTCAAATTAACCTTCCTTTTGTGGATGCCTTAGCACAGATGCCTCGATATGCAAAATATTTGAAAGATGTTTTGGCTAGCAAAAAGAAACTTAAAGACTTTCAACAGATTTGTTTAAACGAGGAATGCTCTGCAATACTTCAAAGAAAATTACCGCCTAAGCTACAAGATCCAGGGAGTTTTCACATTCCTTGCTCTATTGGTGATTTTTATTTTAAAAATGTGTTGTGTGATTAGGTGCTAGTATCAACCTTATGCCTTTATCCATTTGTGAAAAATTGGGGTTGAAGGAAATTAAGGACACTACTATTTGTCTCCAAATGGCTGATAGATCAATAAAGTATCCTAGGAGAATAGTAGAAAATGTCCTTGTTAAGGTTGATAAATTATATTTTCCAGTGGATTTTGTGATTTTAGATATGGAGGATGATTTTGATCTACCTTTAATTTTAGGTAGGCCCTTTTTGAATACTGCTAGATCCGTAATTGATGTGGAAAAAGGTCAAATAACATTGAGGGTTGGGGATGAATATATACAATTAAATATTTTTGAATCATTGAGTAATTCCTCCAAGGGAGAATCTATATGTGCTATAAATATTCTTGATGTTGTAGTGGATGATTCTTCTAAACTTTTTGCAGAAAAATTGAATTCAAAATGGAACAAACCATTCAAGGAAGAAAGAGAGCTTCCAAAAGAGGACATTGAGGATAATGTGAAAAAAAGAAAGTTTTTCTTAAAGAAGTTTTTCTTAAAGCGGCACAAAGTCAAAAATGGTTTGACAAGAAGAATGCTTATAGGCGGAAAAGCTTGTCTTTTCTATGATCCTCCTTAATTCTTGCTCTTACACAGAAAGTCAAGCTCGAGACTATAAACGAAAACTACTATTTAAGTTGCTTTGCTTCTTGATTTTTTTTCCTTTCAAGTTTTATATAAAAAATAAAATAGCCTTCCCTTATTTACTTTCTTTAATTCTTTTGTAGGATATGCTTGAGCCTAAGTGGAGCTCCCATAAACGGTTAAAGATTGGACTTTCATGGATGTTTCGTTGATTTGGCTAAGTCTCTTAACCCCTTTTGTGATTTCTTATATTTGAACATTGAGGACAATGTTTATTCTTAAGTGGGGGTAGGAAATTGGCTATTTCATTTTGACAATTTTTTAAAAAATGTTCAGAATTTTATGGTGTAAGAGTTTTATTTCAAAAAAATTTTCTGAAAATTGTTTGAATGTTAAATAATTGAATCTTATTCATGAGGAGTTATTGTAATTGTTTATATGTATCGATTGGAAATTAAAGAAAGGAATTTAACCTTGCATAATGCCTTTGTTAATTATTCTTAACTGTGGAATTTAAATTATTTTTATTGACCATGATCTTGTGAATTGATGAGATATTTAGACTTTATTATATATTTTATGACATTCTTTTTATCACAACAATACACTAGAACTTGTTTTATTACATGCTCGAGGCGAAATATAAGGTTTCTCTGGTTTACCTTAGAAACGATGGTCATAGGCATTCTTTGGACCGTTTGAGCCTTTCAAGCATACCTTTAGAGTTATCCCTAGTACCTTTTTGTGCCTTAATGAGTCAATTTCCTTGCATAAACACTTAATATTTTTAACCTTTACCCTTGTAGGGAGCTTGATTTATACTTCAACACTTTTGTGCTCCTTGGGATTGGGATATTAAGATTTTGAGGGAAAGAAAGATTGAGAGGGTATTGAAAAAGGGAAAGCATGACTTGCTCTATATTATTGTTTTGGGAAAAAAAAGAGAAAGAAAAGAAAAAAATTGAAAAAAAAGAAGAAGAAAAAAAGAAAAAAAAGAAAAGAAAGAAAGAAAGAGTGTTTATTGAAAGTCATGGTCATAAAATGTCCAAAGTTGATATATACATGAAAAAGGAATGAATTTCTCGGGAATGAATTTAGTTATTGAGATTCTTTGTACTAAAGGAGTAAGAAAGGAGTTAGAGTATATGTTTATGATTTGGGGGTCAACTTTTCTTTGCAAGCTCTCTTCTCTTTGCTTTGTCTCCTTATATGATTCATTTGTTAGCCAATTCCCTAGCCTAACATTACAAGCGCTAAAGTGCTACCTGATCTAAGTGAAGCCGGAGTACCTAAATTAGTGGAGAGTGTGTAAGATTACAAGCTTATGGTTGTGTGAATCTTTAATGTATATGTATATGGTTGTGATTTTAAAGGTGAAGATTGGGTGTATAATATTGCCTAAACATTGAATCAATAGCTTAGTTGTGGCATGCTTAAAAAAAAAGAAAAGAAAAATTCTTCTTTTAATTTCCATAGTTATGTTGTATTAACATTGTTATTATTCTTGGTTATTTATCTATCAATCTTTCTAGTTGATGCATATGGATGATCATTTTTAATGGAATGAGAAAGTTGATTTCAAGATGAATAATTTCATGTCTAAGATTCTTGAGTTTTTCTATCTTTGCTCGGACGATCAAAGTCTTAAGTGGGGGGTAGTTGATAAGATTATAATTTAATCATTATTTAGAATTAACTTCTCACTTATTTAAATGTTAATTGATATAAATCTTATGACTTTGACTTGTTTTGGTGAATTAAATATTAATGTACTTAGTATGAATTAATTAAGATGATTTTATTGATAAAATATACTTTAATTCACTAATTTTACTAATTATTGATGCAGGGCCAAAATGGTAATATTAAGAGAAGAAAATATGAAAGAAGACTTGGCTAGGAAAGGAAAATAAAAATTCATCATGCCATTGTAAAATTTATAAGGATTCATTTTAAAGAAGAAAAAGGAAAATTCTAAATTTGACTTTGATTTGGAATAGGATTTAGAATCCAAATTGGATTTAAATTCCTAATACACCAAAAGTAAGAGGAATTCGACAGCCAAGGAGACGGAAAAATGAGGGCAGCCAAAACAAGGAATTTGGGGCAGCCTAAGAGAAAAGAAATCGGGCAACCAAGAGGAGATTTTTTCGGGCAACACCCTCCTAATTTTTCTCCTAATCGAACTCCTCCAAATCAGCCATCCCAATGCCCTTGTAACTCCAGCTGCAGAAAACGACCTCCCTCATATCTCAATTAATTTTTTGCTCCTTCAGTCCTTCAATTGCCAACAATTCTCTCCTTCACTCGAGTACTCCTCACTGTTTGGAGCATGTGGATGAGTATCCTTCATTGTCCCGGATCGGGTAACAAATCCTTCGTGGTAAATGTATCATTTAACCTTTCAAATGCTCCTTCAAACTTTTCAATAAATTCTAACATCAAATATGTAGAACTGTACCTAGTTTCAACATAAGGAAAACAAGACTTTTGCTTTCAATATTTTTTTTCTCTATACCTGGTTTCAATATAAGGAAAACATGACTTTTTCTTTCAATATATATTTTTTCTCTACCTAGTTTCAACATAAAGAAAACAAGATTTTTGCTTTCAATATTTTTTTTCTCTACACACTTCTTAAATGTCTCAAGTCTAAAAGGATAAGGCCTTACATATATCACAGCATTTTGAATCTTCGCAATTGAATCATTTCACTCTTCTAAATCGTCCCTCACAATGAGATTTATAATATGGGCACAACATCGTAAATGAAGGAATTCTAATGCCCTATTATTATAAATTGCATTATCAACTTTGAAAGTGAAAATTTTATCAGTGCCCATTCCAGCAAACTTTCCTCAATATTTTTTCCAAGTTTTTCTTCTTTATCATTAGCAACTTGAGGAAAACTTAAAATTCTCTTATGCAATTTCTAATAATCTCCAATCGAATGTGCACTAAGATACATATAATTTAAATTTAGAACTGAAGAGCAAATATCAGTAGTGAGAGACACTCTTGCAATTTCAATTTTGTTGACTCAAGGATACAATCTTCCAGTTTTGATTACTAACAAAATATGTTTTAAGTAATCTAACGAGTATTTGTTGAGATGATTTCAGAATGTATCTTGAATGATCATGATCAAATTGTACAAGTTCAAGAATCATGCATTGTACATTTATGGGTATATATTTTTAGATTCTTGTTAAGAATTGATTTGAGATAGTATGTCCGAATGTGTGCTTCAGTCAAAACCAAAATTTTCTGTCAAAAAATATGTCTCAAAATTTTTTATTCAAAAAATGCATCTAAAAGACTTTTAAGAAAAGGGCAAAATGTTTTATCTCTGGTATTTATATCAAGTTACTTTCAAAACTATTGAGCTAGATTTATTTGTGTCGAGTTATTTTTACTAGAATGCAAAATCTCGAGGCGAGTCAACGTGACAACGACTTATAACTGTTCACCCGACGATGCGTTAGCGTGTCTTTACAGCTAGCCAAAATCACTTTTTAAAAATTTACAGCTAGCTGGAATCATTTTTTTCAAAAGTAATCAAACTTTAACTTTTTTGACTTACACAAATATGGCAAAAAGGTGTTTTCACAAATTTTTGAGATAAAACAAATAAGCTGATTTTCTGTAAAAGAATCAAACTAGGATGACTGAAATTCATAAGTTCACCTATATTTTACAAAAAGTTAATTTTTCTTAGAAAAATGACTTTTTGACCTTTGAACAAGATTTGACTAAAGCACCATTTGACTGAATTATCATTTATCTTTTCATAGGATATCGTATTTGCCATAAATGTAACCTTTTGCATCCTTAAGCCTTCAAGAGAGAGAAGAGTGTGTTTTCGATTAAGTTGAGAGTTCTTCAAGTTGAGAGTTGAAAGCTAAAATTTGAAAGAGAGAAACACTATCGAGCAGCTAAAAGCAAATGTGTAAACTGTGAGCTAATATTGAAAGCAAGTAAAAGCTTTTATCTTTTTATCTTCATCTCTTTACAGTTCACATTTGTCGATTGTAAACTTGTGCCACCAAGGCTGAGGAAGTTCTTGGTTGGAAAATAGTTGCTAAATCTATTTGTAAAACTAGTGGGTACAACTTAAGAGTTTTTTGGGCGTAAGATACTTTGGGTTATATGGTTTGATCTCTATCATGAAAGAGATTGGGTTAGTAAAAATACGTGAAATAGGATTCTCAAGGACTGAATGTAGGTATGTTGGCAAACCATTGTAAAAATCTTTGTTTCCCTTTTCATTTATGCCTTAGTTTTGATTGTTTTCTTGGGTTACTGTTATTTACCTTCTGTTTTGTAAACATGTCTTCTGGAAAATTGATCAAGGTCAAAGCATACTTTCCACACAATGAAAAGACATGCCGAAACTGTTATTTAGACAATATCACAAAAATTGTCTTTCAAAGTGTTTATTAGTTTGATAAATTTTTGAAGCTATTTTCGTACTATAATCATTAGCTGGGCTATTCACTTCCATGCATTCTCCAAAGAAGTGAAAAGTTGCACATTGAGTCCAACAAAATTCTCCTAAGACACTCAAGTTAATGTTAGCATGATTTACCTCAACTTGAGAAAATTAGCTTGATACTCAAACAAGATCTCATATTTTGTTTTATTAGCCAACTAGTAGCATTTCAACTTTCACATTTTTAATTCTACTTTAATAGGTCAATATTTTTGAAAAATTTTCATTCACCCCCTCTTGGACACTGTTGGGACCTACAATTGGTATCAGAGTTAGTCTCTTGTAAGCCAGAAGGTTTAACAAGCTAGAGAGGATTCGTGGCTTGTACGTCTGGGGTTGTTGGTTATGGTTTACCTGAAGGATAGTCCATTTCTCGTCCACTACTATTTAGTGCCTTGAACTATTCCCACTAGAAAACTAGGATGAGTAATTTTATACAATCCAAGATATTAAATGTTGGAAGGTTATTGTTAATGGTCCTATTATTCCAACGAACATTGTCGAGGATGTCAAGATAGAATCTGAATATTCTAAAGTTGACTGGATAAACATCCAAATTAATGCCAAAGCTTTGAGCATTCCTCACTATGCATTTGATGTGAATGAATACAACAAAATCTCTGCTTGTAAATCTGATAAAGAAGTATGGAAAAAGATTGAGCTTACCTATGAGGGAACTAATCAAGTTAAAGAGTAAAAAATCATCATGTTTACTATGAAACAAGATGAGATTGTTTCTAAAATGTATAACAGATTCATTGATATTGTGAACTCACTAAAAGCTTTAGGCGAAGAGCTAACTAAGGAAGAAATGGTTAAAAAGATTCTTTGATCCTTGAATGAAAAATGGGTAGCTAAAGTCACTATTTTGTGTGAAGATTTGACTAGGTATAGGTATGATGAACTCATCGATCTCTTTTGACACATGAAATGATGATTACTTGTGGAAAAAGTTCCACTAGAGGAAGAAAGAAAAGAGGTTATGTTGCCTTAAAAGCTTCATCCGGTGACAATGAAATATTCAGTGACATAGAGGATGATGAGATGGCTTTACTAAATAGTACATTTAGAAGATTCTACAATAAAAAAATGACAAGAACCTCAAAAGGATACTGAAGAAGAATCTTTCTCTAAATATCAGCCAAAGAAAGAGGAACAAAAGTTGTGTGCTATGAATGCAAGAAGCCTAGACACATCAAGCCAAACTGTCCCAAACTAAAGGAGTAAAAGAAAGCTATGGTAGCTAACACCTGAAGTGACAGTGATGATTCTAGCTCCTCAAGTAAAGAGGAAAAAGAAAGTGCTAAAAAGACAAATCTATGTCTGATGGCTGAAAAAGATGAGGAATGTAGCAACAGCAAGGACAAAGATGTAGATCAGCTCAACTAGACCAAAGTGAGATATGCCTTTTTGACTATATAGCGTATGAGGAACTTGAAGATGCTTACAATGAACCTTATAAAGAGAACAAAAACCTCACATAGAAGGATGTGCAACTCAAAAAGGATTTCAAATCATTAAAATTTGAAAAGAAGGTGCTACAAACAAATTTTTTTGAATCTAGCTTATCTAAAATTACTCAAGCTAGTCATTTTGGTTCCTTTGAAAATATTCTTGCTTGCTTCTTGGTCAAACTTGTAAGGAGTTAGATGAAGCATTTTCTGAGTTGAAAAATTTTAGAAAAGAACTTGTTATTTCAAATGATTTGAATATTGAACTTTTGAAGGAAAATGACACTTCACAAAAGAAAATTGACTACTTACAAAAATAAAAGGGAATCTTGATTTGCTCCATGGAAGCCAAAGATATTCGTTTGAAAATTTTGGATTAGGATATAATCCCTCATCCTCTTAGAGAAATATGTATCTAACTTTGTAAAGGCAGGATCTTCTAGTCACTCACCTATAATCTGCTTTGCTTGTGGTCATGAATGACACAAAGCTAGCTCATGCAGAAAGAAGAGTCTCAAGCTAAAATTATCTAGGTGCCTAAAAACTCTCAATCTGATGCACCTACTAACCATAAATTAACCAATTCAGTTTGGGTACCTAAAAAGAAGTAATATGTCCTACAAGTGTGCCTCAAGAGCAAGTTAATAGAAAATGGATGCTACATAGATAGAAGATGCTCTAGGCACATGACGGGTGATCAAAAGAAATTCACCCGATTGGAACTGAAGAAAGCTGGAACTGTTAGCTTTGGTGATAATAGCAAAGGTAAAATCATAAGAACTGGCAAAGTTGGAACTGATCCTTGCATTGAAGATGTTTCTTTAGTGAATGATTTGAAATATAATATGTTGCGTGTAAGTCAGTTATGTAACAAGAATATGAAAGTCATCTTTGAACAATCTTGTTGTGTTGTGAGAATGCATGATGATAGTGTAGTATTCACTAGAAAAAGAGTATAGAATGTTTAAATGCATGATGCAAACTGTCTAGATAGTTTGCATCATGCATTTAAACATTCTCTAGATAGTTTGAATGGTATCTATCTAGCTTCATTAACTGATGATAGTTGGTTGTGACATAGAAGGTTAGGTCATGCTAGCATGTATTTGATCTCAAAGCTTTCAAAGAAACAACTTATTGATGGTCTTCCTAAGCTTAAATTTGAAAAAGATAACATGTGTGTTAAATGTCAACATGGAAAAAAAACTTGATCATCATTCAAATCCAAAGGGGTTATCTCTACCTCTAGACCACTTGAATTGCTTCACTTTGATTTGTTTGGATTTACTCTGTCTAACTTAGGTTGTAAACCTTATGTGTTTATAATAATTGACGATTACTCTAAATTTACTTGGACCTTCTTCCTAGCCCGAAAGGATGAGGCATTTAACCAATTTGTTAATCTGTGAAAGAAAATTCAAGACCAGAAGAGATATAGTGTGACTACAATCAACAATGATCATGGCAGAGAATTTAAGAACAGGTTATTAGAGGAATTCTACAATGAAAGAGGCATCCATCACAACTTTTTAGCACCAAGAACTCCACAGCAGTAAAATGGAGTGGTAGAAAGGAAAAATAGGACACTTTAGGAGATGGCTAGGACAAAGCCAATGAAAAAGAACATGAGTTGCTTGTTGATGAAAGTGGAAATAATCAAAATGAAAAGAATAAAGATATCAGAAATGAAACTCAAGGAGAAAGTGGTGAACAGGAATGAGTCAAGCTAATTATACTGGAGCTAATCCTAATTTGGAGAATCTGCCCAAAGAATGGAGACATCATAAATAACATGCTAGAGAAAATCTTTTCGCATAATCCTTTGAAAAAATTATCACAATGAGCCAACTCAAAAAAGTTGGAAATGTTGCCTTCGTCTCAAAGATTGAGCACAAAAGGTATGAGGAAGCACAAGAGGAAGAAAACTGGACGCTAGCCATGCAAGAAAAATTGAATCAATTTGAAAGAAGCAATGTTTGGAAGCTAGTTCAAAGGCCCAAAAATCAGTCAATCAAAGCCCGAAAATGGGTGTTCAAAAACAAGCTTGATAAAAATGGTAATGTTGTCAGAAATAAAGCAAGTTTAGTTGCTCAAGGATACAACCAAGAGGATGGTATTGATTTTGTTGAAACATTTGCTCTTGTTGCTAGATTATAAACTATTAGGATGTTATGTACATTTGCATGCTTCCAAAACTTCTCGCTTTACCAAATTGACGTTAAAAGTACATTTTTAAATGGTTTTCTAAAAAAAAAAAGAAGTTTATGTTGAGTAGTTACCTGGTTTTGAAAGTTTTGAAAAATTCAATTATGTTTTCAAGCTAATTAAGGCCTTGTATAGTATGAAACAAGCTCCACGAGCTTGGTATGAAAGATTTAGCAAGTTCTTATTAGAAAATAATTTTTCAAGAGGAAAAGTGGATAAAACATTGTTTACAAAAAGCAATTCCAAAGAATTTCTCATTGTTCAAGTTTATGTGGATGACATAATTTTTGGAGCTATTGATGAAAATTTGTGCAAAGAGTTTACTGGCTTGATGCACGGGGAATTCAAAATGATTATGATGGAAGAATTGAATTTCTTTCTTGGATTGCAAATAAAAATGCTCAAGGATGGGATAACTATCAATCAAGCTAAATACACAAAGGAGTTGCTAAAGAAATATCAGATGGAAAATGTAAAGCCAAGTAAGACTCCCATGAGCAGCACAACCAACCTACATATGGATGAGAGAGGTAAGAGTGTGAACAATAAGCTATATATAATTGGCTGATTACTCTATCTCAAAGCAAGTACGCTTGATATTCATTTTTGTGTATGTCTTTGTGCTCATTCTCAAGTTAATCCTAAGGAATCACACTTGGTTGCTGTTAAGAGAGTTTTAAAATACCTTGTGAGAACTCAAGAATTTAGCATATGGTATCCTAAAGACACTTTATTTGACTTGGTAGGGTATAGTGATGCTAATTTTGTAGGAAGTAAAGTTGATAGAAAAAGCACATTAGGAATTTGTCAATTCCTTGATCATGCACTAGTCTCATGGCACAACAACAAGCAAACATCAGTTAGCTTGTCAATTGCTGAAGTAGAATACATCGCAGCTGGGTGTTGTGTAGCTGAAAACTTGTGGATAAAGTATCAGCTTGAGGATTTTGGTTTGAGGTACAAAAATGTTCCAATTTTATATGACAGCATGAGTCCCATTAACCATACCAAAAGTCTTGTGCATCATTCTAGAAGAAAACACATTGAGATTAGGCATCATTTCATCCGAGAACATATTGAGTCTAGAACTATTGAGCTAATTTTCATGCCAACTGATAAGTAGCTTACAGATATTTTCACAAAACCTCCAAGTATGGAACCCTGTAGCAAAATTTGTGTGGAGCTTGGTTTACTAAAACTCAAAGGATAATCTAATGGTTTTCCTCTTTTTGTGTGCATTCACGTATGTCTATAAATTATATACACGAAACTTTTCGATTGTATTACTTTTTGTTTTGAAAAAGGACTTCTTAAAATTTCTCTTGAATTCATACATACTCACAAGATGTATTAAGAGCTACAAAAATCAAGTCATGCTTAAAGATGTATTCTTGAGTTCACCTACAAAATCTAAAGTTGATGAGCTTAGATCACCTTTTGTTCGATGTGACAACTCATCTTTATCTTTTGTTTAAGAAAGCCCTCATTTGTTTTAAGTCAGATAAAGTACTTTTACCATTTTTTTTAAGTCAGATAAAGTACTTTTACCATTTTTGTGAAAGATGATCTTGGGCACAAAAAAAAAGGCCGAGAAATCTCAATAATATGGATTAAATTGCACCCGAAGTTTTGCTTTTGATTGATTGATTAGACTCATTAGAAAGTAATTGTTAGGTAAAACTCTCTCTATTAATCCTCATTAACACGTTCACAATTACTTCACTCCACTTCCCACAATTTGACCGTTACTTTTTCAATTCATCATATTTCTTGTTAACTCTCTCTCTCTCTCCCTCTGTGTAACGGTTCTCATTAACAGCTTCTCCAAGCAAAAAGTCCTCTAGGTCAGAATCATCAAAACATAGAAAAATAGAGAAAGGAAAGGAAGCAATCTCAGCAAAATCCAAGAGAAGTTCAAAGGAGAAAGGGGTCACTCTCATATCAAAACCCATTACTTTGTTAAGAACCATTGACTAGGATTATTTGGTGAGCCTTGCCTGCCATACAAAAGCTGGTTCGAAGCTCAAAGTTGGGTAGGCTTTGTGAAAATCAACACTATGGTGTACCTAAATCTAGTGAAGGAATTCTATAATACAGTCAAGGAAGTTGGGACAGATGACCTTGAACTCATGTTGAAGAAAAAGAAGCACCATATTATTTTGGATACTCTATCCAAAGCTTATGGTATTCCCAACTCTTAAGCCAGACTTTTCAAGAAAAGAGATGTCAACAAGGTGAAAGGCTACTCCGAAATGGACTTCAAGCAAGAGGTAACAAGAAATCCTAACCTTTATAAAGAGAATGTTAGGTCTACTGAGTTGCGTACAAATAGTATGGTAGTTCACAAATTTATTACCAACTTTATTTCTCCTAAAACTAGTAGCTTTGATTATGTTACTGCCATTGAAATCTGTTTAATATGGCACAATATAAAATGGAATGATTTCAATTTATGTTTCTTGATGATGAATGCCACGAAGTCTGTGACCCAAACTAGAGGGTTACCTTATGGAATTATTTTGACTACATATTTGAGTACTTGAATATAAATTTGGAGATTGAGAATTGTATTGTTGTGAATGAGAAGATGAAGATTGATAGAAAGTTTGTGAGCAACACAAAAATACAATAAAAAGTCTGAGAAAGAAGTGGGAGAGGAAGGAAAAATAGGAAAGGAATAGTGCTCTGAGGAATCAGAGAAAGAGGGAGGAGACGAAAGTAGTAATTAGTCCAGTGAGGAAAGTGAATAAGAGAGTGAGGATGAAAATAATTCAATGGAGGAAGACAACAATGATGAAATAAAGAAACAAGCGAGTGAGAGCTCTGAAAAAGAAAGTGAAAGTGATGATGAAGAAGGTGATGGTGTTGAATCTAGAAGTCACAAAAAAAATCAATCCGACAATCAAGCTATTAAAGGTAGAAAAGAATTACCTTGAAAACTACAAGATCTAGTGTGGCAGGATTGGAAGAATCTAAAATGTTGGTGGTTGAAGAGGTTTAGAAATCTGAGAAGAATGTTGATGAGGTGAAAACTAAGCAAGCTCAAATCGATAGGAGGGCTAGAAAAGAACCAGTGATAGGCCATTGAGGAAATAGAGTCTATAAAACAAGATGAAGATAATATTGATCTCAGGAGTTGAGAAACATTGTTGAGAATATGAACAGGGCTACCATGTCATTCACTAATTCTATTGATCATTTCATTAGGCTGAGGGCCAAAGAATCAGGAAAAAGGAAAACTTTCAAAGGTGACCTGGGAGACTACGAGGAGTACTAGCTGAGGTTTGTTGCAGCATTTGAGTATGGTTTAAAAATGCTACTATCCAAATGTAAGGAAACCTTCAAGGTAGTCTTGAGGGAAGTAAGACCTCAAGCTCAGTTTAAGGAGGCAGTGCGAAGTTAGAAGGAACCATGTGTGGGAAAACAACTTTATGCTTCACAAGAGCGTGAAGAATCTTCACAAACTGCTACTGAGCCTGAACTTCTTATTCCTCAGGCTACTCCAGTTGTTTAAATTGGCAGAGGTATCCCCAAACCTATTGATCTCAATCTAACCCCTGCCATTCCTAGTCCAACCTTTGGTAAAATTGTTTCTATACCCTCTCGTTGTCTTTCAACTGCTCTTTACATTACTCTATTTGAGTAATTCTATCTGAACTGTTGATACTCTAGATTCTGCACCTACTAAAGTTATTCCCCCCTATAGCTCCATCTGCCAGACCTTTTACAAGAAGAAGGAAATCCACAAGGGGTGTAGCTCTTGGCTCTGTTGCTAGAAGAAATTTCTCAAACTGTAATTTTCATTATGTTAATTTTTTGTAGCTTGGTTGAATTCCCTTGAACACTTCTTTTTACTGTTCCTCTAATATTTTATTTTGGATTTGAGCGGACCATTTTCTAATTGCTATCTTTTGATTCCTCTTTGATGCATGAAAAAAAAAAGGGATTAGTATGTATGTAGATTTATTTTGGATTTGGATACTTTTGCTCATTCTGAGCGTTATCTTATTGTTGCTTATTTTGGAAACCTAGCTTGGTATGTTTTGTCTTTCTATTATCGAGCTAACCATTTTGTTAGCCCTAAGGGCAAATCATGTAGTTTTGATTAATGACAAATATTGATGAGGACTAATACGCTTGTATGTTGTGTGATAGGTTTTATGAACTAAGAAGTATGAAGTCTCATTGCCTTGAAGCTAAAATGCAAGAACAACTCCAATATGTCAAAGTGATTGAAGATTGAAGAGTTTGTTCAAGATGATTGAAGGCTTTGAAGACATGAAGTGTAGGTTGCATGTGCTTAATAGGTAAACTTTGTAAACCGTACACTCTTAAGCCTTGGAATCTATGAGTTGCAATTGAGAGCACAAAATTTGATTTAAATGGTTTTAATGGTTTTGAACTTATCTAAATTATCAAGTTTTCATAAATGATTTTTGCACTTAAAAGGTCTTTAATGACTTATCTTTGAGGCTAGAATGTTTTCCAACTTGTTTGAATTGATTTGAATATGTTTTGACAAAGTTTGAAAAATTCGGATGCAAGATTCGGACGCAGGGCAAAAAATTCGGTCGTCCGAGTAGCAAAAGTTTGCTACTGTTCTTCCAGAGAAATTCGGAAGAAGATTCGGACGCATGAAGAAAAATTCGGTCGTCCGAATTTTGTAGCGAAAATTCGGACGCAGAATTCGGTCGTCCGAATTTTCCTGAAACTAGCCGTTACTAGCCGTTGTATAGCCGTTTGAACTGATTTTCAAATTCTATAAAAGCCATAAACTCCAGATTTTTTGGAAGAACTTTGAACTTAACAAATCTTACATGCTCTAACTTATTTTACATCAAATAAAATTGAAAAGCTCTCAAATTGCCTTGTGCTCAAAGGTGTACATTCAAGATTCCAAAGGAAAAGGTGAAGTGGTGCTAGCAATTGTATTTATCTACCAAGAAGTGTTGGTAACATCTAAACTCTATCTTTATATTATTGTTGTGATTGATACAAGGTTGTCAAGAGACATAAAACCCTTGTGGAGGGTGAGCCATAGACTAGATTGATCAAGGTTGTTTGTGTAAAACCCATTAGTGAGGGTGAGCCTTGGATTAGATTGGTCTAGGTTGTCTAGTGACATAAAACTCTTAGTGATAAGAGTGAACCTTGTTTATTATATTGAAAAGAGGTTGTTGTGGTAAAACCCATTGAAGGGTGAGCCTCTTGTGCAATTGCTTGGATTAAGCATATAGTGAATTGGTTGAAATCCTTGAGTGTGGACTCAAGGTAGTGGATGTAGATCTTGGAAAGATCGAACCACTATAAATCGTTTGTTCACTTGTTTATAGCTTCACTTGTTTACATACTTGTGTTAATATTGTTTGTTCTTAATTGTTGATTGATTGGTTGTGGTGTTATTATTTGATCATATTGTCTCAATCATTAAATCACATATAAACTTAGAGCTTGTGAATTGAAGAAAAGCTTTTATTACGGCAAAGGATTTGCAAAAAGGGAAAAGATTTTTGATAATTAGCCAAAGACCTAATTCACCCCCCTCTTAGGTCTTTCACATTTGATTGTCAAGCTATTCTCCTTATCAAGATAACTTCTTCGTATTACCTAAGATATACCTTGACTACTAACTAAAGAACAAAAACATTTGTCCTTACATTCAAAAAAACAAAAAAGATTTTTCATTCTGTATTCACAATTTCAAAAATCCAAAAATATTTTTTTGTTCAAAGAAAAGATGATCAAGCTACTTACTGTTTTACTATTCTGACTTCATTTGATTTTGCTTAACAAGTTTTGTCATTCATCGAAAATAGTGAAATGGCGAGAATGCTAAGGATACAACCTTCTAGTTTTGAGATGACTTCAGAATGTATCTTGAATGATCATGATCAAGCCATTCAAGTTCGAAAAACAAGCAATGTACATTTATGGGTATATATTTTTTGATTTTTGCTAAGAATTGATATATGTCCCAATGTGTGGTTTAGCCCACAAAAAAGTTTTCCATCTTAGAAATATGCCTCAAAAGTTTTTATTCAAAAATCGCATTTAGAATCATTTAAGAAAAAGGCAAAATGTTTTGGCTCAAGTATTTATATCTAGTTAATTTCAAAATTATTGAGATAGATTCATTCGTTTCAAGCTATTTTTTACCAGAATGCAGAATTTTGAGGCGAGTCAGCATGGCAGTGACTTATAACTATTCACTTAACGATGTGTTATCGCCATTTTACAACTAGCCAAAATCACCTCATAAATTTATAGCTAGCTAGAATCACTTTTGAAAAATAATCAAGCTTTAGCTTTTTTCACTTACACAAATATGGCAAAAAGGTGTTTTGAACCTATTTGGGAGACAAAAGGAATAAGCTGACTTTCTGTGAAAGAATCAAATTAGGATGACGAAAATTCACATGTTCACCTATGCTTTACAAAAGGTAATTTTTCTTCAAAAAAGGGACTTTTTGACCTTTGAACAAGACTTGACCAAAGCACCATTTGACTAAATTATCATTTATCTTTTTGTAGAATATAGTATCTATCATAAATGTAGCCTTTTGCACCCTTAAGCCTTAAAGAGAGAGAAGAGTGCGTTTCTCAATGAAGTTGAGAGTTCTTCAAGCTGAGAGTAGAAAGCTGAAATTTGAAAGAGATAAACACTATTGAGAAGCAAAGAGAAAATGTACAAAGTGTGAGTTTATATTGAAAACAAGTGAAGCTTCTATCTTCTCATCTTAATCTCTTCAAAGTCCATAAGTGCCGGTTGTGAACTTGTGCCAAGTTCTTGGGTGGAAAATAGTTGCTGGATCTATTTGTAAAACTAGTGGGCACAACTTGAGAGTTTCTTGGGTGTAAGATACTTAGGGTTGCATGGTTTGATCTCTATCATTAAAGAGATTGGGTTAGTGAAAATATTTGAGTTGGGTTCTTAAGGAATGGATGTAGGCATGTTGCCGAACCACTATAAAATTCTCCTACCCATTTTTGTTTTTGCCTTACTTAGTTTTGAGTGTTTGCTTGGGTTATTATTATTTACCTTTTGTTTTGCAAGCACATCTTTCATAGTGCAATAATCAGTTTTGGATATTCACTTCTATACATTCTCCAAAACAACGAAAAGTTGCATATTGAGTCCAACAAAATTCTCCTAACACGCACAAGCTAAAGTTACTGTGACTTAGCTCAATTTGAGAAAATTAGCTTGATACTCGTACTAAATTTCATCTTTATTTTTATCAGCACCTAGTAGCACTTCAACTTTCATATCTTTAATTCCGCTATAAATAGATTAATATTTTTTAAAAAGTCCAATTCATCCCCCTCTTAGACGCTATTGGGACCTACAAATTCCTTTGTCAATTACTTCTTTTCTTGATGATACAAAGCCATACACGAGCAATAGTTATGTGACCATGTACCGAACAAACCTAGGTTCCAATGTACTGTGAAATCTTAAAAAGCGCTACACTTCTACAACTCTAAATGGAATCTCATAATGATACACATTTGTGCCGATGCTTGTCTAAGTTCTTCAGGATTGAAATTTTTATATTTATTTTTATCTCCATCCAAAACATTTTCAGTTTTATACTTATCTAGAGTTGTTTGGCCTTACACAAGCCAATAAGGGTACTTCTTATAGAGGTTATTCAAATGATTCCACAAACTACTAGTTCTACTAGTATGAGCTGATGGAGCATAATCTTTCCCATAATAATCACATGTAGCCTTGTTCTTATCTGACTCCAATCTAGTAAAGTGGTTTCATATTTCACTTCTTCTCTTAGTAATATTTCTAGGAGGTAATGGCTTTACCTTTTGCTTTTTTCTAGACTGGAGAGTAAGAACTGCCTTTGTGTCCTTTTGCTATTCCTAATTTTGGCTTGGATATTTCAACCTCATTTGAAATTAGGTGTTGTTCTTCAACTTTGTTTTCTTCCGTCTTCATAGATAGAAAAGTAAGTTCGCCAAAATCAGTCCTATGGTTACTAAATATTGTAATAGATTAAATATAATTTGGAGCTGCTCTCGAGTATATGAACTTCTTCACATTCAAAGTCAGTATGAAATATTAGAATACTTTAAATAAAATATGGAGCAAATATTATTTATTCGTTTTCTCATTATTGGTAACCATTGTTTTTAAATTATACTTCTTAAAATTCTTAATAAGCTTCAAGATTGTGCTTGAGAATACATTAATGGAGAACTTCAGAAGTTATGTACCTTAAATCTAGTGTAGTTAAATATAATTTAAACCTTGGGTAGTTGGTAAGTCATATTTATCACCAAAGCTGTTGTGAATATATCAATTATGAGGATGTCCATTATTCCAAGTATTAATCCATGTTTGAGGTTATAGAATATGAAAGGTTGGGGGTACAACCAAAGTTATAACATCCATCTATTATACATCACTAACCCCATTACTTCCATTATAATAGAAAATATGGGAGATCATGGGGATGTAAGTTATGTAAGTTATAGAGAAAACTCCTAATGATCTATGATGGGAAGGGTCACTTCTAAATATATAAATAAGAGCTTGTAAATTTATAGATGGTATAGTGAAAAACTCTCAATAAAATTCTAATTTTTACATTTCTTGTATTCTCTCTTTCTCTCTTTGCTATAGTTCAAAGTTCTCTTCGTCATTATTTTATGTTAGTTTTTGTGTCTATTGCTACCAAATTTCACAATACGTTATCAACACGAGACTTTATCACCAAATTTTTGAGCTTTATAACCAAGCAACAAAGGCACTTCTTGTACTTAGCTTTGAATTTTCACAGCAAACCTCAAAACTTAAATCTTTGATATTTGATATTTCAAAAAAGAGACTATTTTTTTAATATATATATATATATATATATATATATATATATATATATGTGGTGCTAAGATTCATCCGGATATAGTGGATCTTGAAAACACATTTAAGAAATACAAAACACCAAATCCACTTGATTGCTAGATTTTATATTTATTTATGTGAGAGATTTTGGTGCAGCCATAATATAGTAGAAATGAACATTTTTCTTATGTGTAAGAATGACTCATTAAATTCTTAATATATTATTACTCACCAGAAGTGAAAAAATAATGAGAAGGGAAAAAGGAGAAGTAATAATTTTAACCTGTCATCGATGCGATATCAGAAGATTTTTGTCCTGTACCTATATTACGTCAAATATATTGTGAATCTCTATTAAGTATCAATTTAAAAGGAAAGCAAAATATTATTTTACTTCCCTAACTTATGCTACTGATAGTACTGATGCTTGTATCGATGATATTGATATAGTACATGTGAGTATAGGTAATTCTTTTCAATATCTAGAGAGAATTTTTTTAGCTTTGTGAATGCTAATAAAATTGTTTTCCAACTATTGAATTATTTAATTTCTATTTTCTATCATTTTGTGATTGTTATTCGAAAGTTTTCATGCTATATATTTTTATTCTAGTACTTTTATATTATTAGTTTGTTCTAGTTCAAAAATGGTGAAGATATAATTTGTCTGAATAACATTGGTAGTTCATTTTTCAATATGCTATTTATGTATTATTTGGATGTTACTAGCATTACTTGGGGTTGAATGTGTTATTTTGGGATGAATATAGATAAATTATTAGTTGATGAATTAACAAAATATTCGTATGTAGATCGTTGATTTTTGCTATCGATAGTTTGTAATTTATTGATAATGATCTCATATTTTACGTTCTCCCAATGACACAATTTGTCTTAATAATACTGTTTATATTGAGATAAATATTGAACATGCTGTGAAATGTTCATGACTGTGATATATTAGCATTTATTTTATATTTTTCCAATGCATTATAACTTCTCCTCATGGTAGTTGGTTTGTGGTCAAAAACCAAATATTTCCCATCTAAGATTTAAAATTGTGCTATGTATATTACTCCACCACAAGGTGTTGTGTTTGTTGTCTATGCCTTTATACTCAATTTTATCACAATCCTCAACAATTTGCACACAAACACAAGGCAAGTGCACCTATCGTTTAAATTAGTATAATGGCAAGCAAGTTTAAATATCGTATCCACGGGGATGGTTAAATATCATTACTCACTTTCTACTCTATTGTTTAGCCTAACAAATTTGTTTGTGAAAATGATTGAAATTACTACTAGGAATAGAAGTCTAACTTAGCTCATTAAACCAACTTAACTAATCTTGCTTACAAGAGAGAATCAATAGAGAAAACAATACTTGAATGGCTAATCCCCCTAGAATTACCTATGTGATAGAAATGTCCCTTGGTTGATGATAAATTTCACTTCTTATGTTTGATGAAATTCTAATGATAGAACTCACTCTATCTCTAGATGAAAGTTCTCTACTCTTAGATTAATTAGTTGAAATCTCTTTCTAACCAATTCAACCCAAGAATGCATTAAGAATTGTGAATTTCCAATTAGAGAATCAAGAAGATGTTTAGGTTTCTATCTCTAGTCACCTAAATCATCCCCATTGTTTGTGTATGGTCTATTTCACCCTTCCTTTCTCAATTCCAAGTGAAAAAATTCCAGATTATGCATCAATAATCCACTCAATCAATTCAACCATTCAAACACACAAACAACCCACAAGAAATTCGAATTCAATCAACCATGGAAATAATTCATTCACATAGGCAAAATCTAGGGTTCATACCCATCCAAGTATTCAAAAATTTAGTTCATCAACATATTACAATTCAAAGACTATAAACCAATAAAGAAAGAGTAAGAATTGCTCATTTTCATAGTGTAAAATCTTCTCTTCTTCAAGGTTGAAATTCGTCACCGTAGCGTTGAGAAAATTGCAGCTTTTTCCATGAATCTTCAATGTAGATGTTCACCTTCTTCAAAGATTCAATCTTCTCTCTTGATTTCTCTTGCAAAGATGAAGAATTGGGATGGGATTTGAGTGAGTTTTGATGAGTTTTTGCTGTTTTTCTTTCACTCTCTCGGCTCCTCTTATTTCTGCCCTAAAGGGGTATTGAAATCTCCTACAAAAGAGAGAGAAAAGCAGTTTCAGATCGACACAAATGGCGCCGCTTAGATCACAACAAACGGCGCCGCTTGCCTCCAATTTTGGTACAAGGTTCTGCTATCCGACTGTGACACTGTTTTGACTTTTAGGTGAATTCAGAGCATTATATCGGCTGATCTAGGTCTTGATGTATTCAAAACAGTTGTAGATCAGGAGCTTAGCTTTCCAAATAGATTTGAATCACCAAAATTGGCATCTATAACTCAAGATATGATCCTTATACCAAACTGTGTCAAAAATGGAACACAATGCAGAATAGGCAACTTTGCAGCATAAAAAGGGTAGGCAAATTAACTCCGATTGACACAAATTTTATCATTCTAAAACCTACAGAATGTCCTCTATAATTTTCCAGAATACCAATTTTGCATTTGGAATCTGTATGAATATCAAAATCACACGTGAAAATTCTCTACCAATCTATTTTTCTCTACATTTCTCTGTTTTTCTTCATTGTATAAATTTCCCTTGTTTGCTTCATTTAATTCCAAATCTTCAATAATATCACCTAAAACAAATAAGAGATAAAGGGAGTATAAATGGTGATTAAAACACCAAAATTTAACATAAAATCAAGCTCAAAATGATAATTATATAGAGTACAAATATGGAATATCACAAGGCAATAAGATAGGTCCTCAAAGAGATTATCTAATATGTTGGGATTTAATCTCTAGGGAGGGATCTATTTTTTACTAATTTTGAATATGTTGTCCTAACATAAAAAGGAAAAAATGTGAGGCCTGATAAAGATATTATTTTGTGTCTCATCTTGATCTTCTATTTCGATCCTCATAGAAGATATCTTAAACTAGAAGTTCAAAGGATAATTTTTACAGCCAAGTATATTAACTAACCAACATCCGATAATAAATTTGATGTCCCTGAAGGAAAATCTACCAATGTCAATAAATTTGAGACATAATTAGAATAATGTAGATAAGTCGGTTCCTAGGATCAAACTATTCACATTATGAAATGAGTATAGATGAAAGATGGTCATATACTTTAAGTCGAGGAGATGTAAATTCTAGTAGAATTTTTTTTCAAACATGACTAATGTGTTATTTTTCTTGAAGAAATTTAGGTATCTAAAAACTGTGACAATAATGAGAACTAAACATGATTAGAAAATAATGGAACAGCACAAGTATATGACATTAAGGTTGTTAATAAGGATAATATATTGATTCAGAATGAGAATTTTTGAATCGAAGTCTGCAGACTTGAAATTATAGAATTCCATGAGACATATAAAAAGTTCGAACTAGTTACAAGTACACTTAAACTGTACATGTACTCCTAGCAGAAATTATGAACCTTGAGTATAATTCAGAAGAGATAGTAATGAATATTTTCTTATAAAATGTGAACTATAAAGGTAAATATTTCCCATGGCTTATGGTGTACAATTGTTCGTAAGACTTGTCACTGATTACAAAGAAATATATTTCTAGTAGTAGATATAATAATGCATGACAACACTTAATATGTGTTTATCCTTTTTATAATTTAGTAATGATACTTATATTTGAATTCTCTGATGGACTCAATATGCTTGAAGCATATAAGTGGATTGTTGTTATAGAATATAATGAGATTGGCTTAGTGAATTCTTATTGAAAGAATGATCAAGTATGTGCATGTATGAGTAAAGCTATACATTGCTATAATTTTTATATGTGTTTCCCTATCAGAAGGTATCATTATTGCATAAATTTTTTTTTTGAAATGATGTTCTCTACATTAAGGGAAGACTATTATCAATCGAAAAAATAATATCATTTATAACTTTCATTATCTTTATTTACGTACAAGCATTAATGAACTCGAAGTTTAAAATATTATTTATTTGCATAGAATTTTAAATCGATTGTTTGACTGACTTCTATAAAGTTACTCAATATGATATTCTACCTATAGAAATTCCTATTTGGATAAATGTCCCAACAAGACAAATAGATGAATTCTATAGCCATATTATTTTGATGCACTCTTAAAGTGTGGTTGATCTCTTGATTTTGAAAATAAAATCCTTGAAAGAGAAATGGATTTGATGATCGAGATATTCTTCCTGAATAATTTATAAAAGCAAGTATTGTGATCAAAGTTTAAAAAAATCAACTATTTTGTTTTGATTGAACATCCTGAAGATGCTTCATATGTGCATAGCACATCAATGCTCATTGAGTTATTATACGTGATAAAGATCTTTATGTCTATCAAAGGATATTGAAGAACTCTTTGGTTGTGAAGTATCATAACTTTGTGATGTATTGTATGAAAACACTTGTCTATGAGCAAGTAGATATCTATTCTAATTCTTCTCCACTCAATAAATTTTGAGATGGCATTAAACTTGCCCTTTGATATCTCCTTGAGATAGTTTATCTCGAATATTGAGAAAATCGAACTCATAGTAAGATAGATTTAAAAGGTATAAGTTATCTATATGATCTACACAAATCATGTCATTTATAAACATGTGGTCATTATAACAGGCATATCTTCAAGAAATAGAGATTAATTATATTGGTTGAGATTATGTGTGATCATATTAATATTTTATTATAATCAATCATTTAATGATTTGACAAATCTATTCACTAAGACCTTACCGATAGCAACATTTGATTGGAAAGTATTGGCAAGACATTTCAAAAGATTATATCATGAGGGAGAGTAATAATGACATAAAGAATAGTGTAATTCTTTTTCCTTTACTAGTTTTTTCCCGCTGAGCATTTATCTAGCATGATTTAGTGAGGCATAATCTTTATGGAATGGACATCCAAGGGGAAATGCTATTAATATATCAATTATGTGGATATTCATTATCCCAAGTATTAATCCATGTTTGAGGTTATAGAATATGAAAGGCTAAGGGTTACAACCAAAGTCATAACATCCATCCTTTATATACCACTAACCCCATTACCTCCACTATCATAGAAAATATGGAGATCATGAGATGTAAGTTATGTCAGTTATAGAGAAGGCTCCTAATGGTCTATGATGGGAAGGGTTACTTCTAAATCTATAAATAGGAGTTTGGAAAAGTGTAAGTATATGGTATTGTGAAAAACTCTTTCTTGTTTTCTCTCTTTCTCTCTTTGCTATAGTTCAAAGTTATCTTCGTTGTTCTTTATGTTAGTTTTTGTGTCTTTTGCAACAGAATTTCACAATAAATGTGCCAAAAATTTCAACTCATTGTTGTCAACAATTTTGGTTGCAAAAGGTCACAAATTTCAGTTGCAAAAGGTCAATAAACACTGCTAATTTTGCAGATAACACCTACTTCAGTTGCTTATAAATAGGAGAAAATTGAAGTAGAGAAGACAAGACTGCAAAACCAAAAGAAGAGAAGAGAGAAAAGAAGAAAGAAGAGAAAGGTAGAGAGAGTAATCAGAGTGAGGTAAAGAGAAAAATAGAGTGAGAATTATTTAGCCATTCTAATTTATTATTCTCTCGTGTGAATATTTTAATCTCTCTTTTTTTTTATGTCCATCTAGTTTGGTCAGGTATTTCCTTCTAGTATATCTAGAAGAGAAATTTTGATATCCCTTTTTCACAGTGAAAGTTTCGGTTAGTGTTGGACCCGTGGTTTTTATCCATTTTGGAACATTTCATGTAAATTCTGGTGTCAATGCATTTTCGATATTTTTGTTGCCAAATTTATTTTGTTAAGCGGTTATTGATAACTTCTCACTTTATCAATACCAGAGTTTTTTGGAGAGTCATTTTAATCCTAATAGTGTGGGTCATTTATTTGTGATTTGTTTATATTTTGTTTTTATTTGTCCCAACCTCCCAACAAAGTGGTATCAGAGCTTTGGTCAGCGTATTTTTTTTTTTAAATGGAGTCAACTTCTTCCTTTAGCAAAATGATTAAATTGATCTCTATTAACTATGTTGTCTGGAAGCCAAGAATGGAAGACTTGTTATATTGTAAAGATATGTATGAACCCATTCTTGGTGATGTTGCAAAACTAGAGGGTATATCTGATGTTGCATGGGCAAAAATGTATAGAAAAACTATTAGTCATATTAGGAGTTTGATTGACCAAAATATGTTCAATCATATTTCAGGTGAAACAAGGGCATATGTAATATGAAAGAAATTAGAGACCATGTTTGAAAGAAAATATGATCTTAAAAAAATTCTTTGTTGAAACAGATCACATGGCTACGATACAAAGAAAAAGCAAATATGTTTGAGCACCTGAATAATTTTTAGGGGTTAATAAACCACACCGATGCAGTAAATCTAAAACTAGATGAGGTGATGCAAACATTATTACTATTTACTTTACTTCCACACAGTTGGGAAACACTTATTGTTTCTTATCTTGAATTCTGCTCCAGATGGTGTTGTTACTTTAGATATGGTCAAAGAAGGTTTGTATAATGAAGAACTAGAAGGAAGGATTAAGGATTATATCCAAAGCCTCAAGCACTTACTGTAGAAAAGAATCACACGAGGGGAAGAAGCAAGATCAGAGGTCTCCACAACAGATATGACAAGTCAAGAGGAAAGTCCAAGTCAAAAAGAAATGTTGAATGCTTCTATTGTCACAAGAAGGGGCATTACAAGAATGAATGATGGAAATAGAAGAAAGATCGAGCCAACACAATTGGTGAAGACAAGGAGGAAAATTTAGAGGCAACTACCACAACATTAGATGATGAAATCAAACTTGTTTGTGATGATTCTAGTATAAACCTAGTCAGTTACAACAATGACTAGGTTATTAATTTGGGAGCTTCTTATCCTGTTATTCCTCACAAGGAATTCTTCTCATCTTACACTCTCGGAGATCTTGGTCGTTAAGAATGGAAACTGATAGCTCTTGCAAAATAATAGGTATTGGAAGCATTTATCTCAATTCCAATACTGGTTGTCAACTAATTCTGAAGAATGGGAGACATCTACTAGATGCTTGTCTCAATCTCATCTCCACCGGCAAGCTTGATAATGAAGGTTATGCAAATCACTTCAACGACAAAAAATGGAAGCTGACAAAAGGAAACCTTGTCGTGGCCCAAGGTATAAAAGCAAGCTCACTTTATGTTATGAAAGCAAAGTTGAGCAACAGAGCAATCAATACAGTTTTAGAATCTTCTTCAGATCTTTGGCACAAAAGACTTGGCCATATGTGTGAGAAAGGGCTCTAGAGGCTTGTCAAATAACAACTCTTGCTTGACGTAAAAGGTCTCAAATCCTGCAATTACTATTTAGTTAGAAAACAATATAGAGTTGCATTTCAAAAATTCCCTCCATGTAGAAAATTATTTCCTTTGGAGCTGGTTTATACTGATATACATCATATGGGTGAAAGAACTCTTGGTGGAGCATTATATTTTGTGACCTTTATTGACAATTTTTCTAGAAAGGTATGGTGTTTTTCTTTGAAGTCTAAGGATCACGTCCTAGAAGTTTTCAAGGACTTCCATATCAAGGTGAAAAGAGAAATCGGAAGGAAATTAAAATGCGTCAGGGGAGACAACAGTAGTGAATATAGAGGTCCTTTTGAAGTATTGCAAAATCATGGCATCAAACTGGAGAAAAGTGTATCAAAGACTCTACAAGATAATGGTGTAGCTGAAAGAATAAATAGGCAATCACACAATGCATCAGATGCATGCTTTCTCATGCCAAACAACTAAAACTTTTCTGGAAAGAGGCAATGAGAACAGCAGTCCACCTAATTAATCTTTTTCCATTAGTTCCTTTGGGTGGTAATATCCCACAAAGTGTTTGGACATGAAAAGAAGTCTCCTACAAGCATTTAAAATTCTTCGGTTGTAGAGCATTTGTTCACATTCTCAAGAATGAGAGGCCTAAACTTGGTAGTAAGGCCAATTTGGGATATGAACATAAAGAGTTTGGATTCATACTTTGGGATCTTATTGATAAGAAATTGATTAGAAGGAGAGATATTATTTTCTTTAAGGATCAAACCATTGAAGACATCAAGAAAGATGATAAGCCAAGCTGGCTCTAGAAATTCCAGTTAATCTAGATCCATCACCACCATAGATCACTCAGGACAAGCATGAGGGAGTTGAGGCAAAGGAGGACAACGATGATGATGTTCCAATAGCTGAGTTAGCGATACCACTAGTTTCACCACCACAGCCAAAACTCAGAAGATGCTCTCTGATGGGGAAGAACCAGAGACTTATGAAGAAGCTATAAACCATGAAAGGAAAAAGGAGTAGTTGAAAGCTATGCAAGAAGAGACGAAATCCTTGCATCACAACTATACATATGATTTGGTAAAGCCTCCTAAAGGAAAAAGATCCTTGATGAACAAATGGATTTACAGGCTGAAGGCAGAAGAAAATAGCTCCAAACCATGGTACAAGGCCAAACTGGTTTTGAAAGGCTTCTTTCAGAAGAAAGGTATTAATTTTCAAAAAATATTTTCTCTCATAGTTAAAATGTCTTCTATCCAAGTTGTTATTGGATTACCAGCCAGCTTGATTTTGGAGATTCAACAACTTGCCGTGAAGACATTCTTTCTTTATGGAGATCTCGAAGAAGAAATTTATATGGAGTAGTCGAAGGGTTTCAATGTCAAAGGAAATGAACACCTTGTTTGTTAACTCAAGAAAAGCTTGTACGGGTGGAAGCAAGCACCAAGGCAATGGTACAAGAAATGACATCAGATCATTTGAGTGTTTGTGAAGAAATTTTCTAATGGTGATTTTGGTATTCTCCTGCTTTATGTTGATTACATGTAACTGTTGGCCATCATACTGCCAAAATTACCAGGTTGAGAAGGAGTTAAGCAAGTCTTTTGCAATGAAAGACTTAGGGTCAGCAAAGCTGATCCTTGGAATGAGAGAATACTCGAGATAGACAAGATTGTCTTAGGAGAAGTATAGTGAAAAGTTCTTGATTGTTTTAACATGAGAAAGGCCAAGGTAGTTTCTACTTCACTAGCGAGTCACTTCAAGCTTAGTGCGAAGCAATGCCCTAAAAGTGAGAAAAATAAGGAAGATATGAAGAAAGTTCCTTATTCTTCAGTAGTTGGCAGCTTAATGTATTCTATGGTGTGCAGCAGGCCAGATATAGCTCATGCAATTTGTGTTGTTAGTCGATTTCTCTCTAATCCTAACAAGGAGCGTTGGAATTCTGTCAAATGTATACTCAAGTATCTTAAAAGTGTAACAAGATATTGTCTGTGTTTTGGCAATAGAAAATCTATATTAGACTACTATACAGATACAAACATGGCTGGAGACATTGATAATAGAAGATTCACGTAGCAGTCTCCTGACAAAGCATACTACAAAAATGTTGCTTTATCTATCACAGAAGCGGAATACATAGCAGCTACTGAAGCATGCAAGGAAACCTTATGATTGAAAAAATTCCTACAAGAATTGAGAATGAAGCAATAAAGGTATGAACTTTACTGTGATAGTCAAAGTGTTATCCATCTATATAAAAATTTAACTTTTTATTCTCGATCTAATCACATCGATGTTCAGTATCATTGGATCCGGGATGTCTTCGAGTAAAAAAAATTAGTACTTGAAAAGATACACACTGACGAGAATGGTGTAGACATGATGGCTAAGTCATTGTCCAAAAAGAAGTTTGACTTTTGCAGAAGAGAACTGGTATGGTGGAGCTCTCTCAATGAGTTGAAGGAGAAGATTTGTCAGAAATTTCAACTCATTATTGTCAACAATTTTGGCTGCAAAAGGTCAATAAAATCTGCTGATTTTATAGATAAATAGCAGGCAGCTGAAGTAGAGATGACACACCTGAAAAACAAGAAGAAGAGAAAAGAGAAAAGAAGAGAAAGAGAAAGGTAGAGAGAGTAATCAGAGTGAGGTAGAGAGAAATATAGAGTGAGAATTATTTAGTCATTCTGATTTATCATTCTCTTGTGATAATATTTTAATCTCTCTTTTCTTGATATCTACCTATTTTGGTGAGGGTATTTGTATTACCTTCTAGTATATCTAGAAGAGGAATTTTGATATTCCATTTTTATAGTGAAATTTTCCATTAGTGTTTAACCTGTGGCTTTTATCCATTTTGAGATTTTTCACGTAAATCCTGGTGTAAGTATATTTTTGATATTTTTGTTGCCAAATTTGCTTTTATTAACTGGTTATTGATAAATTATCACTTTATCAATATTAGAGTTTTTGAAAAAGTAATTTTAATCCTAGTAATGTGAATCATTTATTTGTGATTTGTTTTTATTGTGTTTTTATTTGTCTCAACTTCTCAACAAAAAGCCATTTTTTTTCTTTTCTTTCAGCTAGATATCACCGAAACAAGATAGTTGTAGTATTAATTATTTGCTGCATGGAATTAGAATTGGTGGTCAATTACAAGAGGGTATTCGTGGGTACCCAGACCAATTACTTCGAAGCAACTTCCAGCATAGATTTCATTGGAAAAAGAATTGTTGATTTTAACCGTGAACATATTCAGGAAACAATTGAAAACGACTTCTCAATTGTCATCATATTTTTACCTTTTCATTTCTTTATTGTTTAAGACAATGGAGAGGAAGTCAACTTGTTGCACAAATCATAAAATAGAAGTGCATATAATGTAACGAACGAATCACATTAGGATTCTCTCCTGTACAGACCCTGAAAAAGGAATCATAGAAAAACAACCAGTAGATTCGAGTGGAATGCACAAGGAACTATTTCAATCACCTTGGACAAGTATCACCAGAGCCATATTTGAAGAAGATTTTATTTGTCTTCTGAAACATCTAATAAACGATGATGATATCTAAGCTTACCTCAAATCATGGGCTGCAGAACTTCCAATGAAATATGCTTTTGGAGGGAGAACATTGGGCAGCTGAGCTCCTATCAGAAGTGCTTGAAGTGTAAGAGAGTTGATGAATAAAGGAGATGACTGCTACTAAAAAATTAGGGCATCCCTAGGTTAGGGGAAAATAGGAATGTTTAATAGAGTGCTAATATCGATTAACTTGTTTGTCCACTAATTTTCTTCTTATAAACAAGTCCTCTAATTGATTTTTCTTTTGAAGGAATCTCTAATATTAATTATATATAAAATTTAAGTATATACAATATATGCAGTGAGATTTGGTGCAATTTTAAAAAAACTTTCAAGCTGCACCAAATTTGAAGATTGGAAAAAAATCACTATGACAAAATTAATAAAAATTAAACCACATAATTAGTACGGATTAGTCTGACTTGCTGCGGTTTCTTTTTATGAATACCCCTACTAAAACAACTATGCTACACGTGGAGAGTGATTCGAGAGGCAGACAGATAGTGGGAATCAGACCTTGAATTTCAATTCAAACTCAAAGCAAATGTGTTTGGTGTTTGATCTTCCGTGAAGGTAATCAATGTTGGAAACATTAAGGCATGTATCTAAATAGCAGTGGAAAATTAATATAGAAACATACCTTCAGCGAAAGCAATAATTGTTCAAGTTAAATCTGAAAGATATTCTCACCAACTTTTTAATCCACGACAGAAATTCTGAAGTCTTCTAACATATATCTATCAAAAGAAGAAAATCACGTAGAATGATGGATATCACAAGCGTAATATATATCTATATATATATAGGCTAGTAAATAACATACGCACGTGTTTCTATTTATCATGCATAATCTAATCGAATCCTTATCCTATCCAACTTTACATTAATAGCATACCTTAGTTACCTTAACCATTACGGTAACCTAATATGTGGGCCATACTTAAGTCCCTAAATTAGGGATAATTTCTAACATTCTCCCACTTGGCCTCTACATTGTAAGTTAGATAATCTCATTGAGTGACAAAACATAAACATGGCCATATAATAATGTAGTCACTCAAAACTGTAAGATTATGCATCATATACTCAAAAGAAAATACAATGCAAGAATCATGGCAATCATGCTCTATAACAAACATTTCCTTCCATGTATTACTATGCATAATATTTTCTAATCAAGTGTAAAAACTTTATGAATGTACTTATTATAAGCATCATTCATGATCTACTTTATTGGATCTAATATGGATCACACTTTAATACATGAAACCCATATGCGTAGAGTAAAAAAGACATCAATTTTTCTAGACAAAATAATCAGAGAAAAGTAAGTCAAAATGAGCCTCTAAGTCCTATACAGGTTACATGACCTTGAAAAATATTAGATGGTAATACTTTAACCATAGGATCTGCCACTATCAAGGTGGTATTAATATGCTCAATTGACACAGCTTGCTTCTTGATATAATCTCTGACCATCAGATACTTAATATCTATGTATTTACTATGGCTATCACTATTATTGTTCTTGGAAAAGTAAACAGCAACCAAGTTATCACAACAGGCCCTTAATGGCCTTGAAATGGAATCAACTGTACAAAGGCCAGTAATGAAGTTCGTTAACCATAATGCCTATGATGTAACTTCATAGCATGCAACAAACTCAGCTTCCATTGTAGATATTGTAACAATGGTTTGCTTAATACTACTCCAGGATAAAACTCCTCAATAAGAAAAAAAAATGTATCCTGAAGTAGATTTACCACTGTCCTTACATCCACCTAAATCTAAGTCCGAATATTATTTGTATGTAAACTTGAAATCCTTAGTTCCTTGCAAATATCTCAAAACCCTTTTACCAGCTTTCCAATGATCAAGACCAGGGTTAATTTGATATCTCCCATGCATTCCTACTACAAAAGCAATATCAAGTGTAGTGTAGACTTGTGCATACATAAGGCTTCCAACAAGAGAAGCATAAGGAATGCCTTTCATCTGCTCTAATTCCAATGCTTTTTGAGAACATTGTTGTACTAAACTTATCACCTTTTGCAATAAGTTCTACATTAGTGGAGTAACTTTTCATTCCGAATCTTTCCAAAACCTTTTCAATATAGACTTTTTGAGATAGTCCAAGTGTTCTTTGGGATCTATCTCTGTGAATCTCTATACCAAGGACATAAGAGGATTCACCTATATCCTTCATTTCAAAGTTTTGAATAAGAAACTACTTGGTGTCATGCAACAAACCCAAATCACTACTTGCAAGCAATATATCGTCTACATAAAGGACTAAAATAATATATTTGCTCCCACTTATCTTGAGGTAGATACATTCATCAATAATGTTCTTCGTAATTCGTATGAAGAAACAATGATATGCAATTTAATATACCATTGGCGGGAAGCATGTTTCAGTCCATAAATAGATTTATTTAGCTTGCAAACAAGGTGACTGTTGTCATTCATAAAATCCTCTATTTGATGCATGTATACCTTTTCTTCGAGACCCCATTTAAAAATGTTTTATCACATCCATTTGATGTAACTCTAAATCAAAATGAGCTACTAAAACCATGATTATTTTGAATGAATCCTTCTTTGAAACTGGAGAGAAAGTTTCACGGTAGTCAATGCCTTCCTATTGAGTGAATCTCTTAACTAAAACTTACTCTTTATATCATTTGATATTACCAGAAGAGTCTCTTTTGGTTTTGAAAAGCTATTTGGATCCTATATTAGAGACTTCTTTTAGTAATTCAAGGAGATCCCAAACTTTAATTTTAGTCATGGATCCAACTCATCTTTCATGACATCATGCCAAAGTGTAAAATGTTCTCTACTCATGGCCTATGAAAACAAATATCGTCCTTTATTCCAAGATCATATTCAGACTCTTGGAGATATACAACAAAATCATTAGAAATAGCTGGTTTCCTTATTCTTGTGGATCTCCTAACTCCACTTGTTCATGCATTTCTATTGTGGGAGTCGTTGAAGTAGGTTGTTCAGTATGTGGTTTTGTAGAAGATGGTGGATCTTGAAACTATTGTTCCTCAACTAATTCATGAAACTTAGTTTCAGAAGTGTTGAAGTATAAAGGTACTACTGATGCAATAGATGGTTCTCTTATTTCTTCAAGTTCCACCTTTTGTGGTACACCACTCCCACTTCTTCATGATCTTTAGAAAATTTAGCATTTATAGGTTCCACAATTTTAGGAGTATGAGAGGGACAATAAAACCTAAAACTTTTGGAGTTGACTGCTTAGCCTATAAAGTAACCGCTAAGTATTCTTTTGTCCAAATTCCTTAGTTGAAGGTTATAATCCCTAACTTCAGTTGACACCCCCCAAATGTGTAAATGTCTTAAACTAGCAGCAATATCCCTCATTTTCATAATGTGCTCTCACACATAGATCTACATTTATCAATGTCATACTAGAAACCTTCTTCATTAGGGTGCTGGCAAAGTTTTTGTCAAAACTTACAAATTGAGCATCAATTGCCTCCATGTAAGATTTGACTTTAGTGCAATCAGGGATTGAACCCCTAATGCTCTTACTAATATGGGCTTTAATGAGCATTAAACTTATTCGATTAGATTTCGCTCACCGCTTATAAACAATTTTAGCCTCTGACATACTTGATTTTGTGGGGACTAGTGGTTCGTCCACAAGAAGTTCCAAATCCATATCTATGCACCATACAATTAGAAGTACTTTATCTTTCCAATCAGAGTAATTATCACCCTTAATCAAGAATAAACGCATGAGCTATAAAGTATAACCATAAAAAACGAATCAACCAAGATGATTCAATGCAAATTTTGACCTTCCTGTGAGTAAAAGTTGCTTCTCAAGTATAGAATTTACATTAACTTTATAATGAGACTAGTAAAATAGAAACATAGAAATAATCCACACCTATAGGCATAGGAAAATTTCAAACTAAAGGTTTACTGTTGTATTCTAATTAATCTTAACCAAAATAGTTACCTCCTTGTGGAGTTGGGTTACCATTTTAGCAAGATAATTGTACTTTTTAAATGTCATTAAAATAATCACTAATTTAAATGTGATTTACTTTTCTTTACGTATCAAGTACTTAAGATGCTATGGCTATTCTAAATACATGACATGAAGAGAACTTATAAAATGACATTCAAAATCCAAATAATCAACGAAATCAAAAGGTCGATTTAATTCATATAGACATTACATGAAAAGGCTAAATAAGAATATTCAATTGCCCTTATATTAAAATGGGTAATTTTGGCAATCAAACTTAATTTATTACTATTATTTTAAAAAAAAATTAAAGTTTATTTAATCTCAATTTTAATTGAGGAAAAAAATAAATTGTAAACAAAATCCTTTTGGTGAAAAACCCTACATTAAAAAAAAATGCACAGACAACTAAGTGGCAGCATAACGCCTTACCGAAATTTGCCCTCAAAAGTACATCACGAGAAGCAAAAAAAGAAAAAAAAATTGAGTGGATTTGATAAAGTCTATTAACTGGAAACACGGGTTTTTGTCTTATTCACAGGGCTTGAATGCGAAAGGAGGGAAAATAATAATTATAAAGGCCAAAGCAAAAAGCAAAGGACTTTCACACTTCTAATAGGACAAAGATTCAGATCATAATCGGGAATGATTTTCCTTTTGATCAAAAGTCATTGATCCCAAACATGAAGCATTCTTAAATTACGTTCAATTTTTTATAAAAATAACTTTCATAAAGCAAAATAATTTTCATAAAAATTTTATCTTTTATGTTTAGCAAATTAAATAACTAACTAAATCACAATATATTATAATATATACGAAGTATGAATGTTTTATAGAAGAAATTATTACATGATATATATACAAAATAATATAGCTAACGATGGCTCTGATACCACATGTTGGAAACATTAAGACATGTATTTAAATAGCAGTAAAAAATTAATGTAGAAACATACCTTTAGCGATAACCATAATTATTCAAGTAAAATCTGAAAGATATTTTCATTGATTTAGTAATCCACAATAGAAATTCCGGAGTCTTCTAACTTATATCTATCAAAAAACAATCGTAAACTGATAGATGTCACAGGTGTTATATATATAGATAGGTTACGGACTCTCAGAGTAAATAATGTACGCGTTTGTGTTTCCGTCCATCAAAAAAACTAACTGGTATATATAATCTAATTGAATTCTTATCCTATCTAAGTTTATATTAATAAAAGACTTAGTTACCTTAACCGTAATCTAATATGTATGTCTATAAATTAGAATAATTTCTAACAATCGATTGTTATCGTTTTGGGTTAGCGGCTTGGAGAAGCTTACTTCAACCAAAACACGTGCATATGAGACTCTCCTTGCTAGCTGTTAACATATCCAGCACAACTGCTTGCCTGACCTTTGACACGACCTTCCCTAGCACTGTGGGATTCTAGCAACTTAGAGGGATTCCTAGCAAGGTGTTCCCAATCAGCAAGGTGCAGATTTCCTCGGTTGAGAAATCAAAGTCCCTCGATATCAATTTCGGTATCAAAGCTTACCCGAAGGCAATTTAAGAGTCTTTATTGAGCCCCGTGTTTCGATCCTTGACTGAATTGAACAAAAATGTTTTTTTACGTTTTATATGTTATGAAATAATATGTGAATGTTCATATTAATCAGTTTTTTGAAGAGAACTGAACTCCCCAAATATGACTCCTAATCGAATTTGATTTCCTTTCCCCATTAGATTTTGGCTTTACATAAACTCTTGTATTATGAGCCTATATATAGGGTCATATGATGACATTAATAAGATACAGATTTTAGTCTTGATTTTTTAGTTCTATTTTCTCTCTCTATATTCTATCTTCTCTTTTCTTTAGTTTTATATTATTCTCCAAACATATTGAGCGACGCTTTTACTTTAATTATGCGTTGTCAACACCTAAATTCATAACACGTTATCAGCACGAGTCTCTGCCACCGAAGTTGAGAGTTTAATCAAGAGAAAAAGAGGTATTTTTTCTATCTTTGAATTCTCATGACAAATTTTTCAAAACTTATTTTTTTTATTCTTGATATTTATAGAAAGAATTATATGTCATAGACATTAGATGCTCAAATTTATTGAGATATAATGGGTCTGACAGACACCATCTCACAATCGTATAAAAGCATTTTTCTCCGCCATAATTTTCATGAGGACCTGAAGGCAGAATATCTTATTGTGAAAGATCCATTTTTTGCGATATGATCTAAAAGAAAGATTTGACTACCGGAAGATGGTCATTCTACCCAAAGTACAATTTACTTTAAATCTGTGAGTGAATGTATTAGAACTAATGGTTATGACCCTAGAAGAGATCGTATTCATGGTAGAAATCGTCGACATAGACGCGGATATGGTAAGAACAATCTATATATCATGGCTACTAGAAAATATGCATCTGGATATTGTGAGTCCTGAAGACACTATTTAAGAAATACAAAGCATCAAAGCCACTTGCTTACTAGCAAATTGTGAACGAAACATACAATCACCAGAAGATGATTGTTATATAAATGCTCATGATGATTTGTTATAAGTGAGCCTAAAATATTGTATGTCTATCAATATGCAAACTTTTATTGCATTTAGAATTTTTCTCAATTAAAGTTATAAGGAGAAATATCATTAGTAATGTGATGAATAAAAGAATTTTTCTTTCTTGTATCTCTAACATGCTCATGTAGTAGCAATATTGAGAAGAATTTTTTTAGAAGTATTTTGAATTTATATCTTCTGAGACTAAATAAGTCCTGGATAAAATATTTTGACGCTTGACCAAATGTTTTAATGTACGAGATTTTGATCGCAGCTAGTAAAAATACACTTTATTCTTATACAATAAGAATGACTCATTAAATCCCCAGTGAATAGATACTCACCAGAAGTAAGAAAATAATGAGAAGGAAAAAGGAAAAGTAATAATTCTAATATGTTATTTATGCAATATGAAAGTTTGTCACGTACTTGTAGTACGTCAAGCATGTTATGAATCTCTATTAATTATTGAGATTGCTTTACTTCCATAAATCATGCTATTGTTAGTAATGATGCTTATGTCGAAAATATTAATATGGCATATGTGAACGTAGCCAATTCTTTTGAATATCCAGAAAGAGTTTTTAGTATTTTGAATGTCAATCAAAATTTTAAATTATCGAATTGCTACTTTCCTATGTTATTTTAGTTTATTTTGGATCAAGAATGGTGAAGATACAATTTGTCTAAAAAATATTTGTTGTTTATTTGGATAACATTTAAAATATATGTCTAAAGTATAAATGGTAATGCCAAGGTTCTTGAAGAACTAATTGATCAAATAACTCTCGAAGAGTTAATTGATTAAAAGCTCCAGAAGAGCTACCAGATCTTCACCTAATGGTCAATGATTGTAATACATCATTCTCCATATAGTCTCGTAAAACTTTTTGAGCATTGATTATATTATCAGTATATCAAGACATTGTATGAATGAAATTTTGATACATATGCATTACCATTATGACAAGAAATATATGTCAATTATAGATACCACTATTTATCTCTCCTGAGTTATATTGTATAGAATTATGAATTTGAGATGCAATATTGAGTAAACTTGAAATTTACTGATAAATAATTTATTAGTTGGCATGACCGGTTGGACCATCCCGGATCATTAAAATACGAAGAATGATTATGAATTTATTATGGAATCAGAAATTTCATAATATGATGAATTTATATGTGCTACTTGTTTTATTTAAAAGTTGTCAGTATTACTTGGGGTTGAATATGTTATTTTGAGATGAATATGGAGAAATTATTAGTTGATGTATCAACAAATAGTCTTATGAATATTATTATTTTTGCAACCTGTAGTTTGCACAATTCATTAATAATGAGCTCATGTTTTAAGATTCTCTCAAAAACATAATTTGTCCTAATAATACTGGTTGTATAGAGATAAATATTGAGCATCCTGCAGAATGTTTATGACTGTGATATATTAGCACTTATTTCGTATTTTGCCAACACATTGTAATTCTCCTCATAGTAGTTGGTTTGTGGTCAGAAACTAAATATTTACCATCCTAAATTTAGAGATGCACTATGTATGTTGCTCCACTACAAACTTAATGAGATGGGTTCTCAAAGAGATTATTAAAAATATTGGAAGCAAATCTCAATGGAGATATTCATATTTTGTTAATTTTGAATATGTTGCCCAAACATAAAGAGGAGAAAGCATGAGGCTGGATAAAGATATTAGTATGTGTCTTATTTTGATCTTCTATTTTGATCCTCATAGAAGATACCTTGAACCAGAAGTTCGAAGGATAATTTATATAGTCAGGTATATTAATTGACCAACATCCAGCAAAGAATGCTCCTATTTGATATCCCTAAAGGATAATCTACCACAACAAATAAATTTGAGACAATTGAAATGTGGTAGATAAGCCGGTTCCAAATATACAAACTCCTCAATAGAGCAAAGGCTTAAGATGGTCATATATGTTAAGTTGAGGAAATTTAAATTCCAGCAGATTTTTCCCCTAAACATGATTGATATATTATTTTCAAAAGAAATTCAAGTACCTGAAAACTGTTATAAATGATGAGATCTCAACATGATTGCGAAATACTGAAACTGCACAAGTATATGACGTTAATGATATTAATGCGCATAATATATTGATTCAGAATGAGGATTTCAAATCTAGGTCTGCAAACTCAAAATGATAAAGTTTAAACTATTCACAAGTACACTTGAAGTGTACATGTATTCCCAACAGAAATAATACACTTAAAGTGTAATCTCAAAGAGATACCAATTAATATTTGCTTATAAAATACGAACTATAAAAGTAAATATTTTCCATGAGCTATGGTGTATGATTCTTCGTAAGACCTGGCACTGATAATGAAGAAATATATTTCTAGTGGTGGATATAATAGTGCATGATAACACTTAATATGTGTTTATATTTGTTATCATTTGATAATAGTACTTATATTTGAAGTCCCTAATAGACTCGATATGCTTGAAACATATAATTGTTCCTGTAGAACATAATGAGATTATCTTATTGAAAGAATGATTAAGTATGTCCATATATGAAGAAATTCTATACGTTGCTATACTTGCTATATGTATTTCTTTATTAGAAGATATCCTCATTGTACAACCTATTGATTTGCATAGTATTCTCCACATTAGGGGGAGAAAATCATCAATTAAAGAGGATATCATTTATGACTTTTATTATCTTGATTTATGCACAAGTACTAATGAACTAGAAGTTCAAAATATTGTTTATTTGCACAATATTGCATATTGATTGTTTGTCTGACTCCTGTAGGGTTAGTCAATATAACATTATACTTATAGATATTCCTATTTGGATAAATGTCCCAGCAGGACAAATATATGAATTCTATAACTATATGATTTTGATACACACCTGAAGAGTGGTTGATCTCTTGTTTTTAAAATAAAATCCTCAAAAGAGAAAAGGATATGATGATCAAGATATTTTTCCTGAAAAATTAAAAGGAGCAAGTATTGTTATCAACGTTTTGAAAAGTTAATATTTTATTTTGATTGAACATCCTGAAGATGTTTCACATGGACATAGCACATCAATTGTTATTAGTTTATTATATGCGAGATCCTTTATATCTATTAAATGATATTGAAGAACTCTTTGGTCCTGAAGTACCATAACTCTGTAATTTAGAGTATAAATACACTTGTTTGTATGCAAGCAGATAACTATTCTAGTTCTTCTCTACCCAATAAATTTTGAAATGATATTAAACTTGTCTTTTAATATCTCCTTGAGATAACTTATCTCGAATATTGAGAAAAACAAACTCCAGTTGAGATGGATGTGCAATGTATAAGTTACCTGTATGATCCACATAAACTATGCATTTATAGACATGTGTTGATTATAACAGTCACATCTTCAACTCATGTTGAAGTAATAGAAATTCATGATGTGGGTTGAGAATATATTTGATCATGATTAATGTATTCGAGATAAATCTATATCCTCTACGAAGAAATTCCAACTATATTGTTGGATGATAATAAAGTTTGGAATATATCTAAGGAGATATGATAAAGTATATTTTTAATCACAAACTCCAGAAGAGATGTGATATGATGTGTAATAAATTTGATCATTTGATTATTTAACAAATCTATTCACTAAGACTTTACCGATAGCAACATTTGATTGGAAAGCATCAGTTAAGAAATCTCAAAAGATTTTGTTATCAGCGGGAGTAATTGAAACACCTAAGAGGGGGGTGAATTAGGTATTTGGCTAATTTTCAGAAATTCAAATCTTTTAGATGTATAGATCAATAGTAGATGATATGGACAAAAGATAAACAACTTATGACAAAACTATATAAGAAATGTAGAACAATGAACGCAAACAATTTATAGTGGTTCGATCCTCAAGATCTACCTCCACTACCTTAAGCCTACACTTAAGGATTTCAAATTCTCTACTATGTGCTCAAGTTCACAGATTACAAGAGAGGCTCACCATACTATGGTTTTACACTTACAACCTCTTCTAGTAACTTTTTACAAACAAGGCTCACCACACTATGGTTTTATATCTCAAACAACCTTGAATCACAACTTCAAGGATCACCCTTATCTAAAGGGTTTTATGTTATCAAGATAACCTTGCTATAACTAGTAGATCAACACAATTTAATAAGTAAAGAAGAGTGTGTAGATGTTACCACTTGTTGGTAGAATTTACACAAAGTTGCACCTTCACACTTTGATGTCTTTGGATTGATCAATTGAATGCACAAGACATAAGAGTGCTTGAGAAATGTTTGTAATAGACTTTAGAAATCTTAGAATATTCAAGGATTCAGAACCTACAAAAAATTGCACGTTTATAACTTTTATAGAATTTGAAAATCAGTTGAAACAGCTGTAAAACGGCTAGTTAACGGTGAAAGACCTAAGAGGGGGGTGAATTAGGTCTTTGGCTAATTATCGAAAATCTTTTCCCTTTTTGCAAACCCTTTGCCATAATGAAAGCTCTTCTTTAAATTCACAAACTTCTAGTTTATATGTGATTTGATGGTTAAGACAAGATTATCAAACTATAAGATCACAACCAATCAATCAACAACTATGAACAAATAATAATAACACAAGCATGTAACAAGTAAAGATATAAAGAAATGAACACACGATTTATAGTGGTTCGATCTCTCCAAGATCTACATCCACTACCTTGAGTTCACACTCAAGGATTTCAACCAATTCACTATATGCTCAATTTAGGCAATTACACAAGAGGCTCATCCAACAAAGATTTTACACCAACAACCTCCTTTATAATCCTACAAACAAGGCTCACCCCTTCCACAAGGATTTTATATCTAAAGACAACCTAAAGACCAATCTAATCCAAGGCTCAACCACACACGGGTTTTACACCACAACCTTGATTAATCTAGTCTATGGCTCACCCTTACCAAAAGGGTTTTACGTCACAAGATAACCTTGTATCAATCACAATAATAGTGTAAAGAAAGAGTTTGGATGTTACCAACACTTCTTGGTGGATGAATACAATTGCTAGCACCACTTCACTTCTTGCCTTTGGAATCTTGAATTTCAATCTTTGAGCACACTGCAATTTGAGAGCTTTTGATATAATTTTGATGTATAGCAAGTTAGAGATTCAAGGATTTCTTTTGTGCAAAAGTTCTTTCAAAAATCTAGAGTTTCTAGCCTTTATAGAATTTGAAAATCAGTTAAAACGGCCATAAAAAGGCTAGTAACGGCTAGTTTCAAAAAATTCGGACGACCGAATGTTTGGTCGAAAATTTTCGGACGTACTGTTCACTACTGTTCACTATGCGGGGGGAAATTCGGACGATCGAATTTTTCCAGCTGGGTCCGAATCTTCTTCCGAATTTATCTGGAAGAACAGTCGGTACTGTTCATTGTGCAAGAAAATTCGGACGACCGAATTTTTCATCCTGCGTCCGAATCTTGCATCCGAATTTTTCAAACTTTGTCAAAACATGTTCAAATCAATTCTAACAAGTTGGAAAACCTTCGAGCCTAAAAGATAAGTCATTAAAGGCCTTTTAAGTGCAAAAACCATTTATGAAAACTTGATAATTTAGATAAATTCAAAAGCATTGAAACCATTTAAATCAAGTTTTGTACTCTCAATTGCAACTCATAGATTTCAAGGCTTAAGAGTGTAGGGTTTACAAAGTTTACCTATTAAGCACATGCAACCTACACTTCATGTCTTCAAAGCCTTCTAACATCTTGAACAAACTTTTCAATCTTCAATCACTTTGACATATTGGAGTTGTTCTTGCATTTTAGCTTCAAAAATGAGACTTCAAACTTCTTAATCCACAAATCCTATCACACAACATACAAGCATATTAGTCCTCATCAATATTTGTCATTAATCAAAACTACATGATTTGCCCTTAGGGCTAACAATCTCCCCCTTTTTGATGATGACAAACTTTGATGCAAAATGTGATAGATTAAAACAATGTAGTACATAGAAGTATTAATGTCAATGATAGAAAATAACCAATTTAGCACATTGGCATACAAAAGGCTCAATATGAGCCTATGACCCAACCAACTTTCATTTACCTCATTCCTTCCAACAATTAGGATAGAAGATATAGCATTTAAGCATTTAGAAAAAGTTCTAAGAGAGGTTTTAAGGTTGTAAAGTTTAACAATGCTCCCCCTTAGATTGTACTCATTTTTCAACACATTTGGACTAGAGATATCATGCATCCGAATTTTTTGCATAGCAAGTCCAAACTTTAAAATAAGTAAAATGAAAGCTGCAAATTTTGTAAATAAGCTTTCTTAAGGTTTTTCAAACTTATTAGAAGAGATTAAAACATATTTGAATCAATTTGAACAACAAAGGAGCACATTTTGACAACACAATATGGATGCATCTGAATTTTAGAACATGCATCCGAATTTTGACATTCCAAGTCCTAATTGCAATAAATTCAATATAATAAAAGTTTAATGTGAAATAAATCTTTCCTAAGGTTGTTCAAACATAATGGAAGAGAATAAAACATATTTGAATCAATTTGAACAACAAAGAAGCACTTTTTGGCAACAAATATGCATGCATCCGAATTTCTGAAACATGCATCCGAATTTTTGAACCTTGCATCCGAATTTTGAGTCCAAATTTTTTGCAACAAGTTTTAAAATGTGAGTTTGCCTTTTAAAATGAAATGTTGAATCATTCAAACATGTATGTCCACAAAGGCATTTAGTTTAGCTTTGCAAAACCACAAAATTCATGTATTCAATTGTTTTCATGAAGTAATTAAAAATCATAGGTCAAGTCAAGAACCAAGTTCAAGATTTCAATCTCAACTTAACCATATTCCAAAATCTCATAAAATAACAAAACCTCACATATCATAAAATATTCAATTTAAATTTCAAATGCAGAAATGCAGCCAAATATTTTCACATTACTCATTATCTGTTGCACATCAACATATACATAGCACACGTTGCAGCATGATTCACATTATAACAAGCACATATCACATTTTGTAGTTATTATTTCTCCCCCTTGACATATGCATGGATTTTCAAAAAATTCACACATTTTCTCTTCATGCATGAGGAATTCCACTGCTATTTCATATTTTCACACATTTTGTCATCACATTTCTTCTCCTCCTTTTGTCATTAATCAAAGGTGGGGTAAGAGTACTTGGACAACAAAAGTGAAACAAAAGAAGCTCTTATCACAAGAATTTCATATATTGAGCTTCAAAACAGTATAATGACTAGAAAGGCACAAGTAAATTTCAATGTTAAAGCATAACATGTGCATCAAGGCATAAACTAAAATAGGCAACAAAATAGAGTTTAGGGATAGAAAGGCTTAGTCTTGGATGCGCTTCATGGTTTTCACTTCCAAATTTGTTCGTTGTGATAGCCATGTTTCCTTGATCTCTATATGATGGGGTCCTTCATTTGTTGACTCCTTACCCGTGTAGTTTGACCTTGGAAAGTTACTAATCGAGAGTATCTTTGGATCTTCTTCCATTGAACCATATTTTCCTTCTTTCTTGACTGAAGGAAATTGGTGATGGATTTGTGATTTGACTTTGTTAAACTCCCTTCACCTTCTTCTTCTTGCTTGTTCTCTTGAGCTTTACCTCTTTGTTCTTCATTCTCATGCTCTTCTTTCTCTTGGGGTGCTTCACTGCCTTTTTCTTCATCTTCTTTCTTCTTTAGCAACAAATTAATAGCCATCTCAATTTTAACTGTCATAACTATCATCCTTATTGCTGCCATCTTCACCCATATTATCCTCTTGATCTTCTTCATTTGGCTTTATAGGAACTTTCACCATTTAAAACTACTTGAGAAATCTTCCTCAAGTCTTCTTCCATATTCTTGACTCTAGCTTCAAAACCATCAAATTTGCCAAGAATCATTGGAGCAAAGGACTCGAAGAATTTGTTCTTCTTCTCCACTTCATTTACATGGCTGTTCAATGTCTCTTGAAACAGCTTGGCAACTATGATATCACTTCTAGTGAGATTATTACCCGCAACTTCTTTTCCTTCAATAAAGGATACCTCTTCAATTAGTCTTCTTTTTGTGGGGAGTTGCTCCCCCTCACTTGGTGACTCATGCCTCATTTTAACTTTCCTTTCTCCAGCAAGGATTTTCTCTTCATTCTCTTCTTCTTCTTCATTTTCTTCTTTCTCGACCTCCTCAATTTCTTCAACATCACTAGCATCTCTTCTATCACCCCTTAGAGGAGTTTCTCTTCTAGCCCTTCATACATTATCATCATCAAGTGTCCAAGGAATTCTCTTTAGTGAGTTGTTGCTGTAGAATTCTTCACTCTTTATTGGTAAACCAACTAGAAGACAATTGCACTTGGAGATGCTTGAAAATTCCTGTTAATAACCTTTCATACGACAATGCCATATTTTTGGTTCTTCTAGCTACCATTATATTCTTTAGCACTATATATCCAAAATTCAATTTTCTTTTCTTAAGCATGACTAGTATAATTACAGCATACATATTATCAACAGAAGATTTGTGCCCAAAGTATGCTATAATAAAGGTAGTAAGCATGTGATGCAAAATTCTTTTACTAGCATCAAAAAGCTTTTATCTCTCTATCCTTTCTAGTCTTGAGGCTTCTACCATTTATATAGGCATTCTCAATTCTTTCATGTGAGTGTAACTCACTTATAGAACAATGTCCCCCGGAAGAATATTGCCTAAACCCAACATCCTCAACATCACAAATTCTATTGAGCAATGCATAATCAATCTCAAAAATTAACTTGTGATATTCTTGAAGAATACCACTGAATAGCTTTATTATCAACTTGCTCAACTCTTTCTTCCTTAATATTTGCTTAAACTTCATAAACTAAGGAAGGTAATAGCATTCATCAAACACAAGCAAACTAGTCCATTTCACATCATTTAAAAATGAGAGTATATTACCCATTTCGGATAGTTTGATGACATCCACCTTGTGGTTTGGATTTGTCTTATGGTTCCTTTTTGTCCAATCATCAAATTCAATAGCAGCCTCTACTGTGACAAATCTATCCAGGCATGACATGCTTTGAGGAACATAAACCTTCTTTGGTTCATTGATCGCTGGTCATCCTTCTCTTTCTTTTGCTTTTCCCTTTCCTTTTCCCATGCTAGGCTTCTTTGTCCTCACTTGGAGCTACAACACTTGAATACACTCATTAGTTATTGAATTTTGAAATCCCTAAGCATCTTCTAAGATTGGTCAAACCTTTCTTCAGCCAATGGCTTAGTAATGATATCATTAATTTGTTCATTAATGCAAACATTCTTTATTTAAGTATTAACCTTAGTAGAATGATCTCTATTGAGATGAAGTTTGATCTCTATATGCTTTGTCCTAGTTTGTTGAATAGTATGATGGTCAAATTTATTGCATTAGTGTTATCACATAACATAGCCACACATTTGAAATATAGACCATAATCAAATGAGGTAATAGAGAATATGTTAATCAGCATTATCAAGAGTGCTTCCTGCGCTTGCCTAAGGGACAGAGACCGCTGGACTGGGATTAGACACAAGGCCTTACCTTAGAATTAGATACTCTGCTACATCAACAGGGACGGTGAAAGAACCACTCGGCCATCTCTCCTACATAATGATTATGACCCAAAAACCGAGTGAATAGCGAGTCATTCATATTATATTATTGAATAGGTAGGACCAACTACAGCTATGAAACCTTTTTATTCTTGTCAAGCATAGTTGATAAACTTATGGAAGTGCTTATTTCTTAGCTTGATTCATGAAAGTGACATCATTGGTTTTCTTGATTTGTAGGCCAAGAAAGAAATAGAGTTTTCCTATCATGCTCATTTCAAATTTGCTTTGCATTAACTTGGCAAACACATCACAAAATGAAGTATTAAAAGCACCAAAAAAGAATTGTATCATATATTTGGACAACTTATAGATCATTGTTACAAGAGGTTTTTTTATAAAAATAGTAGTGTCAACCTTTCCTCTTGAAAATCCTTTTGAAAGAAGAAAAACACTCAATTTTTTTTTATACAAAGCTCTAGGAGCTTGTTTTAAATCATACAAAGCTTTGGATAATTTGAAAACATGGTTAGGAAACTTTTCATGATCAAAACCGAGTGATTGTTCCACATAAATCTCTTCCTCAATAGAACCATTTAGAAAAGCTCTTTTGATATTCATTTGAAATAATTTAAAACCTATAAAGAAAGTAAAAGTCAAAAGCATTCTTATGGACTTAAGTCTAGCATTCGGAACAAAGGTTTCATCATAAACAATTCACTCTTCTTGATTGAATCCTTGGGTGACGAATCTTGATTTATTTCTTACACCTTCCTTGGATTCATTGAGTTTATTTCTAAAAACCATTTAGTTCCAATAATGGAATGATCATGAGATTTAGGAATTTCGAAATTTTGTATCTTTCAAATTTATTTAATTCCTCTTGCATAGTAATAATCCAAAAATCATCACACAATACATCATCAATACTTTTAGGCTCATATGAGATAAAAGGAATAAAGTTATTGATAAAATACCGCCTTATTTTTATCCCTTGGGAGATATCACCAATGATTTGCTCCTTAGGGTACCCTCTTGAATATCTTAGGTTCTTTGAAAGCTCTTGGTCACCACTAGGTTGGTCATCTTGATTTTGTTCAATCATTTCTTCCTCATTGGTATGGTCCTCCAAAGTTGGTGCTTGAAAATGGGTTTGATAGTTATTCATAGATGTACCTGCATCATATTCTTCTTTTCTTTCCAAGAAAATGTAAGATTCATGTAAACCAACATGAATGGTTTCCTCATCATATAAGGTTCTTTTCATTATAAAATCTATAAGCCTTTTATTAGAAGAATGGTTAAGAGATATACCTATATCTTCTATCAAATTTAAGTAAGCTATCACAAGTATTTAAGATAAAACACTTTAAAATATGCAACTTGAGAAGTTATATAAAAGTGAACTTCAAAAGATGTTTTTCTTTAAAATGATCTTAAAGAATTCTATATATCATAGCATGTGTTGTTTATGGTTTCGGCTCAAAACAAATTTTTGAGGAATTTTCACAAAGCATAGTTCTAACCAATTTTTACAAAGTTCAAATTTTCTTTTCAATAACACCATTTTGTTGTGGGGTTTTTGCAGTTGAAACAATTATATGAAATTCAATTTTCATCACAAATTTTGCAAAGACTTGGTTGTAAAATTCTCCCATTGTCACTTCTAATGGGAATCAATTTGCACTCAAGAGAGATTTGAACCTTTTTAAATAGTTTTACAAACTTATGAAACACTTCATCTTTTTGAGCAAAGAAGACTACTAAAGTAAATATTGAGAAATCATAAACTACTACTAAGGCATACTTCATGTCATCAATACTAGAGTTCCTCATAAGTCCAAATCAATCCATATGAACAAGCTCAAGATGTTTTGAGGTATAAAAGCATTTCATGGGTTTGAAAAAATTCTTTTGTTTGTATTCCATAGTAACAAGTATGTCAAAGACAATTTTCTCAAAACACATTTTTAGCAATCCTCCAACTAAATCTTGAGAGGGAAGTTTGTTCAACAAATCCATGTTCACATGACCAAATCTTCTATGCCAAGAAAATCATTATCATAAGCAACAAGTTCATCAAGCTTATCAAGATAAAACACACACTGATACATTTTGTGAGTAATTGATTAAAATCACAAAATATCATTTTGTCATACAAGTTCGGGCGACCGAACTTATGGCCTACATTCGAACTTCAAGTTCAAACATTTTGTAAAGTTTCATAAAGATGTTTTTGACCAAGCAAATGCATAGATATTCAATCATAACTATTTTAATCATTTTATCATGACATATAATCAATTTCAAGAACATATCAACCATGAATTCAATCTCATATCCTCAATGTTACCTAATCAACTTCACAGAAGCAATTGACAAGTCATGGTTGTCAAAAATTCAAATTTTAACAAAGGAATTCTTAACTGAAACTTTGCATGTTGGCATGTAATATCACACAATTGACTAATGCTAAGCAAGTTATAGTTCAAATCAGTACTAAGCAACATTTGTTTAAAAAGAAGAGAGGAACCTTTACCAACATGGTTACTCCAAGAATTCCTCCTTTCTTCTTGCCTCAAAAACAAATCCTTCTTTGGTTGCTTTGACCTTGATTATAAATGAGGTGTTTTCTGTTATTCTTTAAGCCAATATCATCAATATACCTCTTAGTTGTGCTTGAGTTTGAATTGAAGTGTACCTGCAATAAAGGAGAGGAAGTATCCTTTGGTACCCATACTTTCTTGGGTCCGTGGGGGTTAGTAATAGTTTCCTTAACTCTCCAAATGGTTTTTATACCATTCTCTAATTTTCTTTTAACATAACATTTGGTGACTTTATGACCATGTTTTCCACAATAAGTACAACAAGTATGATGCATGGAAGTAGAAGTAGCTTTAACAAAGAATTTGTTATATTTTGGCACATTGTTTACATAATTATAACCAAGACCATTTTTGACAAGAGGAGATCTTTGAGCTCCAAGAATTTTATCAATATTGTCCCTTCCTTTTGTAAATTTTTCTATACATGATGTAAGGTCATCAACCTTCTTTTTCAAAGTCTCATGATCAACAAGCATTCTTTCAAGAGACAAAATATTTTCACAAAGAATCTTATTTTCAAGGGACATGTTTTGTAAAGAGACATTTAAAACTTCTTTTTCAATATTCAAACAATCAATAGATTCAAGAAGTCTTTTGTTTTCACAATATAATTTTGAATTTTCATTCAATAACTCATTAATTTTGAATTTCATTTCCTTATTTCTTTTTGAAGCCTTTTTTAATTCTTCATACATTTCAACAAATAATTCATTAGGATTATCAATATCATCATCACAACAAGTAGAAGTAGAAGAAGTGGATTGTACCTCATAATTTATTGCCATAAAGCACATATTAGCTCTTTACTCATGTGTTACTTGAAGAAGTCTCCACATATCGTGAGCGGTGTCTCATTCACTCACTCGATTGTATTCAGTCACGTCCAATACACAACTCAAGATGTTCATTGCTTGGTAGTTTAAAGTTATCTTTCTTGAATCATTCTCATCAAGTTTCTCCATAGGCTTTACTTCCTTTGTAATTCCATCAGCCTTTATTCTCATAGGCACATAGGGACCTTTCTCAATGATACTCCACAAATCAATTTTAATAGAACAAATAAAAATTCTAATTCTAGATTTTCAAAGTGTATAATTAGAACCATCAAACAAAGGAGGTCTATTTGTAGATGAACCTTCCATATAAGGCAAATTTGATAAATTAGCCATATAATCTTTACTTCTAGGTTGTTAGACCTTAAAAAGAAGACCTTGCTCTGATACCAATTGAAAGACCTAAGAAGGGGGGTGCATTAGGTCTTTGGCTAATTATCGAAAATCTTTTCCCTTTTTGCAAACCCTTTGCCTTAATGAAAGCTCTTCTTTAAATTCACAAACTTCTAGTTTATATGTGATTTGATGGTTAAGACAAGATTATCAAACTATAAGATCACAACCAATCAATCAACAACTATGAACAAATAATAATAACACAAGCATGTAACAAGTAAAGATATAAAGAAATGAACACACGATTTATAGTGGTTCGATCTCTCCAAGATCTACATCCACTACCTTGAGTTCACACTCAAGGATTTCAACCAATTCACTATATGCTCAATTTAGGCAATTACACAAGAGGCTCATCCAACAAGGATTTTACACCAACAACCTCCTTTATAATCCTACAAACAAGGCTCACCCTTCCACAAGGATTTTATATCTAAAGACAACCTAAAGACCAATCTAATCCAAGGCTCAACCACACACGGGTTTTACACCACAACCTTGATTAATCTAGTCTATGGCTCACCCTTACCAAAAGGGTTTTACGTCACAAGATAACCTTGTATCAATCACAATAATAGTGTAAAGAAAGAGTTTGGATGTTACCAACACTTCTTGGTGGATGAATACAATTGCTAGCACCACTTCACTTCTTGCCTTTGGAATCTTGAATTTCAATCTTTGAGCACAAGGCAATTTGAGAGCTTTTGATATAATTTTGATGTAAAACAAGTTAGATATTCAAGGATTTCTTTTGTGCAAAAGTTCTTTCAAAAATCTAGAGTTTTTAGCCTTTATAGAATTTGAAAATTAGTTAAAACGGCCATAAGAAGGCTAGTAACGGCTAGTTTTAGAAAATTCGGACGACCGAATTTTTGGTCGAAAATTTTCGAACGTACTGTTCACTATGTGGGGGAAAATTCGGACGACCGAATTTTTCCAGCTGCGTCCGAATCTTCTTCCGAATTTCTCTGGAAGAACAGTCGGTACTGTTCACATGAATAGTGAGTACTGTTCATTGTGCAAGAAAATTCGAACAACCGAATTTTTCATCCTGCGTCCGAATCTTGCATCCGAATTTTTCAAACTTTGTCAAAACATGTTCAAATCAATTCTAACAAGTTGGAAAACCTTCGAGCCTAAAAGATAAGTCATTAAAGGCCTTTTAAGTGCAAAAACCATTTATGAAAACTTGATAATTTAGATAAGTTCAAAAGCATTTAAACCATTTAAATCAAGTTTTGTACTCTCAATTGCAACTCATAGATTTCAAGGCTTAAGAGTGTAGGGTTTACAAAGTTTACCTATTAAGCACATGCAACCTACACTTCATGTCTTCAAAGCCTTCTAACATCTTGAACAAACTCTTCAATCTTCAATCACTTTGACATATTGGAGTTGTTCTTGCATTTTAGCTTCAAGGAAATGAGAAATTCAAACTTCAATGCTTTTGAACTTATCTAAATTATCAAGTTTTCTCTGGAAGAACAGTGACCATGCTGAAGACCAAAATTTGGACGACCGAATTTTTTTTCATGCTTCCGAATCTTCTTTCGAATTTCTCTGGAAGAACAGTAGCAAACTTTTGCTACCAAATTCGGACGACCGAATTTCATGAAATTATGTTCAAACTTTGTAAAATCATTTGAAGTTAATCTTCCAAGTATTTGAAATACATTTGGTATATATAGAAAACTTATTTAGACAAATATCAGTTTGAAAACCAAAATCAAATTCCTTTGATCATACAAAGTTTACTTAAAAACTTTTAGGACACAAAACCACATTTACTAAGAATTCATTCAAAGCCTTTTTAAACTTAAGAAACCAATTTTATACTCTCTTATGCATTCAATAGACTCCAAGACATACAAGTGTAGAATTTACATAGATATTACCTATCATCATACCTACTTTACACTTCAAGTCTTCAATGCCTTGAGTTCATCTTTGAATAAACCTCAAAAGACTCATAGCTTATTGAGGTTGTTCTTGCTCTTTGGCTTGAAGGCAATGAGACTTCAAACTTCTTTCTTCACAAATCCTACCACATAATATAAACATATAAGTTCTCATCAATATTTGTCATTAATCAAAATTACATGATTTGCCCTTAGGACTAACAGTAATAATGACATAAAGAATAATGTACTCTTTTTCCTTCACTAGAGTTTTTTTTTCCATTGGGTTTTTATCTAGTAAGGTTTTAACGAGACATATTCTTTATGTTATGAACATCCAAGGGGGGTGTTATGAAATAATATGTGGATGTTCATATTAATCAGTTTCCGGAAGAGAACCGAACTCCCAAAATATGACTCCTAATCGAATTTGATTTCCTTTCCCCATTAGATTTTAGGTTTGCATAAACTCTTGTATTATGAGCATATATATAGGGTCATATGATGACATTAATAAGATACAAATTTTAGTCTTGATTTTTGAGTTCTATTTTCTCTCTCTATATTATATCTTCTCTTTTCTTTAGTTTTATATTATTCTCCAAACATATTGAGCGACGCTTTTACTTTAATTATACGTTACCAACACCTAAATTCATAACATTATACATTTTCTTATCAATTTATTAATTCCAAATATGCGGTTAAGAAAAAAGATACTCGATCATATATATGCATAGTATTATATAAATTATATTCTACTAAAGCTAATACTTCATAATTTTTTCATTGAACAAACTTGAACATAATACAGGTGATGGAAAAGATAAATTTTGTTGATTTGCAAAGCAATCTTGAATAATTATTCAAGATTTGAATAATTATTTGATACATAGTTTTCTCTCTTGAATAATAAAATATTTAAAGGTTTGTAAATAAGTATTTAAAGTGGAGTTTGAAAAAAATTACAAAGTTATTATTATATAGAAAAATATTAATATTTATATCAACACTATAATGTCACAGAGGTTTGAACAATTATTCATTGTATAATTTTTCTCTCTTGAATTATATAAGTATTTGAAAAAATTACAAAGTTATTATTCAAAATGTTTGTGAATTAGTATTTGGTATGTAGCTAAAAAAAATCACGAGGTTATTATTATATGTCAAGATGTTAATATTTTACATCAAACTATTAATATTTACATCAATTATATTTGCAGTCTTAAATGATTATTCTTCAAATTTTGAATAATTATGCACCACATAATTTGTGTATAAGCATTCAACGTGGAGTATAAAAAATTACAAAATTATTATTATATAACAAAACATTAGTATTTACATCAATTCTAGATTATCCTAGTAGTGAAAAATTATTCAGAGTAAATAATTATTCGTAGATGTTAGAATAATTATTCGCAATATAATTTTCTCTTTTGAATAATTAATATTCAAAACAGTAAAAATCTCTACTCAAAACAGTTAGGATCATTATAAGAGATGTCCAGATATATATAAATATTTTTAAAATAACAAAGAAAGATCTACCACAGAAATATTTCACCATCAAATCATTCTTCGAGAACACAAAGCAACACACAAATCCTTCAATTCACATTGTCTTAAGTAATTATTTACTAATTAATAAATAAATAATTATTCACTACTTGAATTTAAATACTCGTTCCTTTTAATTTTGAAACAAACTCAAACACTTCATACAACTACTAGAATCCAACCAAGAGAAGAGATAATATTCATCTTTAAAATCTTTTCACTTTTCAGGATCAACAATTCTTTTCCAAACCTGCAAACACTAATCACAAAAATATTTTTACTCAATCAAAAGAGTAAAAAATTAAATTTATCAAAACAAAAAAATGTCAAAACTAAATAAAAATCGCAGGTATATCTTACTTTAAATATATAAAAATTTGTGTTCTGTAACAAATATAAAAGACATATTAATATTTTCTACCTTCAAATTCGAGATTTTAGATTGACTCTAAATTTTTATCAAGTTTTGGAATCGTTCTTAGACTTTTATGTTGACCTCGTTGCTCTCTATTCATAGCAAACTCATTTTTCTAACATTTCTGTTGCTTATTTTTAGAACAAATGACAGAAAAAAAAGTGAAAGAGAGATTGAAAGAAAAGAGAGAAAGAGAAAAGATTTAAGAGAGAGAGAGAAAAAGTCAAATTTGATATCTAAAGTTGAATTCAAATTAACACTTTGACTGAGTTTTGAGTTTTAAGCGAGAATTGAAAATTTTTTATCATAAATATGACTTTGAGCGCCACAAAGTATTGAATCAAGAAAAAACACATTCAATGGCGGAGAGTGCAACCCGCACAGAGCGAAAGGACGTTCATCGCCATAGTCTAGTCGGGTCCACCAAAAAGCTAAATTGAATGAAAAACACTGTAAACTGACCTGCAACACAAGGAAAAACACTCTAAGTGAGCAACGAAAAGCAAAAGAAGGCTAGGCAGCCACCATGAAAGTCCAAGATGAGAGCATCTCTCTAACTCAATAGCCTTGGTTTGACTAAGAGTCTTCCCTAATGTTTCTTGTTTCTTTTTTTTTTAAATAATTTAAATTTCTCTAATTATTTCTATACTCCATAATCTTGTTCCTAAGCTATATAGTATGTAAATCACGAATGTGCGCGAATTGGGTCCCAAGTTTTCAAAGCTCCTGTACACTACTGCGCACAAGGAACTCGCTCCAAACTGATTTTTCTACTATATCTCCTCAAATATAACTCCTAGATTCCCAACAAGAGTCTAGCCTCCACCCTACCGTTGGCAGATAGAGTACTTTAATTATTCTACCAGCTCACATGTGCCCAAGGAGACTTGATGCCTCCGGTGGAATTTGAACCCTCAACCTTTAGATTGAGGGCCAAATCCCTTGCCAGTTGCGTTGGCTTCCTTTGGCAATGTTTCTTGTTTCTTCTTTCCTTCTCGAGACCGAATATGGATAGATTCATCCTCATTAGAATAATACATAAAAGTTGAAATAGAATTTCGAAATTGGTATACTACTAGGAGATAGTCGCACAATTTCCATCATCGTAGGTGCTATTGTTAATTAAATATCAACAATTTAAATTTTGATAAGTAGTTACCCAATCAAAGACCGATCTAATTTATTCTAATAGTTATTTAAATTGTTTAAAATGCCCCTAGAAGTTATTCATTCCAACTTAAATAGCATATTCATATACAAACATTTTCCTCAGAAAGGCCTAACTAATCTGATTAATTACTAACAGATTTTTTAAAGAGAAAATGACTATAATTTCCATTGAATTATTTTCAAAACTTCAAAAGTAGTCATAATATTTTATTTTATTAATTCTGTTATGAATTTGTTGGCGAAGAGTAGTTGACAGTACAATGAAATCTTAATAGTTATATAGAAAATTGAATAAGAAAACTATAATGAAGATAATATAGAGAAACCATAAAATGAAAATAGAGAGAGAACACAAGAACCTTTATTGATTCTTTGAGAGTAAATGAATGAATTAATTAGTGTATACAACACATCAGTCTAAGACCCTATTTATAGGGTTCAGGGGTACAGATCAATAAAAAGAGATAGGGAGGAACAAGAAGATAAATCCTATCAGTGACTAAAGATATGATAGAACTCTATCATATATCTTATGATAGGATATAATATCTCTATCTCTAATATTAAATTATTTCTTTAATATCAAGTAATAAACATCCACAATTATATTAATTTCATAAAACTCATTATTGGATGTCCATTACATAAAATATGCCTCGTTAAAACTTTACTAGATAAAAATCTAGTGGAAAACAACTCTAGTAAAGGAAAAAAGTACACTATTCTTTATGTTATTACTACTCCCGCTGATAAAATAATCTTTTGAGATCTCTTAACCGATACTTTTCAAACAAATATTGCTATCGGTGAGGTCTTAATGAATGGATTTGTCAAATCATTAAATGATTGAATTTATTGCACACGAATATCATATCTCTTCTAGAGTTCATAAATAAAAATAATCTCATGAAAATATACTTTATAGTATATCATTGATATATTCTAAATTTTATTATCATCTAACAATATAGTTGAAATTCCGACTTAGATGATACAAATTTATCTCAAATATAATAATATATTAATTATGATCACTCATATTTTCAACCAACATCATGAATTTCTATTCTTTCAGTATGAGTCGAAGACGTAGCTGTTATAATCAGTATATGTCTATAAATAACATGACTTATGTGGATCATATTGGTAATTTATACCTTATATACCCATCTCAGCAAATGTTAAATTTTCTCAATATTTAAATAGACTTGAGATACTAAACCCAAGTCCGTCCATATTACGAATGAAATGGGTCAGTTTGTAAGCGTTTTGATACCATTAGAGAAATCACACTTTGAAAGAAGCCTATAATAGATTGTCACAAAAAAAAAAAAAAAAAGGTTGAGAAAGTTCAAATCAGCAAAAGACCGGTCGGAGAAAATGTCCGCAAGGAAGAACTGCAGAAGTTTAAGAGAGAAGAAAGAGACGATGAGTTTAGAGAGAGAAAGGGGCACAACCAAACGGAGGCATGTGGAAGGGTTAAACAAGTCATAAGTTGGTTTAACCCATCCGAACAAAATTGAATCCAAAAAATCATTCCTTCACTTTCTAATTTTCTATTTTCTCCCAAATTGAAGTGCGGTTTTCTGGATCCGGTTCGGTCCAGATATATTGTCACTTGAACCGGCCGAGTCTGGAAGTCTTTGTTGCGGATTGTTTGGACCCCTTCGCAGGCCTAAAGTCTTTCGCTTCACGGAGCTTAGTGCGCTATGTCGTTTTCCTCGTAAATAAAAAGATTTAAGATAAGATTGAATTGTATTTTTCAGTTAAATTATAATATAATTTATAAAATAAATTATTTATTAAAGAAGTAAAGTAAGGTTTAAAAAAGTAAGTAAAACCTTGCTTTGAGGTACCAAACCGAATGGGTCAGACTCTAACCAATACGATAAAAACATTACTTTTCAACTTTCGGTCATTTCCGGATATGGAGGTTCTTCCCAGCACAGGAGAACCCACTTCTGCAAAGCAAGAGAGAGCAAAAGAAGCAAAGGACTTTCACAAAACAAAATATGGAGTCAAAGGCCTCGTAGATTCAGGCTTGGAAAAAATCCCAAGAATGTTCATACACGAAGATGTGAGTATTTCACTCCCACGCACCATTACTAATCATCTTCAAGTTCCTCTCATGGATTTTTTGGAAATAGGAAGGGGTCAACGGGGGGAACTCATTCAGAAAATTCGTCGAGCATCTGAGACCTGGGGCTTCTTCCTCGCTCTCCCTCGTTTAATCCCAGATAGTTTAATGGACGAAGTCTTGGGATCCCAGAAGCAGTTCCATGAACAATCCTCAGAGATAAAGAAGACGCTATATTCGCTTGATGAGAAGAAAAGTGTGAGGTTCTACAGCAATGGAGTTTTTGAGGAGTCCGAACCTGCAGAGTGGAGAGATTCATTGGAGATATGTATTCCAGATCGGAAGGTTCAAACTGATGCGATTCCAGCGATTTGCAGGTATGATTCATCTTTCCCTTTCGTCACTTTGGTAAATGGCAGAGTATTTATTAATTTTTTATTTTCTGAAAATAACTGCTTACCTTACTCCTTGGCTTGAATATGGTTTACTGATATCTATATTAATTGAAGTAGGCAAGTTTTTTACAAACTTTTTGTTGACATTCGACATGGTGGTGGGCTACTAGCAGATAAAAGATTTAAAAAAATGAGCAGTAAAATATTATTTTAAACTACTATTATATTATATTTTTTATTAATTAAAGAAGTTAACTATGGAACTCATTTGTTTATAAAGTTTAAAATTTTAAATCAGGCGAATTAAAAGGTTAGTTGTGGAGTTTAATATAAAGAGTTTAGTAGTGGAAGTAGATAAAATACACTCCATCTCTTTATAATTAAATGTCTTATTTATTATGATATTTTTATTAATTAAAGTGGTTAATAGTGGAACTCACCTGTTAATAAAATTTAAAAATTTTAAATTAAGGAAGTGAAAGAGATTAGTAGTGAGACTTTTGTTTTATTAGAGTTTAATTTTTTTAAATTAAGAATATTATTGATAAAAGTTTAGATAAAAAACATATCTATTTTTAAAAAAATCAACATCTTTAGAAAGAAATGTAGACATTTAATTGTAGAATAATTATTTTTAAAAAGTGAATGTTTAATCTTGGACATGTTAAAATGAAAATGTAGACATTTAATCTTAAACAAAGAGAATATTAGCCAACTGACTCAAATGATGGGGTCAGAAACTGGTCGAATCTAAGTTGTGCGTCCGTTGAAGAATGGGTCATGATGTCAAATAAGAACGTAAAGTGTTTGGTAATTAGTTTGTATTTTAATAGGTAAAATCTTCATTTTTTTCCCTTTAGGTAAACACAGTTAATATCACAGATGGGAATACTCATGTTACTGCTGAGGCTTGGGGAAAATGTTCATAATCCCGCCCCTTGCTAACCTTTCTGCGCTGACTTAATAGTCGAATTGTATATCCCCTCTTGCACTTTTCATATACTTGAATGAATATAGGTCCCATTTCAGATCAAAATGAAAAAAAAACACACACACACACACACACACACACAAAATTAAAATCCTCTTCTCTAGTAGATTGGACGCACAACTAAGATGTAAATCCACTATTACCTATAACATTCCTTCCTTCTGATTAAGTTCATCATGCAAGAGGGGACTTAAGCCTTATATGTGAATGTAAGTGGAAAGAAATACACTTCTACAAAGGCATAATGCAATGCAGAGGAAGTTCCAACAAATAGGAACATAAATATCACAATTAAATATCAGATACAAGACGGGGGAAAGAATGACAGAGAACAAAGAAAAGGCGCTAATAATCTCTACAGAGATACGTAGTGCCTGCCTTGTTAAGAAACCTCGCATTCTTGGAGGGTGATCCTGAAAATGTCTGAAGGTGCTAGTAGTCTGAGTATTGCATCCATGATATAAGCCAAACCATCCGCAACAGCATTAGCTTCTCTAAAGATATGTTTGATAGTGATATTGTAGAGAGCAAGGGAAAAAAAAAAAATCTCCTTAATCTAGTCACCGAGGAGGACTTGCCACGCCATGGAGGTCTCTGATCATCGGCTCTATCCCACGTTGTCCACAAATACTTCCTCCAACTCATTTGACTTCTTGCAAAATTTTCAAATTTTATTTTGATCATATCTAAATTAGGATATCCCCAGGACGGGCCAGTATGGCAATTGAAGTCATATCTGGTCCGTTAAGAAGGTTAGTTGCTAAAGTTTATATAGAAAAGAAGTCTCGAGGTGCACATGATTTTTGCAGTCTATTTCATGTTCTCATGTTCCTTCACTTTAATTTCACAGAAAAGCAATTATGGAATACTATAAGAGTTTGGGGAGGATGAAAGAAACTATCTCCGCTATGTTATCAGAGGCTCTTGGGCTAAGCCAAGATTACCTTTCAAAGAATGAGTACATGGACAGTGGGAAAGTGCTCTGTGATTACTACCCAGTTTGCCCAGATCCTCACCTGACTCTGGGAGTTAGCAGTCATTCAGACCCACACTTCTTAACCATAATTCTACAAGACAACACTGGTGGCCTTCAAGTAAGACATGAGAACAACTGGGTGGATGTCCCTCCAATCAGAGGAGCTCTGGCAGTCATTATTGGGGACCTCTTGCAGGTGAATTTCTCATTATTTTCTTCACGGGAAAATTTACTTTAGCTGAATTACCTCTTTATTATGGAAGCAAAACCATTCCCGTTTCTTACTTTAAGGCTCATTTCTTCCAGAATTGAATGGCTATTTTCGCATGCAAGATGAATAGTAAATTGGATGTTCAGTTATGGATGAAGGGAGTGTTAAAAAGAATACTATTAGTTGATTGAATTAAAGTTTTTATCAGCTTAGAAGCTTCACTAGTTGATAAACATTCTTTGGAAGGGTAAATTATTGTTCTACCCTTATATAATTTGGGATCACATTAGCGATTTTGTAAGTTTTGGAAGCAATTACAGCTTTTGGCCTTGCACACTGTAGAATATTAAACCACACTCCCCTCTGGAAATTTTCATCCTCATTATGTAAAATAAGACATGGATTCGCTCAATTTTTTCACGACCTTTTCTTGAGAAAGCAGTTGAAGATTTTCATATGAGAATGTCAATGTGAGTTTGCAACTTGCACTAGGTATTCGGAGAAGATCTCATTTTAAAACTCAATTTTTCTTTTCCTATTTGGCAGCATCTCTTTTATCTCGAATAACTCACCTTTTACAAATTAGTTACATACATCTGCATCTCAATTGTTTGCAGCTTACAAGTAATGACAAGTTCAAGAGTGTGGAGTACAGAGTTTTGGCAAAGTCATTTGGCCCAAGCTTATCTGTTGCTTGTTTCTTTGATCAAAGTTCTAAAAGTGCTTCAGAGCCCTTGGGACCAATAAAAGAGCTTTTATCGGTTTCAGATCCTCCAATGTATCATGAAATTCTTAGTAAAGATGTCAAGGCCTTTTTTAGATCAAAAGGGAAAGATGGTACCTCAACACTTTCCCATTTTAGATTAGATCAGAAGGGATGGATGGCACCTCTAGCTTTCTCTGTTTGAACAATGAAAAATATAAGAAAAATGCAAACTTTCTGCAAAATTATTCTGTAAATGGAATTTTTTGTTTATCAATTGAACTGGTTAAATAGCAAGAACAAATTGAATATTGTAGTAACTACGAAACACATTCATAAAGATGCATAAAAAGTAGATATCATGTTTTAAACTATGAGTGAAATAGTCCATTATTTTGAGTTATATAACAACAAATGACTAAAGCATTTCTCCTTTCTAACATCAAAAGATTAAGATTTTTTTCCCTTTTCTTTTTAATAGGAGAGGGTGAATATTTTTATTATAAAAAAGAAGACCTAATAGTTTATCGGAACATAGGGATAGAAAAAAAATACATACATAATCCGATTATATTGGATCATAGATACTATTAAGAATTTCTATCCAGGTCAAAAAAGAAAATGGGAAATTATACCCTCTTAGTAAGTCAACCAAAAGGGAGTTCTAGAAAATTTTTAAGCATCTTAATTTGTTGTCTTGGACGGCGGGAAACTATATCTCTTTGGAGACAACCATCTCATTGTATCAGACTATAGAATGTAGTCATTAAAATCTATATATATATATATATATATATATATTAAAGTTGAAGAAGAATCATAAAAAAGTGACATGTGGATAAATTTAGATTTATTTGAATTCTCATCATGTCAAGTGAAATTATGTGCATTTATGAGGATATAGATTAATGTGCTTACGTAAACTCATAAAATTACTAATCACCTTAATTTTTGTGAAATTAAATAGATGATAAAGTAATGAATACTAAATGAACTTTTACAATTTTAATAACTATACATTAATTTTCATGAAATTCAATTCATTTTGAAGTACATTGAATCTACTAATCATTTTAATATTTAATGATATGTAATTAATTGTAAAACCAATGAATTTATAAATAATATTACATATTAAACAATAAATTTTAAAATTTTTGAATACTACTAATTATTATGAACTTATCTTATATATATATAACTATAACTCTTTATTCAGTTTATTTCTTAGTTTAAGTACATAACTGAAACATACAACTCAATAACATCAGTAGTGTAATGACTTCATTCATAACTAATAGCGTAGTAACAAAAAATATAGATAAAATTAAAATATTGAGTCAAAAAAGACATATGAAAAGATTTTGAATCCTACTTCAATTAATAGAATTTGAAAAGATTTATATCTAAAATTTTAAATAAAATTTTATTTCATTAAAAAAAATTTAATAAATAATGTCAATAATGAGTTACACCTTATCTTCTATTAATGTACAAGAAGTTTAAATATTTAAATATAATATTATCTATCAATTATTTTTTAAAAGAATTATACTATTTATTATTAAAAAAATAAGTAGATAAACATCCACGCATGCGCGGGCTTTAACAATAGTTGTAAACAAAATTGTAAAGACATTGAAGCAAAATTATTTTTGTTCACGAATCATGAACGAATCCTGAATGCCTTCCTCTTTTTATTGTTCTTTTCTCTCTTCTTTCCATCATCCTCCATCGTGTTCATTGATTGCCCACTTTTCTTTCCATCCTCCCTCCCATTTTCATTTTCTCTTAAATGAATAACTTCCACGAATAAAGTGAATGATCGAAATCAAAATATACATGATCTATCTACGCTATTATCAAAATATAAACGAGAATAAAATGATTATATTTTAAATGGTGCTTCCTCTTTTGAATAGATTGGAAATAACCACCACATTGAGCTACTAGCTATGGGGAATGACTTCTTTATGCTGCTGTTGATAATTTGATAATTTCAGAAGTTCAAAGCATTAATTTTGTTCCCCAAATTGTAAACCTTAACATCACTTGTACTTATATAGACTAATATAGAACTTTGAATACAAGGACACACACAAAAGAGATCAGATAAACTCAGACTCTACTTGCAGTTTCTTATGGAAATTTCACTCATATTTTCATAGAAAATTTCCTACTGCTGAAAGCAGCTTCCAGGGTCAACAGGGCCTGACTGCTTTCCTGAAGCATTGGCACACCATGTTTTAGCTGGCTGATTCTTGTGGGTTAGACTTATGTCTTCCAATATTATGTTTTTGCATGGATTCTTCTCACTACAGTCGAATTTTATCGCAACTTCTGATGCTGATGTCCCATGAATGTCCAAATACTGAATATCACTGATTTTCACTCCAGAAGCCTGAAGAAAAGAGGCTTAAGAACAGAAATTATAACGGAGAACCTTATATGTTAACACTAAAATCCATTTTTTTACAAAATATTAATTCTCTTTTCAAGAACTTTTCATGTCTACGAATAAGGACTATTTTGATTTACATTTAAACAAGTTCGTTTTAATTAATCCGTCTATTCGCAAAAATAAAAAAGTATGATGAATAGTTATGAAATGCAAAAGTATTTGAATAAAGAATTGGAAGTATAGCATACCTGACCAGGGCAACCCTCGTGTCTGGGGCAATAATTTTGATCAATTATTATAGGATTTTTAACATTTTCCACAGTGGCATTCTGGAAAAGAACATCTCTTACAAAGGACTTGCATGGTCTACCCCATGCTTTTATCCTCACTCCATTTTTTGTATTTGTCAATGAGACAGATTTGACAGTTATATTCTGCACGCCTTCTTCATCAAATTTCTTGGCCAAGCTCCCAATGCTGTAAAAGGCAACAAAGGCAAATTATATTACAAAACAAAACTAAAATTGTGTTATCAATGCTAAAATCTTGTATAGGTTCCAATCTTGCCAACCTAATGCCGTGTCCCGGGCCGCAATTTACATTCTCGATCCACAAGTTTTTGGTTCCTTCACCAATCGAAATGCAATCATCTCCTGTGTGAATATCAGCATCTAAGATTGTGACGCCAGTAGATTTTTGCACATGAATGCCATCGGTGTTGGGGCTTTTGCCGTCGGCTATAACTGTCACACCTTGAAGCTTTATGTTTTGACAGCTATGGATATCAATGTGAAACAATTGACTGTCCTTTGAAGTTAATCCCACGATGTTAATGTTGTTTGACTTATGAAATGCCAATGTCTGAACGTTTGATGAAAATCAGGAAACAACAATTAGCTAGTTTAAGAAATCATAATGAATACCAAGAGAAAAGATTCCTTGTTTCATCTAAAAAAATAAAAAACCTTCAATTCTCACGCATCCACTCTGAAGTTTGGTGATGTATTAAGAATATGGAATTGAAGTGGGTGAAGTATGATTTGAGAGTAACCAGTATAATGATCAATATGCCAGTTTTGTGAAAAGGCAAAACTACATTTCTAAGCATTAAGATCCTTGTATTAACAACCAAACCATTACGGGCGTGAAGAATGCCTATTTTAAAACCAGTTTCTTTCTCTTAATAATGCTGCCTTTAAGGATTACTTTTGCTTTTGCATTTCCTTCCCCATTTACTTACCGTGGCACCACTGGGGCAGCTGTTGCCCGACTTCTTGCATTGCCATAAACCACTGCCTTTCCCATCAAGAATACCGCCTTCAATAGAAAGTCGATCGACACCCTTAAAATGAATCCAGTGCTTGGTATTTCCCAAAACATTGTAATCACGTGGAGCAACAAAGGTACCCTCAATTTTAACAAGAAGGTTTTCATATTTGCATGGTCCATTGAATTCTGTTTCATGAAGCAAAAAGAATCCTTGTGGTACATAGATTATGGCTTGTTCAGGAGAGCCACAAGCTGCATTCCATACACTCAGAAATACCGGTGTCGAGTCTGTAATTCCATCAGGTTTCGCTCCTAGATCAACAACATTGAAGGTAATTGTTGCTTGAGAATTCAAGAGGAAAATAAAAAGAAGTGAAAGCACAAGAAGTCTAGTAGTACATGTCATTTTCATATTTTGTTTTTGAAACATATTGAAAGATAGAAAGTGAAAGCAAGAGGTGCTCATTGTAGTAGATATTTATAGGCGATTTGGCAGAGGATGTATGTAAATTTGTATTCCATCCAGGAAGATAAGGACTATGCCATTGCATATTATCAGGCACCAAGAATCTGTGTGGATTTTGTAATAACACTATAACAAAGTAGATAGCCGTTGTTTCTTTTAAGGTAATAGTTATTGGTCACTATTAATTAAGTAGCTTTCTATTGCGATACTATTAATTGAGTAGTTGATCACTGTTTTTCTTTTTTGAAGTGGAAAGAGTTTGCAAAAGAAAGAAGTCAAAGAAAGTTCTGAGAAGAAGGCGGCCCCTTTGATATTATTCGCATTAAACTAAAAAATAGAAAACGCTAAAATATAACCCTAATAATGATACAGTTTATACAATAGTTATCTCAAATACAACAAGTAATTAAACGCGTTGATCAGCCTCTTGTTTAGCATCCGTTCGATTGCTCCCTTGTGTTGCAAAATAAAGGAACTGCTTGGGATTGAGGAACACAAAGATCTTTCAAAAGATATAAGAACCATAATATCTTGCAAGTAGCAGAAGCCATGGCTCAATATCCGGCTTCGGCTGAACTACTCGAAACAGTAAGTTATTTCTTGGATAGCCAGTTAGAGACCATTGTGTGTCAGGACATCTTGTCCAATTAAAGTCAAAGAAAGCTTGAGTTCCAAAGAAGAGGCAACAGAAAAGAAGAGCCCCAGAGCAAGACTACTTTCAAGTAGTGCTGTTTATTTTCGGTTCGTTTTTTCATTCGTTTTTAAAATTAAATTAAAATCGAATTGAAAATCAAATTAACCAAATGAAATCGAAATGTATTTTGACAATATGTTCTTGAGATATTTTTATCTTAAAATTTTAATTTTAATGTAAAAACACATCACCAAAATGCATTTATATATATATTTTTTAAAATTTTAAATTTTAAATTTAATTTTTAGTCTGAGAATAAAAATAAAAAATCGAAATCGAATTTTATAAATTTTTTTATAAATCGAAGCAAACTAAACCTAAATATATATCAAAAAAATCGAATCGAACTGTATATTTCAGTTCAGTTTTTTAAATTGCACCAAATAAGCTGTTTATTTTCGGTTCGTTTTTTCATTCATTTTTAAAATTAAATTAAAATCGAATTGAAAATCAAATTAACCAAATGAAATCGAAATGTATTTTGACAATATGTTCTTGAGATATTTTTATCTTAAAATTTTAATTTTAATGTAAAAACACATCACCAAAATGCATTTATATATATATTTTTTAAAATTTTAAATTTTAAATTTAATTTTTAGTCTGAGAATAAAAATAAAAAATCGAAATCGAATTTTATAATTTTTTTTATAAATCGAAGCAAACTAAACCTAAATATATATCAAAAAAATCGAATCGAACTGTATATTTCAGTTCAGTTTTTTAAATTGCACCAAATAATGAATACTCCTATTTTCAATAGTGCAAAATCTATGCACTTCCATGTTTGGCTTGTCAAGAAACTGATTTAAACCATGAACTGTTTAAATAGCAAGAACAAGTTGAATGCTGTAGTAACTCACGCAACACATTTGCAAAGATACTTGAAAAGTAGGTATTAAGTTTTAAACTGTGAGTGAAATAGTCAATTATTTCGAGTTATATAACAACAATTGATTAACCATTTTTCTTTTCTAACAGCAAATGATTGATATTTATTTTTTTCTTTTCCTTTTGATAGGGGAGGATGAACATTTTTATTATAAGAAAAATAGCCTAATAAAAAATAAGTGTATTGGAAAAGTAGGTAGAAGGAAAATACATACATATACCCGATCATCGTGGATCACATATATGAAAAAGAGAAATTTATATCCTCTTAGTAAGTCAACCGGGGTTGGAATTTTTGAAGCATCTTAATTTGTTGTCTTGGATGGAGGGGAATGGTATTTCTGTGGAGACAATCATCTCGCCATGTCAGATTGGAGAATGCATTCATCCCCATTGTATAGCGATTGATGCAAAACTTTTTCAGTTCAGAAATAGAGAGCAGGCCCTAATTGCGTGCAACTCTTTCGGCTGTTCTTTTCTATCTCTTTTTCCCATCATCTTCAATCTTCTTCACTGATTGCCTAATTTTCTCTCCATCCTCCCTCCCATTTTCTTTTTCTTTTAAATAAATCATTTTTGTGAGTGATGTGAAAGATTGAAATCAAAATCTATACTACGTCGATAAACCCATCTATACTATCTATCTATGGTATTATCAAAATATGAACGAAAACAAAATGATTACATTATAACTGTTGCTTCATTTCTTGAATAGATTCGAGTGACTCTGACCCGATAGCAACTGGCAGCAACTGTTGTTGATCTGGGCTTGGGGCTTTCACTTGTTGTACTTGGGAAGTCTGGTAATGAAGTTTCAGATTTCGACTTTGTCAAGGGTAACATGAATGTCTTGATGTTATTTACAATAATATCCTTGCTAAAGGCTTGGACACCTCGGTAGGAAGAGAGAGTCAGTAATAAGACAAGAAAAATGAAGGCTTGCTGTATTTACAATGCTGACCCTTGCAAGTTAACAATAGAGGAAAGCAAAATAGAGCCAATGTTAACATTTTTCTCAGTGTCAATCAAGTATAACAATATTGCCCTGTCTTTCAACACTATGGAGGTGTTGGTCAAAGACATCCAATCGGTGTAAAACTATTTGTATAATGCAAAATACTTCACTGTCAATGAAGAGGACTTCAAATAGTTCTCACTAGGCCTTACATATTGCTGTCATGCTTTATGATGGTGATTTGCCCCTAGGACACTAATTAGCAATTCAAGAGAAAAAGCGACAACTACACCCCTAACATACACTACATAATAAAATAAGCCTTTAGGATCATCCATTCCTGTATCAAGGTTGGCAAAAAACTCATGCACCATGTTAAGGTTATAGGATTCACCAAAGATTGTGGAGTCATACAATTTTACCCTCTTCAATAGATCAACCAACCCCAGTTTTTTAAACTTGGGTTCCTCAATAATTCTTTTAGCCAACATAGATCTCAGTGAGATATTTTTCTGTTGTAGTGCCTGTAACAACACATACGAGGCATCTCTAGCCTGAATCTTGTCTACTTTTTTTTTGTTTTTACTCTACTTCTTAACCCCTGTATAGTGAGCTCCTTAGCCTTTCCTATACTCTTTTTCTTCTCTGTTAAACTCCCAGCCTTAACAGCATTAGACTGTTCCATGTCTGTCTTTTCACTATCAGCATGAACTACTTCAACAAGATCAAGTTTGGTACGCGAACAGGTCTATTATTTTTTTTCAGTTTGTTCTTGATTTATAGACTTAGTGGGGCCAGTATCAATAGGAGTAGTTTCATTAAAAAACAATTCATCAAAAAAGACCCCAGTTTCAATAGAAGTATCAACCTCTACTTTAGGTTCAACAAGCTCATTACAGGTATCAAAATATACTTCTGGTTCAGTAGAGTGAGTGAGTATATCAACAAAATTAAAAGATTTATCATTCAAATCCCCAATTTGGACCAGTTCAACAAACATATCAATGTACAAATTAACAACACTAGGTTTAATAGATTCAACTAGTACTGATTCCACATCAAATTCAACAAAAGATAGATTAGCAGGCATAACATTCTCAGAAACCCTAGCAAGCTCAAGAAAATACGCGATTAGCGAACGCAATTAGTGACGGTCAGACTCCGTTGCTAATTAGCAACGGAAAAATAATTTAAATATTAAAAATTATTTTTTAAAATTCTCAAATTGTTCCATCTCTAATTAGCGACGGAAAAATAATTTAAATATTAAAATATTTTTTTCAAATTCTCAAACGGTTTCCTCACTAATCAGCTGCTAATTAGCGACGGCTATTCGTGGCGGCCAGACTCCGTTGCTAATTAACGACGGATTAGCGACGAAAAATAATTTAAACATTAAAAATTATTTTTTAAAATTCTCAAATTATTCCGTCGCTAATCTGTTGCTAATTAGATACGGATTGGCAAAGGAACAATAATTTAAATATTAAAAATAAATTTTTAAAATTCTCAATTTCTTCCGTTGCTAATCCGTTGCTAATTAGCGACGGATAAAAAAATTAAATATTAAAAATAAATTTTTAAATTCTCAATTTGTTCCGTAGTTAATCCATTGCTAATTAGCGACGGAAAAATAATTTAAACATTAAAAATTATTTTTAAAAATTCTCAAATTGTTCCGTCGCTAATCCGTTGCTTATTAGCGATGAAAAAATAAATTAAATATTAAAAATAATTTTTAAAAATTATCAATTTTTTTAGCTAATCCGTTGCTAATTACCGACGGATTAGCAACGGAATAGTATTTTCTAATTTAAAATATTTTTATTTTTATTTAGTTTTGTAATATTAATTTTCTATTTACATAAGAATATGAATAGAAGTAAAATAAATTATACTGAATAATATATAACAATTATTAAGTAGGATTATTCGTATGTAATACACATGTAATAAATCATGCATTTCTAGTAGTATAATCTATTAATAACACACATATATAAGATAATATTTATAAGTATAACATAAGTATAATATAACATATGTAGCATATATGAGCAGAAACAGACACAGATGTACATAAATAGAAGAAATGATAATTAATATATATTTAGATACTTTAGACTATAAGTAATATCAATTCAAAAAGTAATACTTAATAAATTAAGGTTTAAAATAAGTGAGATCAGATTAAATTAGTATTTATGAAGACTTTTTCTATTTTTACTAAGAAAGCCGTTGCTATTTTTTAAAATTTTTAGATAGAAATTAAAAAATTTTATTTTTAATATTTAAAAACACTATTCGGTCGTAAATCTGTCACTAATTACCAACGAATTTGTGACGGAAAAATTAAGAAATTAAAAAAATTATTTTTTATATTTAAAAATACTATTTCGTCGCTAATTAGCGACGGATGGTAACAGAAAATTTAAAAATCTATATTAATTTATAAATTAGATATAATAGTAAATATAATTATATTATAATATATTATTTAATAATATAATAATATATAATAGATTATTATTAATATAATAATATATGATAACAATAATTTATAATATAAAAATATTATATGATATAATAAAACACAAGAAATGACTTGGCCTAGCGGAAGAAGACGTCATCCAACTCTCAGGTAACCAAAGTTCGAATCTCTCTTCAAGCAAAATAAAGGAATTAAATTTGGATCGGGCTAACCCGGCAAATTTGGATCGGGCTAAATTTATATTATTTTTAAAAATTTAATTTCAAAATTTTAAATTAATAAATTTAATTATCAATTAAATAATAAATCGGTTCGGGTTAACCCGATTTACATTATTTTTAATTTTTTATTTTAAAATTTTTTAAATAATAATTTATATTTTTTATTATTTATTTTTAAATTATAATTTATGTTCGTCGCAAATTCGTCACTAATTAGCGACGGATTTGGATTTTTAAAAATAATTTTTAAAATTAAATTTCATAGAATTAACATTAATTTTTTATTTTTAAAATTAAAATATATTATTTTTCATCGCAAGTACGTCGCTAAATTTTTCCTTCCCAAATCCGTAGACAAAAAATGATGACGTCGCAATTAGCGACTCTTTATTTAGCGAGGGAAGATTCCGTCGCTAATTAGCAATTAGCGACGGATTGGTCCGTCGCTAATTCCTTGTTTTCTTGTAGTGAAGAATATTTCAATAGCTCTAAAGTAATAAACAGGCACATATATTGCACAGCTAGGAGGTTTCCCATAAATTTCACGAGTATTTGTGTAATTGAGATAGCAAGTGATAGTAAAATAAAAAATACCTCTATCATATGGCATAATTTGCAGATTTGAATCATTCTTAACACTTGACGTAGAAGATGGATTGAGGACATTTCCAGGCATTTGAACGTTTGTTGTGAAATGTCGGAGACATCTGTTTGGTTTCACCGCGAAGATGATTTTGTTACAGTACTGGTCTTTCCTCTTCACAGCTCCGGTCTGACAGGCTTCATGTGGCTCAGCTTTTCACACATAGTATGTTATAAAGGTTTTGTGAATACAAGATTTTGCAATGAAGATGAGAAGTAAGGGAGAGAGAAACTCGTGTTGAGTTTGGGATAACAATCAACGTGTAATCCCTCGACAAAATAACTGCCTTTTGCAATTCCCAAAACCATTTCTTAACATCTCTTGACAATTTGTCAAACTAAAAGCAATAACACAAAAAAGTTGAAGTGCATATTTATAATACAAATACAGAGAATTCTTTCTATAAAGTGCATAACCCAATGCACTTCTCAACTCTTCAAATCTTCAAACATTAAGTGGTTTTGTCAAGATGTCCGCCAACTGCTTTTATGTTGCAACGCATTCAATGATAACAACCTTTTGTTCAACAAGCTCTCTGATACAGTGATGATGTGTTTCAACGTGCTTTGTTCAGTTGTGTTGAACTGGGTTTTTTTAGGTATCTATTGCACTTGCGTTGTCACAATACATCACTAGCTCCTTTTATGTCAACCCATAGTTATTTAGCATTTGCTTCATACACAACAGCATAGTACTACAATTGCCTGCTGCAATATACTTTGCTTCTACTATTGACAGAGAGGCACTACCAGAAAAATGAAAATTCTGAAGTAAATCCGTTGAAAACTGAAGTTTGTGATAAATCTGAGACAAAAAATTCTGCAGCAGAAATATAAGAGGCAAATTTCCGATGGATTGAAGTTTCGATGCAAAATAGTGATGAAATTGTGACAGATTTTTGTGATTAAATAAACAAAAGTTTGTGCCACATTGCAACTGAAAAAATTAAAATTTGCGATGCATTTTCCAGAAAAATATATTACTTTTTAAAAATTAAATAAAATTTCATCGTATATTTGTTGCAATTTTGGGATGGATTTGTGACAAAATTGCATTAATTCTATAAAAGAAATAAAATTTCGTCAAAATTTTGTGACAAAAAATATTAACTTTTTTAAAAATAAAACACATCCATAGCAAATTAGTTACAATATTGCGACAGATTTGCATTGGAAATATATTAATTTTTTAAAAAATAGTAAAATTCCATCGCAAGATTGCAATAAATATGCGATGGACTTATATTAATTTCTTAAAAAATAAAAAAATCAGTGGCAATATTGGGATGAATTTGTGACTTATGTATATTAATTTTAAAAAAATAATAAAATTTCGTCACAAATCCGTTGTAATATTGCGACACATTTTTGATAGATGTATATTATTTCTAATTATTTTATTTAAATTTTGAAATAATAATTTAAAATTTTTAATTATTTTAGAAATTAGGATACTCATTAATAATACAAAAAAATAAAAATCAAATAAATATAATTCAAAGATTAAATGTCACTATAGAAGGTAGCGCTACAGCTAGTAGAGGAGTCAGAGGTGTATTTGAAGGGCCAGTTGTTGGAGGATGGTCATCTCGCAGGAAGATCGTGTAATCTTCATCAACATCGTTCCCTACATCTTTAAAATCCAGTATTGAGAAAGGAGGCGGAGGAGGAGGTGACGGGATCTTATTCTTACACTTTGCACAAGAACACCTCAACCACGCAGCGTGTCTCTTCAAAATATTGTATACAAATAAATAATTAACAAAAAATTAAACATAATTGAAATTAGCACACAAAACATTCTCACAAAAATTTTCTAACATAGATTTACACAAAACACAAAAGTTAGAAAAGAACTATAAAATTAGTGTGATTTTAAAAAAATATATAACCTAGCTAGTTTAGAAAAAACTTTTTCTAATCTATTAACGATTAATTAAAATAAATATAAATCAAGTTCTCAACTTAAGATTATTCCAGACTGTGCTTTTAATGATTTTTCATATGATTTCAACTATTTCAAGGTTGTTCAGGTTTTGCATATGAAAATTTTCTTCAATTTAATAAAGATGAAAATTTTAGGAAGAGAATAAAATAAAATAATATCTTATCAAATGAAAATAAAAATGTGCAAATTAATAGAATTTCTCCATAAATCGCCAAAAAAAAGAAAAATTAAACAAACCAATAACATATCACCCAAAATAAGAAAAAATTACAAAAAATCAAAAAATCAAAAATTAAACAAAACCCATAAAATTTCTCCCAAAACCAACTTCCTCACTAAGAGACTAAAACTCAAACCAAATTAAACATACTATAATTAAAACAACAAAATAAAAAAATATTAATACAACACTAAACAATTAATGAAACTGCCAAAAAAAAATCGAGCTACGATGGCTTACTTTGCAGAGGCAGCAACAATGGCAGCACTGGCAACGACGTGGTAGCGAGAGAGAGGAAAGTGAGGTCGGTAGGAGAGAAAAAGAGAGAGGTGGAGGGAGGGGGGGGGGAGGGAGAACTGGGTTCAGTAGAGAGAGAATGAGAGAGAAATAAGAGGAAAAAAATAGTCTGCAGAATTTATTTCTAAAGGCATTGTGACGAAGATTTAAATCGCAAATCTGTAGCTAATTTGTGATGGACCACATTTATTTTTTTATTTTTTAAAATAATGTGTCACAAATTAGCGATGGATTTAATTTATTTTTTTGCAATGAATTTGCGATGGACATTCTTTATCATTTTAATTTTTTAAAACTGTTTATATTGCAACGGATATTCTTTGTCTTTATCTTAAAAAACAGTTAATTAGCGACGAATTTACGAAGGATATTATTTATTTTTATTTTTTATTTTTAAAATGATTAGAAATCTATGTCAAACTTTGTCACTAATTTGCAACAGAATGACTTTTATTATTATTCTTTTTAATTTTTTAAAGTTTTAAAAAAATTCATCACAAAACTATCAACAATAGGTAACAAATTTGCGACGGATTTGAATTTCAAATTGGTATCTAAACTTCACAGTTAAAATTTTTTTATTTTTTTCTATTTTTCTTTTTCTTCCCCTAAATATTAAATAATTTTATTTGTAAGATTTGTTTATAACTCATATTTTTTTAAAATATGCATGAAATTATGATACATGTTAAACTAATATATGTACTCAAAGAGATTAGTGCGTTATGTTGTATATAGATTGGTTATAATTAAAGCTATTACTATTATATGTATATATATGTAATATACTTTTACATATCTTGTATAATGTGTTATTATAATCAATATATATGTTATATCAAAACAAATTGTGTATTGTGTAATTGTGGATTGAAATAATATATGTGTTCAATGCATTAGTGTAATATTTATATACTGTTATATATTATAAAACGATCATAGTTAAAACTGTTAGTATTATATGCATCTACAATATACTTATATGTATCCTATATATACAAGGCTCAAAATTGTCAATAAGTAAGTTTTATCAGAATATGCATTGTAAGTTGTGTATTCATTTCTTTATATTTCTACGCATTAACAATATATGACAATATACATTTCACATGCATTGCATGTAGTTTATTTTTAATGAAGTAGAACATTTAAGAACACCATAATGCATGACTTAAAAATTTGACATTCGGCAACTATAAAATTAAAAAATAATTCAATGCAAATTTGTTGCAATTTTGTGACAAATTTACTACGGATTAAATAATAATATTTTTTATTTATTTTTGCAAAATTTCATTGCAATTTTGTAACGGAATTGTGATTGATAAAAAATAATTTATTTATTTACTCCAAAAATATGTGAAATATTTGTCTCCATTTTGTAAAAAATTTGTTGACAGATTAAATAATAATATATTTTTTATTTTTTACAAAATTTTGTCACAAATCAGTTGCAATTTTGCAATGGATAAAAAAATTTTAATTTATTTTTTTGTGATGGATTAAAGAATAATATTTTTTTGTTTTTTTTCAAAATTTTGTCTGAAATTTTACAATGGATTTATGTTGGATAAAAAATATTTTTTATTTATTTTTCCAAAAATGCTTTGCAATTTTGCAAAATATTTTTTGATAGATTATTTATTTATTTTCTCCAAAAATCCGTCCAAAATCCATTGCTATTTTGTGAAGAATTTACAATAGATAAAAATAATATTTTTTGTACATTTTCTTCAAAATTCTATCCCAAATACGTTACAATTTTGCAATGGATTTATGATGGATGATAGAATATATTTTTATTATTTTCTTTTTTTCGTCACAAATTCGTAGATAATATATTTTTTTAATATTTCTCCTTTTATGTCTCAACTTCATAGCAATATAGCTAAAGATTTATGACCCGAATATTGTCCATCTTTGTTTTATTTTCTATTTTGATCTCTTACAAATCAATTGCAAATTTGTCATAATATTGAAACGGACAATTCGTCGTAAAAACTGTATTTTCTTGTAACATGACATAAGATTATTGTCAAGAAAAAAACAACCTCCAGAGGTACTCTTTTTATCATCACAATTGCCAACATAAGCATCACTATACCTAAGAGGATGAGTATTTGCGTTTGTGCTTAAGTAGATTCCATACTTCATTGTGTGATTTTCATACTTTAAATTTATTATCAAGTGTGATTCTTTTGGCGTTAATTGATATGTTGCACATATTCCAACACTATAAGATATGTTAGGTGTGCTTGCATACAACAAGTCTCTAATAGTGCCTCTATACATATGTTGATCAACAAATTGACTTTTGACTTCCTTTGTCAATTTTTTATTAACATACGTGGGAGTTATGACAGACTTTGAATATTTGATATTCAACTTATTAACCACGTTAAGTGCATACTTCATTTGTGAGATAAAGATACCCTCTTTTAATTATTTAACCGGCAAACCAAGATGGAAAGTAAGTTCTCCAACCATACTCATCTCAAATTCTATTTGCATGAGTTCAACAAAATCCTTTGTAAGTTGTGTTGAGGTCAAGCCAAACATAATAGGATCAACATAGATTTGTACCACCATAACATGTGTTTTTAGTCTTTTGATAAACATAGTTTTATTAGCTTCCCCTTTGTTGTAGACTCTTGTCAACAGAAAGTTTGTCAATCTCTTGTACTATGTTCTTGATGCCTCTTTAAGTCCATAAAGTGCCTTCTTTAAGTTGTACACATGATTTTGATCATTTTTATAAACAAATCTCATTGGTTGTTCAACATACATCTTTTCTAGTAAGAATCCATTCAAGAAAGTACTTTTGCCATCCATCTATTGAAGTGTAAATCTTCTTGCACATACAACAGCCAGCAATAATTTTATAGATTCAAGTCGAGCTATTAGAGCAAATGTTTCATCAAAGTCCACCTCTTCAACATGGATGTATGCTTGTGCAACAAGCCTTGCCTTATTCCTTGTTATGTTGCATGTTCATTAGTTTTGTTGCGAAACACCCATTTTGTTCCAATTATATTAATGTTATTTGGATGTGCAATAAGTTCCCATATATCTTTGTACTCAAATTGTTGAAGTTCATCCTGCATGACAACTATCTAGAATTTGTTTGTAAACTTTTCTTTGGCATTCTTTAGCTCTAGTCTTGAAGTGTAACTAGCAAACTTCACCATCTCTTTATAGTTGATCTTTGACTTTCCTCTAGGTTTCCTCTTCTAATGATCAAATTTGATAATGATTTTTTATTTTTTATTCTTGAAGATAGCTTTCTATGTTGAACCTCTCCTTTTGTCAATTTTGAATCTATTGCACTGTCAGTAAACTTCTTTGGTTCTGTGTTGATCTCCACATTAATAGACTCTTGAGATTTGACAAGATTAAGTTCCTCCTCATCTGCTAGAGTTGTTCTTTCTTCTTTGTTGCAATAGCTTCCTCAATAACAACATTGATGGTCTCTATTACAGTTCAAGTTTTCTTGTTAAAGACACGATAGGCTTTACTATTGTTGAAGTAGCCAAGGAATACTCCTTCATCACTTTGGCAAAAAACTTGTCCAATGATTCTCTATTATTTAGAATTTAACATTTACTACTGAAAGGCCTAAGAGGAGGGTGAATTAGTTCTTTGTCTAATTTTCGAAAACTCTTTCTGTTTTATGAACTTGGTTTGAGAGGATTATATTCAATAACTTCAATGAGAATGTGATGAACTCAATGACAAAGCAATAAACAATTTCCGAACAAAGAACACAAGCAATTTATAGTGGTTCGATCTCTTCACGATCTACATCCACTACATTGAGTCTACACTCAAGGATTTCAACCAATCTACTATATGCTCAAATTCAATCAATTACACAAGAGGCTCACCACAAAATGGTTTTACACCAACAACCTCTTTTGCAATTTTACAAACAAGGTTCATCCTACCAAAAGGATTTTATATCTAAGTAACCTTGAATCAATATCTCAAGGATCACCCTTACCTAAAGGATTTTATGTTGCAAGATAACCTTGTATTGAGCAAGTAGATAACAAGATTGAATAGAGAATGGATGAGATATTCCCCCTGCTTGGTAGATGATTACACAATTTAGCACTACTTCACCTTGTTGTGTTTAGAATCTTGAATAATCACATGAAAGCACAAGACAAGAGAGAGCTCTAATAATTTCAAATGATTTTTGAATGTTAGGAGTTTTCAAGTGTTCAAAAGTTACAAAAAAATCTGAAGTTTAAGATTTTTATAGATTTTAAAAATCAGTTCAAACAGTCATAAAACGGCTAGTTTTTGAGGGGTTTGGACGACCGAACTTGATCCTCTGCGTCCGAACTGTCGTCCGAACATTACTGTGACATGTTGTCTGGGAAAGTTCAGATGACCGAACTTTGCCCCTTGCATCCGAACTTGTGTTCAAATTTCTCTGGAAAAACAGTAAGCATGTTCACAGTTTGGATGTCCGAACTTGCGTCCGAACTGTTCAAACTTTGTCAAAACATTTGAAAATCAGCCTCAATAAGTTTAACTCAAAAACCGTTACTAAAGCACTTGATCATTCAAAGTTTACTCAAAACCATTTAAGATTCAAAAACAACACTTGGTAACACAAAGTTAATTCAAAGACATTTAAGATTCAGAAATAAGTTATGTGGTCTCTTATGCATTCAATATATTCCAAGACAAACAAGTGGAAGGTTTACAAGAATATATCTATTTAGCAAGTGTAAACCTATACTAGAGTCTTTAAAGCCTTCAATCCATTAGACATGCTCTATGTTATTGATCCTTGATCACACTTGAGTTGTCCTTAACACTTTTACCTCCAAGGCAACAAGAACTCTTTACCTCTAAATCCAAAATCCTATCACACAAATGAAAAAAGAATTAGTCCTTATTAATGTTTGTCATTAATCAAAACTAATCAAAACTACAAAATTTGCCCTTAGGGCTAACAATCTCCCCTTTTTTGATGATGACAAACTTTGATGCAAAATGTGATGGATTTAAACAATGTAGTACAAAGAATTATTGATGTCAATGATGGATAATCCAATTTAGCACATTGACATTCAAATGGCTCAATATGAGCCTATGGCCCAACCATCCTCCATTTACCTCCTTCCTTCCAACACTGGGATAGAATATATAGAATTTAAGCATTAAAAAATCTTCTAAGAGAGGTTTTAAAGGTTAGAAAAGTTAAACAATGCTCCTCCTTAGATTGTACACATTTTCAAGAAATTTAAATTGTGGACTATGAGTCCAAACTGCAATAAATCTAACATAATGAATGTTTAAAGTGAAATAAAGCCTTCCAAAGGTTGTTCAAACATAATAGAAGTGATTAAAATAGATTTGGATCACTTTGAACAACAAAAGAGATCTTTTTGGCAACACAATATGGATGCATCCGAATTTCTGGACATGCATCCGAATTTCAAGATTTCAAGTTCGAACTGTAAAATATGTGAGATGAAAGTTATAATTTTTGAAAATAAGTTTTCCTAAGGTTGTTCAAATATGATAGGAAAGATTAAGATAGTTTTGAAACAATTTGAATAATAGAAAAACATTTTTGGCAAGAAAGTTTTGATGCATTCAAACTTTTGGTTTGCATCCGAACTTCAAGTCCAAACTTTTGGCAGCAATTTTGAAAAAGTGATTTTGCATTATCAAATAAACTATAGAAGTACTCAAATATGTATATCCACAATGACACTCAATTTAACTTTGCAAAACCACAAAACTTATACTTCTTTTTCAATCTCAACTCAACCATTTTCATAAAACAACAACATTATATGTATATATGCACAAGTCAACATTATAGCATCATATACAATCACATTCAATTTAAATGCCAAATGCAGCAGCCAAATTAAATATCAAAATGCAGCTAAACATAACAAAATATAACACATATTAAATTTCAAAATGCAGCTAAATATAACAAAATATAACACACATAGCACATAGCACATTTTGTCATCATTATTTCTCCCCCTTTGGTCATCACTCAAAGATGGGGTTAATGAAAATAAGACAACATTATCACATATCACATATAAGATATAAGTAGTATTTTCAACTACGACCAACAACAACAATAAGCAACAGTTTAGCACATTCTTGTAAGTCAACTTCTTTTTCCTTTCTAGCAGCAATTAAGCTTGGGGTAATCAAAGTATCATTAACCGAAGAAGTTCTCATCACTAATGTTTCGTCGTTGAGCTTTACAAAACTATTCCATAAATTAAAGAAAAGCATAGAAATTTACATAAGCCAAGATAGAAATGAAACATATAAGTTATACTAAGCACATCTAAGTAAATAAAATAGTAAAGAGATAGGATTGAAGAGATGATCAGTCTTGCGATGTCGATGGAGAGGCCTTGCTGAATCCCTTCTTGATTGCCACATGTTTGACTCTTCCTTGGCTGAAAGAGATAGTAAATGATGAAGTGATTTCTTCTCTCTCTATTAATGTTCTTTCTTGTGGCTCCTCTTGTACAACTTCATTTCTTTCTTCGTGTCTTTGATCATCATCCTTATTATCATCTTCATTATCACTATCATCATCTTCATCCTCTTTCTTTTCCTTGCCTTTCTTATCTCCTTTATCATCCTTGTCATCCTTAGCTTAAGGCCTGAGGGTCCATCACCACTTTGAACATTTCTTATTAAAATCTCCTCTATGTGCTTCACTCTTTTTCCAAACCATCTAGTTTTCCAAGAACCATTGGAGCAAAAGATTCAAAGAATTTGTACATTTTCTCCATTTCCTTGATGTGGTTGTTCAAGGCTTCTTGGAATGCCTTAACAACGATGGTGTCACCTCTAGTAATACCTTTACCACTAGTAGCTTCTTTGAGATTTAGATGTGATTGAGGAGTTGGAACTTCTTCAAAGAGTCTTCTCTTTGAGGGAGGTTGCTCCCCCTCACTTGATGTGTCATGTGTTCTCTTTGTCTTCATTTCTCTTGCCAGTGTTTTTCTTCATCTTCTTCTTTCTCAATCTCTTCACTTTCTTCAACCTCTGCTCTTTTTGAAGGAGTTTCTATTTTGGTTCTCCATATACCATCTTTATCAAGAACTAATTGCATCCTTCTAAGAGAACCACTAGTGTAGATTTCTCCACTCTTGAAAGCTTGTACTCTTACGGGAAGTTTGACTTGGAAGTATTTGAAAATCCTTGTTAATAATCTCTCATAAGGTAAAGCGTTGTTGACTGTTTTTCTTGGACTTATCATGTGCTTTAATGCCATAAATCCAAAAGTTAGTCTTCTATGCTCATGCAAGGCCAGCATTACCAACGGATGATTTATGTCCAAAATTAGGAATAATCATTGTGGTAATCATGTGATGCATAACCCTTCCTCTAGCATCAAAGGCTTTAATTTCCCTTTCCCTAATGGATCTAAATTCTCTACAATTTGTGAAAACTTCTTCAAATCTTTCATTTGTGAACAGTTCATGAATGAGTAATACTTTGCCCCATTATCATATACTCCACAAATTCTGTTAACTAAAGCATCATTAAACTCAAAATCCACTTGAGATACTCTAGATGAATACCATTGCACTACATTTTCTCCCACATGTTCAATTCTTTCTTCTTTGGGATTTGCATAAAACTCATATATAAAGGCAGGATAAAATTCATCATCAACTACTAGTAAACTACTCCATCCAATATCACCAAAAAGAGATAGAACATTACCCATATCAGATTCTTCTTGGTTCTTTAATAATCAATCCACCATCACCCTCCTTTGTTTTCCCTTTCCCTTTTTCAATATTTGCTCTCTTAGTCCTCACCATGATATTTTTATTTGAAAGGAAGTGAATTATGAGATGTACTTAGGGCTTAGAACTCAAAAATACAAGTGATTTGAAGTGAAAATGGTGAAATTTTAGAGAGATTTGGGTTTGGAAGCAGGTGGGTAATATGGATTTTGAGAGAGGAGAGAGTTTGGAAGTTAAAAAGTGTGAAAAATGACTGTTCAAATTCATTTAAATCCGTTGCAACTGCATAATTTGAACGATTGAATATTCAGGTCTGCGTCCAAATGTGCATCTGAACTTCTCTATTTCTTCAATTTCAGAAAATTTGAACGACCGAATTTTCTATCATGCGTCCCAATCTTTTTGTCTAAAATTTTCTGGAGAAAGTTTGGACGACAAAATTTTTCTCAATGCATCTGAATTATGCGTTCGAATATTCTCTGTTTCTCCCATACTTCAACACACGCATTAGTAATTGAATTTTGAGATACCCAAAAGCCTTCTTAGATAACTGAACCTTTCCTCAACCAAAGGCTTGGTAAATATATCAGCAATTTGATCATTTGTATTCACATAGTCCAATCATATATCTCCTTTAGCTACATGATCACGAATAAAATGATGTTTAATCTCTATATGCTTAGTCCTAGAATGTTGAATGGGATTTATGCTTAAATTGATAGCACTGGTATTATCTTATAGTATAGGCACACAATTGAACTCTAGACCATAATCAAGTAGAGTGTGTTTCATCCATAGCACTTGAGCACAACAACTACTGGTGGCGATATATTCAGCCTCTGGTAGATAAGGACACACATGCTTGTTTTTTTATATTCCAAGATATAAGACAACTACCAAAAAATTGACAATGACCACTAGTGCTTTTACGCTCAACTTTACATCTGGCATAATCAGCATCTGACTATCAAACAAGGTAAAAAGATGAAGATTTTGAAAAGCAAAGACCATAATCATGTGTATCAATCAAATAACGAAAGATGCATTTTACAGAACTTAAATGAGACTCTTTAGGACAAGATTGAAATCTAGCACATAAGCATACAACAAACATGATATCTAGTCTACTCGCGGTAAGATAAAGCAAACTCCCAATCATACCTCTATATGTTTTTTCATCAACATTTTTACCTTTATCATCTTTATCAAGTTTAGTTGATGAGCTTATTGGAATGCTTATCCCTTTTGCTTGATCCATTCCAAATCTTTTCAATAGCTCTTTGGTGTACTTTGCTTGATTTATAAAGACTCCATCCTTAGTTTGCTTAATTTGTAGCCCATGAAAGAAATTGGGTTCTCCCATCATGCTCATTTCAAATTCATTTTGCATTGATTTGGCACACTCATCACAAAGAGATGTATTAGTAGCACCAAATATGATGTCATCCACATAAATTTGCACAAGTAAGATATCATTATTGCAAGAGGTTTTTAAAAATAATGTTGTATCAACTTTTCCTTTTGAAAATCCTTTTGAGAGTAGAAAGCCACTTAGTCTTTCATACCAAGCTCTAGGAGCTTGTTTCAATTCATAGAAAGCATTGGCTAGCTTGAAAACATGGTTAGGAAACTTTTCTTGAGTAAAGCCGGGTAGTTGTTCCACATAAACCTCTTCCTCAATAAAACCATTTAGGAATGCACTTTTAACATCCATTTGAAATAGTTTAAATCCTTTAAAACAGGCAAAAGCTAAAAGTATTCTTATGTATTCAAGTCTAGCTGTTGGATCAAAAGTTTCATCATAATCAATGCCTTCTTCTTGATTGAATCCTTGGGCAACAAGTCTAGCCTTATTTCTAACAACTTCTCCTAGTTCTTTTAATTTGTTTCTAAAAGTCCATTTTGTACCAATGACAGAATGATCATGAGGTCTTGGATAAGAGTCCAAACTTTGTTTCTTCCAAATTGATTTAGCTCCTCTTGCATAGCAATAATCCAAAAATCATCACACAAGGCATCATCAATGTTTTTAGGCTCAATATGAGATAAAAGAGTAAAGTTTTCAATAAAGTATCGCCTTGTTTGAAATCCTTGAAAGACCACCAATGATTTGATCCTTAGGGTGGCATCTTGCATATCTTAGATCTTTTGGAAGCTCTTGGTCATTACTAGGTTGGCCATCTTGTTCTTGTTTCATTATTTCTTCTTCTTTGGTATGTTCTTCCAAAGTTGGTGCTTGAGATGAGTTTGATTATCAATCATTGAGGTACCTACATCATCTTCATTTCTTCTTTCAAGATAAATGTTAGATTCATTAAATGTCACATGAATGGTTTCCTCAACACATAATATTCTTTTGTTATAAACTCTATAGGCCTTTTTATTTGATAAATAACCAAGAAATATACCTTCATCTGATTTTCTATCAAATTTTCCCAGGTTATCATGAGTATTCAAGATAAAACACTTACAACCAAAAACCTTAAAATAAACAATTGAAGGAGTTTTATCAAATAGAAGTTCGAAAGGTATTTTTCGTAGAAAAGATCTTAAAAGAACTCTATTCATTACGTAACAAGTAGTATTTACAGCTTCGACCCAAAAATATTTTGGTAAAGAGTTTCACAAAGTATTGATCTAGCCATCTCTTGTAAAGTTCTATTTTTTCTTTCAAAAACACCCATTTTGTTGGGGTGTTTTGGCAACGGGAAAATTATGTGTAATACCATATTCATCACAACATTGGGTAAAGTGTTGATTACGAAATTTTCTTCCATTATCACTTTTAATAGAAATCAATTTGCACTCAAGGGAGATTTGGACCTTTTTGAAAAGTTTTACAAATTCATAAAAACCTTCATCCTTTTGAGCTAGAAAGATCACCCATGTAAATCTTGAGAAATCATCAACAATCACATACGCATACCTCTTACCAACAAGACTAGTGGTCCTCATTGGTCCAAACAAGTCCATATGAATAAGTCCATGCTCACATGACCTAATCTCCTATGCCATAGATATCCATCATTATCATGAATGGCAAGACATTTAATATCATTTGCAACAAGTTCATCAAGATATAGTACATATACATTTCTAACCCTATTTGCAACGAAAATAGTTTTGCTACTTACAATATCAAGAATAGTACAAGTGTCACATTTAAATTTAACTTTACAATCATTATCACATAATTGACTAATACTGAGTAGATTATACTTCAAACCATCAATAAGTAATACTTGCTTAATGAGAGGGAAAGAACCTTTACCAATATTATCAATTCTAAGTATTCTTCCCCTCTTCTTATCACCGAATGTGACAAAACCTTCACTTGTTGCTTGAAGTTCACTAACAAGTGAGGCATTTCCAGTCGTGTGTCTTGAGCAGCCACTGTCAAGAAACCACTTAGTGGTGCTTGATCTTGGAGCAAAATGAACCTACACCAAATTTGAGAAAGTGACTTTTGGTATCCACATTTTCTTGGGTCCAAGGGAGTTAGTGAAGATTCCTTTAACTCTCCAAATGGTTTTAACACCATTTTTTTATTTTTCTTTTCACATAACATTTTGAAACTTTGTGTCCATGTCTACCACAATACGTGCAACATGTATGAGGCATTGAAATAGAAATAGCTTTAGCTAAGAAGGTTTTATATTTTGGTACACTATTTTCATGAATGTAGCCAAGACCATTTTTCATACAAAAGGATCTTTGAGATCCATGTAGTTTGTTTAGATTTTATTTTCCATTTGTAAAATTTTCAATGCATAATGTAAGGTCATCAACTTTCTTTCTCAATATTTCATGATCACTAAGCATTGTTTAGAGAAATGATTTTTGTGCAACGATCTTTATTTTCAAGAGATATGTTTTATAAAGCTACATTTAAAATTTCCTTTTCAATGTTTAAACAATTAATAGATTCAAGAAGTTTTCCATTTTCACAAAATAACTTTGAATTCTCATTCAATAACTCATTAATTTTGGTTTCATTTCCTTATTCCTTTTTGAGGCCTTTTTCAATTTTTCATACATCTCAACAAGTAAATCACTAGGATCAATATCATCATCACAACAAGTGGAAATTGAAAGAGTAGATTGTACCTCATCATCTATTGCCATAAAGCATATGCTGGCTTTCCCTTCCTTATCATCTTCACTTTCTTGTTGGCCCCAAGTGCTAGCAAGTCTCTTTCCTTCTTGATAGATTTATTTTTGAGTTTGATGTCTCTTTCCTTTTCCAAAGCTTTAGGACAATCGGCAACAAGATGTTCGGTGCTTTTGCATTCAAAGCATTAAGGATTGAATGATGATGACTGTCCACTTTTCTTGAGTGTCCTTTTTCCTTTCTTGAGAAATTTTCTTTTTATAAAATCTCTTGAATTTTCTTAATGACATAGTCATCTCCTCATCTTCACTAGTTCGATCTTCGTCACTTGATGATTTCTCTTGTTCACTAAGATGATTGGAGGTTTGAAGTACAACTCAATTTCTTCCCTTCTCTTCATCTTCAATATCATTTAATCTCTTGACCTTCATCTCATGTGTAAGTAGTGATCTGATGAGCTAAGTGGAAGAGTTTTTAAGTCTTTTGATTCTTCAATAGCAAGAGTCTTCAGTTTCCAAGACTTTGGTAGAGTATCCAATATCTTTCTATTTTGTTCTCCAATTGTGTAGTTCTTCCCATAGTCTTTTAGACCATTGGAAATGTTAGTAAATATTGTGAACATATCACTGATATTTTCACCTTACTTCATGGTGAATAGCTCATAATCTCTTACTAGCATAGCAAGTTTTGACTCCTTTACTTGATTTGTTCCTTCATGTGTTACTTAAAATAGTCTCCACATATCATGAGCGGTGTCTCATCCACTAACTCGATTGTATTCATTCACATCTAGTGTATAGTTCAAAATGTTCATGGCTTGGAAATTCAATGTCATTTTCTTCAAATCACTCTCATTAAATTCGTCTATAGGCTTTACCTATATAGTAACTCTATCAGCTCTCATTTTCATTGGTATGTAAGGACCTTTCTCAACAATATTCCACAAATCAAAGTTAATAGAACAAATATATATCTTAACTCTAGATTTCCAGAATGTGTAATTTATTCCGTCAAACAAAGATGGTATATTTTTGGAAGATCCTTCCAAATAAGGTAAGTTTGAAACATTAGCCATAAGATCTTAACTTTTAGGTTGTAAAACAACACAAAGAAGCCCTTGCTTTGATACCAATTGAAAGACCTAAGAGGGGGTGAATTAGGTATTTGGCTAATTTTTGAAAACTCTTTCTTGTTTTATGAACTTGGTTTGAGAGGATTATATTCAATAACTTCAATGAGAATGTGATGAACTCAATGGCAAATCAATGAACAATTTAAGAACAAACATCACAATCAATTTATAGTGGTTCGATCTCTTCACAATCAACATCCACTACTTTGAGTCTACACTCATGGATTTCAACAATCTACTATATGCTCAAATTCAATAAATTAACAAGAGGCTCACCACAAAATTGTTTTACACCAATAACCTCTTTTGCAATTCTACAAACAAGGTTCACCATACCAAAATGATTTTATATCTAAACAACCTTGAATCAATATCTCAAGGATCACCCTTATCTAAAGGATTTTATGTTACAAGATAACCTTGTATGGAGCAAGTAGATAACAAGATTAAATAGAGAATGGATGAGATATTACCACTGCTTGGCAGATGATTACACAATTTAGCACCACTTTACATTGTTGTCTTTGGAATCTTGAATAATCACATGAAAGCACAAGACAAGAGAGAGCTCTAATAATTTCAAATGATTTTGGAATGTTAGGAGTTTTCAAGCGTTCAAAAGTTACAAAAGTCTGAAGCTTATAGCTTTTATATATTTTGAAAATCAATTCCAACAGTCATAAAACGGCTAATAACGGCTAGTTGCAGAGGAGTTCAGATGACCGAACTTGATCCTTTGCGTCCAAACTGTCGTACGAATATTGATGTGACATATTGTCTGGAAAATTTTGGACGACCGAACTTTGGCCCTTACATCCGAACTTGTTTTCGAATTTCTCTAGAAATATAGTAACCACGTTCACAGTTTGGACATCCGAACTTGCGTCTGAACTATTCAAACTTTGTCAAAACATTTGAAAATCAGCCTCAATAAGTTTGAAATCATTTTGTACTAAAAGATAAGTCATTCAAATTTTACTCAAAACCATTTAAGATTCAAAAACAACACTTGGTAACACAAAGTTAATTCAAAGCCGTTTAATATTCAAAAAAAGTTTTGTGCTCTCTTATACATTCAATAGATTCCAAGACAAACAAGTGTAAGATTTACAACAATATATATATTTAGCATGTGTAAACCTACACTAGAGTCTTTAAAGCCTTCAATCCATAGGATATGATCTATATTCTTGATCCTTGATCACACTTAAGTTGTCATTAGCACTTTTAGCTCCGAGGCAATAAGAACTCTTTGCTTCTTAATCCAACAATCCTATCACACAAATGACATAAGAATTAGTCCTTATCAACGTTTGTCATTAATCAAAACTAATCAAAACTACAAGATTTTCCTTTAGGGCTAACAACTACCAATAACATAAAAATAGGTCAAGTTTGGCTTACGTCCTGTCCACATTTCATAGGTAGTTATAGTAGTGTAAGGCCTTAGATATGTTTCCTTTATGACATATATTACAGTGTTAATAGTGTTTGCCTATCATCTTTCCAATATTTCCTTGGAGTTCAATATCACCCAAGCCATTTCTTGGATTTTGCTATTATTCCTTTCCACCACACTATTCTGTTGAGGTGCCTTTGGTGCAAAAAAGTCCCTATTGAATACCATAATCAACACAAAATTTGTTAAATTGTTGGTTCTCAAACTCCTTACCATGATCACTTCGTAGTTTGTATAGAGTTGAACTTTTTTTTGTATGTGTAGCTTTAAATATAACCTTTGAAATGCACCAAAGGCTTCTTATTTTTGTTTAAAAAATTCAACCCAAGTGTTTCTAAGGAGATCATCAACACGTACCAACACATATCTTTTGCCTCCAACACTTTCTATTTGAGTAGGACCAAAAAAATACGTGTGCATGAGCTCTAATATTCTGAAAGTATTGATCTCTATTGTTTCCTTGTAAGAAGACTTTCTTTGCTTTCCAATTTGACACGAGCCAACTATCTTATTCTTGGAACCATCACCAAAAGATCATTACCTCATTTGTAAGGTTTGTAGTTCAGCAAGACTTCTTTTAGCATGTCATATATTAAGATAGGTATTGTCAAGGTTCCATACATCATTCATACGTGCTGTGAATGCCACATTTGCAATATGTCCTTTGAGTTCTGTCTTTTTGACCCAAATCCACCTTTGTCTAGTTGTCTACCTATACTTGTTAAACTTAGTTTTCACAAGATTCCACCCTTATTGCAAATCTTTGATGAGTCTAAAAAAATGTTCCAAATATGTTTTGCAAGAGAACAATAGTCACAAATAACATAGGGATTTTTGAGTTTTCTGATGAATTTTCTTTTGTTAGTGTTAATGTATCCCAGACTTGTCAAATCTTTGGAGGGTTTGCCAGAAGATAGAATTTCATCAAACTTCATCTCCCTTGTGTTTAGACTTTCAATGTAGCATTTTGCTTTCACAAGTTTGTCATTACCGAGCTGCAGCTATTCAACATGGAATTGTACCTATTATTGAAGTTGTTCACACTCTGGTTGAATTGAACTATTTTGTTGTTAATGTTTATGATTTTTCTCCTTCAACCACTTGTTTATCTCAACAATTTTCAACTATTTTGTGTACATTAGCTCATATTTAATTCTTAATTCCTCATAGGCAACTTCATCATCATCAATCTCTGAATCATCATCCTCTGTTTCACTCTTGTCTGACTGCATTTTTGCACTTGAATGAAAGGTTACAAAGTTGCAAATATGATTTGCTTCTTCATCATCATCATCGCTATTACTGATGTTAGACTCTTTATCATCATCACTCCACGTAGTGTTGTATGATTTGTTTTTTGTCAAATTGTTTGCATATTCATTTTGAGTATGACAAACTCTCCCTCATTCCCAAAATCTAATGCTGTTATCTTTTCTGTCAAAGTCATTTGAATAACTAATTTTCCTGTTTTCATCTCCTTTTCTTGTACCCTTGTTGAACTTCCACTTGTTAATCTTTATGCTTTCTTTTTTTTAGCATCTTGCTCAATTTTTTTTGTCAACAAGGCAATGTTGTCATTGTCAAAATTAGTTTGGGCTACTTCCGAGTTTTATTTTGCCATCAGTGCAACACATTGTTCTTACTTTAAGTGTTGAGATGCATTTCAAAGGTTTGCAAGGATCTCAGTAACTAGTCAAGGTTCAACTTTGATAGGATTCTAACTTCCTCAATAGCTACAACTTTGGCAATAAATCTTGGTGGTAAGGATCTCAAGGTTTTTCGCACCAATTTTTCTTAAAAGTATTTTTTGGCAAGTTGAAATGCTTGATTTGAAATATCCTGCAATTTGCTATTAAAGATGGAGATAGTTTCATCTTTTGCCCTTCTTAACTCGTCAAATGAGAGGCCAACATTTGTAACTATGACATCCTGACATTACTCATTCCTTACAAACTCTTTGGAATGCCTCCCATGTTTCTTTGGTAGATTAACAGGTTGAGATTAACTTGAATTTCTCCATATCAATAGCCGCAAACTATCATTCATTGAATTCATCATTCGTTCAACATTTGTCCAATACATCACAACATAGTTCACCAGCTTTTATAGTTATAAAAAATCTGAAATAGTTAGAGGAAAGGATGGAATTGTAATTAATTATAAAAAATTAAATAATAATACAAAATTTGATGGATATTTCCTACCACATAAAGAAAGTTTGATAAATATGACCAAACATAAAAATATATTTTCTAAATTTGATTGTAAAAGTGGCTTTTGGCAGATAAAAATGCATCCTAATAGTATACCATATACAGTCTTCTCTACCCCACAAGGACAATACGAATGCATGGTTAGTCATGCCTTTTGGATTAAAAAATACTCCTCAAATATTTCAGAGAAAAATGGACAATATATTTAGAGATTACAATTATATTTTTGTATATGTAGATGATATATTAATTACATCAGATAATATTCATGATCATTTAAAACATTTAAATATGTTTTATAAACTTTGTATTGATCATGGTTTAGCCTTATCCAAAAAAAAATCAAAAACCTTACAAAATAAAATAGAATTTCTTGGAATGCATATAGACAAGAAAAGAATAGAATTATAAAATCATATTCTAGAAAAAAATAACTGGATTTCCTAATAAATTAATTGATAAAAAATAAGTACAAATTTTTTTAGGAATATTAAATTATGCATCATATTTTATAAAAAATTTATCTGCATTAAAACAACCTTTACAAAGTACATTAAGAAAAGATAAAATCTTTTCTTTTGATCAAATATTAGAAAATCAAATAAAATTAATAAAAGAAAAATGTAAACCATTGTCAAAACTGCAACTTCCAGCTGATAATGACGATTTAATACTTGAGGCAGATGCTTCAGAAAAATTTTGGAGTGGCGTCCTAAAAAAGATAGATTATGACAACCATAATAAGATAGGAGAATCCTTATGCAGATATACACCTGGTACATTTAGTGACAGATAAAGTAGATATTATATCAATGAAAAAGAATTACTTACTGTAGTTAAAAGCTGTAAAAAATTTTATTATTTTCTACTACCAAAGAGATTTTTATTATGAACAGATAACACTTAAGTAAGAGCATTTATTCAAAACAATTTACCTTCTAGACCAGAATACAAAAGATTGATTAGATGGGAAAGTCTATTGTCTGAATATATGTTTAATATTGAAACTATTAAAATTGACAAAAATATTTTGGCAGATTTCTTAACTAGGGATGGCGGAGATACGTAACCGGATTTATAATCATTTTGAAGATATGAATCAAGAAGTCCAAAAAAATAATGAAAATTTATCTGATCTACTTGACATAGCTAATCTTCCTGGAATGACTAAGGAAGTAGCTGAACTATTGCTTGTTGAATACAGATTAATTAGTTTTAGACTTAGAATATATGATATGGCCGATTTCATTCTTATATTTTTTTCCGTTTCAAAATGATAAACTTTATTATTTTTATCGTTTCAAAATACTATCAATAAATTTTTATATTATAATTTTTAATTTCTTTTTCTCTTTTTACTTTTCATTATTATATTTTTTCAAAGTACCTTATGTCAATTACAAGACACTTATTCGTATGCAATAATTGAAATGCATATCTTATTTAATGTCCTCCTCTTGTAGTCACAATATGTAGCTATATGTTTAACACATGTAAATAAAATTAAATTGTACCAAAAAATTAAATTTTGAGTTATATATAAGTTATAAGAATCCGATACTTTTCATTGAAAAATAACTCTAATTGTAAATATCGTATGCTAAAAATAGAATGAATTAGGAAGGATTGTGAGGTGGTGTTGGAAATATTACCAAATAATTATCCCTTCGTTTCAAAAGAATTGATTTAAATTTTATAGAAAAGTCTAATAGATATTTATTTAATATTAAAATTAAATGGTTAGTTAAAAAATAAATTAATTTTAAAAAAATAAAATATTTAAATAATTAGTGAAAAAATAATAAATAAATATTTTATATTTAAATATTACAAATATTTTGAAACCGATAGAAACAAGCATTTTGCAACAGGGAATGACATAGTAATTGGGAAAGTGCTGGCCTAGGCTACAAGAAAATGCCCTTGAAAACATCTTCGTCTTGGCCAAATGGCCATGGATCACTACCCAGTTTAATTTGGGCCAAGAGAAAACCGAATTAAATTCTGCATAGGTACAATCCGATTTTACAGATCTATAGTTCAATTCAATTTTTTTAAAAAAAATCAAAATTAAATGAAACTGAAATCTTTTTGAGAATTAGGAATAGAAAATCAGATGTTCACTATCAACCCAATACTACACTAATATCAAAGACACCGCGAATGAGATTGAATAGAGTTTGAATTTGAGATTTTAATGAGATTGAATAGAGTTTGAATTTGAGATTTTCTATGTTGCGTATCTTCAAAATACATTATTTGTAAAATAGAATAAAACTTAGTGAAAAATCAGTATTGATACTCCAAATCCTCTCAAATACTGTTTTCCGTGCCAAATAACTCTATTGAATTCGATACCTATTGTCTGGCAGAAGAAACTTTAACTAATTGGGACATTTTACATAATTTGTATTATATGGTGTGTATTTTAGTTATTAATTATTTTTATGTTTTATAGTTTTTCCTTTTAAAATAAGTTTTCACATTATTTTGGTAATTTTCATAAGGCATATATTTAAGGTGACCATGGCCATTGCTATGGGATATATTTAATGCGCAATGGAAAATTATTGTCTTGGCATGATTTTGATTCGATTGATTATTATTTTTTCTAATGGTGTTCCAAGACCCATTGCGTCAAGTTAGATTTTAGCATCAAAATGTACGATAAATTATTATTTCACGTGATATCAAGATCACAAACTCGAGTTTAGTAAAATTCTTTACATGATGACAAGGAAAATAAAGAAATTTTTTTTTATCTGAACCTTGGAGGAAATCGTGCCTAAAAAAAACCTTCCAAGAATAAAGCTCCATACAATCATATTGAATTTGGGTGGAAGTTTGTTATACTTGGAGCAATAATATAAAATTAGACAAGAGAATAGAGAAAAGGAGGGAGAAATAACTCAAGAATATGAACAATTTTATTAATGTCATAGTATAATCTCTCCATACAAACTCACAAAATAAGTATTTTAGGAACATAAACTCTATTAGGAAAGAAAATCTAAATCGATTGGGAGTAATATTTTGAAAATCTAGATTTTTTCAGAAAACTGATTAATTATGGACATTCACATACTTTAGTAGTTTCCTAACATGGACGGATTAATTGGAGGACACTGTTTTACATTCAAACAAATAGAAAACAAAAGAATTATGGAGTGACTATGGAAATAGCTCCTTCTATTAATATCAAGATTCTGCTTTAATTATAAATTTTTATGGGCATATAAATAAGGGACGATCCCTTCCAGCTTTCGGTAAACAGAAGTCCGGCATGTTTTGCTTTAAGGGTATGATCAATACTTTCGTCCCCCTTACGTTTGCTCTGTGCGTGCCTATGATGTCTCGTTCATGCTTAGAGCAGGGATTATTCCTCTTTGTATCTCCTGTTTGGCACGAAGGAACTCTCCCAGTGCATTTTCTTGCTCACTAGGGTTTGAATTTGAGTGACACAAGAGTGTTGATGGGCAACGCCAGAGATGATATACTATCTGCTATTTTAGCGAAGATTCAGATTATTGATAAACTTTTTGGATGTTCCCTTAAAGAAAAATCGTGTTGTATTTCAGGGTTTGATCTTCATTAACATTGTAGCACGTATTGTAAAAATTAACAGAGTCACATATCTGTTTTTCTTACAATTTCCTTCTCTTTCTCTCTCTGTTTCTCGTTACGTACTCTTTATACAACCCATTAATTTTTCAGGAAAGAAAAGTTCGAAAAAGTCGAAGGATGCAAGTCCAGGAAAACAGCCTGCGGCTGGAACAAGTGGAGCTTCCCAGAAACGTGCAGCAAACAAGACCAATAGCAGCAGCCATGAAGAACGTGGCGGGTCAGAAGTTGCAGGAGCATTAACAAATCCTCCGACTAAGACGCCGGAATATCACGATTCCGATTCCGATTCCGTTTCATCTGTGGAACACGAGCCGTATTACCCAGACTACAGACCAAAAGGAAGCAGTGGCCATAACGAAAAAGAGCCGTATTGCCCGGACCATAATCCGATAGGATACAAATGCTGATGGCAGATGAGATGGCGACAAGAAAAAGAAAGAAGAAAACTATTTACATTTTTTGAATGATATAAAGAGTGCTAGTTATTTAATTCTTTTGCTTGCAATCTCTAAATAATAAATAAATTTAATCTCGATAAATTGCCAAGTTTAAATAATGTACCATGCGTATATGATTGATTATTATTTTTAAAAGATATAAATTTTTACTATATGTAAGTTCATGAATATTTAGGTTCGACGCAATTTTTACTGCATGTAATTTTATGTTAAGTTAAAATATGACATCCAATAGGATACAAATGCTGATGGCAGATGAGATGGCAATAAGAAAAAGAAAGAAGAAAACTATTTACATTTTTTGAATGAGAAAAAGAGTGCTAGTTATTTAATTCTTTTGCTTGCAATCTCTAAATAATAAATAAATTTAATCTCGATAAATTGCCAAGTTTAAATAATGTACCATGCGTATATGATTGATTATTATTTTTAAAAGATATAAATTTTTACTATATGTAAGTTCATGAATATTTAGGTTCGATGCAATTTTTACTGCATGTAATTTTATGTTAAGTTAAAATATGACATCCAATAGGATACAAATGCTGATGGCAGATGAGATGGCAATAAGAAAAAGAAAGAAGAAAACTATTTACATTTTTTGAATGATATAAAGAGTGCTAGTTATTTAATTCTTTTGCTTGCAATCTCTAAATAATAAATAAATTTAATCTCGATAAATTGCCAAGTTTAAATAATGTACCATGCGTATATGATTGATTATTATTTTTAAAAGATATAAATTTTTACTATATGTAAGTTCATGAATATTTAGGTTCGATGCAATTTTTACTGCATGTAATTTTATGTTAAGTTAAAATATGACATCCAATAGGATACAAATGCTGATGGCAGATGAGATGGCAATAAGAAAAAGAAAGAAGAAAACTATTTACATTTTTTGAATGAGAAAAAGAGTGCTAGTTATTTAATTCTTTTGCTTGCAATCTCTAAATAATAAATAAACTTAATCTCGATAAATTATCAAGTTTAAATAAAGTTTTAAACTTTTATTATATGTAAGTTCACGAATACTTAGCTTCAAAGAAATTTTTACTAAATGTAATTTTATGTTAAGTCAAAATATGACATGCAATTATGGAAAGAATTAAATAAGCTCTGTAGCAGTCTTTATGGTAATACAGCTGATCAAGCAAGTGAAGAATATATTGAAGGCTAGCATCAAATATTTGCGTACTATGATTTAATTGATGAGTTATATTTTCATTAATCATTCATACTTAAGAAATAAAAAATCAAGAAGAAAATTGATGCAAACTACAATACAAAAGAGAAATTCTAGCTCTTGTTACGTTTCAGTTGATTTTGGGTTAGAAAATGAGTCTAAAGAAAGAAAAAGAAACTCAAAATCCTGTTACAAAAGACGACTAGTTTATAGACCGACTCGTGCAATGCAGGGGTCATATCATGAAAATTTAACCAAAGAAAATTTGAAAATTATTTTTAAGGAAAATTTTAAAAAAGAGTATGAAATAATAATTACAAAATATAAAAATAGCAAAAGATTTAAATTTAAGAAAAAAAATAACAAAATCTATTCACTTCTTCCCATTTAATTTGTTACCCATTGCTCCCAAAACCTATCATGCAAGAGGCGTCAGCAAGTCCCCGACTCGCACAATCGAAGCATTGCGCAAGTCCCGGACTTGCGCAATTGTCCTTTAAAAGTTCAAAATTCTGATCATGCCAACTCTTTTAAAGTATGTTTTTACAAAAATGGTGAAATTAATTACTGAAAAATAAAGTGGTACATAAACAAAGATTAAAAATATAAAAATTACCGCCCTAAACTTGCATCTTCCTCCTTATTACATCCAACGGAACCACAAAAGTAGGAGTTATTGCTCCTAATATAATCACTTATAATTTTGTAAATCCACCAATTAATTACACATTTGAGCAAAATCCAAATCCTTCTGAACATTGTGAACACTGAAATAAAATTCTCCACAAACACGCTAATCTTGAAACAAAGAAAGGACAAAGGCAACATTCTCAAAACACGTATGGCAGATAAGTAGCAAGCTGGCCTTTCTGTAAATATTACAAAACCTTAGTTTTGACAAATGTGCTTCCTGAACTGTAAATTCATCATCTTAGAAATAAACAATATATATATATATATATATATTATTACAAAAGTTTTAGAAAATAGTTAATAGCAGAGCATAAAAGAAAGTTTAAATAAGATTAAATTATTGAGAGTAAAAAAAATAGTTGAAAAGACCTTGAGAAAAAATAGAATTTGAAAATAATCTTAATTTAATCATTAGAATTTGAAAAGGTTTTTCTTCAAAATTTTAAATACATTTGGATAAATTCAAGAAACAATATAAAATTTCAATTTATGTTAAAATACATGAATCTACTAATTATCTTGATTTTGATGATATATAATTAATTTTACAACCAATCAATCTATAAACAATATTAAACAATAAATTTTTAAACTTTTGGATACAACTAATGATCTTGAACTTATCGTAAATTTACTTATTTTATATATATACCTCTAGCTATAATATAGATACATAAATCTACTATAAAATTAATACATAATGTTATAATTATTATTTTGAATACACTAATTTGGAAAGATGCGTTGATATGAAAGAGCTAAAAATGTCAGGGATGAAATCTCATGGTTGTCATGTATTTATGGAGAGATTATAGAAGTCTAACTTAGCTAATTAAACTAACTTAACTATTTTAGTTTGCAAGAGAGAATTCAATTGAGAAACAATACTTGAATGATTAATTCCCCTAGAATTACGTTTGTGATAGAAATGTCCCTTGGTTGATAAATTTCACTTCTTATGTTTGATGAAATTCCAATGACAAAACTCATTCTCTCTCTAGATGAAAGTTCTCTACTCTTAAATTAATTATTTGAAATCACTTTCTAACCAATTCAACCCAAGAATGCAAGAAGAATTGTGAATTTCTAATTAGATTTCTCTAATTATCAAGAAAATTTTGAGGTTTCTATCTCTAGTCACCGGAATCATCCCCATTGTTTGTCTATGATCTATTTCACTCTTTCTTTCTCAATTCCAAGTGAAAATTTCCAGATTATGAATCAATTGTCAATCACCCTTCCTTTCTCAATTCCAAGTGAAAAAATTCAAGATTATGCATCATTAATCTGCTAAATCAATTCAACCATTCAAACCCACAAACAATCTACAAGAAATTTGAATTCAATCAACAAGGAAATAATTCATTCACATAAGTAAAATCTAGGATTCATACCCATCCAAGTATTCAAAAGATTATCTCATCAACATATTACAATTTAAAGAACATAAAGCAATAAAGCAAGAGTAAGAATTGCTCATTTTCATTGCGAAAATCTTCTTTTCTTCAAGGCTTGAAGTTCTTCATATCTTTGTTGAGAAAATTGAAGCTTTTTCCATGGATCTTCAAGGTGGATGTTCTCATTCTTCAAAGATTCAATCTTCTCTCTTGATTTCTCTTGCAAGATTGATGGATTGGAGGAAGAATTTGGTGTGTTTTCTTGGTGTTTTGCAGCCTCTCTAGCCAACCCTAGCTGCCTTCTCTTCTTGCCCTTAAAGGGTATTTAAATACGGCCCAAAAGAGGACAAAAGCAGCAGAGAAATAGCTTCAGATTGACACAAACGGTGCCGCTTGCTCCCAATTTTGGTGCAAGGTTCTGCTGCACGATTGTGACACTGTTTTGACTTTTAGGTGAATTCAGAGCATTAAATCGGCTGATCGAGGTCTTGGTGTCTTCCAAAAATTTATAGATCAGGATCTTAGTTTCCCATAGAGCTTTAACTCACATAATTTGGCATCTAGAACTCAAGATATGATTGTTATACCAAAATGTGGTAAAACTGGAACACAATGCAGGATAGGTGAATTTGCAGCATCAGTAAAGTAGGAAAACGATTTACCATTTTGAAAACTTCATAATGTCCTCTATAATTTTACAGAAGACACTTTTGTATTTAAAATCATCATGGAGGTCAAAATCTCAATTGAAATTTCTCTACCAGGCTGTTTTTCCTTTGCATTTCTCTGTTTTTCTTCATTGTCTAAAATCTCTTTGTTTGATTCATTTAATTCCAAATCTTCAACAAACTTACTTAAAGCAAATAAAAGATAAAAGGAGTGCAAATGGTGATTAAAACACCAAAATTTAGCAAAAATGTGAGCTCAAAATGATCATTATATAAAGCACAAATATGGAATACCAAACTCCCCTACACATAGACATTGCTTGTCCCCAAGCAATAATACGAAACAACTAAGTTATTTGAACAATAATCCACAAGAAATAAAAGGTGTTTTGAAGTATTACAAAGGAGTGCAAAACAAATAAAGCATTACTTCTTTAGAAATCTTGACTAATATACATAATCAATCTAAAAGTCATCCTAAGTATCCATGACAAAGATTAAACAATCACCCCCTTGTTTACAATGCAAGCAAGAATCCGTGTGTGTGTATATGTCCAACCAATGAAAATGTTCAACAATTATAAGAGTGAATTTTATGTTATTAGCCAAGGAATTCTCATCAAGAAAGCATAATACCCCATAAGCCCAGCATTCGCAAAACCTCTCCACTAATACAGTAATCAAAATTTAACCTCGATTAGGTAGGACTTTTATGCTTATCACTTTAGGCTCAGGAAAAGTTTAGGGTGCCAAACAAAAGGTAAGGAATTCAAAGTCAAAGAAATGAGAGCTAAAGAGAAAGGAATGAGAGATAAAACAAAAGTAATAACCCTTATTAGCAACAAGGAATATCACTATTCCCCTATATTCAACCACAAACTCTAATTCTCTACCAAATCCCTTCACTTTGGATTCAACCACTTACACATATTAAGCTTCAACCCACAACCTTTCCATCATCACCCATCTTTGTCAACCCATAAATTTAACCTCAATCATGACAAAATTCACAATAATAATAATGAAAACATATATATATCTTGAAGGCATCTAGAAATGTAAGAAACCTTCTCAATAATAGACAAATATATAACAATATTTTTTTCTTTTTTTTCAATCGAGGTGTAATCCAATTCCCGATCATATAAAGTCATCTCACCACTCTTTTCCTTTTTTTATAAAGCCTATTTTTCCTATCATCCTCCATTCCACCCTTTATTCCAATTTTCGCAATACGTTTTGCTAACTTAAGGGTAACAATATATTTAGCTCTTACAAAAAATGGTTAAATATAAAGAGTGGAGTTTAAAATTTGAAACAAGGAAAAAATCTAGAATATAGATTAAAAAATTTATGTACCCATAAGGCGAGCTTCTGGAAATGACATGTGGCAAAGAGTGTGCAATTTGCCAAAGATAGTGGACACTACAACAGAAGTTGGGAGGGACGCAAGCAGAGGCATCTATCACAATTGGGCAAAAAGGAGCGTCTTCTGGGATATGCCATATTGGAAGACTAATCTGATTCGCCATAACATAGACGTGATGCATAATGAGAAAAATGTCTTTGATAATATGTTTAATATCGTAATGCATGTGAAAGGTAAATCGAAAGACAATGTAAAATCTCGTCGTGATGTTGAAGTATATTGTGAAGACCTAAGCTACATGTTATTAGTGTCAGTGAAAAGAAAGTTTACATTCCAAAGTCTAAATATTCGCTGCCACAGAATAAAAGAGACTTCTTCTCGACTAGGTGAATGAGCTTTGACTTCCTGATGGATATGCTTCTAATTTGGAAAGATGCGTTGATATGAAAGAGCTAAAAATGTCAGGGATAAAATCTCATGGTTGTCATGTATGTATGGAGAGATTATAGAAGTCTAACTTAGCTAATTAAACTAACTTAACTAATTTTTGTTTGCAAGAGAAAATTCAACTGAGAAAACAATACTTGAATGGTTAATTCCCCTAGAATTACGTTTGTGATAGAAATGTCCCTTGGTTGATAAATTTCACTTCTTATGTTTGATGAAATTCCAATGATAGAACTCATTCTATCTCTAGATGAAAGTTCTCTACTCTTAAATTAATTATTTGAAATCGCTTTCTAACCAATTCAACCCAAGAATGCATTAAGAATTGTGAATTTCTAATTAGATTTCTCTAATTATCAAGAAAATGTTGAGTTTTCTATCTCTAGTCACCTGAATCATCCCCATTGTTTGTCTATGGTCTATTTCACTCTTTCTTTCTCAATTCCAAGTGAAAATTTCAGATTATGAATCAATTGTCAATCACCCTTCCTTTCTCAATTCCAAGTGAAAAAATTCAAGATTATGCATCATTAATCCACTCAATCAATTCAACCATTCAAACCCACAAATAATCCACAAGAAATTTGAATTCAATCAACAAGGAAATAATTTATTCACATAAGTAAAATCTAGGGTTCATACCCATCCAAGTATTCAAAAGTTTATCTCATCAACATAGTACAATTTAAAGAACATAAAGCAATAAAGCAAGAGTAAGAATTGCTCATTTTCATTGTGGAAATCTTCTTTTCTTCAAGGCTTGAAGTTCTTCATATTTTTGTTGAGAAAATTGAAGCTTTTTCCATGGATATTTAAGGTGGATGTTCTCATTCTTCAAAGATTCAATCTTCTCTCTTGATTTCTCTTGCAAGATTGATGGATTGGAGGAAGAATTTGGTGTTTTCTTGGTGTTTTGCAGCCTCTCTAGCCAACCCTAGCTGCCTCCTCTTCTTGCCCTTAAAGGGTATTTAAATCCAGCCCAAAAGAGGACAAAAGCAGCAGAGAAATAGCTTCATATTGACACAAACGGTGCCGCTTGCTCCCAATTTTGGTGCAAGGTTCTGCTGCACGATTGTGACACTGTTTTGACTTTTAGGTGAATTCAGAGCATTAAATCGGCTGATCGAGGTCTTGGTGTCTTCCAAAAATTTATAGATCAGGATCTTAGTTTCCCATAGAGCTTTAACTCACATAATTTGGCATCTAGAACTCAAGATATGATTGTTATACCAAAATGTGGTAAAACTGGAACACAATGCAGGATAGGTGAATTTGCAGCATCAGTAAAGTAGGAAAACGAACTTCGATTGATATAAATTTTACCATTTTGAAAACTTCATAATGTCCTCTATAATTTTATAGAAGACACTTTTGTATTTAAAATCTTCATGGAAGTCAAAATCTCGATTGAAATTTCTCTACCAGACTGTTTTTCCTTTGCATTTCTCTGTTTTTCTTTATTGTCTAAAATCTCTTTGTTTGCTTCATTTAATTCCAAATCTTCAACAAACTTACCTAAAGCAAATAAGAGATAAAGGGAGTGCAAATGGTGATTAAAACACCAAAATTTAGCAAAAATGTGAGCTCAAAATGATCATTATATAAAGCACAACTATGGAATATCAAACTCCCCCACACATAGACATTGCTTGTCCCCAAGCAATACTACAAAACAACTAAGATATTTGAACAATAATCCACAAGAAATAAAAGGTGTTTTGAAGTATTACAAAGGAGTGCAAAACAAATAAAGCATTACTTCTTTAGAAATCTTGACTAATATACATAATCAATCTAAAAGTCATCCTAAGTATCCATGACAAAGATTAAACAATCACCCCCTTGTCTTACAATGCAAGCAAGAATCCGTGTGTGTGTATATGTCCAACCAATGAAAATGTTCAACAATTATAAGAGTGAATTTTATGTTATTAGCCAAGGAATTCTCATCAAGAAAGCATAATACCCCATAAGCCCAGCATTCGCAAAACCTCTCCACTAATACAGTAATCAAAATTTAACCTCGATTAGGTAGGACTTTTATGCTTATCACTTTAGGCTCAGGAAAAGTTTAGGGTGCCAAACGAAAGGTAAGGAATTCAAAGTCAAAGAAATGAGAGCTAAAGAGAAAGGAATGAGAGATAAAACAAAAGTAATAACCCTTATTAGCAACAAGGAATATCACTATTCCCCTATATTCAACCACAAACTCTAATTCTCTACCAAATCCCTTCACTTTGGATTCAACCACTTACACATATTAAGCTTCAACCCACAACCTTTCCATCATCACCCATCTTTGTCAACCCATAAATTTAACCTCAATCATGACAAAATTCACAATAATAATAATGAAAACATATATATATCTTGAAGGCATCTAGAAATGTAAGAAACCTTCTCAATAATAGACAAATATATAACAATATTTTTTTTCTTTTTTTTCAATCGAGGTGTAATCCAATTCCCGATCATATAAAGTCATCTCACCACTCTTTTCCTTTTTTTATAAAGCCTATTTTTCCTATCATCCTCCATTCCACCCTTTATTCCAATTTTCGCAATACGTTTTGCTAACTTAAGGGTAAAAATACATTTAGCTCTCGCAAAAATTGGTTAAATATAAAGAGTGGAGTTTAAAATTTGAAACAAGGAAAAAATCTAGAATATAGATTAAAAAATTTATGCACAAAGGCTTCAAGAAAGGGTACTACAACTAAAATAAAGAGCAGTGGCTAGAAAGGCTCAATCTGGAGAAAGAATGCCTATTACCATAATTTCAAGATCAAACTAAGGTTATTTACTCATTTCGCCTCAAGGCACGTGAATGCTGGTTATAGGGCAAAAGTTATGTTGAATTTTAAAGCTGATAACATAAGATTCAACTCTATAACCCATATGAGCAGCAAGCTGCACCTTCTAAGAACTACAAATATGAAAGTTTCCAATTGAGGTAAGGAATTTAAAACCCTTAACCGATGAAATTGGATAAGGGTAATAAGTGGTTATTTATTTGATATTGTTTTTAACTCCAAAGGGTTTAAATTTATTGTCCTTTTATACTCTCCATCTAGCTTTTCAAACTCAAAATGAGAATTTCTTTGAAGAACCACATAAAGAGCACTTTATTTATTTATATCTTCCATTGATTAAAGTTTTCAAAAACAATGGGAGTTAAAGTTTCTTTATAAATTTAGAGTTTTAATCACTTCTACTAATCGTATACGTTTTATATTCTAACTTTTTTTGTTAGAATGAAAATTGTTCAATTATATTTTTCATAAGTCATGAATAATTTAGACTCCAAATTTTGGTTCGATGCCATAAAGCAGTGCTCTATTTGAGGTTAAATTTCAATCTAAATATTGTTCAGATTACAAGAGTTAACCTCTATTAGTGTATACTAATATAGGTCATTATGTTTTATCTAGTAATGTTGAGTAGTAAAGTTAGACTTATTTCTCAAATTTTCATTTACAGGGTGATATTCCATATTTGTGCTCTATATAATTATCATTTTAAACTTAATTTTGTGTTAAATTTTGGTGTTTTAATCACCATTTATACTTCCTTTATCTCTTATTTGCTTTAGGTGATATTATTGAAAATTTGGAATTAAATGAAGCAAACAAGGGGAATTTATACAATGAAGAAAAAACAGAGAAATGCAGAAAAAAAATAGACTGGTAAAAAATTTTCAAGTGTGATTTTGACCTCAATACAGATTCCAAAGGCAAACGTGGTATTCTAGACAATTATAGAGGACATTCTAAAGTTTTCATAATGTTTGGTAGAATGATCATATCTGGAGTTCTAGATGCCCAATTGAGGTGATTCAAATCTCTGTGGAAAGCTAAGATCCTGATCGACAACTTTTATGAAGACATCAAGCCCTAGCTCAGCTGATTTAATACTTTGAATTCACCTATAAGTCAAACCAGTATCACAGTCGTGTAGTAGAACCTTGCACCAAAACTGGGGGCAAGCGGCGCCGTTTGTGTCAATCTGAAGCTATTTTTATGCTGCTTTTATCTCTCTCTTTGGGCATATTTTAATACCTCTTTAGGGCAAAAACAAGAGAGCCGGCTGGAGTGGAAAAAAGGGCTACAAAACACCAAGAAAACACACCAAATTCTTCTTCCAATCCAACAATCTTGCAAGAGAAATCAAGAGAGAAGATTGAATCCTTGAAGAAGGAGAACATTCACCTTGAAGATTCATGGAAAAAGCTGCAATTTGCTCAACAAAATCGTGAAGAACTTCAACCTTGAAGAAGAGAGGAGATTTCAACTATGAAAATGAGCAATTCTTCCTCTTTCTTTATTGTTTTATGTTCTTTGATTTGTAATATGTTGATGAGCTAAACTTTTGAATACTTGGATGGATATGAACCCTAGATTTTACTTATGTGAATGAATTGTTTCCTTGGTTGATTGAATTCAAATTTATTGTGGATTGTTTGTGGGTTTGAATGGTTGAATTGATTGAGTGGATTAATGATGCATAATCTAGAATTTTTGTTCACATGGAATTGAGAAAAGAAGAGTGATTGATAATTGATTCATAATCTGAAAATTTTCACTTGGAATTGAGAAAGGAAGGGTGAAATAGACCATACACATACAATAGGGATGATTTAGGTTACTAGAGATAGAAACCTCAATATCTTCTTGGTAATTAGAGAAATCTAATTAGAAATTCACAAACCTTAATGCATTCTTGGATTAGATTGGTTAGAAAGAGATTTCAACTAACTAATTTAAGAATAGAGAACTTTCATCTAGAGATTGAGTGAGTTCTAATTAAGGAATTTCATCAAACATAAGAAGGGCAATTCATCAACCAAGGGACTTTCTATCACACAGGTAATTCTAGGGGGATTAACCTTCCAAGTATTGTTTTCTCTATTGAATTCTCTCTTGCAAGCAAGATTTAAGTTGGTTTAACTAGTTAAGTTAGATTCTTTTTCCTAGTAGTTATTCAAAACATTTTCACAAATAAAAATTTGTTAGGCTAAATAATAGAGTAGAAAGTGAGTAATGGTATTTAACCACCCCCGTGGATACGACATTTGAATTTACTTGCTATTGTACTACTCATAACGATAGGAACACTTGCCTAGTGTTTGTGTGCAAATTTTTAGAGATTGTAATAAAATTGAGTATAAGGACATAGAAATAAAACACAACACAGGGCATCTATTATCATGAAAACTTATTTTAAGTTTTAATGAAGGATTCTATTGGAGTATTCATAATATTGTAACTCACTTTGATATAGAGTTACTTTTAATGGATATGAACATAAGATTTGACATGCATCATATATAATGGAGAGGATAAAGGTTTTCATATATTTTGATAATCATTTTGCAAGATAATGAAACTCTCTAAATGTCTAAAATTGTTTTCCTCCAATGGTATATCTAAAGTTATGATGTTGTTTCTTCGTTTTGTTTTGAAGTGCATCATTGTTTATTTATATACCTCAAGGTGAGTTGGAGTAAATAAATTTTATTACTCTCCTATGTTGATATTTATTTTGCAAAATTTGGCAAAAGGATGTATGTGACTTTTGAGTAATTTTATTTTTTGAATACCAATATAAGGGGGTCTTAATTATAATATCTTATATTATTTGCATAGAGGTTAATGAAGGATTGTAAAGAACATTTTATCAATGTTCTTGTGACAAAAATTATAGTATTCTTATTAAGTTATATAAAATGCTACTCATTACTTAAGCTTGTTGCATTTAAAATGATTATCTGTTTGTTACAATACATTGAAAGAAAGGGAAATCCAAAGATACTATGATGGCATCACAGGCATATTGTTCGTCGATTTTGCTATTAGCCAAATTTATGTTATTCAACTATATTGTTCATTTTGAACAATTTGTTTTGATAGTTGAATAAGCAATTCGACATAAAGTTTCTTTGTCCGTTTCCAACAAAGTGGCTAATAGTATAAAGTTATAGAGTTGAAATTTTAAGTTGCCGGCTGATTTGTTATTCAACTATGGTTACTCAATAGACACATAAATGTATTGTAATATTGACATTATTTGTCTAGACTTTTGAGTAATTTTACTCACATGATTGTGCACTTCAAGTTAATGTATCAAGTTGTAATCCATATTGGATTCATAAGGTTGGACCCTGAATGACTTATATTAAGTTCATTCATAAAGTTTAAGGGTTTGATTAGGAGATGTTTTACATTGTAATTAATACATAGAAGGGAATGTTCAACAGAAGAACATAACTGTTATGATTCTTGTATTACATTTTTTGATTAAGTAACAGTTACATAATCATATTGCAATACAGTAATTGTAAAGTTTCTTGGCCATACTTTGAGTTTTTTCAATCACTCATAAAGGCATTTACTTGATTATAACATGTGAGCCAAGTGAGAGAATGTAAGAATTTGGTCTTGATTAAAATATCTTAATGTGGCCCACATATTATAAGTAGTTATCATATTTTATCATGTCTAAGTAAATCAGGTAAATATTAATAAATGTATGATTGGTTATGATTTTGGAATATAATCCGGATATTCCTTAATGGAATGAAACTCTAATTGGTATCTATCATATGAGAGTCACCAAATTCTAGAATTATTGCTCTGATAGATTTATGAATACAGCACGGGTCAAATTTAACGTAAGAGTACTTATCTTGATGGAAGCGTTACTAAAACATATAGGTGAAAATATACCCAACAAGAGAGAACTTAGTCATATTTCCCAAAGATTGACAAATTTGTGTCATAAGTTATTTCCATAACAAAAGAGACACCACAAGCCTAAATTTCCGGACTTCGACAGGTTTCATGACAATGTCTTTTTGGTTTTTAGTTCGATAGCATTAGGGATCTAATGAGTTACATCTATTCAGATAATTCTAGAGCAATATCAACCCCTATAAACCACTAAAGGCATGCATCATCTACCGCCACTGGACCAGAAGAAGCAGCAGAAAATGGAAGTTTGTGTACCCAGGAAGGGGGGTGGCTATAGGTCTCCACAGCCCTAAATTATACCTCTTCTTTCTTCCCTCCTACAACAAGACTAACTATACTCCTCTTCCTTCCATAAATTGCACATCCAAGATCAAGAAAGTAAAGGTGTGAATAAAACATGCAAGTGCACCCGTACTTGCACGACAAAGATATTTCTTGTGTATCTTAACCTTTTTCTCCAAGGCAAAACTCGATTCACTGTCCCTTAACCCTGTCTTTTTATGCACCATTTGTAATTTCATTTATATAAGGACCAATGTGCAATCGTAAGGCACTGTTGAGCCTATTATAAGTTCCAAAATCTCGATAGAAATTAGTATTGAAATATTTTTATGGTATTTTTATCTAGATAGGCTTTCCCTTCTGTCAATTGATTTTTTGAAAGGGATACCTGAAATTAGGCCTTATGCCCCCTCAACTTTGCATTTCTATCCTTTTTCTTTTAAAAAAATATACAGGAGCATGTCTTTGTTCACTGTTGGTAATGGGTCTGAATAGGGACTGGCAATGTACAATATTAACAGAGTGCCTGATGAGTACGTGGTGGAATTTTTACCAGAAACCAATTTGTTTGAAATGTTGGCCAACTTACACTAAAATATTATTTTATGACCCTTGTAGGTCTACTTTTTTTTTTTTTTCCACAGAATGGCAGTCAACAATTATATATTGAATTAAATGTCTCAAGTTTCACAAGAGAACAAAATGAATTTTGTGAATGCAAGGTATTTTCCTTTAAGTAGTAATGCTCCACTTTATAAAGTCAAGAGTCTTCTTAATGCTCATGTGCTTCTCATTTCTGTCCTTTCATTTTCTTCTAGATAAGCTAATCTAATTTTTATGTAGATTTTTCTTTTCCACTTCCGAAAGTGATATCTTTGAATTTGGACATTGAACTTCTGTGGGCAAGTCGAAGATTTATTTAATTATTTTTTTTGACACTGTGGGCGAGTAAAAGATTGTGGGACATGCTTAATAATCATATACGTCTTTTCTTTTCTTTTCTTTTCTTTTTTCCTTTTTGATGAATAACAATCATGCATGTCGAAAATGACGAAAATGGCCCAATGGATTTTCTGCAATCATGCCGGACATTGTGCGATACTAACGCGTAGTACCTTCGTTTCAAAAATAAGATTTTTAAGTTATTTTTTATTTTTTAAAATATTTTATTTGTATAAATTTTGAAATTATTTTTTAAAAATTATTATCACTATAAATATAATTCTTCATTCACAGAAAAAAATATATATATTTGCTAGTTCTTTAAAAATGAGAGGATCCAAAATGGATTTTGAATAGGATATTTTTATTTTGTTTATTTTCACACATGAGAGTCAACCTAAAAAAGGGAAGTTCGAAGAAGTCAGCCTTATTCTATTTTTCTTGCTTTCCCCATCCTCTAACACGGAATTTGCTTATGCAAAGGTAATGTGAAGAGACTCATTACAGAAGGCAGAGTCATACGTCTCCTTCTCCTTCACTTGTTTACCTCTTGTCCGTAAATAGTAGACTATTAAAATACGTAAGCGCGTCCCAAATAAATAATGATTTAGGACCTAACTAAATTTATATATGTTTTCAAAATTAAATGTCTTTTTTTGTATTTGTTCTGTACAAGAAAATAATATTTTTAAATTCAAAACTTATATTTGCAAATTTCAAACAGTAATTTGATCCCCTACAAGGTGAAATCCATTCGGGCCAAGCACTTGCAATTCACGTGCACATCTTCATAAGGCAATTTTGTGTTTTCTTAAGGCAACTTATATCTCTTATCGCCATTTTTTCTACTTTCCTCCTGTCCTTTTTTTCTCTTTCTTTCTTTTTTATCTTCCCTCTTTCTTCTTCCTCTCCCCTTTTCCCACGTCCACTTGACAATCTTGAAAATTTGAGCCTTCAGTTCCCAGAATCTACAGTTGACAATCGAATATATTTCTGCCGTAAATTTTACTTTATTTGGGGACCTATCGACTAGAAACTCCAAATGCTCAATTAGCTAAACCCAAGCATGTTCATCCTTTATTTTTCTATTTGAAAAAATAGAAAGGAAATTATTCAAAATCTACCTTGAACGGCAGAGTTATTTGCCACGGAATGTTGCTCATCCATTCCTTAGATTCATGAGTTTTAAAGCATGCAAGCTTTGATGACAACCGAATTGAGTATTCCCCACTTTAGAAATATGTAAAAATTAAATAGAATTCCTATCTATAACATTTTTAAAAATAAACATCTACACTTTTTCAATATAGAGAGATGCAACCATGGAAGAACCTTCATGGAGAATCTCATTGTACTCGTCCAGCAGAACAATAGCATGATGAGCTATGGAACTAGCCGACGCACAAATTCCTTCATGCTTTATCCGAGTAAGGATCCGGTCCTGTACCTGTTCTTTGCAGCACATGCAGGACTAGCTTCTGGCCGTTGGATATCATTGCATTTGATCTAACGGTTAGGAAAGACAAGGGCAAAGAAGGAAATTAAAAAAATCGCACAAAATTGGCAAAATTCAAAATGCTCATGTAGATCCATCTTGTCACTATACAGGTGCAAGATGTCACCTATCAAACTCAGGAGACAGAGCGGCTAAAGGATGAAGAAGAAGTTTCTATCTTCTTAGCTTTAACCTCACTTTCCTTTTTCTCCTTCTCTATCTTCCTGGTTCCTTTTTTCTGTCTTTCTTCTTTTCCTTTATGCTTTCTCGACAATGGACAGTATAGAAACACCCACGACTGAGGTATTGTTGTCGCTTTGTTTTCTTTTTTTGCTTTTTTTGCACTGTCTGCCTTCCTCCTTTGTTGCAAGCCTGTGTTCCTCCTCTGTTGTAGACTAGGCCTACGGCAAAATCAACTGAGTTTCCCTTCAAATTATTTGGTGCAACCGTAGCTAATGATCCCATATTATATTGAAGCGTGATTGATCTATTGATTTTAAAAATAAAATCCTCAAAAGAGAAAAAGATTTGATGACCAAGATATTTTTCCTGAAGAAATTAGAAAAGCAAGTATTGTGAAGATTTGATGATCAACGTTTTGAAAAGCTAACATGTTGTTTTGATTGAACATCCTGAAGATGTTTCACATGGATATAGCACATCAATTGTTATTGGGTTATTATATGCGAGATCCTTTATATCTATTAAATGATATTGAAGAACTCTTTGATCCTGAAGTACCATAACTTTGCAATTTAGAGCATAAATACACTTGTTTGTATGCAAACAGATATCTATTCTAGTTCTTCTCTACCCAACAAATTTTGAGATGACATTAAACTTGTCTTTTGATATCTCCTTGAGAAAGTTTATCTCGAATATTGAAAAAATTCAACTCCTGTTGAGATGGATATGCAAGGTATAAGTTACCTATATGATCCACATAAACTATACATTTATAAGTATGTATTGATTATAACAGCCACATCTTTAACTCATGTTGAAGAAATAGAAATTCATGATGTTGGTTGAGAATATGTGTGATCATGATTAATGTATTCGAGATATATCTATATCATCTAAGAATGAATTCTAACTGTATTGTTAGATAATAATAAAGTTTGGAATATATCTAAGGAGATATGATAAAATATTTCTTTACTCATGTGCTCCTGAAGAGTGGTGATTTTGATGTGCAACAAATTTAATTATGTGACAATCTGACAGATTTATTCACTAAGGTATTACCAGCCGCAACATTTGAGAAATTGGTGAACAAAATTGGAATGCGGCGGTTAAGAAATCTTAAAGGATTATCTCATCTGGGGGAGTAAATATGACATAAAGAGTAGTGTACTCTTTTTCCTTCACTAGAGTTTTTTCCACTGGGTTTTTTATTTAGTAAGGTTTTAACGATGCATACTCTTATGCAATGGACATCCAAGGGGGAGTGTTATGAAATTAATATTATTACGGATGTCCATTATCAGAGTTATAGAGATACTCCAAATATCCAGAAGATAGATGATATAGTTCTATCATATCTTTGATTAGTGATATGATTTGTCTTCTGATTACCCTATACATATTCTGACTTGGATGTACCCTTGAACCCTATAAATAGGGCTTTATACTGAGGTGTTGTACACATTCATTCATTGATCAATTTACTCTCAGAGAATTAATAAAGATCTCTTGTTCTTTCTCTCTATTTTTTCTCTATATTTTTTTCCTATTCTCTACATTATAATTTTTTTATTAAGTTTTCCACATTAGTATTACGATTTTGTTGTACCAACTACGACTGCGCATCAATAACTTCATAACAGAAATGTTTTTTTTTTCCCCTTTGGTAAGTGAATGTGGAGATGCTTGACTGAGTCGCCAAGAGGCAAATTCAGTGGTTCTAATGATCGCACATCGTGTAAGCATTAACTTAACAATGGTCCGCTCCTTTCCCCGTAAGGTCCACTCTAATCTTTTCTTTTATGGCCAAGAAAGGTCCAATCTCTATTTTCCTTTTCCTTTTTTCATTTTTTCATAAATGCTGGGTCTGAGGATAGTGACTGCTCCACGAAAGAAATTTATACACCCTCGCTTGTAAAATATAGGTTCTTTTCAACCTCTTTTCTTTTTAAAAATATTTAAAGTTTTTTAAATTTTTTTATTTATAAATATAATTATTTCATTCTCTTATATATTAGTAGTGAATAAAATTAAATCAATTAAAGATAAAATAAAAAATGTCCCTTAATTTTTTGTTTTTTAATTTATCTTAAAGTGTCAAAATACTTTATATTTAAAAACAGAAGTAATAATAATTAAGCATATTATTTTCTCAATAATTTTTTGAGATTAAATTTAACTCGACAATTATAGATTTTCTTTTGGTAATAATAAAATACACTATATGAATTTGAGCGAAGATATATAATACACATTATAAATAAGTAAAACTAGTACAAGATAGTAGTTTAGCGGTAAAAATACTTCTTATCAGATAATTCGAACCACGTTTTTTTTAAGCATTAAAAGGAGGAAAAATGATATAAGTCAAAATATTTAAAAAAAGAAAATTAACGAAGCTACACAACTGATGGATAAGCCCGAATTTCACGGAGTCAAGAATATGCCAACGGCTCTTACATAAATGAGTAGTAAATGACGGGGTTTTATGTCCACAGTAAAATTCCGAGAAAGTTTTGTTATTTCTCAGAAGGACAACCTTAGTATTGTCATGAAAAGGGACCCCAAAAAAAAAAGACTGCCTTAAATTACCATTAATCTTGTTACTTAATAGGATTAATATAGCTGCAAATTGCATAATTTAATTTTTTTGGAACTTAAAATAGCATATTCAGTTTCCAGCATGTGAGTAATCATTTCGTTTTTTGGTTGGATAAACAAGGTGGGACAGAAAGGAAGCAGATTGAATAGTCAATAGTTTTTTGAAACATGATTACTAAAAATGATTATTCCTTTTTTACTAATTTTTAATATTAAGTTTGAGATTAATGTTTCCATAAAACTCACCTATCTTTAAATTTAAAAAGGATACTATTAATTTTTTTAATGAAAATATAATAATTTTTATGTCAACTTCCTCAAATAAAATAATTTTAAGATCTATATTTATTTTATTCTAAAATAAAAATAAAAACATTTAATTTTTCAAATAGAAATACTAAAAAAAATATAGTAACTGCTCCACCGTAATGATTGCCTGTCCCGAAAATGATAAAAGACAAAAATTTGGTAAAATACATTCCAAAATATTTTTGAAATTTTGGATAGAATTTGATTTTAAAATTTTTACCTTATATTTTATAAAAATTAAATTATTTATAAGTAAAAATATAGATCTTATACTTGAAATTTTGAGATAAGATATTATCTAATCCCACTCTTAATAGTATATCAATATATTTTTTGTGTTGACTCTTACCTTGTAATTTACTATGTTTACAAATGTCCTACATTTGGAGGATATAGGAAGTACCGGCTGGAATTCAAATTTACCAAACATGTTACGTATAACTATAAATCTTAATTAAATAATTAATTATATTTTTAAAAAGATTATATTATCTTTAAAATTTTGATTATTTCAAAAAATAGTATCCATGTTAAAATCATTCATTATTTGAAAGTATCGCAATATGATTAATTGATAATATGATTAATTTGACCAACAAAATTGGGCTTTGGCAATAGTGGTTATTTTAGCATTTTTTTTGTAAGGATCTTATAATATAATAAAGGTGAATAACAGAAGGTTAATACTCTATTTGGGTTTTATTTCTCTCAACTAAATATACAATTGGGTCATACTTTTACTTTTTCAAAAAATTTACTTTCATAAAATTCAAAACAAAATCTCTTCTAATTAAATATAATTTAAATACACTTTAATTATTAAATTTAACGAGTAACAAATTTTCTGGTTCAATAAAAAATATTTTACCAATTGAGTCACTATCTTCGCTCATTGTTACTCTTATAACAAGTTTGAAAATTTTCCTTTTTTAATTTTAGATCCTGATAGAGACTGCATTTTTATTTACCACAACCTTCTGGAATGCTAACTTTAGGGAAAAAAGAAAAGATTTAGAAAATTTGTAGTTTGTACCTTCGAGAAAATACATCTTTGTATAAAAAAGAAAAAAGAAATATGCATCTTAATTTTTGTCGTGTTACAATAAAACTCATTACTTATTTCAGTTTATCACCAAACATATAAAATTAGATTAGTTACTATATTAAAGTCACAAATAAGTATTATTTTAATAAATACACCTTTAAAGCCTAATATTCTTTGCCATTTTTGTGGGAGTAATAGATAGTATTAAATCTTGATTTTCTGTTTTCTTCTATATTATTCTTTTTTTTTTTGATAAATTTTCTTTGAAGATTCATACTGGGTTTCAGTTATAGAGAATTTGCAACTATATTTTCCTTTTAATTGCTGCTTTCATCTACTATTGTTTTCCAATCTGTCCTCAATTTGCTCGGTCAAATAGTAAACTTTCATTCGAAACTTCGGCACTGTTTCTCACATGCAAACTTATATTAGTCAAAAAACTGAAGTAATTTTTCTCTTCAAAAGGATTTCTATAAATTCACACCAAAGCGAGTAATCGATAATTGCTCCGAATTGCTCTGCAGATTTGCAATGTCTCAGATCCTTCTTTCTCTTCTTTCCCTTCTGTGTTTCTGCTTTCTGGGTTCTTTGCAATTTGCAGCCTCAGATTCCAACTATGACAATTTTGCTCAGTGCCTAGCAAAAAATTCAATCTCAAGCGGCCAAATCTCTAAAATTCTGTATTCAAGAACAAATTCTTCTTACAGTTCTGTTCTTGATGCCTATGTCAGAAACCGCCGGTTCAACACTTCTTCTTCCCCAAAACCGGTTATAATTGTGACCCCATTGGCGGTAAACCATGTCCAAGCAACCATTTTGTGTACCAAAAGTCTGGGACTACAACTGAAAATCCGAAGCGGCGGCCATGATTATGAAGGTATCTCCTATGTATCGGATACCCCTTTTGTCATTCTTGATATGTTTAACTTCAGGTCCATCACCGTTGATATAAAAAATGAAGCTGCTTGGGTACAATCTGGTGCCACACTTGGGGAACTTTATTACAGAATTTGGGAGAAGACCAAAGTTCTTGGCTTCCCTGCCGGTGTTTGCCCAACAGTAGGAGTCGGAGGCCATATAAGTGGTGGTGGATATGGTGCGATGTTGCGAAAATATGGTCTCGCCGTAGATAATTTGCTCGATGCACAAATCGTCGATGCCAAAGGCCGGGTTCTCGACAGGGCTGCCATGGGAGAAGACCTTTTCTGGGCTATCAGTGGTGGTGGTGGTGCTAGTTTTGGCGTTGTTTTTGCATACAAACTAAAGCTAGTGCAAGTGCCCAACACTGTAACCGTTTTTCGTATCGAAAAACGACCGGAACAGAATGCTTTAGAAATTGTTCACAGATGGCAAGAAGTTGCAGACAAGATTGACAATGATCTCTTCATTCGGGTCCTGTTGCAGCCAGTTTCTGCAAGAGTAAGAGGGCAGAGAATAGTTAGAGCAACATTTATCGCCCTGTTTCTTGGTGACTCCAACAGGCTTATGTCTGTGATGAATGCTCAGTTTCCTGAGTTGAGATTGGTAAAAACTGATTGTTTAGAGATGAGTTGGATAGACTCAGTCCTCTGGTGGGCGAATTTCGACAACACCACCAATGTCAACGTGCTCTTGAGCCGCACTCCAGATTCTGTGAATTTCTTGAAGAGAAAATCAGACTATGTTGAGACACCAATTCCTAAAGTGGGTCTGGAATCAATATTCAAGAAACTGGTTGAGTTGGGTAAAACTGGATTCGTTTTCAATCCTTATGGAGGAAGAATGAGTGAAATCCCCGAAGACGAAACGCCATTTCCTCACCGGGTCGGAATCAAATACAAGATTCAGTACTCTGTGAACTGGGAAGATGATGATCCTCAGCTAGAGAAGAACTACACTGCACAAGCAAGAGAACTATACGATTTTATGACACCATTTGTATCAAAAAATCCAAGACAGGCATTTCTGAATTACAGGGATCTTGATATTGGTACCACAAGCAACGGGAAAAATAGTTACAGCGAAGGAAAAGTATACGGACAGAAGTATTTCAAGGGTAATTTTGATAAGCTGGTGACAGTGAAGACGAGGGTTGATCCAGAAAATTTCTTCAGGAATGAGCAGAGTATTCCGACACTGCCCGTTGGGTCCTTTCGTGGGAGGAAAGTTGGAAGCTGAATGGAGACAGCTTTGCATACTTTTATCTTTGGCATACTTCTTCCTTTTAGAGGAATAGATTACTGGTTGGTAATATTGGTTACGTTATTGCAGTAAAAATTGTTGAATCAATCATTGTTACTGAATCATTGATGAGGCAAAAACACATGGTCTAGACGCGTCCGGCCTCCAAATATTGACTCGAGTTTGATAGAATTAACTTCGTACTTGTTTGTCCTCCAGTCGTGGAAGTAGTTAAACGGCACGGATTTGAAGTTGACTCTCCTAAAATTTTATAAATTCGATTTTTTTGGCTGAATTATTAAAAGCAAAAAAAAAAAAGAATTGATATTAAATATAATAAAAAGTAATATATTCAAAATTAATATTATGTACTTAAAACAATATAAGGTTTTAGTTGACAAAATAATATCTATTTATTATCAAATATCATCTGAATATACTTTTAAAGGATATTTGAAGGATAGCCGACACCACAAATCACGAATGGGCTGAATTTGGCATGTTTTCGTTAGCATATATTTGAGGTAATGTCCCTAGATATTATTATCCCATCGTTAAAACATAATTAATCAAATTTAAAATTAATTATTTAAGTAGGAGGGAATTGTTGAATTTTACATTAAACAAATACAAGTGAAGGTACCCCACTTATCGGCCGGTCCAAAAGCGTCATCCCCATATCACTGCGCCTCTCTCGATTCACACACCCAACAATATGACTACTATTTCAGGTTCTGTTTTTTACATTTTTATATTACACTATTTATTATAATTTTAAATATAAATTTTTTTATTTAAATATCATTAATTAAATAAAATAAATATTAAATATTAAATATTATAATTATTAGTTAGTAGAAAGTGTATTAAATAATGTAATTAAAATCCAAAATCACTATTTTCCTTCGAAAAGAAATTTTTTTTTTAAAAAAACCTATCTTTGCTTTTGATTTCCGCCCTCCTTAGCTCCCCAATTGTCCAAATCTTTAGCATAGGGTTCATAAGGTGAAAGCAGAACCGAAACCAAAATATCTTTCGGTGTATAATTGTCATTTTCTAAACCGAATGGTTGTTGAGGTTATTGTCCCCTTTCTCTTCTCACAACCTTTTCAGCACCGTACGATTAACGTCCCACCATCACCGCACACCTTCCCCTTTTCAGGCCTCCACTTGCTAGCAAGCTTTATTTTCCTTCGAGGTTGTCTACTGCTATAGTGAAAACAAGTACGTACGATTGAGAACATCAACGGCTTTTAATGATTTTGAACTTTTTTGCTTGTTTAATTAGTTAAAAAGATCAATATCTATAAATTAAGTAGATACATATATGACAAAGAGTCTTGTATTTTTTCAGCACAAAGCATGTTTATCTTCTCAAATTAGTAAAGAAATTAATTCGGTATGATTAGGGGTGTTCATTCGGTTTTTCGGTTCGGTTTCGGTGGAATAATTCGGTTTTTGATTCGATTTTTTTGAAATTTTATAAAATCGAATCGAATCAAAATTTTTACTTAACCGAACCGAACCAAATTATGAAAAGAGAAAAGAATGCATTTCGATAATGCGTTCTTGAGGTAATTTTATTTTAAAATATTAATTTTTATTAAAGAACGCATTATCATAATGCGTTTATATATAATTTTTTTAAAAATTCAGTTTTTCGGTTCGATTTTCGATTTGAGAACAAAAATCAAAAACCAAACCTAATTTCATTCTAATCCGAAAATTCGAACCAAACCAAACCTAACCAAAAATTCAAAAAACCGAACTGAAATACATATTTCGGTTCGATTTTTTGGATTGCTCCAAATAATGAACACCCCTAGTTTGATCCCTTGATTTTTTTTTGTTCACCCTTTTCTCTGATATTTTCTATCTCCGCTCTCTCTCTCCCTCTCCGACCCTTTTTGTCCTTTCCTCTCTGCTCTTTAACATCCTTTTCTCACCACAATCACTTGTACAACTTCCTTTCTCTCATTTTCTCTCTCCTCTCCTAAACATCCTTGCAAAATTTTGCTGCTGGGCGTCCTATTCAAGTAATTTGTATAGTTAAAAATTGTATAATTATCGAAAACGCAAAGCAAACCAAGCAATTTTCTAAATAGTTAATCAAGAATGAAAAAATAAAATAAATAATATAGAAGAGTTATTATATAAAAGTAAACTTTAGTTTTTAAGACGAGTTTGCATATCATGACAATAAAATTAGAGAGTGAAAGGACAAAAAGACGAAGATGAAAATGACGTTTAGAGAGAGAGGAGAAAGAAAATATTAGAGAGGATTGAGGAGAAATTAGGGAAAACAACTCGTGTGAGGAGAGGAGAGCGGAGTGCTTAGAAAAGAAAATATAGAAAAATTGTTATAAATTTAAGTGTTAATAACGTAGAATTAAAGTAAATGTGTCATTCAATATGTTTGGAGAATAATATAAAATTAAGAAAAAAAGAAGATAGAATATAGAGAGAGAAAGTAGGACTTAAAAAAAAGACTAATTCCTCATCATCTTATTAATGTTATTATATGACCCTATATATAGGCTCATAGTATAAAAGCTTATTGAAATTCAAAATCTAATAGAGAAATGAAACCAAATCTGATTAGGAGTTATACTTTGAAAGCCAAGTTTCCTTTAGGAAACTGACATATTTTGGGAGTCGAGTTATCTTCAAGAAACTGACTAATATGAACATGCACATATTATTTCATAACACTTCCCCTTGGATGTTCATAACATAAAAAATATACCTCGTTAATAATTTACTAGATAAAAATCTAGTGGGAAAAAAATTCTAGTGAAGGAAAAAGAATACATTATTCTTTATGTCATTATTACTCCATTGATAAGAAAATCCTTTAAGGTTTCTTAATCGATACTTTCCAATCAAATGTTGCTATCGGTAAGATCTTAGTGAATAGATTTGTCAAATAATCAAATGATCAAATCCATTGCACATCAATATCATATCTCTTCTGGAACTCGTGATTAAAAATAATCTCATGAAAGTATACTTTATCATATCTACTTAGATATATTCCAAACTTTATTATCATCATCCAACAACATAATTAGAATTTCCTCTTAGAGGGTATAGATTTACCTCGAATACATTGATCATAATTGCACATATTCTCAACCAACATCATGAATTTCTATTACTTCAACATGAGTTGAAGATGTAGCTGTTATAATCAACACATACCTATAAATGCATGGTTTTATGTGGATCATATGGGTAATGCATACCTTGCATATTCATCTCAATAGGAGTTGATTTTTTTTAATTTTCGAGATAAACTATCTCAAGGAGATATCAAAAGGCAATCTTAATGCCGTCTCAAAATTTATTGGGTAGAGAAGAATTAGAATAGATATCTACTTGCATGTGGACAAGTGTATTCATGCATTCATTTGTATAATTGTGGTACTTCAAGACCAAATAGTTCTTTATTGTCCTTTAATAAATATAAAGGATCTTACTATAATAACCCAATGACAATTGATGTGCTATGTCCATATGAAACATCTTCAAGATGTTTAATCAAAACAAAATATTGACATTTCAAAATGTTGATCACAATACTTGCTTTTCTAAATTCTTCAGGAAAAATATTTTGATCATCAAATCATTTTCTCTTTTGCGGATTTTATTGCCAAAATCAAGATATCAACAACGCTTCATGCATGTATCAAAAATCATATGTCTATAGAATTTGTGTATTTGTCCTGTTGGGATATTTATTCAAATAAGAATATCTATAAGTAGAATGTTATATTGACTAACTCTACAAGAGTCAGACAAATAATCAATATGCAATATTATGCAAATAAATAATATTTTGAACTTTCAGTTCATTAATGCTTGTGCATAAATCAAGATAATAAAAGTCATAAATGATATTATCATTTAATTGATGATTTTCTCTCCCTAATGTGGAGAATACTATGCCAATCAATAGATTATACAACTAGGATATCATCTTATAAAGAAATACATATAGCAAGTATAGTTATGTATAGAATTTCTCCATATATGGACATACTCAATCATTCTTTCAATAAAAATTCACTAAGACAATTTTATTATGTTCTACAGGAACAATTATATGCTTTAAGCATATCGAGTCCATCAAGGACTTTAAATATATATACTATTATCAAATGATAATAAATATAGACACATCTTAAGTGTTATCATACACTATTATATCCACCACTAGAAATATATTTCTTCGTTATCAGTGCCAAGTCTTACGAAAATATCATACGCCATAACTCATGACAAATATTCACTTTTGCGGTTCATATTTTATAAGCAAATATTAATTGATATCTCTTTAAGATTACACTTCAAGTGTATTATTCCTGTTGCGAATACATGTATACTTTAAGTGTACTTGTGAATAGTTTAAACTTTTCATATTTCTCATAAAAACTTTATCATTTTGAGTTTGCAGATCTGGATTTGAAAATTCTCATTTTAAATCAATACTTATGCACTTTAATATCTTTAAAGTCATATACTTGTGCGGTTTCAATAGTTCCCAATCATGTTGAGATCTCATCATTTGTCATAATTTTTAGGTACCTAAATTTCTTATGAAAATAATATATCAATCATGTTTGGGAGAAAAATTCTGTTGGAATTTAAATCTCATCGACTTAACATATATGACCATCTTAAGTCTTTGCTCCAGTAAGGAGTTTGTATCCTTCGAACAGACTTATCTATCATATTTCGGTAGTGTCTCAAATTTATTTGTTGTGGTAGATTATCCTTTAGGGACATTAAATATAATAGGAGCATTTTTTTTTGCTGGATGTTGGTCAATTAATATCTGACTATATAAATTATCCTTTGAACTTCTGGTTCAATGTATCTTCTATGAGGATCAAAATAGAAGATCAAAATGAGATACATACTAATATCTTTTATCTAACCTCATATTTTCTCCTATTTATGTTGGGGTAACACATTCAACATTAACAAAATATGAATCTCTCCCCTGAGATTCGCTCCCATCATATTTGATAATTTATTTGAGAACCTATCTCATTATATTTGTGGTGGAGCAACATACATAGTGTATTTTTAAGTTTAGGTTGGAAAATATTTAGTTTCTTACCAAAAACCAGCTACTATGAGGAGAATCAAATGTGTTTGCAAAAATATAAAATAAGTACTAATATATCACAGTCATGAACATTCTACAGAATGTTCAATATTTATCTCAATACAACCAGCAATATTAGGACAATTTATGTCTTTGAGAGAATGTTAAAACATGACCTCATTATCAATGAATTGTGCAAACTACAGGTTGCAAAAACAACAATATATATAAGACTGTTTGCTGATGTATCAACTAATAATTTCTCCATATTCATCCCAAAATAACATATTCAACCCAAGTAATACTGATAACTTTTAAATAAAACAAGCAGTACATATAAATTCTTCATATTAATAAACTTCTAGTTCCATAATAAATTCATAATCATTCTTCGTATTTTAATGATTTGGGATGGTCCAACCGGTCATGCCAACTAATAAATTATTTGTCAGTAAACTTCAAGTTTACTCAATATTGCATTTCAAATTCATAATTCTATACAATATAAATCAGGAGAGATAAATAGTGGTATCTATAATTGACGTATATTTCATGTCATAATGGTAATGCATATGCCTCAAAAGTTTATTCATCTAATGTCTCGATATACTGATAATATAATCAAGACCCAAAAAGTTTTACGAGACTATATAAAGAATAATTTACAACAATTGACCATTAGGTAATGATCTGATAGCTCTTATAGAGCTTTTAATCAATTATCTCTTCTAGAGTTATTTGATCAATTAGTTCTTCAGGAACCTTACACTACCATTTATACTTTGTACATATATTTTAAATTTTGTCTAAATAAATAACAAATATTAGTTAGACAAATTGTATCTTCACCATTTTTTATCCAAAATAAACTAAAACAATATGTAAATACTAGAATATAGTATTTAAAAATTTTTAATAATAATCACAAAATGATAAAATAGAATTTAAAATTTTGATTAAGATTCAAAGTGCTAAAAACTCTTTCTGGATATTCAAAAGAACTGGCTACATTCACATATGCCATATCAATATTATCGACACAAGCATCATTACTATCAGTAGCATAATTTAGGGAAGTAAAGAAATATTAATAATTAATAGAGATTCATAACATGCTTGATGTACTACAGGTACGTGATAAATTTTCATATTGCATTAATAACATGATAGAATTATTACTTTCTCATTTTCCTTCTCATTATTTTCTTACTTTTGGTGAGTATCTATTTATTAGGGATTTAATAAGTCATTCTTATAGTATAAGAACAAAGTGTATTTTTACTAGCCGCGACCAAAATCTAGTACATAAATATATTATAATTTCTAATGTCATTCACTTCCGGGAATGGCACAAAAATATTTGGTCCAGCATCGATCAAGGTATTTTATCCATGACTCATTTAGTCTCAAAAGATATAAATTCAAAATACTTTTGAAAAATCTTTTCTCGATATTGCTACTACAAGAGCATGTTAGAGATATGAGAAAGGAAAATTTTTTTATACTGATAGACATAAAATCTTTTAGGCACACTCATAACAAATCATCACTAGCATTTATATAACAATCATCTTCTGGTGATTGTATGTTTCATTCACAATTTGCTAGTAATCAAGTGGCTTTGATGCTTTGTATTATTTTAAATGGTGTCTTCAGGACTAACAATATCCAGATGCATATATTCTAATCGCCATAATTATATGAATTATTCTTATCATATCCGCGTCGATGTAGACGACTTCGACTATGATTACGACCTCTTATAACCATTGGTTCTAATGCATTCACTCACAGATTTAAAGTAAACTGTGATTTGGATAGAATGACCACAAAACAAGTGGATCTCTTACAGTAAGATATTCCGCCTTTAAATTCTCATGTAGATGGTGGCGGAGAAAGATCATGACTTTTGCACAATTTTAAGATGATGATACATTATTTTTTACAATGGTCTCTCCTAGACCCATTGCATCTAGATGAATTTGAGCATTTAGTATCCAAGACAAATAATTCTTTCCAAAAATGTCAAAAGTAAAAAAAATCAGGTTTGGCAAGGTTTGCCATGAGAATTCAAAAATAGAAAAAAAATATATCTTTTTTCTTGATTAATCTTTAAACTCCAGTGGCAGAGACTCGTGCTTTCTTGCCTTCATATAACTTTTAAAGATGCAGTGATAGAGTCTCGTCCTGATAACGTGTTATGAATTTAGGTGTTGACAATGCAAAATTAAAGTAAAAGCGTCACTCAATATGTTTGGAGAATAATATAAAACTAAGAAAAAAAGAAGATAGAATATACAGAGAGAAAGTAGAACTCAAGAAACAAGACTAATTCCTCATCATCTTATTAGTGTCATCATATGACCCTATATATAGGTTCATAATACAAGAGCTTATGGAAACTCAAAATCTAATAGAAAAAGGAAATCAAATCTAATTAGGAGTTATATTTTAGAAGCCGAGTTCCCTTTAGGAAACTGACATATTTTGGAAGTCGAGTTCTCTTCAAGAAACTGACTAATATGAACATCAAAAAATTATTGCATAACAAAAATAAATTTGATCAACTGATCAATATGAATAGCCTTATCTTTTTGGTAAAACTTGCTCAAGTCTGAGAGTAGCTTCTCTGGTAATATCGCCAGCCGAAAAGGAAATGCAGCAAGTATACGAATCCTACCATTTAAAGAAAAGTACATGTCCCAGGTATATAATAAGACCCGGGCTCGCTTTGTAAAATCGGTAGACAATATACAGTTCGGTTCCGGTTGTGGACGTGTTTTTTGCAGCACGTACACACTCGATTTCAGACCGTTAGATCATATTTCGAATATGATTTAACGATTGTTGAAATTTTAAATTTTTTAAAAATAAATACAGAAAACTTACGAAATCTGATTCAACGAATCAGATCACGTGCTACAAAAAGCACATTCATGCCAGGAACCAAATTGGACAATAGAAGCATCTATTTCGTACTTGCGATATTGATCAATGGATATTCAGCCAAAAAAAAGAAAAAAAGGAAAAAAGTTTAGCCATGGAAGTTTATTGCTCCATAGCCACAAATGGCTAGAGAAGAAAAGCGCATTTAAAAAATGATAATAAGAGAGAAATTCATATCAAGAATCTCGTGATAAGAGCCGAGAGGAGCCATAGCCGCCCAAGATTTTGAAAAATTTAATACAATATGTATTACATATTTACATTAACTTTTATATAGATTACAAATACTATAAATTAGACATCCCAAAGTAAATTATTTTCTTTTCTTTTTTTTTCATGATTTATCATTTCTTGGTTTTTATTTGCATTTTTCTTTATGTTTTATTTTATTAAAATAATTTTTATGTTAAATATTTTATGAAAATTGACCTAGACAATTAATTCTTTTTTTAAAGAAAAATAGTGATATTTGTGAAAGTAGTTCTTTAGGAAATGAAGATTGTCAAAGTACTTAATCATGATTCTACCTCTCCTAGATTATTCACGAGATAATCTAAAAGGCGATCAGGAAAATCATAAATCAGTAACACTATCTTTTTGTCTTAAAAGTATATTTTCTCTAATTCAATTTCCTAAGCTTTTTTTTTTTAAAAAAAATAATGGTTCTTGCCACCTCACCTGCTACAAAATCCAACAAACTTTTGCACATATTGTTCATATGAATTGCTGATCAAGACAAACTTATCAAATCATGACTTTTCTTTGATGGAATTATCCCCGTTACTTGTTTGTTTTCTAACCAACTTATGACAGAACCATCTTAATTATTCTTATCATTATACGATGCTAAATATTGGTGATGCTAGTGATACTCCCTCCGTTTTTAAAAGTGAGGGAGTATTTTGTAGGAATATGTTGCATCCTCTGCTTACAAAATTTTCCTTACTTCGACAGAAGTATTTGAATTGCACATGTAAGTCTTTTGAGTACAGCAACAATAGATTTCTGAGATATCACAGTATTCCCATTCAAATCATCTGTATATCTTTATTTATCAGCAGAATCTTGCGATCTATATCAAACAGAGAAGAAGAAGTCCATAAAACTCCGATGCCCAATTCCAACACTATCATTCAAAGTTTTCTCCGAATCTTCCCCCACTCTTCAAGTTGTTTCCCGACATTCAAATATTCTTGAACTGATTTTCTGCACATGGAGTTGAAGCAAAAAAGTTTACCAACATAAAATATGTGATCGAATAAATCTTTACTACTCGTCAAAATCAGTGATCATTTGAGGATGATTCCAGTTTTTATGTTTATGAAGGAGTGAAGTAGTTGCTAATGCATGTATAGAAACCAAATAATTGAACTTACTGGCAATTCAAATTGTTTAAACAAATCACTTTCTTTTATACAAGTCCGACTAATGGAAGATTCACTACAACAAAATAAGCCTATTTCAACATTTTTATATTGACATTTTCATCAAATGTCGTTTACAAGTAAGAAGTATATGTTATAATAACTTTCTATATAAACATCGGTAGTTTTTATTGTTGTAATAGTGTTGCTTATAGCTACATTTAGCAAAGCTTGTATTAAATGTTGCTAAAATATTATTTTTTACAACTTTTATAGTGACATTTATAGGAAATATCATTACAGCATCGCACTTTTACATACAAACATCAATGCATTTCTGCATTTTCTCTTAAATTAGCAATGTTTGTATTAAAGGTTGGTGTAGTATTAATTTTTGAGACATTTTCAATGATGTTTTTAATAGTCAAATTCATCATCCCACATTGAATTATTTTACAAGTGTGTTGCTTACCATATTTTATGTAATAAGATAGAAGACACGTACATCTAATATAATATAAACCTTCAATTTCATAGGTCTCAAATAAGAGTTTTAAAAGATTAAATAGGAAAGAAAAAAATCAAGTTCTAATAAACTCGAATCTTGATTTTCGATTTGCGACCTGTCGGAATAAGTGGATTAGTAGAGGAGAAAACGTCGAAAATTTGAGAGATGGCTGAGTTTTAAACAATATGAAAGACTTCCTAACCCATTTCTCCACTATGGGCAATGAGCTGATTTGTCCTTGGTTCTCTCAAGCGAGCAGCAAAAGCAAATTGTTGAAATGGCCCATTACGAACTGAAGAAACTGAGCAGCGTAAAAGCAAATTCTTGAAACGGCCTGTTAGAAATACAGAAGTACTTTCTAAATAGTAGCTAAAACTTCTGTTATTCACCTCTATGGCCCGTTATGGAGGGAAGAGAGAGGCAGCTGAGGGTTAAATAGTGTAGGTGGTCTTCAGTGTCACTGAGAAGAAACAAAACTTTGCAAACGGAAGAAAACCAGCCTAAAAATGAATAAGGGTTGAAAAACTAGTGAGAGAAAATTCTGGAATGATGATATTAACCTCTATACAAAAACAGAGTTATATACAGCTTTACAAGTTGCAGCTTGTGTTGCTTCCCTACGCTAACCAACCAAACCAATAAAAAATAAATAAACTATTCCTGCTTACTTCTGCCACATCAACAAAGAACTTTTGCCGCATTAGCTACACATGCTACCACTGTACCACATCAGCAAAGAAATTCAACAGACCCCCTCCATCTGGTCTGGTAAAGATGTTCAAAACACCAAGTCCTTAAAAGCAAGGTATAAAATCGAGGCGAAGACAATGCTTTGGTAAAACCATCAGCAAACTGCAACTGTGTAGAAACTGGAAGAGGCTTTAGCAGACCAGATTGATATTTCTCTCTGATAAAATGACAATCCAACTCGATGTGTTTAGTACGTTCATGAAACACCGGATTCTCAACCATGCAAAGAGCAGCCTGATTATCACAATACAAGGGAATGGCAGCTTGCATGGGAACACATAAATCCTGCAAAAGATAAGAAAGCCATTGTAATTCACAAGCTGCAGTGGCCATAGCACTATATTCGGCCTCTGCAGAACTTCTAGAGACCGTAGATTGCTTCTTAGACTACCATGAAATGAGAGCATCGCCCAGAAAAATACAAAAACCAATGACAGATCTTCGAGTTTCAGCGCAGCCAGCCCAATCAGAATCTGCAAAAGCCTTCAACTGAAAATCTGAATTAGCTGGAACAAATAAGCCTTGACCAGGAGCTTGTTTGAGATATCTTAAGATCCTGTTTGCAGCCTTCAAATGGCATAAGCTAGGCTTGTCTAAAAATTGACTTAACTGTTGAACAACAAAAGATATGTCAGGCCGTGTAATGGTAAGATAAAGCAGCTTGCCAATAAGACTTTTGTAAGCAGAATGATCTGGTAACAAATCAGTAACAGTATGCTCAAACTTGGCACTAGGATCCACGGAGTAGTTATAGATTTGCAACCCAAGAAACCAAACTCCTGTAGCAAATTCAAGGAATATTTACGTTGTGACAAACTTGGTCCATCCTTGTTTCTTGCAACTTCTAATCCCAAGAAATATTTCAAGTCACCTAAGTCTTTAATTTTGAATTGATCATGAAGATAATCTTTGACCGCTTGGATGACAGACGTTGCTACTAGCAAGAATAAGATCATCCCCATATACCAATAATGCAATGAACGTAGTAGAATCTACCTTAACAAAGACAGTATGATCACTTTTAGACTGATGAAATTCAAGACCAAACAATGCAGCAGTTAATTTTGCATTCCACTGTCGTCTAGCTTGCTTCAAACCATTAAGAGATTTATTCAATTTACACACCAATGATTGATTTCCTATTTCAAAACTAGGTGGAGGCACCATGTAGACTTCTTCATCAAGTTCACCATGCAAAAAAAGCATTATTCACATCACATTGTCGTAAGTACCATCATTTTGCAACTGCTAATGCCAAAACTGTTCTTACTGTTTTCATTTTTGCCACAGGTGAAAAAGTATCAAAATAGTGAACTCCCATCTGCTGTGTATACCCCTTTGCCACAAGCCGAGCTTTGTATCTTTTTATCATCCCATCAGAATGATATTTTATCCTATAAACCCACTTACATCCAATTGGATGTTTTCCAGAAGGAAAAGGAACAATGCTCCAAGTATGTGTGCTCTCTAAAGCCTCTATTTCTTTCTTCATAGCTTCCTGCCAGGCAGGTATCCTAGCTGCTTCTTCATAGCTTTTAGGTTCAGCATGCATATTAATATTCATTAGAAAGTTCTTATGACCAGGGGTTAGACGATCATAACTAAGGACATGATTTAGAGAATGAGGAGATGTATGCAAAGGATCACACAAATAGTCATGTAAATAAGCTGGTATAGTTCTAGATCTGAGAGATCTTCTAAGTTCATTTTCAGAAGGTGGTCCAGAAGATGAAGAAGAATTGTGGGAAGAAGGAAAAGATGAAGAAGGCATTATAGAATCAGTAGGTAGAGATGTATGATCAACTGGAGGAGAAGAAAGATGTGAAGCAGAAACATCAGGAGAAATGAATTCTGATGATATGTCAGGAAGGTTTGCATTTCCTGGAAAATCTGAACTGCTAGGAAAAGATATAGGATCTGCTGGTAGAGGAAGTGAACTAGGATATGAAAAAGAGGAAGAAGAAGAACAAGGTATTGCAGAAGAAATGGACTGGAAAGGGAAGACATGTTCATGAAATGTTACATGCCTTGAAGTAAAAACATCTTTGGTCTCCCAATCTAGAAGAACATAACCTTTGCTTGTGCCAGAAAAACCAAGATAGACTGTTGTTCTAGCTCCAGGATCAAATTTCAATCTGCCGTGTGAAAGAATACTGGCAAAGGATAAACATCCAAACACCTTCAGAATATTATAATCAGGATTTTTGTTGTAGAGAACTGAATAAGGTGTTTTATTATGCAAAACTGGTGTAGGAATCCTGTTGATCAAGAAGACTCAAGAAGACAGCATACTGAACACAAAATCACCAGTAAGAGATAGGAATATTAGACTGAATTTCAGGGCTCTAGCTACATTAAGAATATGCTGATGTTTTCTCTCAACAATACCATTTTGTCGGGAGTTTCTACACAAGAGGTTTGATGCACAATGCCTTTGCTATTGTAAAAGTCAGGCATAAAAAATTCAGAACCATTATCAGTTTTGATAGTTTGAATCTTTTGGGAGAATTGTCAACAAAAACACAAAAATGTTGCACAAGCTTTCTAACAGCAGACTTATCTTTAAGCAAGAAGATCCAAGTATACATACTAAAGTCATCTACAATAGTCAAGAAATACTTTTGTCCATAAATTGTTTCTTGCTTATATGGACCCCAGATATCCATATGCAGTAGAGAAAAACAGTGATTAGTAGTAGATTGTCTCAAAGGAAAAGGTAATTTTCTCTGTTTTGCAGTAGTATAAACTGAACATTCACAAGGTGGCAAAGAAGATAAAGTAGGCTGAATGCCTTTTAACAAATTTAACCTTTGATGAGAAAGATGGCCCAATCTGTAGTGCCACAGTAAACTAAGATTCTTATTTACCGTTTATATGACTATGAAAATGAAAAGTTGGAACAGAAGAAACTTGACATGGCTGAGTTTGAGGAACAAATGGAGGTGTGATGAAAGAGCCTTTTGAACTAGCTTCAAAATTTTCCAGGATGTACAAACCATTGCTACGTTTAGCTGTACCAATCCTCCTCATAGTTGCAATATCCTGTATAATGCAACCAGTTGAGTGAAAAACTACATGACACTTATTGTCTTGACATAATTTGTTGACTGAAACAAGATTATAATGGAATGAAGGCAGATAAGGGACTTCATGAAGAACAAGCTTATTAGGAAGGTAAATGGTCCCTTTATGTGCGACAGGAACAGAGTTGCTATTTGGCAATTTAACAAAAGTATTATGAACAGATTTGTAAGAATGAAACAGGGTCAAGGAACAAGTAACATGATCAGTAGCCCCTGAATCCAAGATCCAATGCAATGAAGTATCATATGAATACATACCTGAATGATGTTTTGCTGAATATTCTTTTGCCGCATAAAGTTAGTTGTAAGCACTGTTGCTTGGTTTACAGCATGAAAAGATTTTTGCTCTGCAGATACTCCTGCTCCTTGCACTGGTAATATTTTCAACAACTGAACAAGATATTGAAATTGATCTTGTGCAATTCCTGCACTTACTTCAGATTCTGAAGCTATATTTTGCAATCTCAAATCTTCCTGTTGCACACTTAAACCATGTCCAGAATTATCAATCACTCCCATAGCCTGATTGACCACAGTAATCTGCCCTTGCTTATTTGTTAAACATTTCCAAAATTTCTGGATCTAAACTTAAAGTGTGTGTGTGTGTGTGTGGGGGTAACCATGCTTCTTATAGCACTTATCCACAGTGTGACCCAATTTTCCACAAAAAATGCAAACTGCTACATTCCTATTCTGCACAAACCTTCTCTGATTCCCTGCTACTGCATTAGTCATCATTGGTGAAGAATAACCAGGACCACTAGCAACATTATTCACATATTGAGGATTATTTCCCGCAGCATTGTTACCAAACATTGATCCATAAACTACTCCAGTATCACTTGAATAAGTACCACTAGGATAAACAACATTATCCAAACTCATTTCTCCCGTTTTAGTCATCATAATTTGCATTCCTTGATATAAATGCTATGAATTGTTATTCAATTGTCTTTCATTTTTAATTGCCATTTAAAACACTTGATTGATCAGTGGTAATGGCGACATCATCAAAACTTGTGTCTTGACATTATTAAATTGATCATTTAACCCTTTCAAAAGCCTAATGACATATTCTGCATCATGATATTCTCTCATCTTCTTGAGTGCACCACACTTACAACTCAGATCACAAATGCATGTAGGAATAGGTCTCAAAATGCGCATTTCATCCCAAAGAATTTTCAGTTGTGTAAAGTATTCATTGACACTCCTACTACCTGCTTAACATTCTGAATTTCTTCAATCAAATCAGATAAGTGATATGGATCACAAGATGAATAACGTTCATACAGATCATCCCACACTTCTTTAGTAGTATCCAGCCACATAACACTTTGAGTGATTGAAGGTTCCACTGAATTCATTAACAAAGTAAGAACCAGAGAACTTGCCTGATTCCAGATCGCATAATTGCTATCACTCTTTGCAGAAATTTCAATAGAACCGTCCACAAATCCTATCTTACTCTTCGAAATCAAGGTCATTTTTGCAGCTCTACTCCTGGAGTGATAATTTTGTCTCCTTTAACAACGGCTGAGCTAACACCAAGCCTGTATTCTCATTTGAGCTGATGAAAAACAGATTTGCAGAAGTGAATTCCGTATTCGCAATAGCAGCGTCAAAGTTCAAGAAAGAAGAAATTAAAGAACACTAGGAATCAGCAATTGAATTCTCAATCACGCAAACGAACACACAATTAGTGCTCTGATACCATGAGAAGAAACAAAACTTTGTAATCGGAAGAAAACCAGGACAAAAATGAAGAACAAAGTGTTGAAAAACTAGTGAGAGAAAAACATGGAATTGAGAGAAAATTCTGGAATGCAGATACTTTAACGAGCATATTAACCCGAGTTATATACAGCTGTACAATTTGCAGCTTGTGCAGCTTCCCTACGCTAACCAACCAACCACACCAACAAAAAACAAATAAACTATTCTTGCTGACTTCTGCCACATCAGCAAACTTTTGCCACATTCACTACCACATCAGCAAAGAAATTTAACAGTCACCTCGATTGTATTCTTGATTTCTCTATTATACTGAACATTTCTACTTGTCTCACCCGCAAATGTAGGCCTCAAGGGCCAATCACATAAATGATTGTGTCGTTTATTAATTTGTCATGGATTCTCTTGCGCTCGCGATGAGATTTCAAACTTAAAAATAATTATACCTAGTATCAGACTTTTTTTTTATAGATAATTACACGGGGAAGGGAAGAGACAGACCACATGGATAACCGGACGCAGCAGAGCACAGAGGAGTATCAGACTTATTTTGGTTGGGAGGAAAAGAGGGAGAGGAAAAGAGGGAGAAAATAAAAGAAGAAATAAATGAGTATTTTATTTTGTTTGGTTAGAAAAAAAGAATGAAGAAGAGTAAATGTGGAGGGAGAGACTAGTAATTTTAATTTTTCTACTTTTAAAAGGATTATGAGGTATTTAGTATTAAAAAATTATTATACTATTAATATTATCATAATTTTTAATTTAAAAAAGAATAAATTTATAAACTTAAAAAAATATCTTTTTCTTTATTTTCACTTTTCATAAAACTAAATAAAGAAAATTATTTCTTATTTACTTATATTTCTTTTATACCAAACAAAATTAAAATAAATATAAATATTTCTCTCCGAAAGGATAAAAGGTGTCTCTTCCTCTTCCCTTCTCTCTCTTGCTAACCAAACTAGGCCTACAAAAAATAGATCTTTCAGTTTTCCTATTTTGAAGGAGAGTTGTGGAGAGCGGTGGACATATTTGGATTTTGGAACAACACGTCCTAGTTCGTTTAACCATGCTAGAACGTTAGCATTCCAGCACTGAGACTGATGTCACTCTCTGGTGCAAGTTTGAGTGTTAAGACTGCCTCGGCGTTTAGGTATCTCTGGCCATCATTATAAAAAACCATCACCACCGTTGAAAAGATTTCTTCAAAACAAGATAGTTCCCCGAGGATCATCTCCGGATTCATTGGGGGTGAAGCACACTCGCTTAGCAGAAGTTTCGCCTGAGGGTGGGTGGGCTGCATTAATATGCAAAGTAGTTATTTGGTGTGTAAGATGCGTAGATGTAAGCAGATCAGAACCGCTGATCATCTTTCAAAGGAGCAGATCAAGACCTTCGGATTGGTGTGGATGGTTGCACATTCGGATCGTGAAACCCGCGCGTCCAGATCCATTGGATTGGTTGACTGTCGGGTAGGGTTGAACAGCTTTGACTGTTGCTCCGAGTTGACTGAGTTATATAGGATCATTTCTCCTCCGAGTTGACTGAGTTAGACAGGATCATTTCCCCAAATTCTAAGTGTTGATTTTGTTCTTGAGGTATTTTACTAAATTTATACTATGCTTGGTTGGGGTGGGAGGAGAGAGTAAATGGGAATGGAAGTAAATAGAGAGGTATTTGAAGAAATGCACCTGTTTGATTAGAGGATAATAGGGAGAGGAAGTAAATGCGAATGAAGAAAGGCCTTCCCTTCTCTCCCAACGCATCATCAAAACTAATTCCTCTAAAAGTTAAGGGTAAGTATTTGGTGAAAATGATCAAATACTCCTTGAAAATTTTAAGAAATTCATAACACTCTTGAAATTTTTAAGAAATTCATAACACTAAATATATGTAATTGGTAAAATAGTAAAATTATCATAATTCATTTCATTTTCCACTCCAACCAAACAATAAGAAGTATTTATAATTTACTTTCCTTTCATGCATACCAAACAAAATTGAAGTAAATGTATGTCTTCTCCCAAGTGAAGTGTATGGTGCCACTCTTCCTCCCCTTCCCCTTTCCTCTCTCCTTCGCAAACCAAACAATGCCTTATACTCTATAAGGATATTTAAGGATGGCAAAATCTATGGCGAAGTATGATTTTTCAAAAGTTTGAGAGGAAAAATAGTTTTAGCATATGGAGATTAAAATCTAAAACCTCTTTGGTAGCATTGTCAAATCTAAACGGGATGAAGAGGACTGGCCCAACCCATATCAACCCTACTAGGCTCACGGAATAAACAGATCAACCCGTGTGCCTAGGCCTTTTTTGTTTTGCTATTTTTTTCTGAGATACCAAAAAATGATATTAGTTGATGATGAGGTAAGTTCAAAAACCGTTCTTATCACAAACAATCACAGAACGTAAAAACCAAAGACAATCACAATATATCACCAACATGATTTAACTATTTTTTTTTTGCAGGGCAGTAAAGTCATTGTAACGTTGTTTGCTAACGAAATTCAACTTTTTCGTGATATGTTGGTGCCTTTCAAAAGCTACTACATATTGAATGATATTGTCCAAGAAGCACCACAACAATACATGATAGACAATATCAAATGGCAATAGATAATCTCTAGGAGATCAATCGTTGAAGATGCAGGAGAAAACATATTACGAACATTGAAAGAAAATTTCAAATATACTCCATTCACAAAGCTGATAGGTAAAACCAAAAAAAAAAAAAAGCATATCTCTGCTTCATAACCAAGAAACTAAACTAAACAATATTCATCTTGAATAGATGTTCTTGCTGTTGTGTGCAATGTTTCTCAACTCAAGCATTCAACAACATCAAGAAATGTTCGAAGAGAAATAATGTTGATTAATGAGGAGTAGGTACATACTTTTCATTGTACAAGACTTGTGCTCAATAGTCGTTCAAACACAAGCATCAGTATCAATCCTCCTATCTCTCAAGCTCGACAACTCAAACATTGGTATATATTCACAATTTTAGTACCAGCAAACACTTCAATATCACACAAATACATTTGCTAAATCTTTAACAATACGAAATACTTACAGGGCCACAAACAATGAACAAAAATTACTTGAGACTATTGCAAATCACTCATTCACAGAATTCAACCCAAGTCCTCTGCTTTAAGATCAACAATCAACAACCCTCATTAATGAAATTCAACCAATTGAAAAGGTAAACAAAAAATACAATTGAATTTCAGTTACGAAAAATAATCACAACAAATTGCTTAAGCAATAAAACATTCTTATGCAGACCATATGGGTCAAAGCACAAATTTTGATAACAAATCTATAACAAAAATTCTGGTATATGGCATGCGAAAATTTCTTTTCATCTACATCAACAAACATCAGACACACTCTAAATTTTCCTATTAGATACTAACAGAATAACTGGAACAAATCAACAACAAAATTTTCATAATACAACTCAAAGCAATCAAGTCAAATAAATCACCATCACAAGTGAGATACCACATTCAATCACAAACTGTAGAAAAGCATAAAACAATGATTCCCAGACAAATGATGATAGACAATGTTGACAGTCAAGAAAGTACTTCAACTGAAGCTAAAAAAGTTTCCATACCACAAACTTCTTCATTTTAGTTGTTGAATGGCATAAAAATAAAATTATACCTTCAATTCAACTAATCAAACCCACAAACAATCTACAAGAAATTTGAACTCAATCAATCAAGGAAATAATTCATTCACATAGATAAAAACTACAGTTTATAACCATCCAAGTATTCAAGAATTTAGCTCATCAATATATAACAATTCAAAGAACATAAAGCAATAAAGAAAGAGGAAGAATTGCTTATTTTCATTGTTGAATCTTCTCTTCTTCAAGACTTGAAGTTCTTCATGTTGTGTTGAGAAAATTGCAGCTTTTGTCTTGAATCTTCGATGTGGATGTTCTTATTCTTCAAAGATTCAATCTTCTCTCTTGATTTCTCTTGTAAAAAATAAAGATTTGGAGGGGATTTTGTGGTTTTTCTCACAGTTTTGCAGCCTCCCTAGCCAACCCTGGCCGTTTGCCTATTCTTGCCTTTAAAGGGTATTTATATCCAGCCCAAAAGAGAGAAAAAAGCAGAAAAATAGGTTTTGCTTGACCCAAATGGTGCTGCTAAATCTGGACTAAACGGCGTCACTTACATCGAGTTATGCTTAGTCTGGACTAAACGGTGCCGCTTACATCCAGTTATGCTGCAACTACTCTGCAAGTCAACTGCGACAGCTATTTTGATTCTTGGTAAATTTAGAGTATGAAATCGGCTGATATAGGTCTTGATGTCTTCATAAAAGTTGTAGATCAGGATCGTATATTTCCACAGAGTTTTAAATCACCTCAATTGGACATCTCGAACTCAAGATATGATCATTATACCAAAATGTATCAAAACTGGGACAAAATCAGGACAGGTGACTTTGCAACATAAGTAGGGTGGCCAAACGAATTTGGATTGATATAAATTTTACCATTCTGAAAACTTCAGAATGTCCTCTATAATTTTTTAGAAGGAAACTTTTACATTTCAAACCTTTAATGAAGACTAAATCTCACTTGAAACTTCTCCATCTTGTTGTTTTGCTATGCATTTCTCTGTTTTCTTCATTGTGTAAAATCTCCTTGTTTACTTCATTATATTCCAAATCTTCAATAAACTCACCTAAAGCAAACATGAGATAAAGGGAGCGTAAATGGTGATTGAAATACCGAAATTTAATAAAAATTTAAGCTCAAAATAATTATTATATGAAGCACAAATATAGAACATCACTAAACTAACACCATTATAGACAAAACCATTGCATCATGAAAACATATAAGGAGCAGAGATCTTGAAGCAAACACAACAATGCTTGACAGTGATAACATCCAAACATTTTGCTTGTAGATCTCATCAAGCTTTAAACTCTTATAATTTTCTTTGCATGTAAACATTTGAGACAGCACTCTAGTACATATTGATATTTTATCCTCTTCTGAACCAAACAGAAAACAATGCTTGACAATGAATCTTTCCCTACTCCTTAGCCCGAGCTTGAGACCGGCTATTTTCATAAAATAGGTGGAGTTACAAGACTACCTATACTAACAAACTAACACCATTATAGGGAGAACCATTGCATCATGAAACATTGCATCAGAAAAATACAACATAAAAACAATATGTAAGCAGTAGAGGTCTTAACCATAATAACAATTTAAAGCACACAAAATGCCTAACAAAAAAAAAATCTCTCAACAAGTACCCCATCAAGATCTAACCAAATAAAGAAAAGAGAGATCACACAAAGCATACAATGATCAAGCAAATAGTCAACAGTTGCAGGATCCCCAATTATGTTATCTGCAAAGACAAACTAGGCCAATTGATCGAAACTACAAGATAGGTTCAAAAAAATTTCAGCCTTGCACAACTTAAGTCTTTCAAGATGTTAAAAAAGATGCCTTTCTACATCCTGTTAAAGAATAAAGGAGTCATTTAAATACATTTCCACATTCTTAAAATGCCAACCATAATTTTCTAGTCTCTGTGTATAGCCACTGTATAAGCACGAGTAATGATCCTGCATAGACATATTCTATAAAAGCCTTGTAATGATCCCTTAAATTTTCCAACTATTAAAATTTCTGTAATTAAATTAGGGTGACAGTGCCAAAAAATTATAACCGAAACCCTCACCTCAACACGTAGCTATTCATAGCAAAACATAATCATACATATGTCCACAACCTAGACACACAAGAGCCAAAACACCCCAAAATTAAATATCCATCACAGAAGTAACAAGAAAGCATTCCTATAACATGCATTTTTCTCCAAGAAAACTAAAGCACCACCATTGATCAAAGAAACAAAACTATAAGAAATTGAAGCAAGAAGAATATCACTCATCATCTTACTCAAACCATCTAGCAATTTCTATAAAAAGACAAAAGAAATATTGTTTCAACTACAATCGCCTCAAACCCAAGAAAGACATATTATATAAACTGCAGTGCAAAACAAAATTAGATAAAGTTTAAGAAGTGCAAAAGTAAAACACATAGAATACAGGAAAAAAGAAATACATAAAGTAATTTTTATAGTTCACTAATTTAAGCTAGAATATGTGTTGCTGGTTGATTCTCTTGTTTGAGCTTCATGTTGCTGAGTTACAGTTAGTTTTCTTCCTATTGAGTTTTCTCCGAATATTTGTACATTGAATGCATGCTTGTCTTCATAGTCGAAAAGCATATGGTCTCCCTTGAGAATTCCACTCATGAATTGTTCCAGACCTTTTTGCATATAGTACCTGCTGTCTATTTTTTTTAATGTGAACAATCCAAATTTCTTCATTTTCATTCTTATTTGTAATGTGAATTCCACTCTACATTGAACATGTAAGGCTGAAATTTCCTATTTGTTTCGTTGTAATAAATTGTATTAAAATTTCTTATTACACTTATGTAGATAGGTAATGTATAAATAAAAAAAATAAGAATTATTTTCTTACCAATGTTGTGAAATGGTGGTGATCATGCTAGATGGGCCTAATGAAAACGGAAAGATAGCAAGAAAATGCCACAACAGAAGAAGAAAAAATGGTAGAAATATGTTTTGATTACTTCTTCGTTCTTTTTCCCTTTCAGTAGTAGTACGTTGACCAAATAATTATAATGCATGCAGAATGAAGATTACATGGTTGTCGGTTGAAGAGCAATATTTGACAGCAATTTTGACAGAATTTGTTACAGAAATTTGAAGCTATTTTACAGATTTAAGGGTTTTGAGCTCACCTTCGAGGATGTGGTTGAGATTATGGTTTGAATAATTTCTACACATAGATCTTGGTTCTCTCTCTCATTTGCGAATTTCTACTATAGTAGAAAGAAAAATACATATTCAGTATTCTCTCTTTGCTGGAATGACAAATTACATAACTGAAAATATTTTCTTACCTTGTAGTTTTCTGTAAAGCTTTTGGGTTGTTGATGTATGCTCTTGTCTTATCTTTCGTTCTGGTTGAAAGTTGATTGCAGGCGCCAATGTTGGTGGTTGGTGAGTAGTTGCAGGTTTTTGATTTGGGCTTTCATTGACTCATAAATGTTGTGGGCTTACACCCTTTTTGTTGAGTTATTCTGTTCTTGTATTTAGTTTTTTACTGTTGAGTTTTAATGTTGCTCATATATTTTTAGTACTTCTTTGTTTGACTTAATATTTTTTATTCATTTTAAAATTAAGTATATAAGTGGGTAAGTATTTGAAATTTTTATTTCTGAGCAAGCAATACGTAATGTATTTTTTTTTGTAGAATTCTGTAAATATGATGCAAAATTTTTTTTTATGTGGAGTACAGAAAAAAAAAGGAATAGATAGAGGACAGGAAAAATGTTGTTTTTCAAGCGTAATTGTTTGTTTTGTTAAGAATATTTTGTTTAAAACTTGTTGTAGAATAGATTGAATAAAAAATTGAAAAATACTTAATCATCAAAAATACACTAGACATCAAATTAAAAACTATTTATCACAAAAATTTCACCCACCAAAATACCCCGCGCACATCGCGTGGGCACTTAAACTAGTCTTATTAAAATTATCTTAACTAACAATGGCTGCAAAAATAAATTGAATAGAGAAAATAATACTTGAATGGAAAATCTCCATAGAATTACTTATGTGATGGGAAAATTTCTTGCTTGATTAGTTTTCCCTTCATATGTTTAGTGAAATTCTTATATTATGGCTCACTCTATCTCTAGATGAGGGTCCTCTATCCTTAGTTAGTTAGTTGGAATATCTTTCTAACTAATTTAACCTAAGAATGCATTTAGAAGGTGTTGAAGCCCCTATCTCTATTCACCTAAATCACCCTCATTCATTATTTGTGTTATGGTCTATTTAACATTTCCTTTCTCAATTCCAAGTGAAAAGCCCAAATCATGAATCAATTAGCAATCAAAATTAATCCAAACAATCAATTCCACAAATAATACATAAGAAATTGGAGTTCAATTAACCAAAGAAACAATTCATTCACATAGATAATAACTAGGGGTTTTAATCATCTAAGTATTCAAGATTCTAGCTCATAATATTACAAAATAGAGAATACAAAATATTAAAAGAAGAGTAGAGAATGCTCATTTTCATGTCTTAAACTACTATCTTCTTCTATGCTTGAGAACACTTTGGCCTTGGAAAAGTAGGAGATTGGACTTGAATCTTCAAGATTAAGGCTTCCCTCCTTAAAAGATATAATCTTCTCTGTTGATTTCTCTTGCAAAGATGAAGATTTTGCAGGATTTCTTCTTTAAGAAAATGAGCCTACTTTACCTCTTAGGGTGGTCCAAGTGGCGCAGCTCGGCTTCTATCAAGCGGCACTGTCTAGTCCACCCTAGGCGGTGCCCCTTGGCCACAGTTTTTTAGAGCCTCCGTGGATCTAGGTGGCACCGCTTGCTCCAAAAATAAAGCCAAGAGCAATTTTTTCTTCTAACTTCATTCCAAATGTATAGAAGCTTCATCCTTACTTCTTTACACTCCCAATCTTCAATAAAAAAACTCATCTGAAACAAGGGAAGAAAAGAAGGGAGTATAAATGTGATTAAATCACATAAATTCGACAAAAATTGAGGTTCAAAATGATCATAAAAATGGAGTACGAATAGCATATATCAATAGTGCAGCTCTAAAACCATAGAAGCTTCTTAATTTGATAAATTTTCAATTTCACAACAGATAAGGTTTACAGCACATGAATAGTATAGAAAAATCATTCAGATAGCTCTCTTCTTTACCATTTTTACCAAATTATTCCGCAAAATGTTGGGGTATAGGTAGCTATCCATTATGATCTATATAATCTTCAAACACTGGAAAAAAGGAAAAAAAATGAAGGTTTGCAGTGTTGATTTGAATGGAAAGTATACCTTTAGGCATCATTTGATCGACATGAGGGAAAGTAATGTATTAGAATTTGAATCTTAGTGAAATAAATCTACAGAATATGATTCCAAACAAATTACATTATCATGTTTGGATAGTGTAAAAAAATTCTTGAGCAAAGTTGATACTTTTTATTTTTCAAATGTGCAAAATAAATAGATTATTAATTTAAAAATAACTGCTAAAATATTTTATAATATGGCTTATATTTTTATATAATTTAAAATATATTATTTTTACTTCAAAAATAGTCGTCATTAAAATCATAAAAATAATTTTCTTTCATTTTTTAATCTTTGTTTTTATTTGGTACTCTATCGTTTATACTTTGTTTTCTAAGGTAGCTTGCATTCAAAATTTTCATAATATAAAAATACGTTATATTATTTAGTTTGATATTTCTTCTATCTTTAAAACAAAATATTCTTGATATAATGTTTAGATCCTAGATCCCAATGTGGACCAAAAAAATATTTGAATTAAAATTTTTATCGAGAATTTAATAATTTTTATTTATGTAATCGTGATATAGTTAATATTTTTAATATTTTTGAAAGAAAAATACAAAAGATTGAGATATGAAATTTTAATTAAGAATTATTAGATTGGGAATATATAAGAGGAGAAAAAGAATGATATGAGAAGGAAGATTATACAAAAGAAAAAAAAAGACAAAAAGTAGAAATATGTTATGAAATTAATATTATTATGGATGTACATTATCAGAGTTATAAAGATAATCCAACTATCCAGAAGATAGATGGTAGAGTTCTATCATACCTTTGATTAGTGATAGGATTTGTCTTCTGTTGACCCTATACCTCTTCTGATTGGGATGTCATCTGAACCCTATAAATAGGGCTCTAGGTTGAGGTGTTGTATTCACTCATTCATTGATCAATATACTATCAGAGAATCAATAAAGATCTCTTGTTCTTTCTCTCTATTTTCTCTTTATATTTTCTCTTATTCCATACAATATACTTTCTTTATTAAGTTCTCTACGTTAGTATTACGATTTTGTTGTGCCAACGACGACTGCGCATCATCAAATTCATAACACGTTATCAGCACGAGTCTCTGCCACTGGAGTTTAGAGATCAATCAAGATAAAAAGAGGTATTTTTCTACCTTTGAATTCTCATGGCAAACCTTGCCAAACTCGATTTTTTTGCTCTTGACATTTCTGGAAAGAACTATTTATCATGGATACTAGATGCTCAAATTCATCTAGATGCAATGGGTCTAGGAGACACCATTGTAGAGAATAATGTATCATCATCTCAAAATCGTGCAAAAGCCATGATCTTTCTCCGCCACCATCTCCATGAGAATTTGAAGGCGGAATATCTTACCGTAAGAGATCCACTTGTTTTGTGGAAAGATCTGAAAGAAAGATTTGACCACCAGAAGATGGTCATTCTACCAAAAGCACGGTATGATTGGATGCACTTACGGCTACAAGATTTTAAATCTGTAAGTGAATACAACTCCGCAATGTTTAGAATTACTTCTCAATTAAAATTATGTGGAGAAAATATCACTGACGCTGATATGTTAGAGAAAATGTTCTCTACTTTTCATGCCTCGAATATTATCCTGCAGCAACAATATCGAGAGAAAGGCTTTAAGAAATATGCTGAATTAATTTCTTGTCTTCTTGTTGCGGAGCAAAACAATGAGCTATTAATGAAAAATCATGAAGCTCGACCAACAGGTTCTACTCCACTCCCTGAAGTGAATGCAGTTAGAACCTGTGGATATGGCCCTAGAAGAGGTCATGGTCATGGTCGAAACCGAGGATACGGACGCGACCGTGGTAGAAAGCATCCATATAATCATGGCGAACAAAATAGAGCATCAGGTGCGAAAAATAACAGAATCCACCAGAAGTTGGTCAAAAACAATGAGAAAAGAAAAGAGAAGGAAGTGGATCCAGAAGATCGTGAAGATAAATGTTATCGCTGTGGTATGCAAGGCCATTGGTCTCGTACCTGTCGTACGACAAAGCACCTTGTTGAGCTTTATCAATCATCAATTAAAAAGAAGGGTAAAAGTCCTGAAGCAAACTTTACTTCTCAAAATTCCATTCCCGATGATGGTGATAACAAGAATCTTAATGATGCCATTGTCGATGTAACTCATCTAGATGTGACTGATTTTTTTGAGCACCCAGAAGGAAGAATTGACCACTTGATTGGTGATGGTAGTATCCAAAAGAAATGAGAATTCTATTCAATGTTTTTCTAAATTTTTAGTTTAGTTCATGTTTAGTTATATTTCTTTTGTAATAATCCTTAGTGATCTACTACAAATTTCCTTTGTAATATAACTTTATATTTTTATATGTTCAGATGGCTCTTATTCCTTATTATGACTCTCAAAGTATCACTGAAGATATTTGTCTCATTGATAGTGGTACTACGCACACTATACTTAAAATTAAGAGATATTTCTCTTGTTTGAATATGGGAGAAACAAATATTTACACTATAAATGGTAGTGCAAAACTAATTGAAGGTTCCGGAAGAGCTAGTATTTTATTGCCTGGAGGCACAATAATTGCCATCAATAAGGGTTTGTTTTCCTCAAAATCTAAAAGAAACTTATTGAGTTTTAAAGATATTCGCCGAAATGGATATCATGTTGAAATAATGGAGGAAAATAAATTTGAGTATCTTTGCATTACTCAAACTGTCTCCGGAAAGAAATCTATCTTAGAGAGATTTTCATCTCTTTCTTCCGGCATATATTACAAAAAATTAAATAGTGTTGAAACGCATCATTTAGTAAACCAGAAGTTTACTAATCTTGCTACATTTAGCATTTGGCATGACCGTTTGGGTCACCCAGGATCAATTATGATGCGAAAAATAATTGAAAATACGCATGGACACCCATTGAAAGATCAAAGGGTATTGAATAAATTTCCATGTGCTGCTTGTTCTCAACGAAATTGGTTATTAGACCATCCCAAGCAAAAGTGGGAGTTGAGTCTCCTACATTTTTAGAACGGATTCATGGTGATATATGTGGGCCTATTCACCCACCATGTGGGCAATTTAGATATTTTATGGTGTTAATTGATGCATCGACCAGATGGTCACATGTTTGTTTATTATCTACTCGCAACCTGGCGTATGCGAGATTACTTGCCCAAATAATTCGTCTAAGGGCACAGTTCCCAGATCACCCGATTGAAAGAATCCGTCTAGATAATGCTGCTGAATATTGTTCTCAAGCCTTTGATGCTTACTGCATGTCAATTGGCATTATTGTTGAACATCCCGTAGCACATGTTCACACTCAAAATGGTTTAGTGGAAACATTTATCAAAAGATTACAATTAATTGCTAGACCACTTTTAATGAGAACAAATCTTCCTATATTAGCTTGGGGACATGCAATTTTGCATGCAGCAACACTTGTACGTATTAGGCCATCAAGTTATCATGAATTTTCTCCTTTACAATTAGCCTTTGGCTTTGAACCAAATATTTCTCATTTGAGAATTTTTGGATGTGCGGTGTATGTACCTATAACACCTAATCAGCGAACTAAAATGGGTCCTCAAAGGAGATTGGGGATATATGTTGGATATGACTCTCCCTCTATAATAAGGTATCTTGAACCGATGACGGGAGATGTATTTACGGCAAGGTTCGCTGACTGTCATTTTGATGAGTCTATGTTTCCCAAGTTAGGGGAAGATAATAAACCAAAAGGAAAAGAGCTTGTTTGGACAACATCTTTAAATTGTCTAGATCCGCGCACAAGCGTGAGTGAACTTGAAGTTCAAAAGATAATTCATTTACAAAAGATAGCAAATCAACTGCCAGATGCATTTTCCGACTCTACAAGAGTAACAAAATCGTATCTACCAGCTATAGATGCCCCTATTCGGGTTGAAGTCCCAAAAGAGCCAAATTCAACACCTGTAGCTGTTGAATCAAAAGCACGCCTGAAGCGTGGTCGACCTATTGGTTCAAAAGATAGAAATCCTCGTAAGAAAAGAGGAACAGATGATCAAAGTGATCATATTGAAGAATCTGAGAAAAAAGACCAAGAGATAATTGATGAAAATGTTCAAGATTCTAAAAATAATACAGAAATTTCCATCAATTATACGACTTCCGGCAGAAGTTGGAATCGAATGGAAATGACTATAGATAACTCATTTGCTTACAATGTAGCACTTGCTGTTTTGAAAGATAATGAGGATCTTGAACCAATATCAGTTGAAGAATGTCGACATAGAAATGATTGGTCAAAATAGAAAGATGCGATTCAATCAGAATTGAACTCGCTTTCAAAACGTGAAGTTTTTGGACCTGTAGTCCGAACACCTGAAGGTGTAAAGCCCATTGGTTATAAATGGGTATTTGTACGAAAGCGAAATGAGAATAATGAAGTTGTGAGATATAAAGCACGACTTGTTGCACTAGACTTTTCACAAAGACAAGGTATTGATTATGATGAGACGTATTCACATGTAGTGGATGAAATTACATTTCGATACCTTGTGAGTTTGGCAGTAAATGAAAAGGTTAATATGCGTCTGATGGATGTAGTGACTGCTTATTTATATGAAAATCTGGATAATGATATCTATATGAAAATTCCAGAAGGATTCAACATGCCTGCAACATGTAAATCTGGTTGTCGTGGAGATTACTCTATTAAGTTACAAAAGTCATTGTATGGCTTAAAGCAGTCTGGACGCATGTGGTATAACCGTCTTAGTGAAAGCTTATTAAAAGCAGGATACAAAAATGATCCAATATGTCCATGTGTCTTCATTAAGAAGTATATTTCAGGATTTGTGATACTTGCTATATATGTTGACGATATCAATCTTATTGGAACTCCAAAAGAGCTTCAAGATGTGGTGAATTATTTGAAACAAGAGTTTGAGATAAAAGATTTTGGAAGAACTAAGTTTTGCCTTGGTTTACAAATTGACCATCTGGAAGATGGATGTTTTATTCACCAATCAACATATACAACGAAAGTCCTAAAAAGATTTTACATGGACAAGGCACATCCATTAAGTACTCCAATGGTCGTTAGATCACTAGATGTGAATAAAGATCCTTTTCGACCTCGGGATGATAGTGAAGAACTACTTGGTCCTGAAGTACCTTATCTTAGTGCAATTGGTGCACTGATGTATCTTGCTAATAATACAAGACCTGATATATCATTTGCAGTAAATTTATTAGCAAGGTTTAGTTCTTCCCCCACAAGACGACATTGGAATGGTGTTAAGCATGTCTTTAGATATCTCCAAGGTACTATAGATCTCGGATTGTTTTATTCAAATAAAACCAACCTGAAGTTAATTGGTTATGCGGATGCTGGATATTTATCCGATCCACATAGAGCACGTTCTCAAACTGGTTATGTATTTATTTACCTATAGTGGTACTGCTATTTCATGGCGTTCTACAAAACAATCAATGGTAGCTACTTCATCTAACCATTCTGAAATTATAGCCCTTCATGAGACTAGTCAAGAATGTGTATGGTTAAGATCCATGATTTATTATATTCAAGAGAATTATGGATTATCCTCTGGAAATAGAATTCCAACTCTTCTATATGAAGATAATGCAGCTTGTATAGCTCAATTAAAAGGAGGATATATTAAAGGAGATAGGACAAAGCATATTTCACCAAAATTTTTCTTTACTCATGAACTCCTGAAGAGTGGTGATATTGATGTGCAACAAATTCGATCATGTGACAATCTGGCAGATTTATTCACTAAGGCATTACCAACCGCAACATTTGAGAAATTGGTGAACAAAATTGGAATGCGGCGGTTAAGAAACCTTAAAGGATTATCTCATCAGGGGGAGTAAATATGGCATAAAGAGTAGTGTACTCTTTTTCATTGACTAGAGTTTTTCCCACTGGATTTTTTTTATCTAGTAAGGTTTTAACGAGGCATACTCTTATGCAATGGACATCCAAGGGGGAGTGTTATGAAATTAATATTATTATGGATGTCAATTATCAGAGTTATAAAGATACTCCAACTATCCAGAAGATAGATGGTAGAGTTCTATCATACCTTTGATTAGTGATAGGATTTGTCTTCTGATTACCCTATACCTCTTCTGATTGGGATGTCCTCTGAACCCTATAAATAGGGCTCTAGGTTGAGGTGTTGTACTCACTCATTCATTGATCAATATACTCTCTGAGAATTAATAAAGATCTCTTGTTCTTTCTCTCTATTTTCTCTTTATATTTTCTCTTATTCCATACAGTATACTTTCTTTATTAAGTTCTCTACGTTAGTATTACGATTTTGTTGTGCCGACAACGACTGCGCATCATCAAATTCATAACAAAATATTTATTCTTTTTTATTTTTTATTAGATTCTTTGGAATATGAATCATAATACCATCTTCTTATTGAGATTCTCTTTCCTAGTATTCTATTTTTATTTTTCCGGATATGAGAAACCATATTCTCTTCCCATAACAAATATAATGAACTAAACATTGAAATTTAAAATTTAGAAATCTTATTACTTTCTTTACCTGAGCAATCAAACGAGGCCTTATTTCTTTCCTGTTGTGGCCAGTTCCAGAAGTTAAATTTGAAAGCATGTAGCCCAAACGTGTTTCTTTTTCTTACTCATTTCCTATCCTGACACAACCCGAAAACTAAAAATTTTTTACGATTTGTAAAATTTCCATTTTCACATTAGATAAGCTCTGAACCAATGTCCACTAGAGAAATCCTACTAATATTCCCATTAATAGATGTAACTTACTATTAGCTTCTTTCCAGCTTTGGTTCACTATCCATTTTTGCCATCATCCCTGGGCTTTAAATTCAGATACAGCCCTTGCAGAAGCAGTTGAAATCTTAAGTGAGAACATTCATCTTGAGGCTGTAGCAGAATCAGTTGAGATGTTCAAGATGGCTTCTGAGGCTTCAAGTTCAAGAATTGCAGCACTGGAAGTCATGAGGACCACTTGCAAGACGACTTCAATGGCCATCGTTGAGTACAAGGAAACCAAAACCAAATCGTACCCCTGCAAAATCTGCAGTAAATCCTTCTCAAAGTTCCAAGCTTTGGGTGGCCATCAACGTGCTCATCGCGGAAAATCAACCGATGCAGGTGTAAAGCCTCATATCTGCTCCGTCTGCCGCAAGTCTTTCACTACAGGCCGAGCACTTGGTGGCCACAAAAGGTTGCACTCCAAGAAGCACAGTGGCACGCTTACGGGAGGAGGTAGCAGCTGTATCGATTATGACATCGACTTGAACCAGCCCACCTTACCAGATGTGGAGTTGCAATTGGATTTGCAATCTTGATCATTTCTGGATGAAAAGCAGCGCCAGGAAATTGTGAATGGCCTTTCCCATTCAAGAAACTGCGGTTACCAGCTGCAGTAGATTAGGGTTATATTCATAATAAATGAATATGTAAATTTACCATGACTTCTTTACATTTCGTCTCTGTTTTTTTTCCTTTCTGTATGTTACAAGACAGTAGATTTAAGGTTTAATGTTATGAGAGATGTTGATTGTTTATAAAGATACCTTATCGCTGAATTAATCTTCCTTCACGGCCATTATTCTTTTCAATGTACTAGTTTTTATTATAACAAAGAGGTTTGAAATCAAAAAGAGCAGACATTCGTGCAATTCTGCACCAAATGCATTCGTTTATTGTATTAATAAGTGCTCAATTTTTGCTCCTTGAGAAGGTTGTCACAGCAAAGGCCTCATATCAGTATCTCTCTCTCTCTCTCTCTATTTTTTTCTTCAAAATAAGAATTATATCATGTGGCTGTTCCAGAAAAATGTGAACATGTTTTGGGGTTTCCTATTGGCAACTAATCTGGGGTTCTACCTTCTTAATTGAGAGTTGTTGTCTGAATGTAACACAACGGATTAATGAAGATATGGATGATCTTCATTTGAGGGCTGCAAGGATTCAGCTGTTTATTTGAAGGCTACGGTGATTGGAAAACACCTACTTCCTTTAAAAATATTAAAAAAAAAGAGGAAACATCTACCAATAGCTTAAAAAAAAAAAATCGACAGATTTGAAGAGGAAGACGACAAAGGTGGCTGAGCCTCTTGCAAGCGCAGATGGTAGAGGTGGCAACTAGATGAAGAAGTAATTAGAGGAGATATGGAGAAGAAAAGAGATTAAAAAGAAAAAAAAGGAACTAATACTTAGAATTTTCTGTTTTACTTTTTTTTTAAAAAAGAAATGTTAGCCAATGATAGAGGATAATAGTGTCATTTTATCCTTCCGTTAGAGATTGACCGTTTATGTCGGTTAAGCTGTTAGAAAAATAAAGTTATTTGGCAAAGTGAAGGTGACTTAAATTTATGTCATCCCACTATAATACTATGAGATAAATAATTAAATAAAAAGAGAAAGCAAAAAATCAAAATTGCGTGGTGCAAGGGGAAAACAGTTCTAACACGTTCTTCTTTCTTCTCTATTAATCTCTTTAATTTAAAGTATTTGGTATATCTATTGGTTCTTCTATCAAAGAAAGAATTCTGAAGTCATTTCCTTTTTAGCAATTTAAGTTCAATAAAAGCTTCTGATTTTGCCTGGTCATATTAATTACTTGTAACCATAACATTTCTTTATTCAAAATTAAATGTTTGCATCTTTTCTCATAAGAAGTCTGAAATTGAAAGTTTATTTTTGTAAATAGTTATATATTCCATTATTAAATTTCCACTACTAACTTTTTCTAATTTTAAGGAGTAAAACTCTTCTAACACGATGTCTCACAACTAATTTCTTTGACTCATTTCATTTAAGGAATTTAAAATCTACTAACACATGCGTACTATTATTAATTTTTTTAATTAATTAAGATATCATAGTAATTTAATATCAGATCTATTTTGCCAGTTAAAATAGACCATTTAATTTTAGGTGAAGGAAGTATGATTCGGTTTGTGAAAAAGGATTTTGGGAAATATTGAATCTATATTCTGTTCATTTTGTTCATAATTGAATATTATTTCTTTATACAAAATAAAAAGAAGAGTAAATATTTAATTTTTGACTGAAGGAATATTTCTTAACATGCAAAAGAGCTTGAATGATAGTAGAATTTAGAACCTCAACACGATTAATTAATTATATTGAATAATTGGAACAGAAGTAGCAAAATTAATCATGCTGGTAGAGCTATTCCATTCAAAGAAATTCTTACGTTAGCAGTAGCAAATCAATGTAAATCAGAATTGGAACGAGAAATTAACACATCTCTTGAAAAAGAAAATATATGAGGTTAATGGAATATAGATTTTATAGCAAGGAGACACAAACTAAAACCCTGTGGTATTCAGGCGATGTACTAACCAAAATAGAGACATTTTGTTAATTTGATGGTAACTATGTTAATAAAATGATATTTTAGAAAATAAATTATCAAACTCATAAATCTTTATATTTGATGATTTACCAAACTCATTAAATTTTAATTTTGTTAAATCAATATTAACTTTTCTCCTATTATGTATACTCGAAAGCTAAAATCCTTTAAATTTTAGGGTGTATTTGGATTTGGTTTTAAGAATCATTTATTTTGAATTTAACGGTATTAGAAATCATAAAAATGAATTATTTGTGAAATAAAAGCAAAACATAAAGTAAAAAAAACTTTTTTTTTTTAAGAAACTCAATCCACGATGGCCCTTACTAATAGTCTCAAGATATTTTCTGATTTGCTATCATTAAAAGAGAAGGTTAATGAGAGAATTAAGTGGCTTACATTTATTAAAAAATAAAAAAAGAAAAGGAACCATGCAAACATTTTTCGTTTCCAAACATCTAACTCCTACTCGGATAAGGTTTCATGTTTCTATAAGGAAAGCAATCTCTACGATTGAAGTCTATACTTACTCTCCTCGTCTGTTTCATGCCTTCGTCGTCAGAATCTTTATACGTCTCTTGAAGCTTTCGGTAATTCCATAGCACCAACAACCGCAGTGGAGATGGGTCCCGAGGACCCGAAAACACAAGCAGTAGCAGTCGGCAACGATCTTGGATTGGCCCTAAATTCAACGGATACAGCAGCCGCAGCCGCAGTAGTAGTTAAGATGGATTGCGAGAATTCGAATGATCCATCAACGAAACCGGCAGTAGCAGTAGCAGTCGAGACTTTGCCTCCGAATTCAACAGCCGCAGCAGCAGTTGAGATGAAGCCTGAGGATTTGAATCTATCAACCATACCACCGACGGCGGTAGCAGTTTGGAGCCCTGCAACAGAAGAAGGAGAAGCAGTCTCCGTTTCAACCAAGAAACCACGTTCGAAGCGTCCTCGTTCTGTATCCCCCCTTTCGGAAGAAGAAGACTTGGCCCATTGTCTTCTGTTGTTAGCCCAGAGCCAACGCGGCAGCGGCTCAGCCAGTAGCAACACCTCTAACTCCGTCGACACCAGCATGACCTCTTCGACGCCCACCAATGATGAGAAGAAAGGAGACGTTCTTGATCCCCGAAATCGATCTTACAAGTGCAACGACTGCGCCAAATCTTTCACTACGTACCAAGCCTTGGGCGGCCACAAAGCTAGTCACCGCAACAAACAGAACGAGAGCAACACTCTCCCGACCTCCGCCATCCATAGCAATGTCTCTTCTGTCAACCCTAGCCGGAGGGCTCACGTCTGCTCCACCTGCCAGAAGTCCTTTCCCTCGGGACAAGCATTGGGCGGTCACAAAAGATCACACTACGGTGGTGGCAACGGCATTGTTCAAGAATCCTGCAGCCCCAAGTCTTTCATCTCAGGACCAGAACCGGAGGGGCACAAAGGATTGCGGCAAGAAGAACAAATTAGCGGTAACGGTGACGATGGTGGAAAGGGCGGGGTTCATGACTTCGACTTGAATTGTCCTGCCCAGTTGGAATCGGAAAGAAAAGAAGAGTACTCGAAGGTCGACTCTGAGAAGAACAATGAAGTTCCCGGCGATGAAGAGGCTCCGCCAATCAAGAAACCGTGTTTAACTATCAAGCTGGACCTCCGGTTATCATTAGGACAAGATTAATTAGGTCTAGAAAAGATTAATGGGGCACGTCTGATTTTTACTACTAACAGTGTTTCTTGTACAGAATTGAAAATTTCTCTGTCTTGGCAATTTTCTTTTACGAGAAAATTTCGCTTTTGGCGTTTAGTACAATTGCCAAGACACTGCAAATCTCTGCATTTCATCTTAATTTTCTGTCCCGCCCTCTTCGTGGATGACAAAAGCCGCCTTGGATCCCTATCAGCTTCACTCCTTCCACACTCTCCTTGAATATTACATTTGGAAAATATTGTGTGGAACATTGTGATGTTCTAAATTTTCTTTATTTTTTCCATAAAAGAAGCAGTAAGTGAACCGGTTGTCTGTTGACCATAATCAAACGGATGAGTATAAGCTTCTTGGTTTCAGAAGAAATTAGTAATTGGTTTACGACTTCTCAAAGAAAATTGCTTTTCAAAAATCAAATAAATGTGAATTTTTGTAATTATAGATTTTCTTAGAAACATAAAAAAGAAATTAGGTTATTTATTTTTGAACCGGAGTGAGTAAAATGTTTCTTTGTGGTTGTTCATCATATTCTATAGATTAAACTCGATTAATATGATTAGACTATGGTTCTATTCTTTATTGTCAAATTTTTTTTAAAAAAATTGTTGAAAATAAGTGCTTTTAAAAAAAGTTGTACATAAAATTTAAAATAATATTTTTATTTTTAACAATAATAAGTAAAAACTATTTTTAAAGTAGCTTTTAAATTTATTTAATAAAAATCATAAGTGAATAAGAATAAGTAATTGATAAGTTAAGCCTATTTAGTTTTTAAACATGTAAAAAACTCACTCTAACTCAATTTTACTTTTATTTAATCAATTTTAACTTATATCACCTATTATGCATACTCGAAAGCTCAAATCCTACTTTCCTTAAACCGTAAAAGTAAGTATTTCAATTTTTTACTATAATATCATGGTTTCTCAAGGGGAAAATGCTGTATTCTGCCACTTTAAATTTGAACGTTAATTACTTAAAAAGAAAAGCCATTTTAATTTTGAACGTCAATTACTTAAAAAGGAAAAAAAAAGGTAAAAGAGAGAGTTAATGAGAGAATAAAGTGACTTATATTTAAGAATAAAAAAAGAAGCATGCAGACCTTTTGTGTTTCCAAATTTGTAACTCCCACTCGGATAAGATTTCTTGTTTCTATTTCTGGTTTGTTCTTTGTTTGTCTTCCCAATCCTATAAGGAAAGCATATACTCTTCTCTTCACTATATATATATAACCACCCTCTTCCCTTGGATTGAAGTCTCTATTCACTTTCCTTTTCTTTTTCATATATACCTTCGTCTTCAGAATCTTTATACGTCTCTTGAAGCTTCGCATAATCTCATAACACCAACAACAGCAGTAGCGATGGATCCCGAGGACTCGAAAGCACCTGCAGTAGCAGTGGAAAACAATCTTGGGCTGGTGACAATGAATTCCACAGAAACATCAGCAGTTGAGATGAAGCCTGAGGATTTGAATCCATCAATCACACAACCGGCGGCACTAGAAGTTTCGAGTCCAACAACAGAAGAAGAACAAGAAGCAGAAGCAGTTGTAGTTTCAACCAAGAAACCTCCTTCGAAGCTTCCTCGTCCCGTAGCCTCGTTTACGGAAGAAGAAGAAGACTTGGCCCATTGTCTTCTGCTGTTAGCTCAGAGCCATTGGGGCCGTGGCTCAGCCAGTAGCAGCACCTCTAACTCCGTCGACACCACCGCGACGACCCCTTTGACGCCTACCAATAACGAGAAGAAAATAGATTTTCTTGAACCCCGAAATCTATCTTACAGGTGCAGCGACTGCGACAAATCTTTCACTACGTACCAAGCCTTGGGTGGCCACAGAAGTAGTCACCGCAACAAGGAGAATGAGAACAACACTCTCCCAACCTCCGTCATCCATGGCAATGTCTCTATCGTCAACCCTAGACGTCGGGCTTACGTCTGCTCCACCTGCCATAAGTCTTTTCCCTCGGGACAAGCATTGGGCGGCCACAAAAGATTGCACTACGAAGGAAAAATTGGAGCCAACGGCATTGTTCGAGAACCCGGCGACCGCAAGTCCTTCACCTTAGGACAAGAACTGGGTGGGCACAAAAGATTGCGGCTAAAAGAACATATTAGCAGTAACAGTGGACACGGTGGAAAAGCCCGGGTTCATGCCCAATCCGGTTCGGAAGAGGAAGTAGAATTGAAGGTCGATTCTGAGAAAAACAATGAAGTCCGCGGTGATGAAGAGGCTCCGCCGATCAAGAAACCGTGTTTAACGATCATGGTGGATCTCCGGTTATCATTATTAGAAGATTAATTAATGTACTACTAACATTGTTTTTTGTACAGAATTAAAAATCTCTTTGTTTTTTCAATGATAATTGCGAAGTTCTGATTCTATTAATTGATAGTGTTCTTTGATTAGTACAGAATTCAATAATACATATTTCAGTATTTCATCTTAAGTCGTGGCTGATTCTCGAACCCTGGCTTCCGCTACTCTCTCTCTCCCGCACTCTTCATAGGTTGCCAAAGTCATTACGGATTTCTATCAGCTCTACTCCTCCCACACTCACCCCGAATATTAAATTAGGAAAATATTTATTCAGAGAGTATGAAATTTTAAAGTGAATTTCTGTAATTATAGATTCGGAAACTCATGAGAGGAAAGCTTTGTAGATCTAGATGAGATTTATTCAGGGCAACTGGGCGAGTAGATTTAGGAATATTATACACCAACGGTATTAATCTAGACAAGCATTATTTACCTTAGAATTAAAGCCCATTGTAACATGTGTACATGAAACAGAGCAAAAATTAAGGTTAAAACATTAACTTAGATAAATGGTTGCCGGGCTTTGTTCGGGATTTCCCCCGTCGGCCTTAAAGATGCTTCGGAAGTTTGGACCCTTTGATATCCCAGTATTTTGCACCATCGCCAACTTGATTCTTCACAGTCCACGAAGTGGAACTTTCCTTTGAATTTCCCCTTTTAAATTCAAGATTCTCAGCAATTTTTGGTACATTCTCAACTTGATTGCTCTTATGAGCAAATTTTGTGGAGCACTCTTCTGCATTTTGTCTCTTGACACTGAAATGGTGGTCTGGATTTTTTACTGCCTCTTTTCTTTGCCAATTCTTGTTCAGTTTGTCTGAACATGTTTGGGCTTTTTACCATAACATCAGCTTCCAAGTCCCAATTGTTCTTCTCATTTCTTTTGAGAATAAAATCACTGTTGCAGCATGCCTGTGCCATGATGGATGGGATTGCTGCCACTGATGACTTTTTCTCCTGTTGTTTCTGAAGGAAGTTCTCCTTTTCAGGATCCAATCTGATCCTTTCTCGGTCATCATGAGAATCACTTTTGCCTTCCGGAGACAAATCTAGGCTTTTCCTAATCCGGAAATTCTTCGCCTTGGTCTCCTCCTTCCTGCTGCGGTAGGCTAAGACAGATAAAATCAAACACAGTATCCATAATTTTGGGATCAAAGTCTAGCAAGTTTTAAAGTGTTTTTAAGCTTTCTTCAATATGAGATCCCCCTTCGACATGAATAAAAGAAGAAACAAATTTATAGTAAACGAAAACGTAGACGGTGCAATATTTGATTCTCAATCTGAAATGGTTAAATGATTGGAAACTGCTGACTGGTGGATTCTCTGCTTGAAAGGAGAAAAAAATACTTCTTGTCCCTTTGGCATTTGATAATATATTTTTTTTTTTACAAAAGGTACAAACTTCTAGGTATTAAAAAAAAGTAAAAAAATTATTGGAAGACAGAATAAACTGCATTTGTGATATAACTTACCGTTGACCAAAGCAGTGGGGCAATCAGATCTGCTGAAACAATTAACCGAAACACTTCTTCCTTCTTTGTCATCTACTCCGTCACCCAGAGAGCCATTTTTTCTTCAACTTCCTTCCCTGGTTTTCCTGGAAAATTCATATTCACAAAAGCTTTTAAACGGTTATACACAAATTTCACATGATGCGCATATTATATAAAGATATTCTCTTTGGTTAAAATTAATTGTTTATTTTATATATGAAAATCATGAAAAAAAATGTTGAAAGCGGATGAAATGCTTACCAAGACTCGTTGCAATAGGCAATGGCGACCTTCAATTTCTCACTTTGCACTTCATCACTCATATCGTCATAGTTCTTACACATCCTTTCTAACTGGCAATCTTTCTCATTCTCGTACCTCGTACAATTTTGGATTGGCCTCAAACAAGCAAAACAATTTCCGGTAAATGAATCCCATGACTTCTTACAGCTTATCAAATCAACTGCTAGCATTCTTCCAAAGCGTTCTTCTTCTGTCACAATTTTTTTTTTTTTTTGTTTTCTCAGAGAAGCAAATTAAGGTTATGAGAGAGCATTCAAAGACAACGAAAGAACAAAGTGAAAAATGTTATATAATTATGTCAGTACATTAGTCGTCAGTGGCAAAAATTGAACAACCTTACCTTCTTCGAAACCTATGGGTAAATTTGAATTGGAAAAGAAGAAAAAGGAAAGTACTATTGGTGGAGAGATTTTGCCTTTTGAGTACTTCTAAATTAGCAATTATTCATCAATAATCCTGGCAAAGATTTAATTAGCTATGACTATCAATTTTAAATATTGACTATCAATTTGTTGATTAGCTATGACTTTCCTTTAGAAGATGATTAATACCTTGCGATTGATTGAAAGTGCCATAAAATTGTAAACATCTTTTTGGAAATTTTTAAAGAAAAATTAGAGAGAGGAAAAATCAATGAAATGTATCCTTTTTTTCATTCTTCTATTTGTAGGAGGGGGGAGAATGAGTAGGGATAAGTGTAGGATGAAACACTCAAGGTCCTTTTGCCCATCTTCTCCCCTTTATTATAGAACTGCCATGTGGCATATTTTTTTCGGTAAAGAATTTAGGTATGGAAACCTATATGACATGAGGATATCATAGAAGAAGTCCAGCTACATGAAGACATATGGCAGCTTCTTAAATTAGGAGGAAGGAGGAGAGGATCCGAAGCGCAAACGAACTTATCTAGAAGATCATATAATATCAACATAGCCTTTACATTGATTAATCAGCGCCTTTAATATCAATTTTATGTATAGTACATTAATCAGTGCCATTACTGGGTGGGTTTTTTTTTCTTTTTTCCATGTTTTATGATAATCTGATCTATCGAATACAAGATTCGCAAGTTAATATATAATTAAATAATGGTCATTCAAACAAAGAAATGATGATTTGTGATTTGGATTGTGTTCGGGTCGAAGAATTTCTGTTTAAGTTTTGTAAAAGTAAATTTTTTATAAGACGGGTGTTTGATTGAGTCAAACACTATCTAAATTCTTAGCTGTCCAAATTCTTTTTTTTTTTAGCTGCAAAAGCAGCATTATGATGAAGCAGAAGCATATGCTGCTACAATAGAAGCATTAAAACCATCTTTAATATTCATTAAAGCTTCATGGTTTCCTTTCTCTACTATGACTCCATTTCTATGCGCTGCAATCAAATCTGCATCTTTGATAGTAGAGACTCTGTAAGTTACCACAACCGTCGATCAAACCATTGCTTGGCCGAAGGAAAGGAAAGAAAAAAAAAGTAAAAGAAATGTTAATGAGATTATTAAGTGACTTACATTAACAGAAAAAAAAAAAAAGAAACCATGCAGACCTTTTGTGTTTCCAAATTTCCAACTTCTACTCGGATAAGATTTCTTGTTTCTATTTCCTGTTTTTTTCTTTGTTCCCAATCCTATAAGGAAAGCATATACTCTTCACTTCAATATGTATATAAGCTCCGAATTCCACAGAAGCAGCACAGAAGCCAAAGTACTTGATATGGATCCTGAGGATTCGAATGATCCATCAACAAAACTAGCAGTTGCAGTAGCGGACAAGAATTCGACTCCGAATTCAACAGGAACCGCTGCGGTTGAGATGAAGCCTGAGGATTTGAATCTCTCAATCGCAACACCGGCGGCCGTAGCAGTTTCGAGTCCTGCAAAAGAAGAACAAGAAGCAGAAGCAGTTGTAGTTTCAACCAAGAAACCTCGTCCGAAGCGTCGTCGTTCCGTAACGTCCCTTTCGGAAGAAGAAGAAGACTTGGCCCAGTGTCTTCTGCTGTTAGCTCAGAGCCATTGCGGCGGTGGCTCAGCCAGTAGCAACACCACTAACTCCGTCGACACCACCGTGATCCCTCCGACGCCCATCAATAACGAGAAGAAAAGAGATGTTCTTGAACCCCGAAATCGATCTTACAAGTGCAACGACTGCGACAAATCTTTCACTACGTACCAAGCCTTGGGTGGCCACAGAGCTAGTCACAGCAACAAACAGAACGAGAGCAACACTCTCCCAACCTCCGCCATCCATCGCAATGTCTCTACTGTCAACCGTAGCCGTAGAGTTCACATCTGCTCCGCCTGCCGTAAGTCTTTTCCCTCTGGACAGGCATTGGGCGGGCACAAAAGATTGCACTACGAAGAAAAAATTGGCCGCACAAGTGGAGGCGGCGGAGACAACGGCATTGTTCAAGAATCCGGCTGCCCCAAGTCTTTCCTCTCAGGACAAGAACTGCGGTGGCACAAAAGATTGCGGCAAGAAGAACAAATTAGCAGTAATAGTGGAGATGGTGGAAACGGCACGGTTCATGAGTTCGACTTGAATTGTCCTGCCCAACTGGAATCGGAAGGGGAAGTAGAGTTGAAGGTCGACTCTGAGAAGAACAATGAATTTCCCGGCGCTAAAGAGGTTCCGCTGATCAAAAAACCATGTTTGTCGATCAAGATGGATCTTCGGTTATCATTATGAGAAGATTAATTAGGTCTAGAAAAGACTAATGGGGCATGTTTGAGTTTTACTACTGACAGTGCTTTATGTACAGAATTGAAATCTCCATCTCTTTTGCCAATGATTAATTGAGAATTTAATTCATAATGTTTTGTAATTAATAGTTACGAGTTTCTAATTACCATCATTAGCAAATAAGAAAATGTATCTATGCATGGAGCATTAGACATTGATAATATATGGTAATAATTTTTAATTTAAAAAGACTTTAATATCTCAAATTAATTTTTCTAAACAAGATTCGAGATGAAATTTTGAAATCTTCTTTAGGTTTAAGTTGCTTTCTTCAGGATTTCGCCTTTCGGCCTTGAGATGCTTCGGAATTTTAGACAATTTGATATCCCAGTATTTTGCACCATCGCCAACTTGATTCTTCAGAGTCCACGAAGTGGAACTTTCCTTTGAATTTCCCCTCTGAAAGTCAAGATTCTCAGCAATTTTTGTTACATTCTCAACTTGATTTCCCTTATTAAGTACAAAAAGTACAAACCTCTAAGTAGTTAAAACAAATAAGAATTATTGGATGAAAAAATAAACTGCATTTGTGATATAACTCAGCATTGACCAAAGCAGCTGGGCAATCATGCCTGCTGAAACAATTAACAGAAACACTTCTTCCTTCTTTTTCATCTACTCCATCACTCACAGAGCCATTTTTTTCTTCCACTTCCTCCCATGACTTTCCTGGAAATATTGAATTTGCAAAAGCTTTTAAACATTTATCTACAAATTTCATTTCAGGTACCCAATGCGCTAAAACTAAATGTTTACTTTTCGGTTCATTTTATTTATAAAAATCAACATGAAATTTTAGACTGAGAGAGTCAATTACTGTTAAAGATATTATTACAAAAGAATGTACACGTAAAGGTATTTCGATTGCAATTTAAGATAAAATATTTTTTACTTGCAATTCAATTCAGGATAAAAAGATTTTGACCTTTTTTACTTTTTTTCGCTTCTCTAAGAAAAAGAAGTAGGAGCTAAAGTAAATGAAGTTTAAAAATTCACAAATAAAATCACAACCGTGTCCTTTCCCCTCTGCAAAAAAAGTTGAAAACGGATCAAATGCATACCAAGACTCATTGCAGTAGGCAATGGCAACCTTCAACTTCTCGCTTTGCTCTTCGTTACTCATATCCCCATAGTTCTTACGGTTCCTTTCGGATTTGCAATCTTTCTCATTCTCGTACCTCGTACGAGTTTGGATTGGCCCGAAACAAGCAAAACACTTTTGGGTTAATGAATCCCACGACTTCTTACAGCTTCTAAAATCAACTGCTAGCATTTTTCCAAAGCACTTTCTTCTTCTGTCAAAAAAAAAAAAAAAAATTCCCTCAGAGAAGCAGAGGTTATGAGAGAGTATTCAACACAACGAAACAACAAGGTGGAAAAATTCTATACTCCTATGTGCATATATTAGTCTTTAGTAGCAAAATTTGAACAGCCTTACCTTCTTCTTCTTGGAAACCTATGGATAAATTTGAATTGGAGAAGAAGAAAAAAGGAAAATACTATTGATGTAGAGATTTTGTATCTTAGAGTACTTCTCAATTGGAAATTAGTCATCAATATTCATCAATAATCTTGCCAAAGATTTAGGCCTGATTTTGTTAAGCTGAATTTTGAACTTTGGCAATCAATTGGTTGAATAGATCTGACTTTCCTTTTGAAGATGATTAATACATTGTGATTGATTGAAAGTGCCTTAAAATTGTAAATACCTTTTTGGACCATTTTAAAGAAAAATTAGAAAACGAGAATCTATAAGGTCTTTCTTTTTTTTTTTCATTTTCTTTTTTCCGGAGGAAGAGGGGAGATGGAGAGCGGATAAGTGCAGGAAAGAAACACTCGAGATCCTTTAGCCCATCTTCTCCTCTATTATAGAGCTGCCATTTGGCCAATTTTTTTTTCCTTAAAAGAATTGAAATATAGAAATCTATAAGAAATGAGAATATCTTAGGGGAAATACAGCCACATGAAGACGCTTGGTAACTTCTCAAATTAGGAAGAAGGATGGGGAGAGAATTGAAGAAGAATGAATAAAAAGAAGTCCTCTCGGGAGTTCTTAAAAACTCGCTAAAAAAACAGTTTGTACAACTCTATATATAGCCAAGAGAAAAGAGACCCTAAACTATATAAAGTCTAAACTACACAAACTCTAATTTAGATAATAAGGGATGAAGTAAAATAATACAAAGTGATATATACGTATATAGAATGAGAATAAATCAAGATTTGTTATCCTTAGCAATATCTTGCTTGACAATATCCTGTATCTTGTTTGTGTGTGTTTCAACACCCCACCCACCCCGGAAGCCGGATGGAGGAAAGATGGAATGAAGACCAAGATGTCGAAGTAGAAAATGAAATCGAGAAGAAGCCAACGCCTTGGTAAAGATATCAGCAGCTTGGGTGTGAGTGGAAATAAGTAATGGCTTGACGAGGCCGGCTTGAGCTTTTTCACGAACAAGGTGGCAATCGATTTCCAAATGCTTCGTCCGTTCATGAAAAACGAGGTTGGCAGAGATATGTAAGGCACTGTCATTATCACAAAAAAGAGGAATAGCTCGCAATTGTGGAACCGTAGGTCTTTCAAAAGATGAAGCAACCATAATATTTCACATGTGGTAGACGCCATGGCACGATATTCTACAGTGGGTTGTTTTTTAGACTACCAAGAGATAATAGAAGCCAAGAAAAAGACAAAAACCAGTGACGGATCGACAAGTATCCGGGCAACCTGCCCAATAAGAATCAGAAAAAGCAGTAAGTTGCAAAGAAGATGAGGCAGAAAAGAATAACCCTGAAGTAGGATTACCTTTTAAATACCGCAAAATCCTGTGAGCTGCCTTAAGATGTAAAACCGTCGGTTTCTCAAGAAATTGGATAAGCTATTGGACGGCAAAGCTAATATCTGGACGAGTGTTGATGAGGTAGAGAAGACGTCCAATGAGTCTGCTGTAAGGGGTGGAAGCAGACAGAAAAGCTGAGTCTGCATTAGTTGGAACATAAGAGGCATCCATGGGTGTGGATACTGGCTTGGAACCCAAAAAAACCATGCTCTTCCAGTAAATCCAAAGTATATTTACGCTCACAGAGGTTGATTCCAGCATTGGAACGAGCAACCTCTAGCCCTAGAAAGAATTTTAGTGAACAAAGGTCTTTAATCTGGAAGGTAAAATGTAAAAACTGTTTCATTTGTTAGATGGAATCAATATGATTTCCTGCAATCACAAGGTCATCAACATAAACCAATATAGCCAGGAATTGATCAAAATTGTGACGCAAGAACAAGCTTGGGTCATTGGCTGCTAGAAGAAATCCTTGTGAAAGAAGCGCAGAGGTAAGCTTGCTATGCCACCATCGGTTAGCTTGGCGAAGTCCATAGAGCGACTTATGTAATTTGCAAACAAGATTCGAATGGCAAGCGTACCTTGGAGGAGGAATCATATACACTGTTTCATCCAAGTCGCCATGGAGAAAAGCGTTGTTTATGTCAAGCTGCTTAAGATACCATCCTCGAGCTGTTGAAACCGCCAACAAGGTGCGAAGTGTAGTCATTTTAGCAATAGGAGAAAAAGTGTCTAAGAAATCAATACCCTCTTGTTATGTATAACCCTTAGCCACAAGACGAGTTTTGTATCTTTCCACACTGCCATCAGCCTTGTATTTGATTCTGTAAACCCAGTGACATCCAATTGGTTTTGTATCGGGTGGAAGAGGTACCATACTCCAGCTTTTATTGTCCTCCAACGCCTTATGTTATGCATCCATGGCAGCTTTCCATACATCCTGTTTAAGGGCATCATGAAAAGAGCTTGGCTCCTCATTAGTCAAGAGGGTTAATGCAAAGGTTCTGTGTCCTGAAGATAACAGCTCATAACCGTGTGTCAGATGGAGTTTATGGGGAGCTAGAAGGCATTGGAAGCGTAGAAGCAGTCAGTAGGCTACAAGCATAATCTTTCAAATAGGAAGGAGTTTGTGTCTGCCTAGATGACCGCCTTAGTGTGGGAAGAGCTGGGATAAGAGCAGTGGAAGTTTTGGTGGATGGTAAAGGAGGATGCTGATTATCAGATTCTGCATTTGAGGAGGAAAAAACACTACAGGAGTCAAGATGGTCTGCTCCCTCATTTTCGGTTGAGGACATTAAGGAAGGTTCTAAAAAGTGTGAAGCAGAATTAGTACCATTCTGAACATAGGGAACAGGTAAGGAAAATGAAGCATGAAGAGGAGAAGAATTAGAAGATGAAGATTGACAAGGAAAAATAGTTTCAAAAAATCTGACATCTCTAGAAATATATCTCTCCTGAGTGTGTAAGTCCAAAAGAAAGAAACCCTTGGTATTGGCCGGATACCCCAAGAATATGCTTTTTCTTCCTCTTGGATCAAATTTGGATCGGCCATGTGCAGAAGTACAACCATAAGTTAAAGAACCAAAAACCCTAAGGTTTTCAATAGGAGGCTATATAATTGATCAAGAGTGTAGCATGCGAAACACAATAATACCAATAGGACAGGGGAATAGAAGACTGAATCTTAAGGCAACAAGAAACATTTAGAAGATGTTGATGTTTGCGCTCTACTACCCCGTTTTGTTGAGGGGTTTGAACACATGAAGTCTGATGCACAATTCCTCTAGTTGCATAAAACAAGGGCATGTGGAATTCAGCACCGTTATCACTACGAAGGACTTTGATGGTTTGTTGAAATTGATTTTGAACAAAGATAAAAAAAAGCTTGTAACAAAGCCCTTGCTTTAGACTTTTGTTTCATTAGGTATATCCAAGCAAACCGACTGAAATCGTCCACTATGGTTAAAAAATAAGAATGACCATGTATACTTTTAACTTTACTTGGTCCCCAAATATCAACGTGCACAAGTTCAAAGCAATTTAAGCTGGAGGTTTTATGTAAAGGAAAAGGTAGGCGGCGTTGCTTAGCAATAGGACAGACTGGACATTGAGAATGATCAACATATTTTATTGATGAATTTGGAGTTTGTAACAACTTGAGTCTAGAATCTGAAAGATGGCCTAATCTATAATGCCATAAAAAAGGAGATTTCCAAAGAAGTAGATGAACTGAAAGAAGTAAAAATAGCTGCAATCTTATGCTGTGGAGGAATTTCTGAGTGGAGGATGTAGATGAGATCATATTTTAATCATTATTTAGAATTAATTTCTCACTTATTTAAGGGTTAATTGATATAAATCTTATGACTTTGATTTGTTTTAGTGAATTAAATATTAATGTACTTAGTATGAATTAATTAAGATGATTTTATTTATAAAGTACACTTTAATTCACAAATTTTACTAATTATTGATGTAGGGGCAAAATGGTAATGTCAAGAGAAGAAAAAGGAAGATTCTAAAATTGACTTTGATTTGGAAGGATTTAGAATCCAAATTGAATTGAAATTCCTAAGATACAAAAGAAGAGAAATTTTGGGCAGCCAAATTGGAGAGGATTTGGGCGGCCAAAGAAGCCAAATTGGAGAAAATTAGGGCAGCCTAAAAGCAAGCCAAATCTGGGCAGCCAAGAGGGACGAATTTCGGGCAGCCAAGGGGGACGAATTTTGGGGGCAGCCAAGGAAGCAAATTGTGGAGTCAAATTGAAGAGAATTCGGGCAGCCAGGGTGCAGAACAAATTCAGAAAATTGGAAGAGTTGACCAAGGATTGAGCAAAGAGAATTTGGACAGCAAGCTTGAGAAACGGAGATTTGTTTTCTTCTATTCTCTCATTTTGTTTTCTTTATTCTTTTATTTTTTTATTAATTAAACTTATGGCTTTGAATATTCAGATCATGAATAGCTAAATTTCTTGTGACTAAGACCTTTGATGAAGGCTGAAACTCTTATGAATTTAATTTATTTCAGTTAAAGATTGTTTCTTTAATCTCAATTTTGGTTAATTGTTATTATTGTTTTTCATGCTTGTAAGTTTTTGGCCAATTCTTGCATGCCTTTAAATTTATTCTAGTGGCTGAGAAGTGCTAGTTTAAATTGGATCATGGTAATAACAACACATCGTAAAACTGACTAGAGATAGATTCGGTTTCTTTGTGTGGTTTCTAGCGAGTAGGAAACAAAAGCTAGGGAATTCTATAGAGGTGTTTGCGGCTTTGATAATTAAAATCACGTAGAGATACGATTGGTTTATTAATTAAAGTTAGGAGCTTTTCACCAAGAGATTGGGTCTAGCTTATAATTGGGAATTCTACCATTAACCAAGTCGAGAATTAATTTAAAGAAATTAATTATTTGTCATAAGAGGAGTAAGCTGGATTTGGAGTGTCTTAGTCTATTCATTGCCATTGATTTTTAATTAATATAATTATTGATTTCTGTGTTTATTATTATTGTTATTTATTTTTATTGGTAATTAAATTTTAGATAAAAGCACATTTATTTTGGTTTAAGTTAGGTTATAAGTAAAAGAATTTTGCAGTTAGGTAGCAATCCTCGTTGGAACGACTTTTACTCACTACTTTATTACTTGTTCGATATTTGTGCACTTGCAAATTTCACATCAGATGTAAAGGCCATGAAGGAGTCTAGCTAATCCAATCGTCTTCGAAAGACAGAGGTCCTGTAATAGGCAAACATCAGACCGGAATAAATAACAAAAATATGGATTTTTCAATAGCTGACTCTAGGAAACAAGATTGAACTTAAACGATGGAACATATAAAACTTCATGCAACATAAGATCAGAATTAATAGAAACTGTCCTTTTGTGAGTAACGGGTAGTGTTTGACCATTAGGCAAGGTGATTGTTACTCCATTAACTTGGGAAAAGGAAGAAAAAACAGACAGATCATGTGCAGTGTGAGATGTGGCTCCAGAATTCAGAACCCATTGCATTAAACATGAACTTAGAGGTATACCTGAGTTCTCTGTGCCGGTTGTATAAGCCATGGCTTGATGCTCTATAGTTGGAGCAGAGGATGGAACAGGACTTGAAACTGCAGAATTCATTCCTTGCAGCATCTTAACCAATTGATGAATTTGCTCCTGTGAGAAGGCAGACTGGTTCCTATTAGTTTGAGCAACTTCTGTTGATGTGCTGGAAATTTGATTCACAGTCTATGACACCTTGTTTTTCCATTTTAAATTAGGAGGAAAACCGTGCTTTCTGTAACATCTATCATGAGTATGCCCAGTTTTTCCACAAAAGCTGCAAACAGGAGTTTTCTTCTGCAATGTGCCTGTGCGGTTCTTACCATTAGTGGCTGCAATCTGAAAAATTGGCGAAGCAACTAAATTGCTTGGAGTGGCTGAAATAGAGAGATCACCAATTGAAGGTTGTATAGTGACCTGTAATTGCCGCTCATGTTGAACAACCATTCCAAAAATCTCCTTGATTGGTGGCAAAGGAGAAATAAGGAGAATTTGAGCACGGACTTGTGCAAAATTATCATTGAGTCCCATCAGAAACCGGATTGCATACTCCGATTCCATATAACCTCTTAAGGTTTTGAGAGCCTCACAGCGACATGCCGGTTCACAAACACATGAAGGTAAAGCCCTGAGTATCATGATTTCATCCAAAATGATTCTCAAACGAGTGTAGAAGTCTGTAACATCCAGACTACCTTGTTTAACTGAATGTAGTTCTGCCAAAAGATTTGCTAGACGCACTTGATCGCCTTTGGCATACCGGCTGCGAAGATCTTCCCAAACTTCCATTGCAGTTCCCATCCACATAACGCTTTGTGCAATGGTGGGATCCAAGGCACGAGTAAGCCAAGCAAGGACCATGCTATTGCATTGAGTCCAAATGGCATACATTCTGTCATCTACTGGTGGCTTCTTGATACTACCATCTACGAAGCCTTTTTTGTTCTTAGCCACAAGAGTTGTCTCCATAGCTCTTGCCCAAGAATGGTAGTTTGAAGATGTGAGAATTGGTTCCACCAGCAATAGAGACGGGTTCTCATTTGTGCTCAAAAAATAAGGGCTGGATGATGTTATTTGTTCTCTAGCCATGACAAAATCTCAACAAAAGAGAGAAACAGAAAAAATAGAAAAAATGAGTACTATCAATTTTAATACTCTGATACCATGAAGAAGAATGAATAAAAAGAAGTCCTCTCGGGAGTTCTTAAAAACTCGCTAAAAAAAAGTTTGTACAACTCTATATATAGCCAAGAGAAAAGAGACCCTAAACTATATAAAGTCCAAACTACACAAACTCTAATTTAGATAAGAAGGGATGAAGTAAAATAATACAAAGTGATATATACGTATATAGAATGAGAATAAATCAAGATCTGTTATCCTTAGCAATATCTTGCTTGACAATATCCTGTATCTTGTTTGTGTGTGTTTCAACAAGAATTCGGACCACCAAAAATGTTATCCTAAAAGATCATAGAATAAAAAAATAGGCTTTATATTAATTGATCAATTCATTCAATTTGACTTCTACATATATTTTTTATAAAGTTACTAGTGTCCAATAGAAGATTCAAACGTTAATATATCAAATAATATAGCCATTCAAACAAAGAAATCTTGATTTATGATCAAATTCTTTTTTTCTCTGAGCTTCGAAAGCAGCATTATGATGAAGCAGAAGCATATGTTGCTACAAGAGAAGCATAAAAACCATCCTTAACAGTCATTAAAGCTTCATGGTTTCCTTTTTCTACTATGACTCCATTTCTAAGCACTGCAATCAAATCTGCATCTTTGATTGTAGAGAGTCTGTGTGCTACCACCACTGTGGTTCGATCAACCATTGCTTGATCCAGAGCATCTTGCACAACTCTCTCAGATTCAGCATCAAGAGCACTTGTGGCCTCATCAAGAAGTAGTATCTTCGGAGACCTCACGATTGCTCGAGCAATTGCCACTCTTTGCTTTTGTCCTCCTGACAATTGTATTCCTCTTTCGCCCACTAGAGTATCATAGCTCTGATTTTAATCAAGAAATCTCTTCAAAAGGTTTGCTTAATTTCCGGGATAAGAATCTGGTTTGGAAACTCTTAAGAAGAAAGGAAAGGTAGATTGGACCTGTAGTAAGCCGCTGATAAATGTGTGAGCATTTGCAATCTTTGCAGCAGATACAATTTCAGCTTCTGTGGCATTGCCTTCTTTTCCATATGCAATGTTTGCCCTGATTGTGCAATTGAATAAAATAGGCTCCTGACTTACCAAACCGATTTGGTGCCTTAACCATTTCAGATTCATCTTCTGGATTTCTACTCCATCTAGTGTGATTTTCCCAGAATCGGGATCATAAAATCTTTGTAGCAGAGAAATGACAGTTGATTTTCCGCTCCCACTTTCTCCCACAAGAGCAACAGTCTAACAACACAAGAACAGTAGATTACTATTGGTTTTCATGATAGTTATTTTACCAATGAAAACCTGACCTTTATTGTAGAGAACTCACCTTTCCAGAATTGATAGCCAGGCAAAGATCTTTAAAGATAGGAACATCAAGTCTGCTGGGATACCTAAAACCGATATGCTGAAACTCAAGTTCCCCTTTCACATTTTCCAGCGTAAGTCCTAAGTTTTTGCTCGAATCTATTTCTGATTTCTGATCAAGAATTGCAAAGATAGAAGTAGCACTAGTCCTTCCTTTACTGGAATCGTGATTAAGAAAGCCTGATTGAGATATAGCAACAGCTGCCATACTAAGACCATAAAAAACCTGCAAAACCATGTCAAAGAAGAAACATTAACTCAATGAGAACTGAAGACAAAAACCATTCCATAGTTGAAATGCTATATGAAAACTATTTTATCAAAGCTAAATTTCGGATGGATGTTGAAATTGACCTGAAAAACTTCACCAAAGGTTGTCTTGCCAGCCTCAATAAGTCGAGCTCCTGCATAAAATATGGTTGCATAGACCGAATAAAGAAAAAACATGGCCAAGCCATATCCTGTACTACTATGTAGTCCTTGTGTTAGTCCAGCTCTTACTGGACCTTCACATTTCTTCTTGTATAGCTGGACCACCTTATCTTCAGCAGAAAATGATGCAACCGTCCTAATACTTCCGACTGCATCACTGGCAACTTGGCTAGCATCCTCGTATAGTTTCTGTCAATATAGTAATACTTCACCTTGATCTCCATAAAGCAAGCAAAAATATTCTACAGAATGAAAATGTTCATTTTGAAGCCAATGCTTCAAAAATACATTCAAAAAGTCTAAAGATGTCTCAGCATTTGCAACTAATAAGGTTAAAAAAGATTCAGAGCTGCAGCCAATATAAGATAGATATATACATATATAGCCGCTTAGAATAAGCCACTAGCGACTGTTAGTATACTATATGTACTTATGTATGTATATACTATATGGATGTATACTTATACGTATTACTGAAGCAAAGCCTAGCATTTGCATTTTTAAGTCAATTGAATGGTGCATAAGTTCTTATATCTCTCAGATTCTCTAAGCAGGAATTTTCTTCATTCGTGTTACATCTTTTATGTGCATAAACTTGAATTTTTCTGAGTTCCAGCTTTTAAGATAAGTGGTGATTTATTAGTTTTAATAAGAAAAACCTTCTATAAGCTTATAAAGGGTTGTGATCTTTCCCTTGATACTTGAAGAACAGAACTTCTAAAATTTCTTTATCACTTGCAAATTTTGTCCTCTCAGCCAGGTCTGAAGCTAACCTTTGCATCTGCAGAAAATCCACTGATGAATTTCATTTGTAGATATCCATGGAAGCCAATCAAAGGCAGTATGAAGAGTACGATGAGAGCTAAATGCCAGCTTGCTCCAAAACTGATGATCAAACCAGCAGCAGCTGTTGCACAGTTCTGTACAAACATAGAAAGCGAATCTCCTACTAGGCTTCTCACAGATGTTGCATCTATAGAAAGCCGAGAACTAATTGTGCCACTTGAATTTTCTTGCCTGTCAAACCAACTTATCTGCATGTGAACAATTTTCTCAAAGCACAATAATCTAATTCTTTTGAGTAATTTGCATCCAGCCACAGCAAAAAAGTATGCCTTTAATGGCATAGCTAGTAATGATGTTACACCTAGAACTACTAACATTAGTGCCCAGAATTTCGATTTCTTTTCAAGTTCATGATCAGGCTCAAAGAAAACTTTGATCTCCTTGGAGATAAATATCCCAAAAAGTGGCAACATTACACCACTGATTGCTGCAGCAAAAGTCCCTAACAGTAGTTCAGGGATTTCTGGTTTGCTCAGATAGGCCAAACGATGAAGTGGAATATTTTTGTCCAACTTTGATGGCATAGGAGCGGACTTTTCAGATTCTACAACGGCTGGTTCTACCACATTGACAACAGTGGCAAGACCAGTTGATATAGAGAATGAGTGACTGCCACTGCCTCCAATTCCAGATGAGCATCGACTTATAGACCTTAATAAGGAAATATTTTGGCTTGAATATCTTCCAGAATCCACTCTAATCTCAGAACTTGCCAGTTCATTCACAATTTGAGCACTTGATTGTGTGCTCAACTCCTGTAATTTTACAAGCTGGCTGAATGCACCATTAGGATCTTTTAGCAATTCAGAATGTGAGCCTGAATGTTGATTGTAGGGATTAGATATCAGCAATTTACTTTTGGTATTGATTGTATATACTAGCAGTATAAGCATTCTTTTAAGGAGACTTCTGATAGACATGGCAATCTTTGAAAAATGATCATTGGGAAAAAAAAATTTCACAGACTGTATAAAAGTAAAAGTCTAGCATACAACCTAACAAAGACTAACCTTTTTCAGCTATCTTTCCATGATGGACAACAACAATTGTGTCTGCATTTTTCACAGTACTCAAACAATGGGCCACAACAAGGGTAGTTCGATTAACCATAACCCTGTCCAACGCCTCTTGCACAATCCTTTCAGATTCTGCATCAAGAGCACTTGTTGCTTCATCCAGTAACAGAATTCTAGGGTCCTTCAGAATTGCTCTAGCTATGGCAATTCTTTGCTTTTGGCCTCCTGACAGTTGAGTCCCGTGGACACCTACCATCGTTTCTAATCCCTATATAACAGTTAGCAGTAAACCAGCACCAAAAACATATATATGCCAGAATAAGATGAAAATGATAAATTTGTCTAAACAGATCCAGAATAATATTGAAGAACAGACCTGAGGCAGTTTGTCAATGAACTTAGCAGCATTGGCATGTTCCACTGCAGCTTTTATTTCTTCAATTGTTGCATTATCCTTTCCATAGGTAACATTTTCCCTAATGCTTGAAGCAAACAGAACAGGTTCCTGACTAACCAGACCAATTTTACTTCTGATCCACCTAAGTTGAAACTCTTTGATATTCACACCGTCTATCAAAACTTCACCGGCTTGTGGATCATAAAACCTCTGAGTGAGACTAATCACTGTTGATTTCCCACTTCCACTTTGTCCAACCAAAGCCATAGTTGTTCCACTTGGTATTAATAGAGAAAATCCAGAAAATATTTGTTCTTGTGGTCTTGATGGATAACTAAAGTAGACATCCTTTAGTTCAACAATGCCATTAATATCATCCAGTTTTAGTCCATTTGTATTGTAAGGATTAATGTCTGCCTTTCTATTTATTATCTCAAACATTTTGAAAGCTGCAACTTGTCCTGAGGCAAGTGCAGTCAAACATGGAGATGCTTGACCTATGGAACTGCAAGGAGAACAACCACTCTTCTGTTACCGATGGAATGTAAAAAACATGAATTCTGGCCTAAGACAAATATTGCAATAAAGATTGCAATTCTCTTGCAATATAAATGAGCATGAGTATGTTATCAAAGATATCTACCAACACAAAAACAGAAGAATCTCACTCACAATGAGCCAGTTAACACAGCAAGTGTTACATTGAGCACGTCTCCTCCCGTGTATGCTTTCTTCAAAATCATTTTTGCCCCAAACCACATCCCTAATGCATAGCTGCAGAAAAACACAAACATGAAAGTTCCAGAACCCAACCCTGCAGCCAAGCCTTGCTGTACTCCTGATTTATAAGCCTTTTTTAGGGACTTGTCATATTCAGCTATAGCTTGCTTCTCTCCATTAAATGATGCAACCTACTTTCAGCAATGCCAATGAATTACGCTCATACACATACATTAGTAACAAAAAATATTCAACGAGAATGTTTAGATCTGCCACATATCCAAAGGAACTATGGTATATATCAACTAAATCATAATTCTTTATTGAAAGCAAAATTACCTAAAGGAAATAATACTTAAGATATATGCTAAGCATTGCTTACGGTTCTTATTGAGCTAAGTGTCTGTTCAACCAAAACTGCAGCTTCTGAATAAGAAGTCTGTGCACGGGATGCTAACTTTGTCATAACCATTGTCATTGCAGAAGCAGTTACCACAAGAGGCGGAATTGATGATATCAACACCAGTGAAAGTTGCCACCCCTTGATCAAAGCTATTACAAAGCCTCCAAAAAATGTGGCTGTCAACTGAATAAATTTTCCCACCTACCAAATCAAAGTATGATAAGCATTTTCTTGAAATGGGATACAGAAGCTGCTGATAATTCCAGTTTTCTGTCCCTGCTTTATCTTGTGATTAAAAGTACTAAATATGCAGCTGTGTCTTCCAACCGGGGTAGGAATTCTAAAATTTGATTCTTATTTCAATTTTAAAGTTGTAAATGGCATAAAGCATTTCTATGAATGCCTAGTTCTCCAATTCACTTTGAAATAAATGGAGTAAAAGTTCATCTCAGAAAGGCATTACCTTTTCGCCCATGGCATCTTGAATAAGAACAGTATCACCTGACATCCTCTCTATGATTTCTCCAGTACTAGTTTCCTTATCAAAAAAGGCAATATCTTGACTTAAAATAGCTCTCAAGTATAAACTTCTAATCCGGGCACTCTGTCTCTCCCCTGTAACCATCCAGCAGGACACCTCTGGCAAGAAGCAGATAGGCAATCTTTTGAGTAACTTTTCATCACCACCTTATCAGCCAATCAAAAGAATAGTACATTAAGCTAAGATTTGTAGAAACTAATTCACTCACGGCTAAAAGATGCAACACCAGATCCCAGAGCCAAAAGAACATACTTCAAAGATACCTGCAAAGGATCTTACTCGTCACTGAACACGGAATAACCCGCTTAAAGTTTATCAACTCCATATAGCATGCATTGATGAAGAGATAAGGACCTCAAAATATTTCACAGAATTCTATTTTGTCTCTTATTTGGGGAAAAATCCATATGTCTTGTACTTTGAATTTCAGTCTGCACATTGTTATGCAATTGATGTATCCATTTTGGCAAGCATAAACAAAATTGAGAGCAAGTCAAAAAGGATTACTGTAACAAGAAAATCACATGCTGGAACAGCCATAATATTTGAAAAGCATGGCAGAGATGGTTAAGAAGATTCAGTATCAAAAATGATGAAAATACTTGATACCTTTGCAACTTCATTTGCAATTTTTTCGGTACTCAGAGTCTCGGCAAATGTATCGATCATCTCCCCAAACAGCAGAGTCATAACAGGCACACAGATCCCACTTCCAACTGCTGTGATTGTGCCAAAAATCATCAAGACATAGTCAAGAGGATCAGCAAAAGAGAAGAGCTTGTAAAATGGAACTTTGTTTGTGACTTCCTTCTGTTTTCTACTCTTATCTTCAGTGTTTACTTCACGGCTGCCTGATGTTTCCAGTGTTGTGCTTTGCTCTTCTGTGAGGTCTTCATCCATGCAGTTTATCTGGTTAGCCATTCTGAGATTCACAGCAAAAACACCATTCTTTCAGGAACTTTGGAAATGTGCAGCATTCACATATATAGCAGTAGTCAATACTGCTAAGGTTATTACTAGCATATTATTTTGTGGGTTGTCGTCACCTTCGTCTCTCTTCTGACGAGTTTGGATTCTCTGTGCCATTTTTTGTTCTATTATTATTACAGTGTCACATATATTTTCAAAAAAAATATAATCTATAGAAAAATGAGGAACTCTATGGTACAAGTAATGCACAGTGATAGTATTTCCAAAGTGAATAGGGCAATGGATAGAATAGAGAACAGAACAATGTCCAGAAGTTTTTCTTTTTTATTTTTTTTTATTAATCAAGATATGGTAGTTATTTTTCAAGTTATACATTGATTACTTGTGCAAGTAAAAATGTGAGTTTTTTCTTTTTTTTCTCTTTTTTTAGTTTTCTTTTGATTTTTTAAATAATAAGGTGCTCAACGATTAAACAAATATCTAAACAGAAAGTATTAAAGTATATGGTCAAGGTTTGATAAATTTTATGACTAAAAGTAGTGCTAAATTTTAGAGGAACTAACCATTTTCTGATTGAAACTTAGCATCATTTAATTCAATTATCGACAACCCAATCCTTAAAAATTACCATTTGGATAAGCACAAATTCGATACTACAATATTGTCCTAAGTTTCATTGATAACTTGTAATATTCCTTTTGGTACTTGCAGCTATTCAAAAGTCACCTCACACCAAATTTCTTCTTTTTTTTTTCTAAAGAATATCACCCATATTATTATTTTTGTTGACGAAAACTAAGTTTATCAAAATATAACTATCATATCATACAATTTAGCACGTAATGTAGATTTGCAGATTTTCAATAGTTCAATCAACAAATCTTTTACGTCATGCGTGAGGTCATTTCTGTTTTGCATTCTTCGGTCTAGTATTAATTGCTTTAAAAACAATCAATTGTTAGAATAAATTATGAAATGGACTTCGATCTTAATGGATTACGCACTTTAAAATATAACTCCATTGATTTTAAAATATAAAACTTTTTTATACTTTTTTCTTATAATTAAAAATTTTAAAAATATTTTTTATTATATATTTAATTAATTTTATTAATATATTAAATAATAAAAGAATTATATTTATAGTATAAATAACTTTTAAAAAATAATTTTTAAAATTTATAAAATATCATACATTTTAATAATAAAGTAAATGACCAAAATGCCTTGAAACAGATGGAGTATATCATTTTAGAAGGTATATTTAGTAATATACATATTATAACAGTCAAAAGTTTGTGTCTACAAAAATTAAATTTTAAACAAAGGTTTCACTTATCGATATTCGAACCGCATTTTAAAACAATGGCTATGGCATATACTTCCGTCAATAAAATAAATAAGATATTTTCAAACAATTAATTGAGTTTTATTCAAGTTACTTATGAGTAGGGATATGAATCGGAAGCTTTGCCAAGTCGAGCACTGCATGATTTTGTTCGGGCTTATAAAAATGAGTCCAAACTCTACTCACTCAGGTTCGGGTTGCACTAGTCTTTTTTTTTTTTTTTTTGTAAACTTATTTTATACTTTTGTTTTTACTTTATAAAAATTTGTTTACTTTTTTTTATAATTGATGCTATGCTTTTAAAAAAAATTTAAACTTGTATTTATATATTAAATATTTGTTCATTAAAATAAAAGTAAAAATTAATTAACTATACTATTATTACATATAAAAATAATAATAATACCTTTTTAATAAGATATAATAATATTATTATTGTTAAAATATAAATACATACATATAAGTGTGTGTATATATATATATTTATTTATTTATATTGATTTTTATTTTTATTTTTATTTTTATTATATATGAGTTGGACTAAAAATGAGTCAAACTTATCTAAACTCGAGATCAGCACCAACATAATTGGGACTTCAAAAATTAAGATTGGACCCGTAATTAACCAAGCTAGGTTTAAACTGGCCCGAATCTATAAACAGTACTATTTATGAATTAGTATTATTTGTTCTTTTAAAATCTTTTTTTGCTTCTCTTGTACAGTGATTATTGCTAAACACATTCCCTAGGTGAAAAATTTTGTGGTGCACTATATATATAACAGTAGGGTTGTTTTCTTTTTGAAAAGATTTCAAATCTCTTCCTAAATTCATGCATTTGAAAATCTACCATTTTAGCTTCTAAAAGTAAGCTTATCATTGTTCTTTCATGTCATCATTTTGACAACAAATTTCTACCACTTTTGGAAAAAATTAATGTGTTAGATTAGAATCATTTTAGATGAAAATATAGTTTACTGTTCATATTATTGCAGTGATGAACTTGGGACCACATTAGGTAATTTACTACGCAAAATTGATAATTGTGTTTTTTTCGTAAATGATGAATTACGTAATATCTGAGGCTTTTAGATTAGTTGGTACTTCAGACTCAGGGGAGTTTGTCAAGAGAGAAAAACAAAAAACAAAAAAAAAGTCAAACGAAAAAAAAACCTGAAAAAATTGAAATCCTTGAGTTTGTAAAATTTCACTCAATATTTCCTATAGTATAGAATAAACCCTAGTAAGACTTAATTGATTATACGATTAAGAGGGAAACATACTCTATCTAACATAGTAAATCAATAATACTTAGGTATTAAGTTTTAATTAAATTTAATTTTCATTTCACTATCTCATATTTTATCAATTAGAAGAGAGAACTAAAGAACAAATCTCTATAGTCAAATCATACATTCATTTTTTTCTCCTTCCGTTGAGATTATTTATATACTTGTTAATTGGTATGAAAATGTTAGCCGACTATCTACTTTTAACATTTTCTATATCGAGAATAGTAAAAGCTAAAGTTAAGACCATAAAAAGTCTTTAGAAGATAATAATTTAAATATTACCTACCATTGTTTTAGATGTAAAGAAAAGAACCACAACAATAAAATATGTTTTTAAACAAAAAAATTAAAAGAAATAGGTTAAGGGAAAAGATTTTCTTGCTAGAATGGTGATCAAAGTTGTTTCAATATCACTCCTTCACTCAAAGCTTCATCGTGGAGCCAAAAACTCACTTGATCATTAAGCAAAGGGCAGAAACATTACACATCGACAAAAGTTCCCTAAAAAGTGCGATAAGATTTTTGGGATAAGAAAAAAAAGAAAAAGAAACGGAACTTACATTATGGAACTTCTTCAGAAGTTCTGAAATCCCTATCTTCACTTGGAGGAGAATTGTTGCTCACACACTTCAGAGAAACAATGACCAAGAAATGGCAGACGAGAAGTTCTGGTGTTCCATTACAAGTACTCCACGCAGAAGCTCTGAAATCCCTATCTTCACTTGGAGGAGAATTGTTGCTCACACACTTCAGAGAAACAATGACCAAAAAATGGCAGACGAGAAGTTCTGGTGTTCCATTACAAGTACTCCACGCCTTTTATATTAGACCTTTTAGCTTTCCTCTTCAATCAAGTACAAAAGAAGTAGGTTTCAATGGGATATTGCCATCTCCTTTAAAAACCCAAAAAGAAAATATTCGATCCACATCATTATTAAATTACTAGTTTTTTTCTTTCTTTCTTAAGAAAATCAACTTTGGACGGCCAAAGGTTTAATTGGCATGAATTTATTAAGATAAAATATAAAATACGAAGATGGGATTACTAGTCAAAATCTTTAGCTTTCTTTCATTCAATATTCAATATTCATGGGATTGCTTGCAAAAAAAAAGCTAGAACTTGAGGAGGATATTGCTCTTCCTATATGTATCTGATACCTTAGCAACTCATATATGCATTTGCACAAAATGCCAAATGAGAAAACACAGAAGCCACTAGATAATTAAATGTAAAATTTTTTTCCATGATTCTCTTCAGAAGAAAGTTATTATTCTAGTTTTACTTTGAACCAAGATAAAAAAAATAAATTTCTCTTTAGAAATTTGTGGCAAAAAAATAAATGAATTCCATTACCATTTTTTTCTAAGCAAAAATGGTAGCATAGTGGAATTTATTGGCCCCTCTCACAAACTTGAACCACTGCTCTACTTTAGGATTCTGATTTGACAAGGTTAATTATTGGGTGAGATGTGACATCATAACTAAGGCTTAGTCCTAAATATATTTATATATTATATATATTAATTATATGCATAGTTAATGAAAACTAATGAAAAGGACAATTACTGACGATTTGCTTTGTGGTTTTGTATCTTGAAACACTTCATTCGCACAAGAAAGATAAAATTGACTTGAAGAACGGTATGCTTAACTTACAATATTACTGCGTTGTAAGTAAATATATCTATTCATTTTTTCTGTAACTAATGATGACGTTTTTTCTATTAGTTACGAGGGAATTAGAACGATTTTCAATCCTGTCCTCTTTGCTTCCATCTGGATTACAATGGTCTAAAGTGTCGCTAACACTCGCTAGGACTCAATGATATCTCCAAATACAGATATACCACAACTTCAAATTGGGTATTCAACTTTTCTTTTTCTTCGACAGGAAATTAGCTATATTCAACTTCGTTACTAATTTAACAAGGGTAGTTAATGGATTTTATTAGAAATAATTTATTTATGCAGCAAAGAAAAATTACCATGGAACCTAAAACACTAAAGAAATGCATACTTCAGTATATTAAGAATTTAAAGTCCAACCACTTAGCTCATTCTTTAGTATGTTATTACAACATCATTATCAATATACTCCTTTTGTCCGAAATTATAACAATATTTTTTTTCGAAAATGTTCGAAATTAAATGTTCACTTTTTTAAAATAGTCATATATTCTATTTAATTTTTTATTATTAACTCTTTAATTTAAAAAATAAAGCTCTACTGATATAATAGTAGTCCTACTATTAACCTCTTAAACTTATTAATTTAAGAGATATGAACTTCACTAACTCATGGGTCTCACCACTAGTCTTTTTAATTAATAAAAATATTATAATAATTAATCTATAGTCAAATCACTATCTTAATTTTTGTATTAAGTCGAAATAAGATAATATTTAATTTTGCATAGAGGCAATATCTTATTTACTTACATGTCATCCTTATGAAACAACAATTAATACTTTTTGGTCATTTCTAATACAAAGAAATACTATAAATTTTATGACCATCTTAGGATGGCAAGGGAAGGAATGAGTATTTTACCCGAAAAGTATTTAACCCGTGATCTTTCAGTCCAATCATGAATGATTTACCAATTGAGTTACTGACAAAATACTAGAGAGTTTGTTTCCTTTGCAATAAGGCAATACTTTTCTGTCCATTACTTGTAATAAGAGATTTTTTCAATTTCACCAAATAAAAGCAATAAGAAACTTTCTTCAAAGAAATTTGTTAAAATTTATGAGTATTACGTTTTCGGTGTCCAAAAATGACTCTAATGACGCATATTTGAAGTTTCCCTTCCAACAATACTTAATTCTTGAATGATTAATTTTCTCAGAAGACAATCTTTCAAACATCATATTTTTAGATGCTAGCGTTTTGTCACATACTTTATGATGAACTTAGCATTCTTTGACCACACATATATATAGGAAAAACAAATTACATCATTTATGTACTATTTCATATATTTAATTCTTGGAAGCTTATTATTGGAGGGGACCATGAGATTCTGATATTTCTCCTAATTTAGTTTCAGTCTCCATTGACATTAACATTACAATTAGTCTTCAGTTCTTAAAAAATACTTCTTCAGATCATAGTGGGATTGGTTATTTCAGAATCACTGGCACCACATAACACATCGTTGGAGGGGACCGATGCCCAGATGTTGCACCGTTACAGCTGGAAGAAGTTGTGATCAAATTGGCGATTAGTTTTGTGTTGGAATCTTTAAAGGTCATGACAAACGATAAATTATAAGTAAATGCTTAATTATACATAGCACATATGGCTCTTTTAATTTTAGAAATTGTACTCTTTACAAAAATGGATCTCCACTTTCCTATAACAGAATTAATGGGAAATGAACATTTGTTTCGTTCAGGGAGAGTACTTAAAGTTTATCGTTCTCAAAAGTTTTGAGTGAAGCTTTTTTTTTTTTTTTTTTTTGAGATCGCTATGATCCAATTTTCTTCTGCAAGATTTCTCAAAGAAGGGATGGCCAGGAATATTGATGAAAACATAAGGCCTAGCCAATTCAAATTGAAATATTAGTGTGGATGTAGATTTAGAATGGTAGAATTTGAGCCTAGGTAGCTCTATCTTGTATATTAGGAATCTTTACTTCAAAGTTTCATATTAATCTACTAAAACAGAATTCTTATAATTTGATTCTCACCTGTTTAGTAACAAAAAATTTGGAAGTGCTCACTTGCTCATCTCTTTGTACGACCAAATTAGTCTTGAGCAGCATTATATAAATATATTATTTCAATTATTTTGCATAGTGACAAGAACATAAAGTTGTATATACAAGATATGCAATCACTAAATCACAACAGGACAGAAACTAGCAAAAACGAAATATGATTAGTCTAATAGGAACTTTCTCTGGTAGTTTATTTGATTAAGTTTTTCATTGGATTTAGAGATATATTATTAAGATATATTTACTTTATTGGCAAATCAAATTTCAATTAAGAGAGGAATATGGTTTTTCCTTCTTTTTCCCCCTTAATTAAGTTTTCCCCTTTTTCCCCTTTAGTCTTGCTTGTTAAAATATTTGATTTTAAAGATTCTTTTGTCTCTTCGCCCTTCCACCTTTGCTCATAATTCTATTCCTAATCATGAATTATTGCGTGTACTTAATTGACGATTTCTATAGTTATTTGTTAAAAGAATAATTCCATCAGATAAGATTTTGAAACAACTAATTAAAATAGTTCATACCCATAAGATTATTTATTGGGAAGCAATAATCCTGATAAAAATCAAGTGGTATACTTATTTTTTAAATATATTAGTATTGAAATATTAATTAAGATAGGATGGGTGATTCTCAAGCTACCAATTATATGATATTAGAATAAGTATGAAGGATACTTGTATAGGCAAAATTCTGAAACCTTTTGGATAACAAAATAAACGGAGATTAACTATTTACTTTCTTTTGAATAGTGCATGCAATTCTTCGACATGAGATGACCCATTTGAGTTGTACTTACTTGTTAGAGTTTTCCAATGTTCTATCACTTATTCTAGTCAAGAATAGGTGTGACGTATTTTGGTAAATTTAGTTAAATATATATCGAGTCATGTAGCCACCTAAAACGGAATATAATACTTTGTATTAATTAATCTAGAAAATAATACTTCTTATTGATTGACGATTATATTCAAAGTGTTTCTTTTGTTGTGATTAAGTTACAAAACATGGTTTGGTTGATAAGATTATAATATTTTTTCACATTTTGATTGACAGATTTATTGGGATTAATCATGTGATGTCACCTTATAAAAATATATATAATCATCTCTAGTAGGATTACGTTTGTATTAGGAAGATAATGTAACTTTCATCTCTAGTTAGGGAATAGAGTAATTATGGTATTTGGTTCGCCCATATGATTATATAAGACCTAAAAAAGTATAGAGTAATTATGGTATTTGGCTTGCCCATATGATTATATAAGACCTAAAAAAGTATATTTTGGAAATGCACTTAAGTATTACCATTGTTTTAACTATTACTAAATATCGATCAGTGTAATACTATTTTCATTGCCAACTTAGTAATAAATATACAAAGCCAACTCTAAAATTAATTAGAGCCAAGCAATTGCATTTATAGGATGCACTTATGCTTTATATAGGGAAGCTAACTGTTAGGATATGTTTAAGTCGGCTCCGTTTGGCTTAGCCTTGGAGCAGATGTTGGTACGTTTAGCTCGCACCAATCTATGGCAGACTCGCTACGTGCCAAGTTGGAAGGAAATGTTTAGTTATGGAAAGCCTTCGATTAGCCCAGAGATGCCTTGGTTCGTGGGTTCAGACAAGATAGCATGCATTTGGTTAGCTTGGTCTGAACAGAGCAGTTGCGGGCAGTTTCTAGCAGTTGACAGTTTTGAAGGTTACCTATCTGAAGCTTATCTCTAGCTTGTGGCTGAGCTGGCATTCCCTAGTTGATTGGGGTGTAAAAGACATGTTCCTTTCCTTGTTAAAACTATTTTTTGTTGAAGCAAACTTAGTTGAGTGTGGAAACTAAGTTTGCAACCCAATTGTAAAGATTATCCTATGGTGTAAATCAAGGTTGGGTGTTTTGCCTGTAGATTGTGCGTTCTTGTTGTTTCATTACTGGTTTTCTGTTTTTCCTTTGTGAATCCACTCAAACTAAGTAAAACTAAGGATGACTAACCTCTTTAGTTGGTACTGGTGTGAGACTAATGTGCGTGGTTGAATTAGTCTTGTGACAATTTGAGTATCAGACCAGATTTTGGTTTTGGTGTATTTGTGACTGGAACATCATACATTTGAAAACGCGTGCTTCAAAAGCTGTCCCTGATCTGCACACTATCTAAGAATGTTTGGCATTTTTGAAAGATTATGCGGGTGCGCCGGATTGTGATGATGTTCTTTCTCTGACCATGTAGATGAGACGAATCCATGAGTCCCTTGAGGCTTGCAGAAGCAATTTGAGGACATCCAAAACAACTTAGATGCTAAGAATAGAGAGTTAGTTGAGGATTTGACCCTGCTCATCAATTAGGTGAACGAGATCAATTGTGACGTTATACTGCTGAAGCAATTGATGGCTAGCGACCAGTGGCAGGTAGGCATGAGCAATGCCACTAGCAGTCCCTTGGTGCAGAAGATTAAAGTTCCCGAGTCCAATCCCTTCAGTAGTGCTCGAAGTGCAAAAGAACTTGAAAATTTTCTTTGGGACATAGAGCAGTATTTCCAAGTCGCTCATGTTCCAAAGGGCGAGAAGGTGTCCATAACGATCATGCACTTGGCTGGTGATGCAAAGCTGTGGTGTCGTACTCGAGTCTCGGAGGAGTGCTAGGGTCATCCAAAGGTGAAAACGTGGGAGAACTTGAAGGAAGAGTTGAAAAAACAATTCCAACCTAGCAAGACTTCATGGCTAGCTAGAGAGCCCCTTCGAAAATTTAAACACACTGGTACAGTTTGTGACTATGTTAAAGATTTTAGTGCCTTATTATTGGATATGAAGGATATGACCCAGGAGGACAAGCCATTCAATTTCATGGTTGGTCTTCAGTCTTGGGCCCAGACGGAGTTGAGACGGTGGGGATGAAAGATATCGCACAGGATATTGTAACGGTCAATGGTCTGGCCGACTTTAAAGTCCCTTCAACGGCCAACTCCCGTTCTGTTGATCGAAAGAAGACTTTTAGGAAAGACAAATGAAAGGTAAGGACAGATAGGTTCAAACAAAAAATAGCAACCCCTACCTAGTGATGGGACATCCAAGGGTATGTAGTCAGAGAAGTGGGTGGCTGTTACATCTGTGGTGGGCTACACGGTGCTAGAAAATGTCCATACCATACACAACGGGTGGCTACTTTGCAAGCCAGCAAGCACTGCTCTAGCGCTCCTATTAGCAATAACGAAGATGGTGCGGCCTCCACGTTCCAAGTTCACGTCAACACTTTACAGTTGCTAAATGAACTAATGACCAAACCTAATCTCCCTAAATGACAAGGTCTATTGTATATTAAGGCTCTTTGTGAACGGGGTCAAAGTGCAAGCGATGATTGATACCGGTGCCACCCATAACTTTGTGGTTGAATGGGTGGTGCCTAAGATGAAGCTAAACTTAGTAGAAAGTTCGTCAGGTATGATGGCTATAAATTATGAGGCTATGCCCTTGAAAGGTGTGACGGATGTGTCCCTAATTGTCGAAATGTGGCAATGTATGTGCAACCTTATTGCAGTCCTTTGATGTTATTTTGTGGGTTGGGCTTTCTCCTTTCTACCAAAGTTTCTGTTATGCTTCATTTAAGTAGGATTCTCATTGAATATGAGAAGAATTCCAGTTTTGTCTCTGGTAAATTCGTTGACCAGACCGAGAAATCTAGTAGGCAGAACGGGTTGCTGTCGGCTATACAACTCAAGAATGGCCTGAGACTGGGCGAGACGACCTTTCTGGTTGTCTTGGTAGAAATTAGGCCAAATGTATTCCAATAAGTACCCGATGCAATGGCAGACATATTGGAGGAGTATGTTCATATAATGTCGTCTGAACTACCCCATGAATTGCTTCCTCGAAGGGCAACCAATCATAAGACTGACTTGATTTCGAGCGTTGTCCCTCCGATTCAGATTCCTTATTGCATGTCCCCTACGGAATTGGCCTAGCTGAGGAAACAGTTGGATGCACTCTTAAGTGCTGAGCTAGTGCAACCGATGCAAGAATAACATGCGTGGTTAAATTAGTCTTGTGACACTAACACAAATTCCCAAACTTATAACCTAATAGATAATGGGCCATATAAACCTATAGATAATTAATTTCTAATAATTGTTTTGTTGTGGTCGAAATAATAATCCCTCATTTTCATAATATCAGGGGCATTTTTACTTTTTATAAAAATTAAGATATTCTAAAAAATTGTAAAATTTAAAATAAATAGACTAATTTACCATTCTTTTACAATTATTTTTACATGAAGTTAATGAAAGTAAATTAAAAGGTTATTCTATAAAGATAAGATTAGTTTGTGAATTTGAGTAATATTACTTTACCAATAGTAGTTAGAGTAATATGACTGGAAAAAATATTACATATGTATGCTAGGCTCTAACGATTTTAGAGAGGAGACCTGGGATACTTAAAGGTCAAAGGGGAGTTGTACATTGGTGTTCAATGCGATATGTGCCAAAGGAACAAAGATGAGAGAATTCATTACCCACTCTACTTCAACCATTGTATATTTGCTCTAGTCTTTGGTACCACATTTCTATGGACTTTCTGGAGGGGTTGCTTAAATCTAATGGCCAGGACACTGTTCTAATAGTTGTTGATAATATGACTAGGTTTAGACATTCCATTTCTGTCTCATATCTCTTAATAGCTCAAAAGGTTGCAGAGATTTTCATGAATTCAAGTTTATAAGTTGCTTGGCCTACTTACAACATAATTTCAGACAAATACAAGGTTTTCACTTGCCATTTAAGATTTTCACATACCATTTATGACAGGAGCTATTCAAAATTACAGAAATAAAGCTAAATTTGTCCAAAACTTATCATTTACAAACTGATGAATTGATAGAGAGACTAAACCAAAAACGTCGGTATAATACCAAACACCACATACCTATTTAGATTACTTTCTTTAAATTTTTATATGGAGATAAACCTTTAACATTGGCTCTTAGACCTTATTTGACTGGAAGCAATGTTGTTGACAAGAGGGAATATTGAAACTATACTCAAGGAAAACCTCTAAAAGGCTCAACAGAGAATACAATATTATGCAGACAAACACAAAAGTGAGAGGAAGTTCCAAGTTGGAGATTTGGTTTATTTGTAGCTTCAACCTTTCAAGCAAACTTTAGCAACACTAAAGAAAAATTTCAAACTCCCTTCAAAACTCTATGGACCTTATGAGATTCTAGAGTATTGGGGTTATAGCCTATAAAGTTAAACTTCTCTCACATTCTCAGATCCCACTACAAAAAAATATAATTTTTTCGACGGTTTTTTTGTTGCAATATAGCGACCAATTTGCGACAGATTTGTGAGGGATCAAAATAGAAAATTAAACAGCAACGGATAATATTTTCGTCACAAATCCATAGCAATATAGTTACAGATTTACAACAGAAAAAGGAGAAATAATAAATAAAGAATATATATATATATATATATATATATATATATATATATATAAAAGTTATTCGTTGTAATTTGGCAACAGATTTGCGACAGAAATTTGAAGAAAATAAACAAAAAAATCTTATTTTTTATCCATCGTAAATTTATTGCCAAATTGTAACAAATTTGTGATGGATTTTTTGGAGAAAATAAATAAAATTTTTTATCCATCGCAAAAGCCTTGCAAAATTGCAACGGATTTGTTACAAAATTTTGAAATAAATAAAAAAATATTATTATTGAGTTCGTCACAAAATTACAACTGATTTGCGATGAATTTTTTAAGAAAATAATTAAAAATATATTTTTATCCATCACAAATTTGTTATAAAATTGTAAAAGATTTGAGACTAAAATTTGAACAAAATAAATAAAAAATATTATTAATTAATCTGTCACAAAGTTTTTGTAAAATTACAATGGATTTGCTATGAAACTTTGCAAAAAATAAATCAAAAATACTAATTTTTAAACCATCACAAGTTAATCGTAAAATTGCAACGAATTTTTGATGAATTTTTTAAGAAAATAATTAAAAAATATTTTTATTAGTCGCAAATTCATTGCAACTCCTTGCTTTTGCAGATGAATTCCTCAAGTCCATTATTACAAATGTCTATAATCGTCTACCAACCAAAATGATTGATAATGTTATGAATTCAAGTAGCACAAATAGTGAATGGAGCTTTTAAACAAAAAATTTGATTACTCCACTGAAAATTGTCACTTAAGCCACCTAAACTCACAACTATAGTATACTTAATCTTTTAATTTTTTTTTACAAGACACTCTACACAAATATCTTTCACTTTCTTTTTTTCTCTCTTATTTTGCTTACTCAATGGATAACTAAAGCACTTTCTTGCTTCTCATAGCCACTAGCTTATTTATACTTGTTTATTTCACCGGCTTTGCCTATGTTGGTTAGCATTTTTTAACCCTTTCTAGTGTTTTCTAGGAGCTTCTTATTGGAAGCTTTCCTCAAGAGTATTCTAGAGACATTTTGTCTCTCAAAAGTGAAAAATGGCTACTTATTTTCTTGAATTCTATAAAATGTAGTTGGTGATTCTCAAAACTACCCTTTAACGACTACTCTCTCCTGTTAGTCTTCCTGTAGTCATACCAAGTTGTCTTCCAAATTCTTCAAAATTTGTGCCATTGAGACTCTTGATAAAGATATTTGCAATCTGTTGTTCTGTCTTTACATGTTTCATATTGATATCTCCATAAAACACTTTTTCAAGAACAAAGTGATAGTAAACGTCCTCATAATTTATTCTTGCATGAATTATAGAATTCTTAGTAAGACGAATTGCATCATCATTAGTTGATGAAGATCCTTTAGCAGTTGTAATAACCACTTGCATTCTTGAGCATTCATTGTTGTAGCATGATATTATGTCTCGGTACTTAACAACAACACTATAGATTGTCTCTTATTGCATTATGAGATTACTTTCGATCTGAGGTTAAATATATATCTAGTAGTTGATCAGCAAGTGTTGTTGTTACCGGCACAATCGGCATCACAATAACCTGCTATCTTACTTAGATCTGACTTTCTACAAAATAAGCCATAGTCTAAAGTTCCTTTTACATACCTTAATATTCTTCTTACTACTTCAAGACGGGGGGCTTTTCTGCCTTTATATAAATTGACTTACTACTTTGATAGCATACAAAATATTAGTCCTTGCCAATGTTTGGTAGATTAAACTTCTCACGAGTTGCCAATACATTATTACATTCTCTAGGCCACTCCTTTTTTGTTGAGCATTGTCTAGCATTCACCTTTATTGGTGTTGATATTAGCTTGTAATTAAGCATTCCATATTTTTTGTAGAAGATCCTTGGTATACTTCTCTTGACATAGGAATATCTTGTTATTTACTCGATCTATCTCCAAGCGAAAGAAATGATTCAGCTCCTCAAGCTCCTTCATTAGGAATCGTACCGAGATGTTTGACCTAATTTATCTAGTCTCTTCTTGATGATCTACGGTGATGATAAGGTCATCCATGTACACAAGTATTATGGCTAGTTTTCTTTCTCAACTTTTGACGAACAAGCTAAAATCTTTTAGTGCTATCGAATATCCATTCTATATTAAAAAATCTGCTATTTTCATATACCATGCTATAGGTGCTAGTTTTAATTCATAAAGCGCATTCTTTAACTTTTATACATACTTTGGGCATGCCTTAGTCTCAAACCCTCTCAGCTGCTACATACATATTTCTCGATCAAGTTTGCCATGCATACTACTCCAGGTATATCTCAAGTGTCCCAATCACACATGTCGTAAATCTTGTGTCTTATTCTTCCTTGTCTTATTTGTGTATGTTATTTTTGTCAGTATTACAAAAACTGACTCTAGTTTGCGTCCTTCCATGATTGATTGTCCTACTGGCTTAAGTTGGCGATAAAACTTTAAATCCTTCGAACCAAACACCACAAAATTGCTAGCTGATGTCAATTGTGATATTGAGAAGAGATTCTTTTTCATACTTGGCACATATAGTACATTTTATAATTCCACCTCGATTGAGTTGAAACACGATATCACCATGGCCTTGTCAATATGTGTGACTGGCATTTTTGAATTGTTTACAATCATGACTACTAATTTTTCATCGTACTCTTCCACATTCTTATGCATTTTTTCCTTATCTCTTATCATATGATTGGAGCTTCTAGAATAAACTATCCAGTCACTTTAGAAATTGATTAGATTATCACTTACCATAGTCAAAGCATGATCTTCCACTAGTACAAAGAGATGCTTGAAAATCTCATTCATTTTCACTGCTATATGTCTTAATTGTGCTAACAATATCTGGAAAAATGTCCTTTCTTCTTGCAATTGTAACAGACATTGGCTTGTCACTGGTTTCTTCTATTGTTGCTTCCTTGTGGTTTATCTCCCCTTGTTGAGAGCCTTCCGAAGGGTGTTCTTATCTCGAGTTTTTTCTACCTTGATTCTTTCCTTCCTCAAAATTTTTCTTTCCTCTGAAAGTTCGCCTCTTGGTAAAGAGGCTTTCTCTTCATCTTGTTTTGATACTCTTCACTTTTTGTTTGCTTAGAGCCTCTTCATTAGCCAATATTTTGCAACTCATTGATTGTTAGTTCTTTAGCCATCCACATGTTGATGCTATGATGGGTCTGAATTTATGACAAAGACCCCATACTACTATACTTCTCATCCTTGTTTTGTTGATAGGATGAAGTAAATATAATTTTGTAATTTTCGTAGACAAAATTTTAATTTTGTCAAAGAATTGAGTTACAATTATGTCGCCTTGTGTGAGTTTCATCAACTCATTTTTGAGCCTCTACAACTTGTAGTCATTTGCCTTTGTAAAGCACTCCACTAATGTGTCCTATGCTTCCTTGAGAGCGTTTACATCTTTAATTTTATCCCAATATTACTTCTCTAATATTAAGACTAGGATAAATAAAGCCTTATTAGCACTAGTAACCCATTTCTTGTCTTCCATGTTATTTTCTTCTAGAGAAGGCATTGTTTGGTTGTCGTTAATAATCTCCCATAAGCGTTGGCCTCTCAAGTAAAACCTAAGATGAATACTTCATTCACTATAATTATTGTCATTGAGTTTCTCAATAGTATTAACGAACTCCGCCATCACAAATTGGTGATGTCCGATCTTGATCAACCAACTTCACACTTAATTTTTTCTCACTAGACACTCTACAAAAAATAGCTTTCACTGTCTTTTTTTCACTCTTATTTTGCTTACTTAATGGAGCAACTAACACACTTACACTTTTCATGATCCTTACTAGCCTATTTATAGTAGTTCTTCACTAACTTGCTTATGCTGCTTAACCAATTTCTAGAGTAGTCTAGCTTCCATTGGAAGCTTTTTCCTTACGAGAATTCTAGAGACTCAATGGTCAAAAGTTACAACTCAAAATCTTGAATTCTCTAGAGTAGTCGAAGACTTCTCAACATTCCTGCTCAATGGTTAATCAAATACCGAGTTGTCTTAGAAATTCTTCCAATTTTACACTATTGAAACACTTGGTGACGATATCCATGATCTGTTCTTCGGTCTTTACATGTCTAAAGAAGTAACTCTCAGTGAGTTGAAAAATATGTTGGCTAATGAAGATGTTCTAAACAACTAAAAAGTTAGTCTCTGAACAAGATGAGAAGAAAGCTCTCTTTACCAAGAGATGAACTTTTGAAGGAAAGAAAATTTTTGAGTTAGGAAAGAATCAGGATAGAAAAAACTCGAGGCAAGGACCTTGGAAAGGCTCTCAACAAGGGGGAGATAAACCACAAGAAGGCAACAATCAAGAAATCAATGACAAGCTGATGCTTATTACAATTGCGGGAAGAAAGGACATTTCGCCTGAGATTGTTGGCACAATCAAACCAAAGGAAATAATGCTATTTCCAAAAAGACAAATAGCAGCGAAGATGAATGGGATTTTCAAGCAACTCTTGCACTAGTAGAAGATCATGCTTTGGCCACGATAAGTAATAATCTAATCAATTTCAAAAATGCCAATCATACACGTTTAGTAGTGTCAAACGAGCCACCCCGCGGTCGTTTTTTCTGTGGGCTAAAAAACCCCAGTCCGCGAATTGCTACAGTAAGCCCTCGAGCTTCACAAAACGAGTCTGCAGCCCACTACAGTAAGCTCGCGTGATAAACGGGCCAGCTCGCTGGCTTCACAAAACGACATCGTTTTGCAAAAAAAGTAGCAAAATGACGTTGTTTTAGAAAAAATATTTTTAAAAAATATCAAAACCACATCGCTGGTTTCACAAAACGACATCGTTTTGTGAAAAAGTAGCAAAACGATGTTGTTTTAGAAAAACTATTTTTTAAAAATATCAAAATGACGTCGTTTTGAGAAAATATTTTTTTAAAAAAATTAAAAAGTAAAATGAGCTGGCTCGCGGGCTTTGGCCCGTATTGACATCTCTTTACACGTTTGTAAAGCCATGATTGTATCTTACTTCAACTCAACCAAGGAGAAATTAGAAAATGTACTACTATATGTGTTAGGTCAACCAATTCCACGTACCACGATTATCGATTAGCCAATATCGAACATTAGTAAACTTAAATACGATCCGTAATCATATTTATTTTATTTGTGATAGGCCTATAATAACTTACTCTAATACTACTTGTCAAGAATTTAAGTGGCACAAATAGTAAATAAAACTTTTAAATAAACATTTTATTTATTCAATTAAAAATTCTCACTTATAAATTACCTAACACTTAAAACTATAATATATTTAATCTCTCAAGTTTTCCTCATACGTTGCTTTCAGTCTCTTTTTTTTTTCTCTTGTTTTGTTTACTCATTAGAGTAACTCGCACACTTACAATTTTCATGATGATTATTAGCCTATTTATAATAGTTCTTCATCGACTTACTTATATTAGTTAATTATTTTTCTAGGGTAGTCCAACTTTTATTAAAAAGTAATTTTTGAAGAGAATTTTAAAAATTTAATAATAAAACTTGTAGCTTAAACTTTTAAATTTTTTATAGTAGTCGGAGATTTCTCAATAGAGTGTCTCCCATGTTAAATGAACAATACTTTAACAAAATTGTATGCCATACAATCGGTATGCTTGTTTGGATCGAACAGCCACTCAGTGCCTTTGGCCCGTTGTACAATCGGAAGCAAACGATGCAACTGACTAGGCCTTCTGTGCCTTTTATTCCTCCAAAAAAAAAAAAACTTAATTTTGAAAAGAAAAAACTAAAACAAGAAACACAGTGCCATTCGCAACTGCCGAAGCCCAAAACCAACAAAAACCCATAGAAAAACATCAAATCCTCTTTCGAATTCTGACAACCAAATTTTCGCACACCTTCTCTCTGCCTCTACACACAGAATCGCACATTCTGTGTCTACGTTTACTACATTCCCATAATCTTATGAATTTCAGAGGCCATTTTTCGAATTGTATTCATAATTATTTGCAGCAACAGCGTTTCTGTTGTGATTAATTTTAGAAGAAGAAAAGTATGCCGACTTCAGCGTCATCATCAGCACCAATTGCTTCCTCGTCGTCGACGGTAGCGGCGGCAGGGGCGCATGGTCGGCCGGTGCCGGAGGACTTGATTAGACGACTGAGTTCGAGTGCGACTTCTAACGAAGCCAAGCTCAAATCCCTAAGAGATATTAAGAATCAGATAATTGGCAATCGGACAAAGAAGCTGTCTTTTCTGAAGCTCGGTGCCGTGCCTTCGGTTGTTGCTGTGTTATCCTCTGCCACCGCCACCGCAGCTTCGAGAATTGGATGTGGTTTTAGTGGTGATGATCATGATTTGGATTCTATAATAATTCAGTCGGCTGCGGCAGTTGGTAGCTTTGCATGTGGTTTTGATGAGGGAGTTAAGGCTGTTTTAGATTCCGGAGCGCTTCAGATTTTATTCAGTTTAGTTTCGCATCACAACGAGAAGGTGAATTCTTTTTTCTTTTTTTTTTTCAGGAAGGGATTAACTTTTTACTCTCTTCAGGAAAAATGATGAAATTGGATTTCAGTTGGGGATTCTACTCGGATGCTATTGATAGTTTGTGATAATTTTCATCTCTAGGGTGTAATTCCATATGCAAATTATTGCAAGAATCTTGTTTCTTTTTTCCCTTAAAATTTGAAAATTTTTAATGGCGAAATAGAAATTCTTGAGCTAATGTATTTGGCGCTTTTCTAAGTCTAAGGAGGCAACAGAAAGCAAATATAGATAAGTTTGCACCGCAAAAGCCTCTTTTCATGAGGTGTCACCAGTGACAGATAGGTGGAGGGTGATTCCGCCATGAAACTTTAATGGGTTCCTTTGTTGTGGTTTTAGTTACTTGCTTTGCATAAATACGTGCTTTCTACTGAGAACATTGATAAAATGTGCTTTTAAGTTCAGTGGTAAAGTTAAAGCTTGATGGCATCTAATATGTTCATAATATCTCTGAATTACATGTAAAGAGCTAGAATTAATCTAAAGGTAAAAATATTAAAGAGTACAGGTGAGAAGGGGGTTCTGCTCATGAACAATCTTGTATGCAAGCTGTGGTTTGGTATTTGTGTTATGATTTTTTGGAGTATTTCTCTAGATAGATCTGCCTAGGGAAATAGAAAGCTGTAAAGAAGAAACATCTTGTAAGGCTTACCTCCAGTGGCATCAGCTGTGCTCACTTTCAATCAGATGAGTTTGGACAGTAGAAACTTGAAAATGGAATGCTTTTAGTATCTTTAGCCCTAGACGCTTCATCATCATGGATGCGGTTATTTAGCAAACTATACAAGGATAGAAGAGGTAAGCAAGTTGCTCGAACGGATTGATGTGTTCTGCAGCTTATCTTGATCTCATTTAATTGCAAGTTTTGAGCAGTATAAATGCATTTCCCAAAGGAGACTTACTAATACATTGAGATTCCCAAAATTGCACAAGATGAATCCAGTTGGTTATATTAAAGGAAGTTTTACATTGCATCCTATTTTTGGCCACTTAGCTGCTAATAACTAACAGAACTTTCTACTAACTTTGCTACTGTTCCAGCAACCATGGCAAGTATCAAGACCTACAAGGGCTGGAATAAATTTATATGTTTAAATTGTTTTGGTAGATTTGAAATCATTTTTATAATATTTTTATGAATCTGATTTCTCCAATTTCGTAATGATATTCTCTTACTTTATGTCTATGGGGTCATATTCTCTTTTTAACCCTATGGACTTTATCTCGACCTATATTGCCTACTCTGAAATTAGAAATTTGGTCTGAATCTGAAAAACACCAGTAGGCAAGTTCCTTTGCTGCATCACATTCTTTCTCCCTCTTTGTTGTTTCTCTGCTTCATTGATGCATTTATCTATTATTGGTTGACAATGCCTTGTCATTTCTTGCCTCTGGAAATGGCATGGAAATGAATTAAGGGGAACGATATTACGGTATGTTAATAAGCAAATCAGGACTTCTCAGGAAGCAGTTAAAAAATATACACTTGCACACCTATTATGCACATATATGTTGTACTGAGACGCTTGATGTTACCAGTTTGTTAATTGATATCAGTTCCAGTAGAAGAATACAATAATCAGAGATGGAAATGTATTGGTTGTTTAAGATGGCTGCTTATAAAAGTGATGGTTTATTTTTTTCCTTTCATATGAGTTGTTCATGTGTCTGGCATACCTTTAAACTGTGATTAAGATGCTTTGACTAGAAATCTTCCAACTGCATGCTATGTTACCTTCGATGCTCTTGATTGCGTTTGTATTTTGAAAACTCTAGAGCCTTAAAAATGAAAGAGACAGTTTTCCGAGTAAGAGTGCAAGTGCAACAACACCCACCAACCACAAAAAAACCACCCCTCTCTCTTTTGCCTCTTGAGATAAAAGAAGAAATTTTGTAACGGAGTTAAAGAAGAGATACAATCAAGAGACTGAGAAATTGTCAAGAAAATTAATTGCTAGCTACATAAAAGCCAAATTTTAATAATTGTCATTGGCTGGTATAAATTGTAAGCTACATGTAATTTTAGCATCTGAAGTGAATATTGATGGATTCTATGAAAAGAAAATACTTAAAATTAAAGTGATCTTAAAAGAAGCTTCTATTCAGACTTATCAAGGAAAGGAAAATGACACTGTACATGGTTCTCGCTATTTTCTTTCAAGAATAGTCATGAATTTTCTTGCACTTGCTCTTTCATAAACTAAATTGAATTTGCCAAATATTCTGCAATAATTTGATAAACCCTCTTTTCATAAGAAAAAAGATCATCTTATTAAAGAGCTTCCTAGCTTGTTTGCAAGTAAGGAGGAAATAAATATAAGTTCAACCAACTCCGCATCGATTAAGGGCTTCTTGATACACTGGACTTTATTAATAACCATCTTGCTGCTGCAAGCTTAAGGTTATGTTTCAACCCTATTATTTCCAGGTCAAGTTCGATAATACTATCAATCAGTACTAGAATAACAAACCTTTCAATGAGAAAACTAGTAGCATGAATACTCCATAGTAGTCCTGAATCTGGCATTAAGCAGGGGATAAAGAAGTAAGAAGATTTAATCAATTAATAAATTTGTCCAATTGTTTGAGACTTCAATAGCTGCAAAAGGATATCGAGCTTGATTGTTGCATTATAAAGGCAGGAAAACGTAAAGCAATTAATAGATTTGTTCAATTCTTACTTGCTTGACTCTTCAACAGGTACAAATCAGAAGAGATGAAATAATCATTAAGAGTGTGAAGTGAATGGATTCATGTATTATGATGGTAGGAAAACCTAGATGAATTTGGAAAGATTGTAGGAAGACTACAATCACCATACAGTGATCTTACAAAGAACGAAAGGAGATTCTACTTTATAATGAATAAGCTGGAGAAATACGTGAAATGCACCTGGATTGATCTTTCCAGGACTGTCATGCGTAAAGTAGACATGAACATATAGTATGCCGTGATTCCATACATTCTATGTCTATCTTGCTCTTCATAATATTATCAATTATCAATTAGAAATGAGCGCTATCATAATAGAAATATGTTTCAAAAGTTTTGGGACTCAAACCTGTTAAACTCTTGTGCAGGAGCCACCTCCCAGCTAAACTTTTAAGTCTGTTGATGTCCAGTATCCAACAAGTTTCTAAATGTGTTAGATACATTTCTACAAGCATGACAAATCAAGTAGGTGATTAACAAGTGATACATGGTCTCTTTGAACTCTCGACCTTTAGCTGCATATTCATATAAAACCACCAGCAGCAAGGTTTTGCTAATGCCTTAACGCTGCTGTTGTCTGCAGCTGCTAAATCAAGTGGCTTTTCTCTACCGGTAAAGATATAAATGGAAAACTTTGTGATCTAATCTGGCTTGATACCATTTTCGAAGCTGTTGCACATATTTGCTAATTACATAATCTGTATTATCAGAGACCAGTGGCATTTCGCATTCCTGAACAACCCAGTTGAGGTAGCTTGTGTTGAATCTTAAACCGGTTGAATCATATTATTAGCATGATGAGTCAACCGTATCGTATAACTGGTAATTCGTATTCTTTCTATCCTATCTTCCTTTTTTGGGGCATGGGATGTAAAGTTGATACGAGCGTTAATGCTCTTTGCTTCTGTGGTTTCTACGTAGTATTCAATTCTTTCTTCTTGAATGGCATCTCTTGACCTTTTGGATATTTAGTTTCAAAATATGTAAATCCAATATGCCTCTGCATGTTCTGAATATCGGTTTGAATCTAATAGAAAAAAGATCTTATTATGGACTAAACTATACTTTCTGTTTTTCAGGTTGTTGATGCTGGTGCTCGGTCTCTTAAATTGATTTATCAATCAAAACTAGCTCCAAAATTTGATTTCTTTCAAGATCAAAACATAGAATTTCTTCTTTCGTTATTAAATAGTGAAAATGAAAATGTTTCTGGACTCGGTGCAAGTATTGTGACACATTCTTGCCAGACAAGTATGGAGCAGAATATACTGTGTGATGCTGGAGTCCTGAAGAAGCTCATTAGTCTTCTCATAGGCTCATTGATTCAGAGGGATGCTAGTTTAGAATCTTTGGCAACCCTTCTAAATGAAAATCCTGAAGTCATTTCAAAATTTTTGGGACCTGAAAATCCAAGTGCATCAGATGTTGTGATCGAGTTAACAAAGGACAAATATCCTCGAACAAGATTGCTGGCCTGCATATGTTTGATTGTAATAAGAAATAGTTACTCTTCCTATCTTCAAGATGTACGAATCAAAACCCAATTGGTTGCAATATTACTTGAGCTTCTTGATGATCCAGGTCAAGTTGGAGATGAAGCACCATTTGCTTTATCTAGTTTAATTGTGGGAAAAGAGGATATGCAGAAGTTAGCTCTTGAAGATCGAGTTGCCGAAAAACTTTGCAAACAATTAGAGAAAGGTCAAATGCAGGCTAGACGTCTCCAGGGAATATTTCTGGCATTGGCTGATTTTTGCTCTCTGTTGGAATGTTGTAGATCAAGGTTTCTGTCTTTGAAGGTCAGTGGTTTAATTGTATCATTAAGGGAAAAGGGTCAGATCCTGAAGTAGTAGCTTTTTATCCACGAATTGACCAAGGATTTGTGTAGAGGGGATGTGTTGCACATGCAGTTTTTTTAACTCAAATTTAATGCTAACTTTTAACAATTATGTGACTTTTAATATCTAGTTTTGGATCATCATTTGTGAAACAGGCTTTTTAGCAACAAGGTGACTGAGGACTTGCATAGGGGGTTAAATATTACTCTATTATTTCTGTGATATAATAAAGCTCTGGACAATGTATTAGTATCATGCATGGTTCAGGTCAATTCTTTTGCTGGTTCTCTTGGTTTATTGATGGGCATGGGAAGCTGTGGTCAATTCTTTTGCTGGTTCTCTTGGTATATTGATGGGCATGGGAATCTGTCTTTAACCATGGTTTTTTATCTTAACTTCTAAATCTGATACTTCAAACAAATAAGTTATAAGCCTTACATGGATAACTGATTCAAAGAGGAGACAAATGCTAACTTTTTGACTAATGCAAATATCTTGATGCTACCTATTGCATTTTGTTTGAGATATATTGATTGCTTGGGCTTCTTGGGTTCCCTGGATTAATCAAATGAAGTTGCTGTCCAAGATATGTTTTTTTGTGTTGCAAACCTCAAGGATTCATTACGGATGCGATTCATGTGCATATTAGAATTTTGAATAGGCATTGTAAAATGGACTTTGTCAATTTGTACTGTCAGCCAATTCATTATGACTTTTTGACAATCAAATCCATGAAGGTTTTGGAACTATTTATTTCAAATAGATTTGCGAACACTTCCAGAATGGTCATGTGATCCAGATGATCATTACACATATCTTAACAAGTAAGGAATTTCAAATTCGCATTAAAATCTGCTTCTTATGCAAGTAATAATATTTGAAATATTGATTTTTGCATGAGATTATGGAATAGTTGAGAATACATGATTACATCCAAATCTAGAGTGTGAAAAGAAAAACATTTGAAATAATATTTAGATTATTTTCCCATTTTTGGAGCTGTTTAAATGCAAAATACTTATTTGCTTCTAGCCTCTTATTTCCAAGATCACATGTGCTTGCTCTTTTGCTCAGATATGAGAGCATTTGGATATAAATTTTTATTCTTTCCTAAACTTTGTCGTGATGTTGTCATTTGTTATTCTGATTCAGGTACTTTGTTGTTTATTATGACACATTGTAGCTGTTTTAGCCACTGAATGAAATTTTTAAGTCATTCTCAGTTCTTGCTTGTTGTTTAGATATTTAATTACATTGGAAACACTACTTTTCTCTTACCATCCATTTCTATAATGACTGTATTCTCTAACAACAGTGGCAAACTTGTTTGCCACCCCTATTTCATAAGCAGTAAAATTGCAGATGATATAAAATCTAGATTGTGATATATGGGAAGTTTGTCTTAAGTGGGCCTTTTCTTGCATAAATTTCTGTATCTCGATTTCCCCTATCTTATGATATGGTTCTTCACATGGCCCCTTTATCTGTAAAGGCATGTAAGGTCACATCCTCATTTGCTGAAACTCATGCATTTTCATTATGAAGTGGTATGCCTGCCAATATAGTGTTAGTGTTTGAGGAAACGTTTAGCTTGGTTTTTGCTTGGCTCTACACCTCGACCAATAGGGACAGAATCTGGTCCTAGATCATACTCTACCTAATGCCAGAGCTAAGCCTATAGATGGAAGTAGAGCAGGCATGAGCAAGGGTCCTGTAATATATTCTTTGTAAATCCAAATCTTCTCATGTTCTAGTTCTATCCAACTCTTACTTGTGTCGTTTATCTAAGTTAAACTATGTCGAAGAGAATTGAGTTAAAAATGTTGGACTGGTATGGCTGGAGGCAGGCTGTAAATGCTAAATATCATTGGGACATTCCAAGTGCATGGTAGCTGAAAATTATGTGTTCTTCACTGTTTTTATTACTTTAATTGTCACCTTAGTATAAAAGCTAAAGAAGTTTGAAAGTTGTGCAGAAAAGGCACCAATTATAATTTGGCAGAGGCCTAAGCTCACACTTCTTTTTGAGCTTCATGGAATTCTTATGGTCTTTGGATTATTTTCCTTGTTGTCAATATAATATTCATTCTTGTTCTTTTGGATAAGCTGAGATCTTAGTCTAATGAACTTGTTGGTTGCTCTAAGGTAATTGCTTTTAGCATGCTTTTTAAACATTATGCTTGCTTTGAATGCAGGGTTTACAATTCATAACTGATGCCCTGACTAACGATAATACTGAAGTACAAGCTGCGGCTTGCATTTGTTTAAGAAATGTGTCTCGTTCTGTCAAGGTTTGTTGTTTTAAATTAGTACATTATGACCTTGATTGAGTTTCACATCTCGTTACGAACACTAATGCTAATAAAATTTCATTCAGAGTCTAAGTGCAGGCCTTTTTATGAGTGAAACCGTCATCATTCCCTTAATTCAGCTGCTATATGATGCCCCTACTTCTGTACAGGTATGGTCTTCCTCTCAGCAAGGATATTCTTGAATTTGATCAAGTGTTGCTGCAGAAACATAATAGTCCTACCTTTCCCATTCTTTTTCCATGGCAATGTATAGTTTCATCTTCAATCAAATGAATTAAATCAAGTGCCTAATTTATGTTGGACAAGTTTTTTATACATTGCTTGATGCTGCACTCTTGGGTGTCTGTGGTTATGTGCTTTCTGTTAAAGAGAATGAGTTTTCAGTGCAAAAGCAAGGTGTATGACGGCTCGCTCATTTATCCAATGTGTAATTGGATAATAATAGTAAACAAGAAATAATAGGAGATTTGTGTTTGAAAAATATGAACTATATTAACCACGAAAAGAGCAAAAGCAGCAGGAAATGCCAAAATGTTAAATGTTTCAAAGCCATAAAAATGGTGGTGAAATAGGGTTAAGGGTTTCAAGAAGCTGCTGACCTCAGATCTAAAGGTTTCAAAGTGATAAAAATGATGAAGAAAATGGACTAAGGGTTTCAGGCACCTGCTGTGTTCAGATCTAAGGTTGATCCTTTCACTGTGTCGCTAGCATATTTCTTAATTTGTTAGTTCTTGATCTTTACAGTCGTATCACAGCGAGTCACTAGTTTGCCTGTCTTGAATTGGATTTCCAACTATTCTAGCGAAGAGGTAAACTAATTGATGGAGGGCTAAGTTCTCGATTTTGCCTAGCCATATCTCTAACAGTTACTGAAAGCAGTTTCAATAGGGAAAATTGCTGAAAGATGAAAATAGGAAAAGCGATAAGAACAACAATAGAAGAAGAAAAGGCAGCCTCGGAGCCACACCTAAGAACTATTAGCATCACACCTAAGGGTGAATGTACTCCTGCATGGCAATCCGTGAGGAGAAGTTTATGGGATTTTTAACAAATTTGATATATTCATGATTGCTGAAAAGAGGAAGGAGCAAAACTATTTATTATGCTCCAGAATCTAGAATCAAAATGAAAGTTTCCTAGAAGGAAATAGGATAGATTCGTACAACAGATTCAGTTGTTAACTGCCAAAATAACTTAAAACTAGAAATTTCTGCAAATTAATCTGACTGAAAATCTTTCTACTATTTAGCCCGAGAAAGGGAAGGAAAAAAAATGAACCTTGACTACTAAAACCCTGTAAAGCAGAACTACTACAAAATGTTGACATGGGCTGTTGAGCTAGAGTTTCCTATATCTTTAGGCCCTTCCTATGCTGTATGCAGAACTACCAGAAAATGTTGATAGGAGCTGTTGAGCTAAAGTTTCCTAAATCTCTAGGCCCTTTGTCTGCTGTATTACCAATCCCTTTGATTCTTGTTGTCTGGTTTCCCTTATACTCTTCCATTGATGTGATAATGTTATAAACTAGCATCCAGTTGAGGAATTACTTGCTGAATTTATTGACAAGGGAAGCGTCAGTGCATGATAGCCTGAGTAATCAAATATTTTGAGTTCTGACCTTTTGTAACAGAGTAGGTAAAAACATGAATGAGTTTGTACTGCCATATTATAAAAACCTTGATCTTGTTATTCTATTCTGCACGTATCTGGATGGTGCTCAGTTATTGTTTGCAATGGTAGAAGTTGCAGTACTAGTCTTTTTCTGCAAACTATGATGTGAATAAAATCTAAATTATGCAATATGAAACATTATTATGAAGATGTAACAATCTTGAATATGGACTGATGTTGCTTCTAAGAGCAATGTCATGCTTGTTTATTAGTTTATCTTAACAAAAATTGCACGCACAGGCTTTTGAAGTTAAATGACTAAATTATTGTGTACCGTGCTGCAATACAGCTGAGGCAATTGTCAGTTTATAACATATTGCAAATATGAACATTATTATTTTCTCCATTGCTTAAAGGAGCATAGTTACTGTCACAGCTGCAGTTTGTTAGCAATCACAGATAATTGTGATTGACAAAATTATCTTCTCAATTGACTTCAGATGTTTTGCTCTGGTTACCGGAAAAAATAGCAATCACAAGGGAGACTGCACTGCTCAAAATGTTTATATTTCCAACAAGATTAGGCTAAGATGGCATTTGACTATTACGCCACTTCTTCTGTTTTTGGCTTGACTAACTTTTTTTTTCTGTTTTTGTTAGCGAAAGAATTGTATATCTCTTTGACTGATCAGATAATGCCACTATACTATCTGTTTTGCTGTATTGACTTATTATGTCTTTTTTTATATAACACCTGAATGATCGAAAGTTTGTTTTCAGTAACCTGTGTAATCCAAAATTTATACAAGATTGGAATGTCCATCTCCATGCATGTCATATTTGATTTTATTATCTCCTATGAACTGGACATATATTGCTCCTTTACTCTTGTGAACTTTGGACACAAGTAAATCCTAGCAAATGGTTGGACACCTGGACAACAGTTGCCTCAGATGTTTGATCCATAACTAATCAGGCAGGTTTTAGTTATTCATACCATTAGTCATGCCCTTTTCTGGGTAGATAGTTTTCTCAAATGTGGATATACCAATTACTTTATGTTCTTGGTTTTTATTGCAATACCTTAGGTTTTATATTGAAGGACTGCAGGCTCAACTCCACATTTCTCCTTTACTTCTCACTTTGCATGCATTTAGGAGCTCCTCTAAATAATTTGATGGATTATTTCCAGGTTGCTGCCCTTGGTGCTATCAGCAACATCGTAGTTGATTTTATGATTCATAAATCAACATTCATTCAATGTGGGGGTGTGAAACAGCTTGTTCAGCTATCAAAGTCAATGGAATCAACAGCTAGGCTCCATTCCTTGTGGGCTTTGAGGAATTTGATGTTCCTTGTTGACCACCGGTGTAAAGAAGCAATCCTTGCCGAGCTGACTCAATCCACACTGAGAAGCCTTATAAGTGGTAATTCTCTCACAACTATTTGTTGTTGTTATGATGGGATTCCATCGTTATCTCTCCATCAAATTCACCAAGAGTGTTCAAATAAAAAAATGCAGATCCTGAGGCTTCAGTCCAAGAGCAAGCATTGGCACTTCTATGTAATGTTGTTGATGGATCTCTGGAATGCATCCAATTGATCTTTGCTGATGATGATCTTCTATTACATGATGTTGTAAGGCAACTGCAACATGCTTCAAAAACTGAAGTTTTGCTTCAGGTAAAAATGCCTTTATGCGACAATAAGGTTATTAATCTTTGGGGATGTTTCTTGAAATAGTAACTCCTACTTGGAAAGGAAATTGAGAAAGGTTCCTACCTTCAATATTTGAAATGAAGGACCAGCTTGAATGCTTTAGTTGTGGAATAGTTCTGATAGTGGTTCTCTAACATACAAGATGTCTTTACCTGATTGGCGAGTGATCTTAAAGAAATCTGTGTTAAAAGGAAGCCAGTAATATATAAGTTTGTCTCTTGAATACTATTAGAAGAGCAATTGGCTACTCAATCTATCTATATCCAAATGAAAGCTATAACTTCTAATTTGGGCAAATGCTGTTTTTTTGGTAATATCCTGTACTATGTTCAAAATGATGGGACCAAAAGTACTCAACTCATGCGTCTATGGCCTTTAGATATTACTCCCTGCATTTCAAAATATATGACATAATTTTTTTTTGCATAGGAATTAAGGTTTTGATAAATTTCATGAAAAATTTAAGCAAATGTGTACAGTGCCCTTATTTAAAAATAATTGGTTAGTGTGTCAAATTCAAATTTAACATTGGAGATTGGTGCATTAAAATGGTTATTAGAAGATTAATAGTTTTGGAAAAATAAAAGCATTTTAAATAGTTGGTTAGAAACAGGAGTAAAGTTGGGAGGAAAATTATAAATGAAGCTCTAATATGGAAAAGGTGCATATATTTTGAAACGGACCAAAAAAGAAATTAAGTCATATATTTTGAAACAGAGGGAGTATTACTGTAGTACAAAAATGCCATCAATGGGAAGCTTTCGCTATTAAGAAGCTTCAGTACCTTTCATGTTATGGTTTGGCTTTGCGGTAGGAGTACTTTTAGTTCTGAGTGAATTGTATTTGTTGCAAATGCTGGAAAATTTTCAAATGAAGCGAATCAGTTTGATAGGAGCTAAAAATGTGAACATGATAGATATAATGGAACAGCTGAAATATGAAAATGTAGGCTGGATATTTTGTCTTCTCTTCTTTCCGACTAAAAGTATGACTCAGTATTTGTGAAAGCTCTTCTGATGTCATAAGTTTGTAGCATACCTGTCCTGCACGAAAACAGAATAACAAATACTCCTTTAACCTTACAGCTTCAATTTGCATTAAAGTGGATTTAAATGCTGACATGCACTTTCTTTATTCAAGTATCTTTTGATGAAATATTGAAAATTTTACATGAATTCTCTTCGTACAAGTAGATGGTACGGGTCATTTACTGTTTATTTCTCTAGTTCAAAATTTCTTTTCCCGTTGACTCTTTTGAAGTCTGATAAATGATGAACAATATTTTTACATAGGGAATGTATGTGCTCACCAACATTACGTCTGGAACTGAGCTCCACAAGGAAGCAGTTATGACAGAAGTTTTCCCGATGCAGCCTGGAGGTCCCCAATCAATTATGTTCAAGTGTTTGCAGAGTAGTGACAGCCAATTACGTACGGCTGCTGCTTGGGCTTTAGTAAATCTTTCCTTACCAGGATTTCCTGGTGCATTTAGCCGAATTTTGAGACTAAGGAATGCAGGCATGGCTTCTCAATTAAAGAATATGCTTCATGACCCCTGCCTGGATGTAAAGGTAATCAGCAATAACTTGGATATCTTTGTATTTAGATAATCATTAATTATGTGTTTGCTAAATCATACTGCTTCTGTTTCTAGCTTCGAGCTAGGACAGCTCTTGGACAGTTTGCGAAGTATGCTGATGGTTGATGGCACACTAACAACTTTCAGTCATATCCTGGACTCAACCATGGAAAGTGGAAGATTTCGTCGGGAAATGATGCTTGGGCTTCAAAACGGTTTAAAATGGCCTACTTCCCTCTGCCTTCCAGCAATTTTGTTTGGCGCTTCCATCAGCTAACTCGTCAGGCGCAACATCAGCGGCTGTAGTAGTCAAGATGAGTTCTTAGTTTTTGATTTGGGTAGCATATTTGGTAAATGAAGATGCGACCTGTGTACAAAGTGGCCATCTCAAAATTTTCTTTTCTTGGTGATTCTGAAATCTTGAAAGCAAAATTATGGATCTTGTTGTATCTATCAAGTTTCAACTTGCTTGAATGTTGTTCATAATGGTTAACGTCCTGTGGCTTTCGGTAAAAATAGCTTTGCATTAAATTCTGTGTTAGATTATTTAGTCAATCGTTTGTTCCGTGCATTTCATGTGCATTTCGAACGTGCTTTGGTCCTTGTTTTCCCTTGAGTTTCTAATGCAAATGTAACAAAAAAGGGTAGCAAATGCACCAAAGTAAATATTCTCGTGGTCTAGAATTGAATATTTTTTTATTTTATACAAAATGAATAATGAATAACAGAGCATGGACTTATAATGTCGGATGGTATGTTCATAATCGTCTGGCAATATTTAAATTTTAAGATTTATGAAGAAAAGTTTTATAACAAAAATATTATATAGAGGGAGAATGTTATAAAAGACCAAATCAGTTTTAGTATATATATATATATATATATATATATATATATATATATATATATGAAGTTATGAATTGAACGCAAAATTTTGATACAAGAGGCAAGATGTTTAGCCTTAAGATGCAGTCTTGTCAAATTTCAGTTGTGTTTTAGAAAGTAACAGCCGGTATCAAGCTTTGTCAATTATACTGAACAATTGTATATTTAATGCTATCAACATATGGTTCTATTTAGATTGTGTTTTGTTAGGAAAAATTTTATCTTAAATTCTATAAAAGTAATTTTTTTGTGAAAAAAGAAGTGAAACTCATAGAAGAAATACAATTCAAATATGCTTTCTTTCTTTGGATCACTTTTCTAAACAAATTTTCGTGCTATCCATTTTGTAGTTAGTTTCGTTCCATATGTTATTCAATTTTATATAAAAACAGTCATAAACATCATTCTAAAGAGACTAGTCCTCAATTCAAATGTGAAGGAGGAACATCGCCAAAGAGTAAAACTTTGAAACTATTGAAATCATGTTTCTTCTACATTCCCTTTTCTAGGCTAATGTAAAACTAAAGAATGCATTTACGTATATACAACTTGTAACATAAATACATAGGAATTCTAATAACTTTTGGTAAATTTGGTAAAAGAGGATAAAAGGAAATCTTCCTAGTTGCTGTGGCAGTAGGGATCGTATAGATAAGCAACAGAACATAGATGATATGTAGTTAGAAACTGCAGCCCTTCAACCAATCTTCTCTGTGTTTGTATCATCTGTAGGCCAAATCACTGTCTCCATGAGCCGTTCCCGCAACAGCTCCAAGTTTTGATCAGAAATTTCTTTGTATATTGCAGCATGATCACATTTCTTCAAGTAAAAAAATCAAGGTGAATGAAATAAAGCAGAGTTTTGAAATTTCAAATATCAAATTCTTGAAGAGAAGAAAAATTGTCTACCTTGATCCATTTTCCATACAGGTGAAGTCGAGTTATCATCACTCTTTCTGCGAGTTCATTTCTCTCCTGAAGAAGATGGAAGAATTAATGGTTTTACTTTTCATGCCACTTAATAAAGATTGCTTTGGATTTCATAAATGGTCTCTGCAATGACTACCTTTGCCAGGCTGCGAATGAAACGCTTCCCGTCTTTAGGCTTGTTTTGCGCAACATAGCTATTGAGATTGAGGCAGAAAACAGAAATTAAAAAATGAAGGGCACAAAAAAGAGAAGAGGGATGGAAGATGCTGTTCTTCTAAGATGCATGGTTGTATGTGTAGCATACTTCTATACATACTAAAGCAAATAAGAAAAGGATATGTCTTTTCCTTGTGAGGAACTGAACATAACATGGTTCTCCAAAGACCATTCACAGAATGTATCTAATATGCACATCATATTAGATACCATTTACAGAACATAACATGTGTTTCAATGCTTGCTTTTTATACGAACTGTTCTTTGCATAATTTACTCTTTCTAACAAAGTTAACTATCCGAGTTCTAGTATTCAGCATGCAGAACAGAACGGATTATCACAGAAAAATAGGATATATTTTCGAGGAAAATTATCGACTTACTCATAAAACCATCTGTATTGTGGAGGGTTCATCTCATAAAGCTGGTTAAGAACAGTCCTCACAGCTTTGTAAGTGAAATAGTTAAGAATTGTCTGCAAAAGAAACCATGTTTTAACTATTTTTAGGGAGACAGAAAAGAATATTAGGTAATACATTGTCATAAATAATTCCAAATGAGGAAGATGAACTGAAAAGAAATATATTCCACAGCTAGGAACACTACGGCATCTCTTCTGCAAAAAATGGACATATTGATGGGATTCTGTTCTTGAATATTATGCAAACATGCTTCTCAGATTAGTTTATACTTCTTTTTTGCGTGAAGAAGGTTATTCAATCCTTTACTCCAATTGCAAAATAAGACAATCTTTTTTAAAATGGAGAAAATTTGTCCAAAGTACACCAAATGATTTCCTTACTGTCATATCAGCTCATCAGAAAACTTCTTAGTACCATTGCATTGCAACTTCTGGATTATTCTCTCTCCGGAGATCATCCAAAAGCCCAATTATAAATTCAACCTAATAAACTTTTCCAAGATCATTGCATGTACTCAAGGAGAAATCCCTTTTCATCTTTGAAGGTTAAAAAAATAAATTGATCAATAAATCAATGCATCATTTCGGTGTCATAAAGGGACACGGAGCCAAACACAAGAAGCAGCCAATCCAGGTTCCAGATTCAAAATTTGACATAAAAATTATTTATAAGAAAATTGACGAATCCCCTCTCTCGACGCAGATAAAGATGGTAATCAATGAGTTTTTCATCATACAAACCATTCATGTAATCAGTAAACATCTATGAAGGTTTAGCACATGAACTGAAATCTACTCAATAGGAAAGTGATGTTCTCTTACAGATTTTACATCCTCAAAATTGTCTTCGTAATTACCAGCAACTTCGTTCACAATCATGAACCTCCTATTCTTTCTGTGTCTTTTGAAACTCCTGTTGCAAGAAAGAGCTTTCACTGAATCAAGAAAAGGGCTATACAACTCCACAGAGCCAAGTCTAGGAACATTCCTCTTATTAATTGAGCTCCTATACATAACCATGCCTCTACTACTCAAATTGGCAGAAGGACAAACATCCAAACACAACCATGGACAGGCATGCCAATCGGTCGTTGATGAACCCACAACAGATATTGATCCTACCATCCTAAATAAACCTCCAAACTCACCGAAGAAGTTATAATTTCAACAATATTTTCTAAACTACAATATCAAATTTCAAAACTTGAGCATATAATTCAGGATCTTATGATATGCCCTTTTAAGAAAACCAACAATAGAGCAAGGTGAACTCCCAAGAATTTTGGAGATTCACTTTTAAGGTCAAAGATTCATCTGGTTGGAAGAAAAGGGCAAGCAAATACAGCTTTTTGAGTTGAATATGTAGCGTAGAAGCAAGAAAAGTGTGTACCATGCAGAAAAAATGGCATTATCGCTGTATAAACATTGACCAGAAACAAATTCTGAGGACCAAAATTCTCCAACCACAAATCTTGAAATCAGGTAAGCAAGATTGGTGTTCCTTGTTCTCTAACCTCTACGAACCCGGACGGCTGTTTTTCCACGTGTAGGAACTTGGAAATTTATTGACCCAGAAGGTTCGGCTTCCGTGCCTCATTTTTCTTTCGTTTTCCCTTCAATTTTTTCATCTGAATTTGGCATACTTTTGATTGAATTCACACTACCCTTCTCCTCTTCCTTTTTCCCCTTTATAATAAGATGAATGTTAATGCAATAAACTAATCTTTTTAAAAGACCTAAATATCATCCATCTATTATAAGAAATTACTATATTAATAAAAATATTATTTGTTATGATTTTGGCAAATAATTCGAATATTTTCTTGATAGGAGAAAGCTTTAATTGATATACATCATATAAAGGTCTCTAGCTTAGTTTCATATGATAGATATTGATTACAATTTTTTCCAATTAAAAAAACATGTGGATTATTTATCAAAATTATAACCAATCAAATTTTATTGATATTTACATGATTTATTTATATACAACATAATATGATAATTACTTATAATATGTGAGTCACATTTATGTGATTTAATGAAGATTAATTTCTAACAATTAAATCACAATCTCATTGAGAGTAGAGACCCAAACTATGTATGGGGCATTGAAACATTTCAAGATAAAAGATATATATAAGTAGGGGTGGAAGTGAGTAGAGTCAGCTAATAAGTAGCTTATAATTCGACATTTGACTCAAGGAGCTTAGCTCACACTCAGAATGAGTAATACACAAGTTAAGATTTTTAGCTCACCTAAAATATTAGTCGAGCTAAGCAAAATTCGACTCATTTATCTCGTGAGCTAATTTTATATAAATAAGTAAATAATAAATATATATGAAAATTTACTTGTAACAATATTATTGATTTTCCAGACATAGGCAAAAATATGAAGCATATTACTACTTGTGTTTGTCTCTTGCCATTGATAAGCCTCACTTATTATATATATGTAACCTACGCATAGTATTACAAATTTTGTTAATTAAATTTTTAATTTGATTATATTGGTTTTAGATCATATTATTTTTAAAAATATTATTTTCTATTAGTTGTAACTTGCAAGACTAGTATATTAGTGTTGGAATATTGAACTCATATTGGTTGCAAAGTTTCTTTTAAAAATTTGATTTCTAGTATTGCGAACTTAAAATATTGGAATGATCATATTGGTTGATGGTTTTAATTGACAATTGATAAATGAGTCATTGGTGAGCTGTGAGCTACTCGTGATTTACGTAAAAGTTGAGGTTGAACTAGAAAAACTAACACATCAAATATAAATCGAGTTATGAGTTAAGTAATATTTAAGGTGTGCTGAGCTTGAGTTAGCCTCTGCTCATCTCAACTCATTTCCTCTCATATATATAAGAAAATTGGTCCTACAAGACGTTAAGAGAAAATGCCAAACGATTCATTTATAGTAAAAAGAGCGATAATATATATTTTGATTAACTACTTCAGTATTTCTGTTAGTTATACATTAGATATTGGCCCCAAATTTTGATCCTCCAATCCCTCGCGGGTACTATTATAAGAGTAGAGGTGGACATCTTATCCTCACCATTTTGGCGATTTTAAGAAATTAGGAAAAAAATGATTGGAAAAGCAAGGAAACAGATCTACTGCACTGTGTCCGTTTGGAGGGGCTAGACGGACATTTGAAATGCAAATACTGTTTTTTGGATTGTTTGGCAATCAAAACAACTTTAGCGTTTGAGGAGTTGTATCATTCGGCAATCAAAAAAATTTAAGCTTTAGAGTTTCAATCGTAATTTTTTCACAATTCAGCAAAGTTGAGGGTGGTTAACTTTTGCTAATCGTTGATTTTGATTGTGATATTTAATTATTAACTTCCAATATATAATTGGAATAGGAATGAGAAAGAAAAGGTTATGTTTTGAATGGGAGAGTTCAGAGAGAACAGGAATGAAAGAGAAAAAATCATGCTTGTATAAACATTGGTTCGGTTGACATATACCAGTATGCGCGCAACTTTAAGTGTGCCCAACCCTTACTATTTTTTAAATATTTTTTTAAAATTTTTATTATTTATTTATTTTTGTTTTAATTTTCCTATTATATAATTAAATTTATTTATTTTAATTAATATTCTTTTAAAAATTATTGTTAATTGGTATTAATATTTTTATGTTAATTTTGTATTTTAAAGTAGTAGAATATTTGATAATGAAACATTATGAGAAAATATTCAAGAGTTTTTTTACATGAATTATTGATTTCCTACCAGAAAAGGATTATACGAGTAGATAATAAATATTTGTAGTCCATAAAGTTTGTATTTTGTGTTTTAATCTTTTTAAAAAATAAAGGTGGAAGTAGAAAGGGTCAAATTATGAGTTAAAAATTAATAATATTCAATAAAACTCTTAAATAAATTTGAAAAATATAATTAATAATAAAATAAAAAATTATATAAGAAATAAACAAATAAATAAAATGAATTAATCAAACGAAATTAAGTAAACAAATAAGTCAAAATACGCATAAAAATAAATAAAGTAGCACAAATATATCTGTAAATTTAAAAATATAACATACTAAGTAAACTAAATAAAATAAATAATATAATATGTAAATTAAAATAAATAAAATAAAAAATTAATCTTTTTTTTTTAAAAACCACTTTAGCATGGCTCCAGGCCCATGTTCAGCGCTCCGTTCTCATCTGCGATCCCCCACAACTTACAGCGCCTTAGGGGCACAGCATTTGGGCTCCTCCGTCATGAGCAGCCCGTCAAGTTTTCGCGCACCAATATATTAAAATTTTAAAAATAAAAATAAAATTATATCCCATAAAATCATCAAAAGTTATCCTGTAATAAATAGACACCCACACACGGACATGCACACACGGACATGCACACACACATATCAAAACAACAAGACTTCTATATTAGGAAACACGCACACAAACTATACACAAGCACACTTACGTTTTTGAGTAATTTTATATTTATATTTTAATAGCAATTCTATGATTCTACATTTTTACTAGACCAAAAAATTTAATCATTTAAAGTTATAGTACTTAAGATCTGTTAGCCAACAAAATTACTAGTTGTTCAATTGGCTAAGTAGCGATTGGCAAACCTGCCGATTGATAAGGGTTGAGCGCCAAGCAAGGTCGAACGATAAGTAATGAAGGAAAGTAAGTACGAAAAACTTTTTAGAAATCCCAGAAATAATTTTTAGTAAGAATATATGATGATTAAAGTACAAGGAAATAGAGTTGAATGTGACACGGACAATATTTTAGAGGAAAAGGACTTCGTTTTTTATTATCTTGATCCAAATACTTCCAAGAGCACAAGAAAACTTTAAAGATTAAGGAAGCCATACTCGAACAAGATGAAAAACTAAAATTTAACTAAAAACAAAGTAATCTAATCTAAACATGGCTCTAGAAAAATAGAAATTAAAGTAAAACTTGAATTGTTAGATGTTTGTAGATGAATTTTCTCTTTAACTCGCCCCTATTATTTGTAATAGTTGCATCCATCACTGAATCTTTCACCATACCTTAAAAACTGCCCATGATCTCCATGTAATGGTCGTGATGGTTGTAGAAAGGAGAGTGTTGTTAGTACATTCACTAAGAGTGTCAATTGGATCGCGTGGCCTACGGTCTTGTTCGGCCAAAATTTCCAAGCCGAGCTTAATTCAAGTCAAGCTTGGACCTGTATAGACTTGGCCCATTATAAGCTCAGCTCAAGTGGATGCATATAGTAGTAATAATAATTTATAATTATAATTATAGATATAATACCAATAGTTCATGTATGATCCTTTATGTTATAATTTTATAGATTAATAATTTTTATTTCTTTGTATAACTAACTTATTTATGTACCATTTTTTAGAATTTGGTATGTCATAATTTTAATTCAACGCTCTAAAGTTATAATTTATAAAATCAACATGTGTACATGCTAGAAAGTTTGAAAGATATAGGATTTTACACATTTGAATATTTCTTTTCTTTCCTTAGAAAAAAGAACTTGATTTTACATATTTGTATATATTGGCAATATTACTATCATGAACAACTAACTTATTCTGATTCTTCTTATTATAAGTATTTAATGGCAATTATGTCTATATTTATCGATACAAATAATTCTTTTTTGTGCTAGATGTAAATAAATATTATTACCTATAATTAATATTAGAGTATAAACTGTAAAACTAGAAATTTTACTTTTACTAAAAAAAATTTTCAAGAGATTTTACTCTAGCATGTGTATATATATATATATATATATATATATATATATATATATATGATAATTATAATTTATTTTTACACATTCTTAAAATGAAAAAAATATATAAATTATAAGTTTTAGGCTAATTCTATAATTATAAAGAGTTGAAGGTTGACTTTACAATTTAAAAAAGGGCAGCGTATCAGCCCGGCTGATCCTCCCCCTCTCCCATTTTCCCCATTTCATCTTCTCTTTTCTCTCTTCTCTCTTCTCTCTTCTCTATTTTTCACTTCAATTTTTAATAAATTCTTCCCCAATTCTTCACACACAAATTAAATCTTTTAAAATCAAGTTTACAACTACATGAAAAGTCTCCAAATCAAGGTAAAATCTTCAAATTTTCTCATTATGGTTGAGTTTAATTATTTTCAGAAATTACTGTTGCAGTACATTGGTATAAATTTTAATAAATTGTTGGATACTCCACTATTGCTGAATATTGAACGAAGGTTTGCGTTATCATATTCTACCTACAAAAAAAGTTTCGTTAATTTTTAATTATGTTTGATATATTTACTCAATTTTTGAATAATCTGGACAGATTTAGTTATTTTTGTAATTTTTTTTTGATTAAATATTGAGTATTTAAAAATTTATTAGATTGTTATAATGCAAAAAGAGTATGAAAATATATAAATAGAATAATGTTTTCTAAATTGGTATATTAGGAATAAAATGGAATAATTGAGATTTTTGTAGAGAATGACAGATTTTATTAAAATTAATCATTTTAATATTTTTATTAAAATTATTAGTTTTTGTTTTAAAATAATTTTATCAAATTCAATAATTTTTTGTTCTAATTAATATTAATCATGCATTCATTAATGTATTACATACATACATACATACATACAATATATATATATATATATTAGGGCATTTTAGAGTGACATTAAATTTATTTATTACTACGTAATTATATGTTAGGTCTTGAGATTGCCAATGTAGAACTAAAGATGGAGTAGCATAGGTTTATACTTTTCACTTGAGATGAGATTTCTAGCTTACTAGTGGAGGTTGAATACTACAAAATTTTATCATTTACGTCATGTTATTTTAATATATTTTATTTATTTATTTTATGCTAAGTAAAGTATTTATTTTGCCGTAGCTTGATGAGATCATATTTTAATCATTATTTAAAATTAATTTCTCACTTATTCAAGGGCTAATTGATATAAATCTTATGACTTTGATTTGTTTTGGTGAATTAAATATTTATGTACTTTGTATGAATTAATTAAGATGATTTTATTTATAAAGTACACTTTAATTTACTGATTTTACTAATTATTGATGTAGAGATAAAATGGTAATATCAAGAGAAAAAATATGAAAGAAGACTTGATTAGGAAAGGAAAATAAAAATTTACCATACCATTTTAAAATTTATAAAGATTCAATTTAAAGAAGAAAAAAAAAGATTTTAAAATTGACTTTGATTTGGAATAGGATTTGCAATTCAAATTGGATTGAAAATTCTTAATACACAAAAGTAAGGAGATTTTCGGCAGCCAAGAAGAGAAGAAAAATTCGTGAGCCAAAGAGAGAAATTCGGCAGCCAATTGGACGACTTTCGGGCAGCAAAGAGAAGCAAATTTCGGGCAGCCAATTGGACGAAATTTGGGCAGCAAAAAAGGAAGCAAAATCTTGGGTAGCAATTGGAGAGGAATTCGGGCAGCCGAAAGGGGGAATTTCGGGCAGCCAAAGGGAAGAGATTTTTGTGCAGAAAAGAGGAGGAATTCGGGAGGAGAAAAAGACAAATCGTGAGAAGCAATTTTGACGAAGGACAAGGTTGACTGAGGAAAGATGGAGCAAAGAAAATATGGGCAGCAAGCTTGAGAAACAGGGAATTATCTTCTTCTATTCTCTTGTTTTGTTTTCTTTATTCTTTTAATTTATTTTATGTTAATTAAATTTATAACTTTGAATATTCATATCATGAATAGCTAAATCTTTTGTGACTAAAACCTTCGATGAAGGTTGAAACTCTTATGGATTTAATTTATTTCAATTAAAGACTATTTCTTTAATCTCGATTTTGGTTAATTGTTATTATTGTTTTTAATATTTGTAAGTTTTTGGCCAATTTTTGCGTGCCTTTAAATTTATTCTAGTGACTGAGAAGTACTAGTTTAAATTGGATCATGGTAATAACAACACATCGTAAAACTGAGTAGAGATAGATTCGGTTTCTTTGTATGGCTTCTAGCGAGTAGAAAACAAAAGATAGGGAATTCCATAGAGGTGTTTGCGGCTTTGATAATTAAAATCACGAAGAGATACGATTGGTTCATTAATTAAAGTTAGGAGCTTTTCACCTAGAGATTGAGTCTAGCTTATAATTGAGAATTCTACCATTAACCAAATCGAGAATTAATTTGAAGAAATTAATTATTTGTCATAAGAGGAGTAAGTTGGATTTGGAGTGTCTTAGTCTATTGATGAGATCATATTTTAATCATTATTTAGAATTAATTTCTCACTTATTTAAAAGCTAATTGATATAAATCTTATGACTTTGACTTGTTTTGGTGAATTAAATATTTATGTACTTAGTATGTATTAATTAAGATGATTTTATTTATAAAGTACACTTTAATTAACTGATTTTACTAATTATTGATGTAGGTGTAAAATGGTAATGTCAAGAGAAGAAAAAGAAAATTCTAAAATTGAATTTGATTTGGAATAGGATTTAGAATCCAAATTGAATTGAAATCCCTAAGACACAAAAGAAGGAGAAGCCAAAATTAGGGCAACCAAAGCAAGAAATTCGGGTAGAAATTGGGGGGATTTTAGGGCAGCCAAGGAAGGAATTGGGAGAGCCAAAATTGGAAGCAAAATCAAGCAGCAATTGGAAGCAAAATCGGGCAACAAAAGAAACAAAAAACCGGGCAGCCAAATTGGAGAAAATTTGGGCGGCCAAAGAAGCCAAATTGGAGAAAATTAGGGCAGCCTAAAAGGAAGCCAAATCTAGGAAGCCAAGGGGGACGAATTTTGGGGGCAGCCAAGGAAGCAAATTGTGGAGTCAAATTGAAGAGAATTCGGGCAGCCATGGTGGAGAACAAATTCGGACAATTGGAAGAGTTGATCGAGGATGGAGCAAAGAGAATTTGGACAACAAGATTGAGAAACGGAGATTTGTTTTCTTCTATTCTCTCGTTTAGTTTGCTTTATTCTTCTATTTTTTTTGTTAATTGAATTTATGGCTTTGAATATTCAGATCATGAATAGCTAAATCTTTTGTGACTAAGACCTTCGATGAAGGCTGAAACTCTTATGAATTTAATTTATTTCAATTAAATATTATTTCTTTAATCTCGATTTTGGTTAATTGTTATTATTGTTTTTAATGCTTGTAAGTTTCTGGCCAATTCTTGCATGCCTTTAAATTTATTCTAGTGGCTGAGAAGTGCTAGTTTAAATTGGATCATGGTAATAACAACACATCGTAAAACTGACTAGAGATAGATTCAGTTTCTTTGTATGGTTTCTAGCAAATAGGAAACAAAAGTTAGGGAATTCCATAGAGGTGTTTGCGGCTTTGATAATTAAAATCACGTAGAGATACGATTGGTTTATTAATTAAAGTTATGAGCTTTTCACCAAGAGATTGGGTCTAGCTTATAATTGGGAATTCTACCATTAACCAAGTCGAGAATTAATTTAAAGAAATTAATTATTTGTCATATGAGGAGTAAGCTGGATTTGGAGTGTCTTAGTCTATTCATTGCCATTGATTTTTAATTAATATAATTATTGATTTTTGTGTTTAGTATTATTATTAATTATTTCTATTGGTAATTAAATTTTAGATAAAATCACATTTATTTTGGTTTAAGTTAGGTTATAAGTAAAAGAATTTTGTAGTTAGGTAGCAATCCTCGTTGGGACAACTTGTACTCACTACTTTATTACTTGTTCGATATTTGTGCACTTGCAAATTTCACATCATCTATTCATTGCCATTGATTTTTAATTAATATAATTATTAATTTTTGTGTTTATTATTATTGTTAATTATTTTTATTGGTAATTAAATTTTAGATAAAATCACATTTATTTTGGTTTAAGTTAGGTTATAAGTAAAAGAATTTTGCAGTTAGGTAGCAATCCTCGTTGGGACGACTTGTACTCACTACTTTATTACTTGTTCGATATATGTGCACTTGCAAATTTCACATCATGGCTCGACTTTATGAATATATGTCGACTTTGTGAATAAATGTGTTGTCAACCTTGAATCGTCATTTTGGCTAAACTTTTGTGAATAAACGTGTTGTTAAGCTTGAGTTGTTATTTTGACGTGGCTAGGCTTTGTGATAAATGGGTTGTTAACTTTAAATTATTATTTTTCCGTAACTCGGTTTTTTGTGAAAATATGTAGTAGTAATATAAGTTGTTGTTTTACCGTAGCTCGGCTTGTATATTTATATTATATACTAAATCATGAGAGTTGATTAGTTGTTGATGAGTTGTAAATGTGAATTATGTATAAACTCTGCTGTCGGGATATGAATTGACTCCCCTGCAGGGTGAGATTATTGATTTGTGTGGAGAGTCCTTTTGTGCCTTGTGTGAGAAGCCCATTGGGAGATGTTGTGCGGAGAGTCCCTTTGTGCCGTGTGTAAGAAGTCCATTGAGAGGTGTTATGTGGAGAGTTCCTTTGTGCCGCTTGTGAGATGACCATTGGAAGGGCGGTGGAAGTTTTTATGTGCTTATTTGGACTCGTAAGAGTCGTGTGAATTGTGTTTGTTGATTTTGCTGTTATTTTTCAAAATGGTGATTATTACTTGAAAGTACATATATATAAATATATTCTATTTCACATAATTTCTAAATCAGACTATTTTATTGTACTGAATGAAGTTATTCTTATAAAAAGTCAATGATAACTTATATCTTTTTTAAAAGTGTTATAAACTCAATACGGTATATTTGCTCTCAAACTGTACAGGTTCTTAGAAATTTCACTGGGCCTCGTAACTCATTATTCTCTCATCATATTTCAAGATTTTTATAGACAAATTCAGAGTATAGTTCTTCTTCTACGTCTTACTTGACAGTGGAATCCTTAGCATCAGCTAATATCGTAGAGTTGTTTATCATTTGTAATTATCTTTATCTGTCAATGCATTGTAACATTTCAAATGGTTATTAATTTAATTAGTATGTATACAGAGAAATCTCAATCTTTCAAAGACAATTATGTTTTGTATAAACCGTTTTATGTAATCTTTTGCTACGGACTTATATTGTTTTTGGCTGTTATTTGTTTATAAATTTTTAGAATTTATATTTGTATCATATAGTGGTAATACAGGTTGCATTGCACATCTGGAACAGGAAAGTGATGATTTACTCCTAACTAGAGCCCGCCCAGGAGTAGATCGTTATAATTTTGATATCAAAGCTTAGGTTATAGATTCTGTAGACTCTTTAGTTACATGCATCATACATGTTTGGAGAGTGAGTCTCGGTTTTGTAAGCTGTTGAGGATGTCACATGGTGAGGGAGGACAGAGAGGTTATGCTAGGGGACGCGCTCACGAAAATGTATGCAATAGGATTCTTGGTAGTGGTAGCCTACCTCATGCTCCCTTGTTGAGGAGATACATTGACTTTTATAACAGACTATCAATAGATATTAGAGATCGACTATGTAATATTTCTTATAACGGGTTCTTAGACTTGGCAGGTAAAACACTTAACGTGGAGACTGACATATTTGAGAGAGGAGGATATGAGTCACATTCTAAGAGGATTATGACTAATTTTAGGAGAGAAATTGGGCAAAAATAGAGCAGTCAGTTTGACAGTTGAAATCAGAGAGGTGGTAGTTCATCAAGAGGGTTTTCCTGTCAAAGGCTGTTCTTATCAAATAGACAAAATGGACATCCCAGATTTATTACTTAAGAGTACAACCGCATTTCCTCAGAGACAACTAGGTAAAACAGCAACTAGCAGTAGTACTGGAGCACTTCGAGCCAGTGGATTATACTTTAAGTGTAGGAGACCCAGACATGTAGTAGCTAATTATTGTGAGGGTGGTATTGTGTGCTATATATGCCACTAGGTAGGACATACATCTATAAATTTCTCTTAAAGTCAAATAGGAAATTGTTGCACAAAAGGGACAAAATACATCAGTATTCATATCCATACCATCTATGCGACGAGTGGGATTTCAAACTAATGGAGGCAGAGGTCATGAGAGTCGAGGAGGCCAGACTAGTTAACGTGGATTATATCAGGGTAGAGGAGCAGCTCCATCAAATGGTAGAGATTGCGGTCAGGTTTATACAGTGGTTCATCAACAAGTACAAATATGTCATGGTATTATCACGGGTATTGCTCGCCTTTTTATAGAGATACTAAGCTATTATTTGATTCTGGAGAATCACATTCTTTTATATCTTCATCATTTGCATCATATGCTACAATACCCATATCTAGCTTAGCGTATAGTCTTGTGATTGAGACCCCTACTGGCACTGAATTTGTTATTAAAGATGTGTATCGAGGTTGCGAGATTTCTTTTAGAGATCGTGTGCTATTTACTGACTTGATGCCTTTTGCGATGGTTGATTTTAATTTGATACTTGCGATGGATTGGCTTAATCATCATTATGCCTTGATTGACTGCAATAGAAAAGAAGTAATGTTTAGAGTTTCTGGACAAGAACCATTTCACTTCTTTGGTGATCGATAGATTCTTCTTTTCAGCATCGTTTCAATTATTTTTGCCAAAAAATTATTAAGAAAAGGATGTACGGATTTCTTAGCACATGTGGTCGATACCAAGAAGAGTGGGGTTAAGTTAGAGGAGATATCAATAGTAAAGGAATTCCCTGATATACTTGGGCTTCCTCCAAACCGAGATATAGAGTTTACAATAGAAGTGGTACCCGACACATCACCTATTTCTTTGACACCATATTATATATCATCAGCTGAGCTAAAGGAGTTGCATACACAATTACAAGAACTTTTGGATAAGAAGTTTATTCAACCGAGCACTTCACCTTGGGTGCACTTGTACTATTTGTGAAGAAGAAGAATGACTCATTTAGATGGTGTGTCAATTACAGATAGTTGAAAAAAGTTACTATTAAAAATATGTATCCACTTTCACAAATTGATGACTTGTTTGACCAACTGAGAGCAGTTAGAGTGGTTTCCAAAATTGATTTGCGTTCAGGGTATCATCAATTGCGGATTCAAAAGAAAGACGTACTAAATACAGTTTTTCATACCTGGTATGGACATTACGAGTTTTTAGTTATGCCTTTTGGTTTGATAAATGCCCCAGCTGCCTTTATGGATCTCATGAATAGAGTTCTCAAATCTTTTCTTGACCAATTTGTGGTAGTTTTTATTGATGACATCTTAGTGTACTCTGAAAATGAGGAGAAGCATAGCCAACACTTGAAAGCTGTGTTAGAGACGCTAAGAAGAAAGAAATTGTATGCTAAGTTTTGCAAATGTGAATTTGGGTTGGATCAAGTGGTCTTCTTAGGTCATGTTATTTCTGGGCAAGGTATTAGTATGGACTAGCAAAAGGTAGAGGCATTGCTAAATTAGAAACAACCACAAATGTGACCGAAGTTCGAAGCTTCTTAGGTTTGACAGGGTATTTTCTATTATTTTAGCTCCTTTAACTCGTCTCACTAGGAAGAACGAATCATTTGTGTGGACCAATGAGTGTGAACAGTACTTTTAGTTATTGAAAGAGAAATTAATTATTGCACCAGTTTTAACTATTTTGTCTGGAACCAACGGCTTTGTGATATATAGTGACGTCTCTAAGAAAGGGTTAGGTTGTGTTCTAATGCAACATGGTAAATTTGTCACATATACCTCTATACAGTTAAAGATGCATGAACAAAACTATCCTACTCATGACTTAGAATTGGCGGCCATTATATTTGCACTAAAGATTTGGAGACATTACTTATATGGAGCTACTTGCGAGGTTTTTGCTGATCATAAAATTTTGAAATATTTTTTGACACAAAAGGAGTTGAATTTGAGGGAAAGAAGATGGATGGAGTTGATTGCTAATTATAAATGGTGGATGCTTTAAGCCGTAAAGAGACTGGCACTGGTACCTTAGCATGTTTGAATAACAGGTGTAGAGGTGAATTAGAAGAAATGAGAAAGTTTTGTATCTGTCATTCGGAATGTTGGTAAATGGAGCTATACTTGGACATATGAGGATCAGACCATTATTATTAGAAAGGATTCAGTTGGCTCAAGAAAAGGATACTACTTTTCACAAACTTCGAGAGCAAATACGAAAAGAAGAACATACGGAGTACTCAATTCGTGATGATGGGATACTGGTATTTAGAGGTCAAGTTTATGTTCCAAATGATACAAGCTTAAAGAGAGAGATTATGGAGGAAGCACATGATTCGATATACACCAAGCACCCAGGGAGTACCAGGATGTATTGGGATTTACGTGAACTCTATTGGTGGCCAAGAATGAAGAGAAACATAGAAGAATATGTATCTAGATTTTTGATATATCAACAAGTTAAAGCAGAGCACTGACATCCCGCTAAAGTATTGCAACCACTTCCCATCCCGGAGTGGAAATAGGAACATGTTACCATAGACTTTGTATCAGGACTACTGCGAACTTGCGTTGGACATGATGTAGTTTGGATAATAGTTGGTTAACTGACCAAATCTGCTCACTTTCTTCCGATACGATTCACCTATTCACTAGAAAAATTGGCAGAGATTTATGTCAAGAACATAGTGAGATTGCATGGAGTACTAGTCAGCATAGTATCAGATTGAGATCATTGCTTCACTTCCAGATTTTGGAGAAGTTTCAAACGAGTACTTGGGACTAAACTTAATATGGTTATAGCCTTTCATCTAGAGACAGATGGGCAATCAGAGAGAGCTATACAAATCTTGGAGGATATGTTACGTGCTTACGTTATGAGTTAGTCCACTAGTTGGGATGGTGACTTGCCGCTCATTGAATTTGCCTACAACAATAGCTTTCAAACTAGCTTGGGTACATCACCGTTTGAGGCTTTGTATGGGAGGAGGTGCAGGACTCCAGTATGTTGGATGGAGATGGGAGAAGCTAAGATATCAAGTGTAGAGTTAGTGTAATGCACCATTCCAATCATTAGAGAACATCTACGGGCAGCACAAAGTTGACAAAAGAGTTATGAGGACAAGAGACGTAGAGCAATTGAAATTTCAACTAGGAGATTGGGTATTTTTGAAAGTATCACCGTGGAAGGGCATTCTTAGAACCTTACGAGATCACTGAAAAGGTTGACCCTGTTGCATATAGATTGTCATTAGCTGCAGAGCTTAGTCGCATCCATGATATATTTCATGTATCTGCTCTTCGAAAGTATATAGCGGATCCTTCGCATGTGTTAATCGAACAATTGGTAAATTTGGAAGAGGATTTGACTTATATGGAATAGCCGGTGCAAATAATTGATCGAAATGTGCAAGTATTAAGAAGTCGAGTCATTCATATGGTTAAAGTACTTTGGAGAAACCATGGTATATAGGAGTGTACATGGAAATGTGAGGAGCTTATGAGCAATCAATACCCTTATCTTTTTTCGAATTTTGCCTAACCTGTGAGGTAGCATTTATTTCAGAGGGTTAGATATGATTGCCTCATACATTGCATAGACATTTCAACATTCATTATTATTTAGCGAATCATCATTTCTTATATACATATGCATTAGTTTCAAAAATATTTTTATATGTGTATACTCTTTTTTTCTTTAAAATTTCGAGGACGAAATTTATTTTAAAGGGTAAGAATTATAAAACCACAAATTTTACTTTTATTAAATAAAATTTTTCAAGAGGTTTTACTCTAACATGTGTATATATATATATGATAACTATAATCTGCTAAAAAATTAATTTTACGCATTCTTAAAATGAAGAAAAATATATACATTATAAGTTTTAGAATAAATCTATTATATAAAAGAGTTGAAGGTTGACTTTATAAATTTTAAATAAAAAAGGCAGCAGATCAGCCCTGATCCTCCCCCTCGCCCATTTCCTCTTCTCTTTTCTCTCTTCTCTCTTCACTATTTCTCACTTCAAATTTTAACAAATTCTTCCCCAATTCTTCACACACAAATTAATCAAATTTTAATGAATTGTTGGATGCTCCAATTTTATTGAATTTTTGAATAAAGTTTCTTGTTTTCATATTCTACCTACAAAAAAAGTTTCGTTAATTGTTAATTATGTTTGATATATTTATTGAGTTTTTGAATAATCTGGACAGATTTAGTTATTTTTATAAATTTTTGTTTTGATAAAATATTGAGTATTTAAAAATTTATTAGATTGTTATAATGCAAAAGGAGTATGAAAATATATAAATAGAATAATTTTTTCTAAATTGAAATATTAGGAATAAAATGTAATAAATTTTCCAAATTGGTATATTAGGAATAAAATGGAATAATTGAGATTTTTGTGGAGAATGACAATTTTTATTAAAATTAATCATTTTAATATTTTTATTCCTTTGAAAAATGATTAGTTTCTGTTTTAAAATAATTTTATCAAATTCAATAATTTTTCGTTCTAATTAATATTAATCATGCATTCATTCATGTATTACATAAATATATATCAATATTTTAGCATTTTAGAGTGACATTAAATTTATTTGTTATTACGTAATTATATGTTAGGTCATGAGATTGCTATGGTAGAATCAAGGGTGGAGTAGCATATGTTTATACCTTTATTTATTTATTTTTTGCTAAGTAAAGTATTTATTTTGCTGTGGCTAGGTTTTGTGAATATATGTCGGTTTTGTGAATAAATATATTGTCAACCTTGAATCGTTATTTTGCCGTGGCTCGACTTTTGTGAATAAACATGTTGTTAAGCTTGAGTTATTATTTTGTTATGGCTCAGTTTTGTAAATAAATGTCTTGTTAACTTTAAATTATTATTTTGCCGTGGCTCGATTTTTTGTGAAAATATATAGTAGTAATATAAGTTGTTGTTTTACCGTAGCTCAGTTTGTATATTTATATAATATACTAAACCATGAGAATTGATTAGTTGTTGATGAGTTGTAAATATGAATTATGTATAAACTCTGCTGTCGGGATATGAATTGACTCCCCTGCAGGGTGAGATTATTGATTTGTGTGGAGAGTCTCATTGGCCATTGGAAGGGTGACGAAAGTTTTTATGTGCCTATATGGACTCGTAAGAGTCGTGTGAATTGTGTTTGTTGATTTTGCCGTTATTTTTCAAAATGATGATTATTACTTGAAAGTACATATACATAAATATATTCTATTTCACTTGAAAGTACTAAATGAAGTTATTCTTATAAAAAGTCAAGGATAACTTATATATATTTTAAAAGTGTTATAAAAATTAATACGATATATTTTCTCTCAAACTGCACAAGTTCCTAGAAATTTCACAAGAATTCGTACCTCATTATTCTCTCATCATATTACATGATTTTTATAGTTAAATTCAGAGTGTAGTTCTTCTACGTCACACGTGATAGTTGAATCCTCAGCAGCAGCTGATATCGTAGAGGTGTTTATCATTTGTAATTATTTTTTATCTATCAATGCATTGTAACGTTTCAAATGCTTATTAATTTAATTAGTATGTATACAGAAAAATCTCAATCTTTTGAAAACAATTATGTTTTGTATAAACCATTTTATGTAATCTTTTGCTACAGAACGGTCGGTGCGACTTATATTATTTTTTGCCATTATTTGTTTAGAAATTATTAGAATTTATATTTATATCATATAGTGGTACTACAGATTGCATTGCATCTCTGGAACAGGAAAGTGATGATTTACTCCTAGGTAAGGCTTGCCTAGGAGTGGGTCCTTACATATACTATTATATTTATCATAATGCATTTCAATTTTTATAAGTTATTATATTGGTTCACTCTTTTAAGTTCTTGTCTTTACTTATTTTAATGAGTTAAATGCATTTTATTACCCCGAAGTATAAGATAATTGTTAGTTAGGTATGCAGACCTTTTTCTGTGACAGTTAATGTCATCTTTTGAGAATCACATTATTAAAGTTGCTTCAGATAATGGGACACACATAACTGGATTGGTCCAAAAAGTCGTTAAAGGCTATTTGAATATTAAAAAGATACGCTTCCACATATGCCTTTCTTTAACAATATAAAAATAAATATTCTTTTAATTTTTAGCTACTTTCTCTCTTTCGATTTGGAAGAGATCTCTCAAAAAGTATTTAGTGCCTATTTAGCCAACTCTCAATCATCCTTCTTTGGTTGAGTGGTATGTATTTCCATGGTGCTTGTTTTTCCAATTATGAAGCATGGCTTAGTGATCCAACTCACATTGGGCCTAGTGCCAAGGTGGTTTAGCCAATAGTGAGTCAATAAATATTGAACGGTGACGTGGGTGGAGGTTTCCAGTTCAGCTCCATTTGTTACATTTTATATGTAGAACAACAATATCTCTCAAGACAGTTAAAAAAAGAAATAATTTTTTAAACTTAGGAAGCTCAGGTTTAAGATCAATTTCATCATGGGTGTGCAAAAGTTGGGAGAAGACAAAAGGTAATGTTGATTTGGGAGGAAGATGGACCTAGAAGTTGGGGATTGAAGGAATAGTCAGTGGAGACAAAGTCAAGGCGTTCTATTAAGTTTGGTAATGGAAAATATTATTTTATTCCCCATTTTCTTCCAATAATTAATGTAGATTTGGTTTCACTTAATTTTATGGCTAATATAGACATTTCAATATCTCAGGCAACTTTTAGTATAACAATTCTCAAAAGAGGGCTTTAATTGTTCCTAGAAAAAGTACGAGTACATAATTGACAATTCAACCACAATTTGGGGTACTAAAGTGTATTTAACCCTATTTTAATTAATATATCAAAACAATAATAATGAGCTCTATTTTTCAAAGTAAACACTCCTCAGGTCCTACAGTAGATTCCGATCAACATACCCATGTGCAATCAATTTGAAAGAAAAAATCGTCAAACCATGATATTTCTCTCTAAAAGCAATGTACCTAAATTGCATATAGGCACTTCAAATGTATCTAGCCCCAAATTCGACTGCTAAACCCTTTCAAACACAATATTTCTTTGAGATAAAGACATTCAAACCCAATCTTTTAATGAAGAATGAAGATTTGGGATACCATTTTTCTCTCAAAACTCTCCCTCTTTCAGCCTCTTCAAACCCTAGCTGCCTAGAGTGGTCTAGGCAGTGGCTCCTAGCCTCTTTCAACTAAGGCCACCTAGGATGGTCCAGGCGGTGCCGCATAGACTCAATTTTTCTACAGTAAAACTCTATTCTACTAAAAAATTGTTTGAATTCTTGGTGAAGCATAACAATCCGATGACATAGGTCTTGATATCTTCATGAAATTTTAGATCATGATCTTAGCTTTCCATAAAACTTTGACTCACCTCAATTGGATGTCTACAGCTCAAGATATGGTCATTTTACCAGACACTATCAAAACTGAAACCTCATCCAGAGACACTAATTTTGTACCATAATTAGGGAGACCAAACGAGCTTGTATTGACATGAATTTTATTATTCTGGAAACTTCAGAATGTCCTCTACATTTTAAATGAGGATACTTCTGCTTTTGAAATCTTTAAGGAAGTCAAAATCCCACTTGAAAATGCTCTGTTCTGTTTAGGTAAGCTTTTCTACTTCTTTCTTCATTCTAAGTGTGTAGAATCTCTTTCCTTGCTTCACTGTACTCCAAATCTTTAATAAACTCATCTAAAGTAAGGGAAGAGATAAATGGAGTGTAAATGGTAATTGAAACACCAAAATTTAACAAAAATTCAAAGTCAAAATGATCATTGAATGAAACACAAATGTGATATATCAGGCACATATTAAAGTGTATGCTTTGTTGTAAACCCTATAAATAGACCTAATATATACCCAAGAGCAAAAATGCTAGCCCTTTTGCATCTGAAGACGTTGAGACTACCAAGAAGGCCAAAAAAACTAAGAAAAAAGAGCTTGATGAGGGAAAGAATGCATGACCAAGCAAAAATGGCATGAAGATGTCAAGGGCTGGAATAGGATCCTTAAAGTGCAAAATGTGGGATAAAAGGTCACAACATCATAAAATGCCCAGCGTCGAGAGTTGGGACTAGTAGTGATGAGAGTGGACAAAATACTAAGATACATACAAACAACAAGAACAAGTGCAGAAGGTGTGGACAACTTGGACACAACTCTAGAACTTGCAAGTATAGTAAAAAAAAATGAAGAAAAAAAAATCAACAATGAAACCTTGGAGATGTATAGCAAGTTAGGACTTCTCAAACATCCCAAATGTCTATGGAGAACAATTTGGTTACTTAGTCATAAAACTAATTTCTGTATTATTTGTTTCAAGCTTCATATTTGTGCTATCTAAAGATATTCTACTTTGTTTGTTACAACATATTACTACAACAACTTGTCTACATTCATCTTCACAAAACTTGGAGATTTTAATATCACTATACATTCATTTCAAATTTAGTGAGCATGTTCAATGGTTTTATCTTGCAATACTATGTTTTTCATCATAGAAATGAAGAGAATGATCGATGGATGACCATAGTAGAAGGTGATTGGCTTGAACAAATAGAAGCTACCATTGTCAAGCATCTTTGGGTAGGTAGAATGTGAGTTATTGATACCTAAATTCATTCTCTTGGATATGTTCTTTAACAAACTTTGTTGATTGAATAAATACTCTTTTGCTAGGTTGAAGCCCATGTTCCACATACAATGGCAAGTCAAACCTAGCCTCAAGCAAACCAGAAAAAAAAGCAAAGAAGTTGAGAGAATTATGGAAAAACTGGTAACAATAGGCATACTTGCCCAACCAATCATGGGAAAAAGTAGCATGAGAATTTGGGGTTTTGAGACTAGGTTTTCCAATTGCCCTTATTTTGTGGTTTTAATTTATAGTAGGGTTTGAAAAAACAACCCATGTTTGTTTTTTGCCTAATGGTAAAGTTATGGTAGTTCAAACCTAAATACACTTTTGAGGAGCTAGGTATATTATATGTGCAAATTATTATTTTGAAAGAGATGAAAACGTATTTATACATAATGCTTTATTTGCATGTACTTTTTCCCAAATTATGAATTAGGAGATTTCATTCCTCAATTTCATGCATGCATGCCCTTGTCAATGTAGTGCTTTACAAAATTGACCCCAATTACACATTTTTTGGATGAAAAATTGAGGGGACATATATTGCAGAAATTCAATCTATACTACATATGTTGCAGAGAGAAACATTAACAATTTCACGACTAAAGGCCAAGATACTAGTTCTTAAACATCTTCGTCATACACTACAAAGATTTCCAAATTCCAATTCATCCCAAACCAACAAAATAAAACCTAAGGCCTTTTTGGTTTTTCACAAAATGATATCTTTTCTCCTGCCTTTTCATTTGCACCGAAGAAAAGATTAGCATAATGAAAATAGAGGCCAGACAAAATTAGCAAATGCGAACAACAACTCGAAAGTATTTGAGATGAACCTTCAATCAATGAATCTCCACTTCATTGCTTCTCAACCTCCTAAGCAGAACATGTATAACATTCATAGACCTCTCACACATTGGCAGATCATACCAGAAAAAGAAAGTGCATCCATCTCTTTTCAACATTTTTCCACTACAAGAATTTTTCATTTTTGCGACGGACTATTCCGTCTCAAATCCGTAGCAAATTATAGATTGCGATGGATTTGCGACGAAATAGTTCATCGCAAAAATAGAAGTCGCAAATTTGTGACGGATACCATTTCCGTCGCAAATTTACGACGGATATCTATCCGTAGCAATTTTGCGATGGATACTTTCCGTCGCTAATTTGCGACGACAATATATGTAAGGAAATGCATACATACAATAAATTATTCACTATTTTCGTCCTCACTCGGATCATCTTCTGATTCCCATTCACTTTCAACTACTGTATCAGAATCAATCAGGTCATCATATTCCGTATTTTCTGGTTCATTATTATCCAGAATCTCCCCTTCACCTGTTTCATGCACAAGTTCGTCGATTATGTCATCTTCACCACGTACACTGAATGTGATCGATTTATCTACATCTTCTTGGTATGGTCTCTCAACAATAGGCGCATCGATGACATGACGAGCCTTCGATTTGCATACTCCCACCCAGTCAGACTTATTTCTTTTACTTCCAGGATAAGTGGCATAGTATACTTGCTGAGCTTGCACAGCTAGTACAAATGGATCATATTTGGGGTATCTTTTCCTGGAATGAACATCTACAGTTTGGTAATGTGGATGAATCATGACGCCCCTGTTAAGCAAAGGATCATACCAGTCACACTTAAATAAAATAACATCCCTAGATGGAATCCCCGAAAACTGCACTTCAATGATCTCCTTCAAAATCCCATAATAGTCGCTCCTGCTGCCAATATCTTCGTCCTCGCCCTTAACCCATACGCCACAATTAATAGTCCTCTTTCCGACTCCATGATCTTGTGTATGAAATCTGAAATCATTTATTATATATCCCTTACAAGATTTCACCTGCCTTGAAGGTCCCCAGGACAGACTTTTAATATTTTCGTCTGTTACATTATTTTGATGATCTTGCACCTGCAACATATAAATGGTGTTATTGACTATTTAGAACAATTTTCCTTAAGCCTTGTTGATTACTACTCGACAAACAAAAACTTACATAAGCCCTGAACCATATGAGAAACTCGCCCTCAAATCTCCTATCAATTTCCTCCTCCGTTGTACAGGGGTCGGCATATCGCAATTCAGCTCTAAATTTACTGTTTCATAGTCATTGTATAAGTCGAGTGCTGTCAACCACGAAGAATCAGTAAAACAGCAAAAATATGAAAAAAAGACGTACGTTACCAACGGTTGTATCTCTTCACAATTGAGATATGTGCAATTAACAACTGCCTTAAATTCCTCGGGAGAAAGGTATCTGGTAATTGTATTCCCGATCACCTTGCCTGCTGCATTACATATGGACAACCCACATCTTTCTGAAACACCTTTGTCATTTCGAGCCAGATTTGTATGTCTAGTCTGGACATGCGGCTCGAAGTAGTAAGAATAAAACGTAGACGCCTCTTCAATAAAATATGCATTGCAAATTGATCCCTCGACCCTTGCCTTATTTTTTACTTTCAACTTCAGGCGATATAAGAACCTGCACTTTGTCATTTTAACGGTGTTAGAAATTCTACATCAAGTAGTTAAAACAAACAGTTTAAATGCTCATGTCAGAGGGCCTAACCTTTCAAACAGGTACATCCATCTATATTGAACAGGACCAGCAATCCTTGCTTCGTAAGGCAAGTGAATCATTAAATGCTCCATCACATCAAAAAAAGCAGGAGGAAATATCCTTTCCAACTTGCACAGTAGGATTACTATGTTCTTCTCCCACTCTCTCATACGAGATGTTGACAGTTTTGGAGCACATAAATCCCGATAGAAAAAACTTAATTCCGTTAGCACATTCCAAATAGTGGCGGGGAGGAACTCTCTAAATGCAATAGGAAGCAATTTTTCCATAAATACGTGACAGTGATGCTTCTTCTTGCCCGACATCTTCAACCCGTTCAAATCAACACACCGACCTAAGTTAGACGCATATCCATCGGGCAACCTCAAATCCCTAACCCACTCCAATACAACCCTTTTTTGTTGATTCGTTAGAGAGTACTTAGCTTTCGGCATAGAAACTTTACCATTTTCAACACTTGAAATATGTAACTCCGGCCTATTACAATACACCTCCAAGTCTCGCCGAGCCTTTATATTATCCTTTGATTTGCCCTTCACGTCCATTACAGTATTAAACACGTTCTCGAACACATTCTTTTCATTGTGCATGACGTCAAGATTGTGGCAAATTAAATTTGATTTCCAAAACGGTAAGTCCCAGAAGATGCTACGCTTAGCCCAGTTGTGGTAAACCCCTCTACCATCATACTTGCCAACTTCCACCGCAGTATAGATAATTCTCGGCAAACTGCTGACTCTATGCCACATCTCATCCCCGCACGATCGCTTAATAGGTTGAGATGTCTCACGACCGCGATCCTTTCGAAATGATTTTCCGTCTCTTCTGTATTGATGATCTAATAGCAAGAACCGGCGGTGACAGTCAAACCAAGATTGCTTTGAGCCATGTTGTAGATGAAATGACTTTGTTTGCTCCATACAATAGGGACAAGCCAGTCTTCCGGCAGTGCTCCAACCGCTCAACATACCATAAGCTGGAAAATCATTAATGGTCCATAGGAGGGCAGCTCGCATTTGAAAATTCTGTTTTTTGGAGACGTCATAAGTCGGCACTCCAACTCTCCACAAGTTTTGTAACTCTTCCACCAACGGCTGAAGATAGACATCGATCTTATGCTTCGGGTTTCTCGGCCCTGGAATAAATACTGTCAAAAACATCACAGCATCCTTCATACACATCCATGGTGGTAAGTTGTACGGAGTAATAATGACAGACCAACTCGAATATTGCTTTCCCGACATTCCAAATGGTGAGAACCCATCAGTACATAGCGCTAAACGCACGTTGCGAACCTCTTTTGCAAATTCCGCATGTACACAATCAAAGTGATGCCATGCTTCATCATCCCGTGGGTGAATCATCAATCCCTCATTCTGCACAGATTCGGCGTGCCACCTCATGTGTTCTGCAGTCATTTTTGATGCATACAACCTCTGCAATATCGAAGTCAAGGGAAAGTAGTACATTTTCTTAAAAGGGACTTCCTTTTGCTGTCTATTCTTGCGAAATTTCCTCCTCTGCATGTACCGAGGACTTCCACAAAACTTACAATCTCGTAAACTAACATCTGCCTTCCAATAAAGCATGCAACTGTTTGGGCAGCAATCTATTTTCTCCACAGGCAAACCGAGTCCAGAAACCATCTTCTTAGTATGGTACAAGTCCTCCGGAAGCAGATTATCATTTGGTAGAACCTCCTTAATCAGCTGCAATACCTGATTAAAACATCTTTCTGAAATATTATTCTCAGATTTAATATTCAGCATTTGAGCAACAAATGATAACTGCAAGTGGTTTGTGCATCCAGCCCATAAAGGAGTGTCCATAGCTTTTAACATATCATAAAATTTCTTGGCTTCTGCATTTGGCGGTTCTTCATCGTCGATACCCGCTGCCGGGTCTAATTGAGGGTCCAAACCAACACCCTCCATTACCATCTGCTGAAATGGATTAATAGGGGTAGATTGGGATTGAGACTCTCACCGTGACTGGTCCAACGGTGATAATCGGCGACAAATCCAAATCTATACAAGTGCACCTGCACTTCATCCGGAGAAAGATGCACCTTATTCTTACACTTCGCGCAAGGACATCTCAACCACGAAGTGTGCCCATTCGACAAACAGTACGCTATAAAACCCTTAACCCCATCTTTATATTCATTTGTAATTCCCTTAATCCCTTGCATATGCCGCTTGTACATCCAACTATGATCATCCATCTACATTAATCCCTTACCTCGGTCGATCGGCAGGTCGTGTGAGCGGCAAGCTGGGCGGACGCGGGCAGATGCTGGGCAGACGCGGGCGAGGCTAGCTGGGCAGACCGGGCGAGGCTGGGCGACACTGGGCGGACCGGGCAAGGCTGGGCGGCAGCGGGCGATGCTGCGCAGACCGGGCGAGACTGGGCACGGACGCGGGCGAGACTGGTGCAGGGCGACGCTGGTGCGGTAGGTGCAGGGCGACGCTGGGCAGACGCTGGTGCGGCAGGTGCAGGCGAGGCTGGGCAGACGCTGGTGCGGCAGGTGCAGGGCTAGGCTGGGCAGACGCTGGTGCGGACCGGGCGAGGCTGGCAGCTGGCGTGCGGGAACGGCGACAGATTGGGGTTGACGTGGCAAGGGGTGGCAACGGGCTGAGCGGGCAGCTGCGAGGGGAGGCAGTGTGGATTGGCAGAGGGCGGGCAGCGGGTTTGGTGGGAAATGGGAAATGTTTGGGAAATTTTGAGTGTTGATAAAATGAAGAAGGAGAAGTTTTTTGCGACGGATTTGCGACGATTTTTTAAATTTTTTTTAAAAATCAGTTAGATTATTTTATTATTATTCTTTTTAAACGGTAAAAAAACGGTTGCAAGTCCGTCGCAAATTTTCGACGGCTTTGCGATTGAATTTTTTTTATTTTTTTTAACGATCAAAAAATGCGTCGCAAAATTGTCGCAAAGATCGACGATTTTGCAACATAATAAATTTCAATTTGGCGGTTCCTTGCGCGGGTTATTAAATTTCAAATGCCGTCGCAAATCCGTAGCATATTTGCGATGAATTTGCGACGGAATTTATTCCTAATTATATTTATTAACGGTCGCAAAATCGTCGCAAAATCGTCGCAGATTTGCGACGGATTTGCGACCAAATTTAATTTTTAATGTGTTTTTTAAATTCTTTTCTTTCTCTTCCATTGCTCCATTAAGTTTATGGTTGGGATTTGTGAATAATGAATAATTATGACATATACTCATTTTAGTTATTATATAAATTGTGCTAGTATATGTATTTATATACTTAATCAACACTTTATATACTTCATCAATACTATATGTTGTGAAACATTATTACATATTATAAATTAGTCATACTTAAAGCTTTAACTATTACTGTTACACATATGTGTAATATATCTTTATATATTTTGGTATGATGTGTCATTAAAGTAGATATATATATGTTACATCAAAATAAATTACAAGATTTATATTCGTATGTGTCTTTATATAAATATTATTACATATTTAATTAAATACTTCATTTATGAACACTGTGAGGTATGACTCACCAAAAACAAATAAAGATGAAAGAATAGGAGGAAAAAAAATTATTCCGTTGCAAATCTGTTGCAATTCCGTCACAAAAATTAATTCGTCGTAAATCCGTAGCAAATCTGCGACGGATATAATTTTTTAATTTAATTTTTTATTTCCGTCACAGATCCGTCGTATATTTGCGACGGATATTATTTTTTAATTTAATTTTTAATTTTCGTCGCAAATTCGTCGCAAATCTGCGACGAATTTGCGACGGATTTTATTTTTAAATTTAATTTTTAAATTTAATTTTTAATTTCCATCGCAAATCCGTCGCAGATCTGCGATGGATTTGCGACTGAATTTATGCATATATTTTTTAGTTCCTATATTTTATGTTTGTCGCAAATCCGTCGTAGATCTGCGACGGATTTGCGACGGCGTTTACTTATATATTTTTTTATTGGTATATTTAAATTCCGTCACAAAATAAGCCACTAATTTCGCCCCTAGCTGTTTTGTCGCAAATCCGTCTCATATTTGCGACGCAAATGTCCATCGCAATTTGCCGTCGCAAAATTTAATTTTTCTTGTAGTGTTCCCCAAAGTAATTATATTTATTTAATAAAGACATTATGGTTGAAATAAAAAAAAATGAGAAGAAAATTATCTCATAGTTTTCACACTCCAAAAAACTCCTTCCTAAGTTAGAGTCAATCCATGAAGTCTATCCGACTGCAGGCTTCTAGCAGCGGAAGAATCTTGTAGATGCCATTGTTGTTCCTCCACTATAAAACCACTTACATTTGGAATTTTTTCAACTTTGGGGTTCCTTTAATTTGTTTGAGGAGCCCACGTGAAGTTTAAGTGCATTGGTTTTGGAGAAAAATCTTCAAGTTTGATGATTTTGCCCTTCAAATTAGTTGCACGTGGGTAGTACTATCAAACGGACCGGCCTGCTCCGGCCCGCACGGGCTAAACAGTGAAACGGTCTGAGACGTGCTGGCCCGTTTGACCTGCGAGCTGGAAACTCCCAATCCGCGGCCCGCTACAGTAAATCCGCGGACTAAACGGGCCAGCTCGTGAGCGTTACAAAACGACGTCGTTTTGTCAAAAAACATAAAAAAGGTATCGTTTTTAGGAAAAAATTTTAAAATATTTTAAAAAATATCAAAACGGCGTTGTTTTGAGAAAAAAATTTTATAAAAAATTAAAAAAAAAGAGCTAGCCCATGTCCGGCCAGCGTTAGTCTGCGAGCTAAATGGAGCGGGCCGAAAAAGCTCTCGTTAAAACGGGCCGGCATATATTAGGTCCATATTCGTCCGTATGCCTAAAATAACGGGTCGACCAGCGTGCTGAGGCCCGTTTTGACAGCACTACACGTGGGTTGCATATGGGTGCGTTGATCAGAATTAGTTGTAGGACCGGCAGTGAGGAGTGTTCTTTTGAAAAATAATAGTCTCAAACCTTTATATAGAAATTGAAGTTACAGGACTATCATAAAATAGATAAAATAGTTATGGGATTGTTTTTACAAATTTCTCATATATATATATATATATATATATGTATATATATATATATATATATATATATATATATGTATATATATATATATATATATATATATATATATACATATATATATATATATATATATATATATATAACACATAATTCTTTAATACCTATATATATCATATAGTGATTACTACTTTTTTATTATTAATAAAAGATAAAACAAAAGAATTATCTCGGCCATGCTTGAGATTGGGCTCAACATAAGTGAGCCTATTTGGGCTTGGCCTAAACGTATATTAGCTCTGGCCAGCTCAAGCTTGGATAAACTGAGCTCATAGAATTTGATTGACAAGCTTAACCCTCACATTATAGAAACTTTCATGTCTTGACCCGCAAAACCTCTTACACTTAAATTTGGACCAACCTAACTAATCCTATTTAATCACATCTTGACCAACCATTCAAAGATTACCTTGACAAACAACCAACTGACCAAATTCTTCTTTTAGACTTTCATGATCCTTTGACTAGTAAATCAACAGGTCCTCATTGATTGTTAATGTTCCAAGTGTTTTGACCAACAATACTTTGTTGTCTGACTACTTCTTGGCTGATCATGGTTTTCTTCAATGGATTGACTAACTGCTACATGTTTTGATTATCAACAATTTGTGTCTCTATGTTATTGGAATTTGTTGAGAGTCCAAAAAAATGTCTCTTCGGCACCTATGTACCCTCTTGTGCAGGCTGTATTTGCTGATCTTGAAGTTACAATTGATCTTAAGACTCCTGTTCATTCTTTTCTTTAATTAGTCAGTTTTTCAATTGGTTAAGCTGTACCCATTTTTTGAAGCTTTAAACATTTCAGTTACAATGGTTGGCTTGTAGCTCATCTACAACATTTACCATTTGCTACTCCATAATGCTTTTCTTTGGATCCCTTTTTACTAATGTCTTTAATAAGTCTTTTTCCTTTGTGACATTCTTATTAGAGTTTGAACAGTTTTCAGTAGCTTGACATGACCATCAATATATAATGTTGAGATTTTTAAAATAATCTTTCCTTCTTGAATAGGGAATCCCATGATATGTTTTTGTTGTTCATTACTCGATTTTTGTTTTTGAATTCTAATCCTTGAATGCCTAACACTGGTACTTGCCATCCACTTTATTGGCTTGCTGATCTATTGGTCAAGGCAATCCTCAACTTTGAATAACTTTTGATATTTGTTAAGCTATCTTCTAAGATTGAACAGTTCAGCAACATCCTTGTTTCTCTATTCCTTTTTAATTTTTGGTTGCATATTCTCAATTGCAACCATTATATTCACATTGGCTGTTGGGCACGAGCCAAAAAATAAAGATTCAAAAACTCCTTTCTCAACAAATTTCAATCTTTCTTTCCTGAATAACCATTTGAATGGCATCTCTAAAAATAATGCAATTATTAGTATTGTGAGTAAAAATATTTTGTCATTTGCAATACCTTTTGATTCTTCAAATCTTCAGTGGTAGAGATTTGTTGACCATCAGGCAACTTGATCTACTTGCACAGATAATAAAAAAAATTTCATCAACTTTTGAAATGTTGAGCAAATGGTCTTCCTTGCTGTCCTTTCCTTTAGCTCTTGGTAACTCATTTTCTTTTGCCAGTTTCAATGTAGGATATCATAAGTTTGACCAGCAAGGAGTTCAACTGCCATAACTTTGCCTACTTTATTCTCTTTAAAGACCGATAAATTATTTATTGAAATCATCATTTGTTTATTGTTATTTTAAACTCCTTTTTTCTTTTCTCTTTTTTTTTTTTTTGATAAACTCCTCTATGTAGACAGCATGTGAAGCAACCCTAGACAAGTCAACGATACCCTGTAGTATAAGGCTTTCCTCAAGTTACAGATGTAATCAAACAACTACAATCTGAGCATACTCAAATTTGGATAACAAAGTTGAGTACTTTCTTTTGACCCTCTTAATTCTCCAAAAACTTTGTTGCAATTTATCCAACCTTTTATTTGATGGCCAATAGATAGGCCACTTATATTTTGGGTTTGTTCAGTAGAACCTCTCATGAAACAATCGTTCCCTCTCTGCTCAAGTTTGGATAGAATTTGGTAATAAATTTGTAATACCAATTAAAAGTTGTGCAGGTTGGAGATAATGGAAACAATTGTAATTTGTGAAATTCACTACTTGCCAACTTACAACATTGGTTTATGAATTGTCTGATGTGTTCAATTGTTATCTTATCACCACCTCCAAAAAAGGATGTAAAATATGGTGCCTTAAAATATTTAGGCAATAAAATAACAACATTTATCCATTGAGGATAAGATTTTTGGTGTGTTAGTTGTTCCATCGTAATGATGTTCAAGCCAAACTGCTTCTGTAAAACTTTAGCAATTGCACGTGAATCCATTTGCTAATGAGGACTAATTTTATAGGAGCACACAACATTCCTCAAAACTTTTGGGACAAGTGGAATTGCTGCTGGTTGAAGGATTGGGACAGTATGACTCCTTGGCTAATAGATTGGACGAGGAAATGGCTAATAGTTTGGACGAGGAAATACATGTGAAATGTACATACATGTTTGAGGTACAAATGATTGGAAATTCTATTCAAGTCTAGTCATTTGTATACTGGGATCGTACCAAGGCCGAGTAAAATTCATTGGAATTCTTCCGATTGATGTTTATCCCCCAATATAGGTTGGTTTTTGTTGCTCGACATATATTGTTGGTTGCCTCCTAGTGTAAGTCATTATTTGTATATTGTTACGAATCAAAATTATAGTCTAGTATTAATTAGCTGCATCTCGATGTTGAAGGGCTACACTCTAGTGTTAAACATCTACCCCTAGTGTTGAATTATTGCTACCGTTCAAAGAATTTCTTTGCTACTAGTATAACTAGAACAACAATATTGATTGCAATATTTAAATTGTTCAACTCAAGATGTATATGTGTTCCAATACTTATTGTCATGGTATCCCAAGGCATGCGTTCAGAGGCCAATTTTGACTTTTTTGTGTAATAATAACTTTTCCATGTTACAATTAATTTTGGGAGTTTGTTGCCCTAACTTGAAACTATTGCTGGAGAAAAAATTGATATAGGAACATTGTTTCTTAGATTAGCATAATAATATTCATTTTGTAATATGGCTTGAAAATTCCCACCAACTGCTGAATTAAGTTCTACATCAGATCACCTGTACTTTCATCAAACTATTGATGAATTGCTATTAAGAAAGTTAGGTAAGCTACTGATTTGGAACCAATTGCTCGACGTTCCACATTTTTGTCGCTATTAGAAGCACTGTTACCATTTGCTCTCATTTTGAAGCTCATTTTGAAGATGATTCTTCCAAATCTTAATTGCAGTCAATGAGAAAAAGATTCATTCTAAGTTGATCCCATTCTTGATACTGGATTGTTAGCTAGTGAAATTACCTAACCGTTCAATTGGCCAAGTTGTGATTGGAAAATTACGTAACTGATAAGCCCAGTAGAATGTCAAGTAAGGGTCGAACGGTAAGTGATAATGGAATAGCAGGCATGAACAACTTTCTGAAAGTCCCAAAAATATTTCCCAGTAAGAATATATGACGATTAAAACACGAGAAAACAATAGTGAATATGACTAGGACAATATTTTAAAGGAAAATGACTTCAATTTTGTATTAACTTGATCTAAATACACTTAAGAGTATAAGAAACTTTAAAAATTGAGGAAGTCAAACTTGACTAGGATGAAAAAACTAGAAATTAACTAAAAAAAAAGTAAATCTAGTCAAAACAAGGTTCCCGAAAGACAAAAATTAAAATAAAACTTGATTTGTTGGATGTTTGTGGATGGATCTATTCTTTAACTTTATCCTCTTATTAATAATCTTTGCAGCCATCACCAAGTCTTCCGCTATGCTTTAAAAACTGCCCAATATATGCATATAATGGTCATGGTGGTTGGGGTAGGAGAATATTCTTAGTGCTCATATAGCACTATCAAAATAGGTGAGTCAAATGGACAGTCATGGATATAGTTTATCCAAACTCTACATTTAGCCCGTTCGCCGGCCCTTTTTTTTTCTTTGCCAAAGTTAAATTTTAGTTTTTGTACTTTCAAAGTTTTACTTTTGACTCAAATATTCAATGCAACAATGTAACGTTTTGACATTTAGTTAAAGATATAAATATATTTTTTTCATTTTTAATTTAAATGAGTTTTGATAAAAAAAAATTGGTGAAGTCTAAGTTTTCTTTAGATATTAGAAACATTACATAAAAAGAAAAATATGATCATCTTGGCACCAAATCTGCCTCAATTTTATATGCTCAATCTGGGTACCAACTCTACCTCAATTACATATGCTAATGGTCATATTCACAATCAGGTTGAATCACTTAATTTCATGAAATCAATTCCTCCATCCTTATTGTACTATTTGTATCATTGCGAATATCTTTCTTATATAAATTTGTCAAGATTAGGAATATGTGAGTGATAGAGGGAGAAAAAAAGAGAAAAAAATTAGTACTAAAAGAAAAATCACCTAGGCCCGTGAGCCTCCTGGGGCAAATCTAGAATGGGGGTTTTCCAACATGCAAAAATATGGGACAGGCCGCAACCATCTGTTTAAGCTCAGTCCTGCTGCCCCGTTTAACAACACTAGTCACATTGCTACTCAAATAATGGAAACTTCCATGTCTGGACCAACAAAACCTTCTGCAATTAAAACCGCGTTCTCAACCTATTTATTCTTGATTTTTGGCATAAAGTCTAATCTCTAACTACCTCCTCAACATCCAGGATTCATAGCCAACCTCATTAATTGTGTTCGACTATATCTCTACCAACTATCTAGATATTACCTTGACAAATAGCCAGCTAAACAACTTCTTCTTTAACATTTTCATGATGCTTTAACAAGTAAATCAAGAGGTCCATAGATTGTTGATTGGCCAAAGCAATACTTTGCTGTCTAACCGCTTCTTGGCCAAACATGGTTTTTTCAAGCAATCGGTTAACAATTGCATATTTTGGGTATCAATAAGATGTAATTTCATAAAATTGCAATTCCTCAATTCCAATTCCAATTAAGAATTTGAGCACAACCTTTCAAGATATCCCTCTTTTATTCATCAAAATACTTGACTTTTTATTCTAGTCCAGCTTCTTCTCTAATCTATTTCTATCAACTAATTACTTTGCCAATAATAAAATGGCACTTGTGCCCCAATAATTTCGTGTAAGTTGGGGATTGACATATATCACTGTCGAATGGGCCGGTCTGATCCAGCCTGTCACGGGCTAGTCCATTTTTCTCACGGGTTGGGAAATCCCCAACCCATATCTTTTTTTTTTTTTTTGAAAGGCTTGTCTCTTTTTATTAAAAAAATATTAAACTTTATGCTATGCCTTTTTTCTCTCTTTTTCTCTCTCTATCATATATGAAAATATAAATCTATAATTGAGATATAAATAATATTTGGCCAATTACTAATATTTTTAAAATAAAAAATGATTATTAATTATATATATCATTCTTAATCTTAATAAATTTATATAAAAAAATATTTAAAATTTAATTAAATTAAATAATCTTAATTATATGTATGATTAAAATGTGTGATATAGGCAAATTTAGTGTCAAGATTGTTATAGAGTTCTTTTTATAATATTTTTAATACAAAAATAAAAAAAAAAATTTGACCCGCTCCGTCCCGCTGACTAAACGTAGTGGCCAGCTTGCCCCGCATTTAAACGGGCTTAAAAAACTAAATCTAAGCTCGTCTAAATTACGGACCAAAAGGGCCAACCTGCGGCTAAAGCCCATTTTGACACCACCATTGACATACTACTACAATATTGTGGTTCGTGTCTAAGGGAAGCTAACCATACTATGATAACTATTTTGACGCCAATTGGCTGCAGAATCGCAAGAGCAATTTACCTTGAGAATAATGTATAACTATTACCATTTACCATGAGTCCCTGATTCAATCTTTTAGAATCCAAGTAAAAATACGTTTCACTTTGAATTCATGGGGTTGTAGAAACTTGCTTACATTTCTAATGCCTTATTCCCACTTACATTTATTATGATATACTTAATCAAATAGACTTGCAATTTTTTGGAGATATATAATATACATCTTTGGATTCAATTTAAACAGGTAATCAACTTAAATTAACACTCAAATTTGAACTTGATTTGACTTGAAACTCTTGGATAAAACTCCAATAGAATGTAGTTATCCTTCTAATTATATCCAAACTAACAACTTGGTCTTGAGCATCCTATAGGACTTTTGCTTTATGCAAATCGCATAATGCAATCAAATGTTCCAAAGAACTACTCAAAACTTACCATATCAAAAGTATCAGAAAAGCCTTTTATCCTCTTTGTTTCACACGGTTTTACATATTTAACCACGAGTAGTAAAAAAAGAGAAGGGTAAAAGAAAAGAAGCTCGCATGTGAAGATGCTCCAACCCCATGCAAATGGACAATTGTAGCACACTGAACTAGCGGTATCTAATAATATAGGCCCTTGACAAATCCAAAGTTCAAGAAATTCAGTGAACTGCACGTGAGAAGTAAACTGACCTTAATTCACGTGGTGGGGGTATCCAAAGCTCAGGATGCCCTAGACAATGTAAATTTTGACAAAGTCTGTCCAAAACAAGATGATTAACATGTATTCTAAAATGTGTCAGGCTTGCCCTAAAAAATGTTAATTTTGACAAAGTCTGTGTAAAACAAGGTGATTAACATGTACTCTAAAATGTGTCAGACTTGCCTAAACTATGTTAATTTTGACAAAGTTGTCAAAAAACAAGGTGATTAATATGTACTAATATGTCGGACTTGGGGGGCTGATTAAACAATTTGCCTCATTTTGGGGTGACAATGGAACCTTTTAATTCTTTTTCAACACTTTTTATGAATTAATTTTTATGTATTCTCACACACAGACAAAGAATAATTATTCTTGATTTTCTGAACAGAGATCCAGTCACATTGTGCATTGTTGTCCAAGGTAGATCCTTATCAACATAATCCCGAGGGACAATTGAAGCCTGTTGCTAAATTAAGTTTTATTGTCTTATTATGGATGAGGATGTCATTTGTTTTTTGGAACACCGATGAGAAGGTCAGTTAGAAGCTATATTAAGGATAATAAATAATATCGAATGAGATAATAACGGGAAATAACTAAGAGAATATTTAGCGATTATGTGAAAGAAATGACTAATTCTTATTTTACCTAATAAATTAATATCATTCTTTTAGAGAAGACATTTTGTAATACTAAATATAAGTACGGATTTTGGTTATAAGACCATTCTTTTGTTGCAAAATTCGGTGAAGTTTAACATGCTTGAGTGGAAAATACATTAGGCATATACTTGTATAACACTCCAGATCTGTTACGGTGTTTTTGGCAAGGAAATAATTGATATATGATTGGCTAAGAAGAATTTTATAGCTTTGATGATTCAATTTTATGAAATTTGTCATTATTTGAATTAAACTCCATTATTATGGCAATGACGAAATATTTGGGATCTCTTGCTACAATTTAGGGATATCAATCTTGGTGAAAAAAAGCTCACGGTTCTCTAGCAACTCCATATATTTTAACTTCAAAGTAAAGCAAAAAGTGTGGAATAGACAAGAGAACTCTCAAGGCATTACAAGCAAAATCAAGAGAGAGTTATTCAAAGAACTCAAGATATAAAAGTTTTATTTTGAGGAGATCTTCAATACAATTTATCTTTCTGTTATGGTTATCATGTGTTAAAGTGTGTTGTTTCTGTTCAAGTGTACGATTGTTCGTGTTCCATTCACCTCACAGAGAAAATTGTATTTTGGCTGATAGAGTTCATTCGTGATATAGTAAGACAAGTGTGATTTTGTGACAATCTGTCGAAAGACATTCGACACATCCTATTGAGGCAACTTTGACAAAAGGTGTTTGTCAAGTCTATTAGGAGAATCACTAGATGACATTGAGATAAGTGTTCATGTACTTTTGCAACAACAATTTTAGTAGATTTTTTCCTAAGTGTGACCCCGCAAACATAAGCTATTGAGTTGAACTAGGTTTCTAATTTTCTTATGTCAAACTTTATTCTTCTATTTGGGGTGTATTGTGTTAAAATGTGCAGAATGACTTCAACACACTAACTTTGATAAAGACATAAAAATTGCTCAAACCTAACCTTACGGGATCCTCTGTACCACTTCCTATAACACTCATTGTAATATTTCTAATTTTAATATTTAATATTTATAATTTATCTTATTTAGTTTAGAATATATGAATGAGAATTTTCGTTAAAGAATCTATAGTTAGGAGTATTATGAAGGGTATTACACAAAAATATTAGAAATGTATATGTAATATATGAATAGCGAAGAATATATTCATGTTATGAAGCTAATGTCAAGATATAACTAGCATAGCTGGTTCAGAATATATGATTATTTAGCATAGCTGGTTCCTTTTGCGTATCATTCTTATAATCTATGTTGCATATGAAAAATTAAATTCTTTATACGTATCATTCTTGTTTGTTTGGTAACAGTGCATCTTAACCAATTCGAGCTGCTGTTTTTATAATAAAATGCACTTTATTTTTTACTTAGAATTTCGCACTATCAACAAATCTGATCCGTTATAAATAAAGTAAAAACTTATTTTCATGCTTAAATAATGCAGGTTTTTATTAGGATAAATATACTAGCAGAAAGAATTTGCTCTGATAATTATTCTTGCAAGGTTTCTATTAGTGTTGACTATGCAGAACTTGTCTTTTGCTAAATCCAGTAGAGGGTTTCGGTTGATTCGAGCCTTTCTTTGCCATTTTCACGCTTTTCACACCTATGTATTTGAATGATTCATTGATGTATGACAAGGGTATGGTGTCACTGTGCACAGTTTTAGAAGGTTTAATTATCATCAACATATTCTTAAAGGAGTACGAATAACAAATTAGAAAGGATCAGTTACCATTCCCTCAAGTGTTTGTGTTATCCGCAATTGCTAATCATGCCTTCTTTGAGTGGGAAGAATTGAGATGTGTTTATCGCTATGTTGAAATGCATAGCTTTAATTCTGTTGTGTATTGAGATTATGGGTATTCAAACGGTTCGGTTCGATTTTACTGTTTAATTTCCGACTCGATTTTTTTTTAAACGGAATCGAATCATTTTCATATTAGAATTTTCTAAAGAACTCATTTCGATAATTAGTTCTTATATTATTTTTTAACATTTTCGCTAATGAGTTCTTATATTATTTTTAAAAATTTTCGATAATGAGTTCTTATATATATTTCTAAAAAATAATATAATAACATATTATGGTAATGCGCTCTTATATTATTTTTTAAAAATTTTATTTTTTCAGTTTGCTTTTTGGTTTGATCACAAAAATTGAACTGAATTTTTATAAATTCTATAAATCGAACCGAACTAAAATATCAAAAAGGTGAACCAAAATAAAAATTTTGGTTCGGATCGATTCGGTTATTGCACACCCCTAATTAAGATTACGTAGTCGGTAGTACTCTATTACTACAAGATAATGAGATGAATCAAGGTTTTCAATTTGTTTTTTAAATCCTTATTAAAAGATGTAGTAGACATTGAACCAAAAATTAATGGTGTCAAAATGGGGCTCCAGCCTACCCATTTGGTTCGTAATATGAACGGGTTTAGATTTAGTTTTCCAAATCGGTTTAAATGCTGCCGAAATAGGCCCGAGCCATTTAGCCCATGGACTGGAGCAGGCCAAATATCTTTTTTTACTTTTGTATTAGAAAAATTAAAAATTAAATGTATAGATATTTTGATACAAAATTTGCCTACTTTATCATTCTAATCATACCCACAATTAAGGTTAATTAATTTAAAATTTTATTTTAAATATTTTTCTTATAAAAATTTATTCATATTATGAATGATATATATAATTAACGATCATTTAAAAAAAACACTGGTGATTGGTCAAATATTCTTTTTATCCAAATAATACATTTATATTTTCATATGTAATAAAGAAAAAAAGAGAGGAAAAATTTATGTTATAATATTTAATTTTTAAAAAAAAAGAAGAAAAAGAAAGACTAGACCCACGGATTAACCAGTTTAACCTACAGGCTAAGTGCGGGCTAATATGGGCTTGATATTTCTCAGCCTGTCAAAAAATACGCAAGCTTGTTTCATTCCGTCTACCGGGCGGCCTGTGATGGGCAAGGCTCATTTGATAGTACTACAAAAAATGTGAAGAAATAATTTTCTTCCAAACTTGTTGTTTTCTTTACAAAGTTAAATAGAGAATACTTGATTGCATTGTAAGTGAAAATGAATGATCCAATAGTATATCTCTCTGACAATGATAAAAACGAAAAGAATAAAAAGTTTCCAATTTTGGTATTTCATATCTTTTAATGTAAGGTAAGTGCATTACTGATATAAAATGTAAAATCACGAATTCGACTCTTTCGGATCGAATTCAAATTATCATTATCAATTAGTGAGAATATTGGGTATTCTAAAAAAATTATATTAAGTTAAAAAGATAAACAAAAATGATGGAAGACCGCATTTTAAATGCTCTTTTTTTGTTTTTCTCGCCATAAATGATCAGTTACTCCTGTTGAAAAAAACAAAAAACACCGTTTAACCCTGGCCCGTGGGCAAGGGAAGACTGCCCATCTTTCGTATAACCCATATAAAATTCATGAGTTTTTATTGTTAAAGTGTCATAACTTTGTATGCTTTTTCATTTAGAATCTTAACTTCTTTTCTCATTAAGATACTCTTTTTTTTTTTTACTGAAGTTATGAAAAAATATCTTTTTCCATTATAAATTTTGAAAAAAGTCGTTCTTATTTGTGTATGATTGTTACAATTTCTTGATAAAAATGCTTTTTTTGTTAAATACAAATTAACAATCATTCTTGCAATTTTTCAATTACAATTTACAAATTTTAGAATTTATTAATAGTTTGCAACAACAATAATTTTACGAACAATTCTAAACATTTATTAAATATTAATGTTTAACTTATTTACTATTCCATTGACTTTAGAATAAGAAAAATTATAGATTTTTTAATTGAATTGAACTTGAAATTCATAAGAAAATAAAAAGAATATAAGAATTCTTATGTCATGACTACATAAAGCAAAAAGAGAAATTACAAAAGTATGAAGAACTATAAAATGAACATTTAAAATAAAAAATTTAAAATTGCTTATGAAATACCAACAACTAGCAATAAATAAATATCAAATATCACTTTTTCATTACACAAAAAAAGAAAGGTATTTTAATGATAAAACAAAAGTTAGGATATTAAATTTTAAAAAAAGCATACAAATAAGATACTTGATAAAAATTCTAAAATTCAAGCTCAAAATTCTCCCCCTATCTCTCCCTCTCTCTTTCCTTAGGGTTTTCGATTAGTACATTGAACCTCATAAGCGACAACTAGTTCGGTTGCCGTCCTGCACGCCCTTTTGCAGGACGTGCAGGACAAGATATCCACCGTTGGATCATATTTGACATTTGATCCAACGGATATAAATATTTTTAAATTTTTAAATTTTTAAAAATACATTACATGGGGTCAGAAAATATGGTCCGTTGAATTCGATTCAACGGACCATATTTGGTTCTGCACGTCCTGCAAAAAGGAAGTGCAGGACGGTAACCTAATTGCGACAACAGCTGAGCTTCGTCTCTTTCTCCACACGTTCCCCCACCAGCCCAACCCATACCCATCTCGATTCAACGGACCATAATTGGTTCTGTACGTCCTGCAAAAAGGAAGTGCAGGACGGTAACCTAATTGCAACAACAGTTGAGCTTCGTCTCTTTCTCCACACGTTCCCCCACCAGCCCAACCCAAACCCATCTCCACTTCGTTTTTATTTAGATGATTGCTAATTTTCATCTGAATCTATCACTTAATTGAGATTACGTAGTCGGTAGTAATCTATTACTACGAGATGATGAGATGGACTAGGTTTTCAAATTTTTTTTTTTTTTGAAATCCATATTGAAAGATGTAGTAGAAATTGAACCAAAAATTAATGGTGTCAAAATGGGGCTCCAGCCTACCCATTTGGTTCGTAATATGAATGGGCTTAGATTTAGTTTCTCAAATCGGTTTAAATGCTGCCGAAATTGGCCCGAGCTATTTAGCCCATGGACTGGAGCACGCCAAATATCTTTTTTTTACTTTTGTATTAGAAATATTATAAAAATTAAATGTATAGATATTTTGATACAAAATTTGCCTACTTTATCATTCTAATCATACCCACAATTAAGGTTAATTAATTTAAAATTATATTTTAATATTTTTCTTATATAAATTTATTCATATTATGAATGATATATTTAATTAATGATCATTTTTTTAAAAAAACACTGGTGATTGGTCAAATATTCTTTTTATCCAAATTATAGATTTAGATTTTCATATGTAAAAAAAAAAAAAAAAAACACTGGTGATTGGTCAAATATTCTTTTTATCCAAATTATAGATTTAAATTTTCATATGTAAAAAACAAAAATAGAGATGAAAAATATATATTATAATATTTAATTTAAAAAAAAGAAGAGAAAGAAAGACTAGACCCACAGATTAACCTGTTTAACCTACGGGCCTAGTGCGGGCTAATATGGGTTGGAGATTTCTCAGCCTGTCAAAAAATACGCCAGCTTGTTTCATTCCGTCTACGGGGCGGCCAGTGATGGGCAATGCTCGTTTGATAGTGCTACAAGAAATGTGAAGAAATAATTTTCTTCCAAACTTGTTGTTTTCTTTACAAAATTAAATAGAGAATACTTGATTGCATTGTAAGTGAAAATGAATGATCCAAGAGTATATCTCTCTGACAATGATAAAAACGATACGAATAGAAAGTTTCCAATTTTGGTATTTCATATCTTTTAGTGTAAGGTAAGTACATTACTGATATAAAATGTAAAATCACGAATTCGACTCTTTCGGATTGAATTCAAATTATCATTATCAATTAGTGAGAATATTGGGTATTCTAAAAAAATTCTTTATATTAAATTAAAAAGATAAACAAAAATGAAGGAAGACCACATCTTAAATGCTCTTTTTCGTTTTTCCTCGCTAGAAATGATCAGTTACCCTTGTTAAAAAAATAAAAAAAATACCGTTTAACCATGGCCCGTGGGCAAGGGAAGTCTGCCCATCTTTCGTCTAACCCATATAAAATTCATGAGTTTTTATTGTTAAAGTTTCACAACTGTATATGCGTTTTCATTTAGAATCTTAACTTCTTTTCTCATTAAGATACTCTTTTTTTTACTGAAGTTATGAAAAAATATATTTTTGCCATTATAAATTTTGAAAAAAGTCATTCTTATTTATGTATGATTGTTACAATTTCTTGATGAAAATGCCCTTTTTTGTTAAATACAAAGGAACAATCGTTCTTGCAATTTTTAAATTACAATTTATAAATTTTAAAATTCATTAATAGTTTGCAACAACTATCTATTTTACAAACACTTCTAACAATTTATTAAATATTAATGTTTAAATTATTTACTATTCCATTGACTTTAGAATAAGAAAGATTATAGATTTTTTAAGTGAATTGAACTTGAAATTCATAAGAAAATAAAAAGAATATAAGAATTCTTATGTCATAACAACACAAAGCAAAAAGAGAAATTACAAAAGAAGTATGAAGAACTGTAAAATGAACATTAAAAATAAAAAATTTAAAATTGCTTATGAAATACCAGTTACTAGCATGAAATAAATATCAAATATCACTTTTTCATTACATAAAAAAAAGAAAGGTATTGTAATGATAAAACAAAAGTTAAGATATTAAATTTTAAAAAAAGCATTCAAACTCAAAATTCTCCCCCTATCTCTCCCTCTCACTTTTCTTAGGGTTTTCCATTATTACATTAAACCTCATGTGTGACAACCAGTTCGGTTCCAGTCCAGCACGTCCTTTTTGCAGGACGTGTAGGACTGGATATCCACCGTTGGATCAGATTTGACATTTGATCCAACGGAAATAAATATTTTTAAATTTTTAAATTTTTAAAAATACATACATGGGGTCAGAAAATATGGTCCGTTGGATCGATATAACCTCTGATCCAACAGACTATATTTGGTTGTGCACGTCCTGTAAAAGGGACGTGTATGACGGGAACCCAATTGCGACAACAGCTGAGCATTGTCTCTTTCTCCACATGTTCCCCCGCTGGCCCTACCCATACCCATCTCCTCTTCGTTTTTATTTAGATGATTGCAAATTTTCATCTGAATCAATCACTTAATTGAGATTACGTAGTCGGTAGTACTCTATTACTACGAGATGACGATATGAACCAAGGTTTTCAATTTTTTTTAAAATCCTTATTAAAGATATAATAGATACTGAACCAAATATTAAAGGTTTCAAAATGGGTCCAGCCTGCCCATTTGGTCCGTAATATGAACGGGCTTTGATTTAGTTTTCCAAATTCGTTTAAATGCTACCGAAATTGGCCTGCGCCATTTAGCATATGGACTGGAGAGGCCATATATTTTTTTTTTACTTTTGTATTACAAACATTATAAAAATAAAATGTATAGTAATTTTGATGCCGAATTTGCCTACTTTATCATTCTAATCATACCCACAATTAAGGTTAATTAATTTAAAATTTTATTTTAAATATTTTTCCTATATAAATTTATTCATATTATGAATGAGATATATAATTAATGATAATTTTTTAAAAAAATATTAGTGATTGGTCAAATATTCTTTTTATTCAAATCATAGATTTATATTTTCATATGTAATAAAGAAAAAAAGAGAGGAAAAATATATATTATAATATTTAATTTAAAAAAAAAGAAGAAAAAGAAAGACTAGACCCACGGATTAACCCGTTTAACCTACGGGCCTAGTTCGGGCTAATATGGGCTTGAGATTTCTCAGCATAGTGCGGCCCGTGATAGGCAAGGCTCGTTTGATAGTACTACAAAAAATGTGAAGAAATAATTTTCTTCCAAACTTGTTGTTTTCTTTATAAAGTTAAATAGAGAATACTTGATTGCATTGTAAGTGAAAATGAATGATCCAAGAGTATATATCTCTGACAATGATAAAAACGAAAGGAATAGAAAGTTTCCAATTTTGGTATTTCATATCTTTTTAAGTGCATTACTGATATAAAATGTAAAATCATGAATTCAACTCTTTCGGATTGAATTCAAATTATCATTATCAATTAGTGAGAATATTGGGTATTCTAAAAAATACTTCATATTAAATTAAAAAGATAAATAAAAATGATGGAAGACCATATTTTAAATGCACTTTTTCATGTTTCCTCGTCAGAAATGATCAATTTTTCCTGTTGAAAAAACAAAAAAACTCCGTTTAACCCTGGCTCGTGGGCAAGGGTAGACTGCCCATCTTTCGTCTAACTCATATAAAATTCATGAGTTTTTATTGTTAAAGTTTCATAACTGTGTATCCATTTTTATTTAAAATATTAACTTCTTTTCTCGTTAAGATACTCTTTTTTTTACTGAAGTTATGAAAAAATATCTTTTTGCCATTATAAATTTTGAAAAACTTAATTCTTATTGGTGTATGATTGTCACAATTTCTTGATGAAAATGCCCTTTTTGTTAAATACAAAGGAATAATCATTCTTGCAATTTTTCAATTACAATTTATAAATTTTAAAAATCATTAATAGTTCCCAACAACTCTCTTATTTTACTAAGACTTCTAACAATTTATTAAATATTAATGTTTAAATTATTTACTATTCCATTGACTTTAGAATAAGAAAAATTATAGATTTTTTAAGTGAATTGAACTTGAAATTCACAAGAAAATAAAAAGAATGTAAGAATTCTTATGTCATGATTAGGTAAAGCAAAAAGAGAAATTACAAAAGAAGTATGAAGAACTGTAAAATGAAGATTAAAAATAAAAAATTTAAAATTGCTTATGAAATACCAACAACTAGCAATAAGTAAATATCAAATATCACTTTTTCATTTCATAAAAAAAAGAAAGGTATTTTAATGATAAAACAAATGTTAAGATATTAAATTTTTTTAAAAAGCATTCAAACTCAAATTTCTCCCCCTATCTCTCCCTCTCACTATCCTTAGGGTTTTCGACTAGTACATTGAACCTCATGTGCGACAACCAGTTCGGTTACCGTCCAGCACGTCTTTTTTGCAGGACGTGCAGGACTGGATATCCACCGTTGGATCAGATTTGACATTTGATCCAACGGAAATAAATATTTTTAAATTTTAAAATTTTTGAAAATACATACATGGGGCAAGAAAATATGGTCCGTTGGATCGATATAACCTCTGATCCAACAGACCATATTTGGTTCTGTACGTCCTATAAAAAGGACGTGCAGAATGGGAACCCAATTGGGACAACAGCTGAGCTTCGTCTCTTTCTCCACACGTTTCCCCACCAGCCCAACCCATACCCATACCCATCTCCTCTTTGTTTTTATTTAGATGATTGCTAATTTTCATCTGAATCTATCACTTAATTGAGATTACGTAGTCGGTAGTACTCTATTACTACGAGATGATGACATGAACCAAGGTTTTCAATTTTTTTTAAGATCCTCATTAAAGGATGTAGTAGACATTGAACCAAAAATTAATGGTGTTAGAATGGGGCTCTAGCCAGCCCATTTGGTCTGTAATATGAACGAGCTTAGATTTAGTTTTCCAAATCCGTTTAAATGATGCCGAAATTGGCCTGTGCCATTTAGCCCATGGACTCGAGCAGGCCAAATATATATATTTTTTTACTTTTGTATTAGAAACATTATAAAAATAAAATGTATAGTAATTTTGATACCAAATTTTCTGACTTTATCATTCTAATCATACCCACAATTAAGGTTAATCGATTTAAAATTTTATTTTAAGTATTTTTCTTATATAAATTTATTCATATATGAATGATATATATAATTAATGGTCATTTTTTAAAAACAAAAATACTGGTGATTGGTCAAATATTCTTTTTATCCAAATTATAGATTTATATTTTCATATGTAATAATGAAAAAAAGAGAGGAAAAATATATATTATAATATTTAATTTTAAAAAAAGAGAAAGAAATATTAGACCCAAGGCTCGTTTGATAGTTCTACAAAAAATGTGAAGAAATAATTTTCTTCCAAACTTGTTGTTTTCTTTACAAAGTTAAATAGAGAATACTTGATTGCATTGTAAGTGAAAATGAATGATCCAAGAGTATATATCTCTGACAATGATAAAAACGAAAAAAATAGAGAGTTTCTAATTTTGGTATTTCATATCTTTTTAATGTAAGGTAAGTGCATTACTGATATAAAATGTAAAATCACGAATTCGACTCTTTCGGATCGAATTCAAATTATCATTATCAATTAGTGAGAATATTGGGCATTCTAAAAAAAATTTATATTAAGTTAAAAAGATAAACAAAAATGATGGAAGACCGCATTTTAAATGCTCTTTTTTGTTTTCCCTCACCAAAAATGATCAGTTACTTATGTTGAAAAAAATAAAAAGCACCGTTTAACCATGGCCTGTGGGCAAGGGAAGACTGCCCATCTTTCGTCTAACCCATATAAAATTCATGAGTTTTTATTGTTAAAGTTTCATAACTTTGTATGCTTTTTCATTTAGAATCTTAACTTCTTTTCTCATTAAGATACTCTATTTTTTTTTACTGAAGTTATGAAAAAATATCTTTTTCCATTATAAATTTTGAAAAAAGTCGTTCTTATTTGTTTATAATTGTTACAATTTCTTGATGAAAATGCCCTTTTTTGTTGAATACAAAGGAACAATCAATCTTGCAATTTATCAATTACAATTTACAAATTTTAAAATTCATTAATAGTTTGCAACAACTATCTATTTTACGAAAACTTCTAACAATTTATTAAATATTAATGTTTAAATTATTTACTATTCCATTGACTTTAGAATAAGAAAACTTATAAATTTTTTAAGTGAATTGAACTTGAAATTCATAAGAAAATAAAAAGAATATAAGAATTCTTATGTCATGACTACATAAAGCAAAAAGAGAAATTACAAAAGAAGTACGAAGAACTGTAAAATAAACATTATAAATAAAAATTTAAAATTGCTTATGAAATACAACCAACTAGCAATAAATAAATATCAAATATCACTTTTTCATTACATAAAAAAAAGAAAGATTTTTTAATGATAAAACAAAAGTTAAGATATTAAATTTTAAGAAAAAGCATTCAAACTCAAAATTCTCCCCCATATCTCCCTCTCACTTTCCTTAGGGTTTTCGAATATTACATTGAACCTCATGTGCAACAACCAGTTCGGTTACCGTCCAGCACGTCTTTTTTGCAGGAGGTGCAGGAATGGATATCCACCGTTGGATCAGATTTGACATTTGATCCAACGGAAATAAATATTTTTAAATTTTTAAATTTTTAAAAATACATACATGGGGTCAGAAAATATGGTCCGTTGGATCGATATAACCTCTGATCCAACAGACTATATTTGGTTGTGCACGTCCTGTAAAAGGGACGTGTATGACGGGAACCCAATTGCGACAACAGCTGAGCATTGTCTCTTTCTCCACATGTTCCCCCGCTGGCCCTACCCATACCCATCTCCTCTTCGTTTTTATTTAGATGATTGCAAATTTTCATCTGAATCAATCACTTAATTGAGATTACGTAGTCGGTAGTACTCTATTACTACGAGATGACGATATGAACCAAGGTTTTCAATTTTTTTTAAAATCCTTATTAAAGATATAATAGATACTGAACCAAATATTAAAGGTTTCAAAATGGGTCCAGCCTGCCCATTTGGTCCGTAATATGAACGGGCTTTGATTTAGTTTTCCAAATTCGTTTAAATGCTACCGAAATTGGCCTGCGCCATTTAGCATATGGACTGGAGAGGAAAAATATATATTATAATATTTAATTTTAAAAAAAAGAGAAAGAAAGATTAGACCCAAGGCTCGTTTGATAGTACTACAAAAAATGTGAAGAAATAATTTTCTTCCAAACTTGTTGTTTTCTTTAAAAAGTTAAATAGAGAATACTTGATTGCATTGTAAGTGAAAATGAATGATCCAAGAGTATATATCTCTGACAATGATAAAAACGAAAAAATAGAAAGTTTCTAATTTTGGTATTTCATATCTTTTAATGTAAGGTAAGTGCATTACTGATATAAAATGTAAAATCACGAATTCGACTCTTTCGGATCGAATTCAAATTATCATTATCAATTAGTGAGAATATTGGGTATTCTAAAAAAATTATATTAAGTTAAAAAGATAAACAAAAATGATGGAAGACCGCATTTTAAATGCTCTTTTTTGTTTTTCCTCGCTAGAAATGATCAGTTACTCCTGTTGAAAAAATAAAAAGCACCGTTTAACCCTGGCCTGTGGGCAAGGGAAGACTGCCCATCTTTCGTCTAACCCATATAAAATTCATGAGTTTTTATTGTTAAAGTTTCATAACTTTGTATGCTTTTTCATTTAGAATCTTAACTTCTTTTCACATTAAGATACTCTTTTTTTTTTTTACAGAAGTTATAAAAAAATATCTTTTTCCATTATAAATTTTGAAAAAAGTCATTCTTATTTGTTTATAATTATTTCAATTTCCTGATAAAAATGCCCTTTTTGTTAAATACAAAGGAATAATCATTCTTGCAATTTTTCAATTACAATTTCTAAATTTTAATATTCATTAATTGTTCGCAACTACTCTCTTATTTTACTAAGACTTCTAACAATTTATTAAATATTAATGTTTAAATAATTTACTATTCTATTGACTTTAAAATAATAAAAATTATAGATTTTTTAAGTTAATTGAAATTGAAATTCACAAGAAAATAAAAAGAATGTAAGAATTCTTATGTCATGATTAGGTAAAGCAAAAAGAGAAATTACAAAAGAAGTATGAAGAACTGTAAAATGAACATTAAAAATAAAAAATTTAAAATTGCTTATGAAATACCAACAACTAGCAATAAGTAAATATCAAATATCACTTTTTCATTTCATAAAAAAAAGAAAGGTATTTTAATGATAAAACAAAAGTTAAGATATTAAATTTTTAAAAAAAGCATTCAAACTCAAATTTCTCCCCCTATCCCTCCCTCTCACTTTCCTTAGGGTTTTCGATTAGTACATTGAACCTCATGTGCGACAACCAGTTCGGTTCCCGTCCAGCACGCCCTTTTTGCAGGACGTGCAGGACTGGATATCCACCGTTGGATCAGATTTGACATTTGATCCAACGTATATAAATATTTTTAAATTTTAAAATTTTTAAAAATACATACATGGGGTCGGAAAATATGGTCCGTTGGATCGATATAACCTCTGATCCAACGGACCATATTTGGTTCTTCACGTCCTGCAAAAAGCACGTGCAGGACGGAAACCCAATTGCGGCAACTGCTGAGCTTCGTCTCTTTCTCCACACGTTCCCCCACCAGCCCAACCCAACCCATCTCCTCTTTTTTTTTTTTAGATGATTGCTAATTTTCATATGAATCTATCACTTAATTAAGATTACGTAGTCGGTAGTACTCTATTACTACGAGATGATGAGATGAACCAAGGTTTTCAATTTTTTTTTTAAGATCCTCATTAAAGGATGTAGTAGACATTGAACCAAAAATTAATGGTGTCAAAGTGGGGCTCTAGCTGATCCCATTTGAGTCCGTAATATGAACGGGTTTAGATTTAGTTTTCCAAATCCGTTTAAATGATGCCGAAATTGTCATGCGCCACTTAGCCCATGGACTGGAGCAGGCCAAATATATATATTTTTTTACTTTTGTTTAGAAACATTATAAAAATAAAATGTATAGTAATTTTGATGCCAAATTTTCTGACTTTATCATTCTAATCATACCCACAATTAAGGTTAATTGATTTAAAATTTTATTTTAAATATTTTTCTTATATAAATTTATTCATATATGAATGATATATATAATTAATGGTCATTTTTTAAAAACAAAAACACTGGTGATTGGTCAAATATTCTTTTTATCCAAATTATAGATTTATATTTTCATATGTAATAAAGAAAAAAAGAGAGGAAGAATATATATTATAATATTTAATTTAAAAAAAAAAGAGAAAGAAAGATTAGACCCACGGATTAACCCGTTTAACCTATGAGCCTAGTGCGGGGTTGATATGGGCTGGAGATTTCTCAGCCTGTCAAAAAATACGCCCGGTTGCTTCATTCCGTCTACGGGGCGGCCCGTGATGGGCAAGGCTCGTTTGATAGTACTACAAAAAATGTGAAGAAATAATTTTCTTCCAAACTAGTTGTTTTCTTTACAAAATTAAATAGAGAATACTTGATTGGAGCGTAATTGAAAACGAATGATCCAAGAGTATATCTCTCTGACAATGATAAAAACGAAAGGAATAGAAAGTTTCCAATTTTGGTATTTCATATCTTTTTTAGTACATTACTGATATAAAATGTAAAATCCTGAATTCAACTCTTTCGGATTGAATTCAAATTATCATTATCATTCTTGCAATTTTTCAATTACAATTTATAAATTTTAAAATTCATTAATTGTTCGCAACTACTCTCTTATTTTATTAAGACTTCTAACAATTTATTAAATATTAATGTTTAAATTATTTACTATCCATTGACTTTAGAATATTAAAAATTATAGATTTTTAATTGAATTGAACTTGAAATTCATAAGAAAATAAAAAGAATGTAAGAATTCTTATGTCATGATTAGGTAAAGCAAAAGGAGAAATTACAAAAGAAGTATGAAGAACTGTAAAATGAACATTAAAAATAAAAAATTTAAAATTGCTTATGAAATACTTGTAAGCCCTAAGGGCAAATCATGTAATTTTGATTCACGACAAATATTGATGAGAACTAATATGTTTATATTGTTTGATAGGATTTGTGAATAAAGAAGTTTGAAGTCTAATTGCCTTCAAGAGGAAGAGCAAAGAACAACCTCAGTAAGCTATGAGTCTTTTGAGGTTTATTCAAAGATGAACTCAAGGCATTGAAGACTTGAAGTGTAGAGTAGGTATGATGATAGGTAATATCTATGTGAACTCTACACTTATATGTCTTGGAGTCTATTGAATGCATAAGAGAGCATAAAATTGGTTTCTTAAGTTTAAAAGTTTGTTGAATGAATTCCTAGTAAATATGGTTTTGTATCCTAAAAGTTTTTAAGTAAACTTTAAATGATCAAATGAGTTTGATTTTGGTTTTCAAACTTATATTTGTCTAAATAAGTTATCTATATATACCAAATGTATTTCAAATACTTGGAAGATTGATTTCAAATGATTTTGCAAAGTTTGAACACAATTCCATAAAATTCGGTCGTCCGAATTTGGTAGCAAAAGTTTGCTACTGTTCTTCCAGAGAAATTCGGAAGAAGATTCGGACGCATGAGAAAAAATTCGGTCGTGCGAATTTTGGTCTTCAGTATGGTCACTGTTCTTCCAGAGGAATTCGAAAGAAGATTCGGACGAAGCAGGAAAAATTGGGTCGTCCGAAAAATTCGGACGCAGAATTCGGTCGTCCGAATTTCCTGAAAATAGCCGTTAACTAGCCGTTTTATAGCTGTTTCAACTGATTTTCAAATTCTATAAAAGCTATAAACGTGCAATCTTTTGTAAGTTCTGAATCCTTGAAAATTCTAAGCTTTCTAAAGTCTATTACAAACATTTCTCAAGCTCTCTTATGTCTTGTGCATTCAATTGATCAATCCAAAGACATCAAAGTGTGAAGGTGCAACTTTGTGTAAACTCTACCAACAAGTGGTAACATCTACACACTCTTCTTTACTTATTCAATTGTATTGATCTACTAGCTCTAGCAAGGTTATCTTGATAACATAAAACCCTTTAGATAAGGGTGATCCTTGAAGTTGTGATTCAAGGTTGTTTGAGATATAAAACCATAGGTTGGTGAGCCTTGTTTGTAAAATTACTAGAAGAGGTTATAAGTGTAAAACCATAGTGTGATGAACCTCTCTTGTAATCTGTAAACTTGAGCACATAGTAGAGTTATTGAAATCCTTAAGTGTGGACTTAATGTAGTGGAGGTAGATCTTGAGGATCGAACCACTATAAATTGCTTGTGTTCTTCTGTCTACATTTATTATATTGCTGTGCCATAAACTGTTTTTTCTCTTATTCACTTAATCTGCAATAGGCCTACACATTTATAAAGTTTGAATTTGCAATAATTAGCCAAATACCTAATTCACCCCCCTCTTAGGTATTTCAATACCAACAACCAGCAATAAGTAAATATCAAATATCACTTTTTCATTACATAAAAAAAAAGAATGGTATTTTTAATGATAAAACAAAAGTTAAAATATTAAATTTTTCAAAAAAGCATTCAAACTCAAATTTCTCCCCCTATCTCTCCCTCTCACTTTCCTTAGGGTTTTCGATTAGTACATTGAACCTCATGTGCGACAACCAGTTCGGTTCCCGTCCAACACCCCTTTTTGCAGGACGTGCAGGACTGGATATCCACCGTTGGATCAGATTTGACATTTGATCCAACGTATATAAATATTTTTAAATTTTAAAATTTTTGAAAATACATACATGGGGTCGGAAAATATGGTCCGTTGGATCGATATAACCTCTGATCCAACGGACCATATTTGGTTCTTCACGTCCTGCAAAAAGCACGTGAAGGACGGGAACCCAATTGCGGCAACAGCTGAGCTTCGTCACTTTCTCCACACGTTCCCCCACCAGCCCAACCCAACCCATCTCCTCTTTTTTTTTTTTTTTTAGATGATTGCTAATTTTCATCTGAATCTATCACTTAATTAAGATTACGTAGTCGGTAGTACTCTATTACTACGAGATGATGAGATGAACCAAGGTTTTCAATTTTTTTTTTAAGATCCTCATTAAAGGATGTAGTAGACATTGAACCAAAAATTAATGGTGTCAAAGTGGGGCTCTAGCCAGTCCATTTGGTCTGTAATATGAATGGGCTTAGATTTAGTTTTCCAAATCCGTTTAAATGATGCCGAAATTGTCATGCGCCACTTAGCCCATGGACTGGAGCAGGCCAAATATATATATATTTTTACTTTTGTATTAGAAACATTATAAAAATAAAATGTATAGTAATTTTGATGCCAAATTTTCCGACTTTATCATTCTAATCATACCCACAATTAAGGTTAATTGATTTAAAATTTTATTTTAAATATTTTTCTTATATAAATTTATTCATATATGAATGATATATATAATTAATGGTCATTTTTTAAAAACAAAAACACTGGTGATTGGTCAAATATTCTTTTTATCCAAATTATAGATTTATATTTTCATATGTAATAAAGAAAAAAAGAGAGGAAGAATATATATTATAATATTTAATTTTAAAAAAAAGAGAAAGAAAGATTAGACCCACGGATTAACCCGTTTAACCTACGAGCCTAGTGCGGGGTTGATATGGGCTGGAGATTTCTCAGCCTGTCAAAAAATACGCCCGGTTGCTTCATTCCGTCTACGGGGCGGCCCGTGATGGGCAAGGCTCGTTTGATAGTACTACAAAAAATGTGAAGAAATAATTTTCTTCCAAACTAGTTGTTTTCTTTACAAAATTAAATAGAGAATACTTGATTGGAGCGTAATTGAAAACGAATGATCCAAGAGTATATCTCTCTGACAATGATAAAAACGAAAGGAATAGAAAGTTTCCAATTTTGGTATTTCATATCTTTTTTAGTGCATTACTGATATAAAATGTAAAATCCTGAATTCAACTCTTTCGGATTGAATTCAAATTATCATTATCAATTAGTGAGAATATTGGGTATTCTAATAAATATTTTATATTAAATTAAAAAGATTAACAAAAATGATGAAAGACCACATTTTAAATGCGCTTTTTCGTTTTTTCTCGTCAGAAATGATCAGTTATTCCTGTTGAAAAGACAAAAAAACACCGTTTAACCCTGGTTCATGGGCAAGGACAGACTACCCGTCTTTCGTCTAACCCATATAAAATTCATGAGTTTTTATTGTAAAAGTTTCATAACTGTGTATCCTTTTTTATTTAGAATATTAACTTCTTTTCTCGTTAAGATACTTTTTTTTTACTGAAGTTAAGAAAAAATATCTTTTTACCATTATAAATTTTGAAAAACGTAGTTCTTATTTTTGTATGATTGTCACAATTTCTTGATGAAAATGCCCTTTTTGTTAAATACAAAGGAATAATCATTCTTGCAATTTTTCAATTACAATTTATAAATTTTAAAATTCATTAATTGTTCGCAACTACTCTCTTATTTTATTAAGACTTCTAACAATTTATTAAATATTAATGTTTAAATTATTTACTATCCATTGACTTTAGAATATTAAAAATTATAGATTTTTAAGTGAATTGAACTTGAAATTAATAAGAAAATAAAAAGAATGTAAGAATTCTTATGTCATGATTAGGTAAAGCAAAAGGAGAAATTACAAAAGAAGTATGAAGAACTGTAAAATGAACATTAAAAATAAAAAATTTAAAATTGCTTATGAAATACTTGTAAGCCCTAAGGGCAAATCATGTAATTTAGATTCACGACAAATATTGATGAGAACTAATATGTTTATATTGTGTGATAGGATTTGTGAAGAAAGAAGTTTGAAGTCTAATTGCCTTCAAGAGGAAGAGCAAAGAACAACCTCAGTAAGCTATGAGTCTTTTGAGGTTTATTCAAAGATGAACTCAAGGCATTGAAGACTTGAAGTGTAGAGTGAGGTATGATGATAGGTAATATCTATGTGAACTCTACACTTATATGTCTTGGAGTCTATTGAATGCATAAGAGAGCATAAAATTGGTTTCTTAAGTTTAAAAAGTTTGTTGAATGAATTCCTAGTAAATATGGTTTTGTGTCCTAAAAGTTTTTAAGTAAACTTTAAATGATCAAATGAGTTTGATTTTGGTTTTCAAACTTATATTTGTCTAAATAAGTTATCTATATATACCAAATGTATTTCAAATACTTGGAAGATTGATTTCAAATGATTTTGCAAAGTTTGAACACAATTCCATAAAATTCGGTCGTCCGAATTTGGTAGCAAAAGTTTGCTACTGTTCTTCGAAGAAATTCGGAAGAAGATTCGGACGCATGAGAAAAAAATTCGGTCGTGCAATTTTTGGTCTTGATATAGTCACTGTTTCTTCCCGAGAGAAATTCGGAAGAAGATTCGGACTGAGCGAGGGAAAAATTGGGTCAGTCCAGAAAAATTCGGACGTGAAGTCGGTCATCCGAATTTCTGAAAATAGCCGATTAACTAGCCGTTTTATAGTTGTTTCAACTGATTTTCAAATTCTATAAAAGCTATAAACGTGCAATCTTTTTGTAAGTTCTGAATCCTTGAAAATTCTAAGCTTTCTAAAGTCTATTACAAACATTTCTCAAGCTCTCTTATGTCTTGTGCATTCAATTGATCAATCCAAAGACATCAAAGTGTGAAGGTGCAACTTTGTGTAAACTCTACCAACAATTGGTAACATCTACACACTCTTCTTTACTTATTCAATTGTATTGATCTACTAGCTCTAGCAAGGTTATCTTGATAACATAAAACCCTTTAGATAAGGGTGATCCTTGAAGTTGTGATTCAAGGTTGTTTGAGATATAAAACCATAGGTTGGTGAGCCTTGTTTGTAAAATTACTAGAAGAGGTTATAAGTGTAAAACCATAGTGTGGTGAACCTCTCTTGTAATCTGTAAACTTGAGCACATAGTAGAGTTATTGAAATCCTTAAGTGTGGACTTAATGTAGTGGAGGTAGATCTTGAGGATCGAACCACTATAAATTGCTTGTGTTCTTCTGTCTACATTTATTATATTGTTGTGCCATAAACTGTTTTTTCTCTTATTCACTTAATCTGCAATAGGCCTACACATTTATAAAGTTTGAATTTGCAATAATTAGCCAAATACCTAATTCACCCCCTCTTAGGCATTTCAATACCAACAACCAGCAATAAGTAAATATCAAATATCACTTTTTCATTACATAAAAAAAAGAATGGTATTTTAATGATAAAACAAAAGTTAAAATATTAAATTTTTAAAAAAAGCATTCAAACTCAAATTTCTCCCCCTATCTCTCCTTCTCACTTTCCTTAGGGTTTTCGATTAGTACATTGAACCTCATGTGCGACAACCAGTTCGGTTCCCGTCCAACACCCCTTTTTGCAGGACGTGCAGGACTGGATATCCACCGTTGGATCAGATTTGACATTTGATCCAACGTATATAAATATTTTTAAATTTTAAAATTTTTGAAAATACATACATGGGGTCGGAAAATATGGTCCGTTGGATCGATATAACCTCTGATCCAACGGACCATATTTGGTTCTTCACGTCCTGCAAAAAGCACGTGAAGGACGGGAACCCAATTGCGGCAACAAAGTGAAAGCTTCGTCACTTTCTCCACACGTTCCCCCACCAGCCCAACCCAACCCATCTCCTCTTTTTTTTTTTTTTTAGATGATTGCTAATTTTCATCTGAATCTATCACTTAATTAAGATTACGTAGTCGGTAGTACTCTATTACTACGAGATGATGAGATGAACCAAGGTTTTCAATTTTTTTTTTAAGATCCTCATTAAAGGATGTAGTAGACATTGAACCAAAAATTAATGGTGTCAAAGTGGGGCTCTAGCCAGTCCATTTGGTCTGTAATATGAACGGGCTTAGATTTAGTTTTCCAAATCCGTTTAAATGATGCCGAAATTGGCCTGCGCCACTTAGCCCATGGACTGGAGCAGGCCAAATATATATATATTTTTACTTTTGTATTAGAAACATTATAAAAATAAAATGTATAGTAATTTTGATGCCAAATTTTCCGACTTTATCATTCTAATCATACCCACAATTAAGGTTAATTGATTTAAAATTTTATTTTAAATATTTTTCTTATATAAATTTATTCATATATGAATGATATATATAATTAATGGTCATTTTTTAAAAACAAAAACACTGGTGATTGGTCAAATATTCTTTTTATCCAAATTATAGATTTATATTTTCATATGTAATAAAGAAAAAAAGAGAGGAAGAATATATATTATAATATTTAATTTTAAAAAAAAGAGAAAGAAAGATTAGACCCACGGATTAACCCGTTTAACCTACGAGCCTAGTGCGGGGTTGATATGGGCTGGAGATTTCTCAGCCTGTCAAAAAATACGCCCGGTTGCTTCATTCCGTCTACGGGGCGGCCCGTGATGGGCAAGGCTCGTTTGATAGTACTACAAAAAATGTGAAGAAATAATTTTCTTCCAAACTAGTTGTTTTCTTTACAAAATTAAATAGAGAATACTTGATTGGAGCGTAATTGAAAACGAATGATCCAAGAGTATATCTCTCTGACAATGATAAAAACGAAAGGAATAGAAAGTTTCCAATTTTGGTATTTCATATCTTTTTTAGTGCATTACTGATATAAAATGTAAAATCCTGAATTCAACTCTTTCGGATTGAATTCAAATTATCATTATCAATTAGTGAGAATATTGGGTATTCTAATAAATATTTTATATTAAATTAAAAAGATTAACAAAAATGATGAAAGACCACATTTTAAATGCGCTTTTTCGTTTTTTCTCGTCAGAAATGATCAGTTATTCCTGTTGAAAAGACAAAAAAACACCGTTTAACCCTGGTTCATGGGCAAGGACAGACTACCCGTCTTTCGTCTAACCCATATAAAATTCATGAGTTTTTATTGTAAAAGTTTCATAACTGTGTATCCTTTTTTATTTAGAATATTAACTTCTTTTCTCGTTAAGATACTTTTTTTTTACTGAAGTTAAGAAAAAATATCTTTTTACCATTATAAATTTTGAAAAACGTAGTTCTTATTTTTGTATGATTGTCACAATTTCTTGATGAAAATGCCCTTTTTGTTAAATACAAAGGAATAATCATTCTTGCAATTTTTCAATTACAATTTATAAATTTTAAAATTCATTAATTGTTCGCAACTACTCTCTTATTTTATTAAGACTTCTAACAATTTATTAAATATTAATGTTTAAATTATTTACTATCCATTGACTTTAGAATATTAAAAATTATAGATTTTTAAGTGAATTGAACTTGAAATTAATAAGAAAATAAAAAGAATGTAAGAATTCTTATGTCATGATTAGGTAAAGCAAAAGGAGAAATTACAAAAGAAGTATGAAGAACTGTAAAATGAACATTAAAAATAAAAAATTTAAAATTGCTTATGAAATACTTGTAAGCCCTAAGGGCAAATCATGTAATTTTGATTCACGACAAATATTGATGAGAACTAATATGTTTATATTGTTTGATAGGATTTGTGAAGAAAGAAGTTTGAAGTCTAATTGCCTTCAAGAGGAAGAGCAAAGAACAACCTCGATGAAGCTATGAGTCTTTTTGAGGTTTATTCAAAAGATGAACTCAAGGCATTGAAGACTTGAAGTGTAGAGTAGGTATGATGATAGGTAATATCTATGTGAACTCTACACTTATATGTCTTGGAGTCTATTGAATGCATAAGAGAGCATAAAATTGGTTTCTTAAGTTTAAAAGTTTGTTGAATGAATTCCTAGTAAATATGGTTTTGTGTCCTAAAAGTTTTTAAGTAAACTTTAAATGATCAAATGAGTTTGATTTTGGTTTTCAAACTTATATTTGTCTAAATAAGTTATCTATATATACCAAATGTATTTCAAATACTTGGAAGATTGATTTCAAATGATTTTGCAAAGTTTGAACACAATTCCATAAAATTCGGTCAGTCCGAATTTGGTAGCAAAAAGTTTGCTCTTGTTCTTCCGAAGAAATTCGGAAGAAGATTCGGACGCATGAGAAAAAAAATTCGGTCGTGCGAATTTTGGTCTTCGATATAGTCACTGTTCTTCCGGAGAAATTCGGAAGAAGATTCGGACGAAGCGAGGGAAAAAATTGGGTCGTCCGAAAAAATTCGGACGCAGAGTCGGTCATCCGAATTTCTGAAAATAGCCAATTAACTAGCCGTTTTATAAATCTGTTTCAACTGATTTTCAAATTCTATAAAAGCTATAAACGTGCAATCTTTTTGTAAGTTACTGAATCCTTGAAAATTCTAAGCTTTCTAAAGTCTATTACAAACATTTCTCAAGCTCTCTTATGTCTTGTGCATTCAATTGATCAATCCAAAGACATCAAAGTGTGAAGGTGCAACTTTGTGTAAACTCTACCAACAATTGGTAACATCTACACACTCTTCTTTACTTATTCAATTGTATTGATCTACTAGCTCTAGCAAGGTTATCTTGATAACATAAAACCCTTTAGATAAGGGTGATCCTTGAAGTTGTGATTCAAGGTTGTTTGAGATATAAAACCATAGGTTGGTGAGCCTTGTTTGTAAAATTACTAGAAGAGGTTATAAGTGTAAAACCATAGTGTGGTGAACCTCTCTTGTAATCTGTAAACTTGAGCACATAGTAGAGTTATTGAAATCCTTAAGTGTGGACTTAATGTAGTGGAGGTAGATCTTGAGGATCGAACCACTATAAATTGCTTGTGTTCTTACGTCTACATTTATTATATTGTTGTGCCATAAAAGCTATTTTTTCTCTTATTCACTTAATCATGCAATAGGCCTACACATTTATAAAGTTTGAATTTGCAATAATTAGCCAAATACCTAATTCACCCCCCTCTTAGGTATTTCAATACCAACAACCAGCAATAAGTAAATATCAAATATCACTTTTTCATTACATAAAAAAAAGAATGGTATTTTAATGATAAAACAAAAGTTAAAATATTAAATTTTTAAAAAAAGCATTCAAACTCAAATTTCTCCCCCTATCTCTCCTTCTCACTTTCCTTAGGGTTTTTCGATTAGTACATTGAACCTCATGTGCGACAACCGAGTTCGGTTCCCGTCCCAACACCCCTTTTTGCGGGGACGTGCGGGGATCGGATATCCACCGTTGGATCAGATTTGACATTTGATCCAACGTATATAAATATTTTTAAATTTTAAAATTTTTGAAAATACATACATGGGGTCGGAAAATATGGTCCGTTGGATCGATATAACCTCTGATCCAACGGACCATATTTGGTTCTTCACGTCCTGCAAAAAGCACGTGAAGGACGGGAACCCAATTGCGGCAACAGCTGAGCTTCGTCACTTTCTCCACACGTTCCCCCACCAGCCCAACCCAACCCATCTCCTCTTAGATGATTGCTAATTTTCATCTGAATCTATCACTTAATTAAGATTACGTAGTCGGTAGTACTCTATTACTACGAGATGATGAGATGAACCAAGGTTTTCAATTTTTTTTTAAGATCCTCATTAAAGGATGTAGTAGACATTGAACCAAAAATTAATGGTGTCAAAGTGGGGCTCTAGCTGATCCATTTGAGTGCATAATATGAACGGGCTTAGATTTAGTTTTCCAAATCCGTTTAAATGATGCTGAAATTGGCTCGCGCCACTTAGCCCATGGGATCGAGGCAGAGCCAAATATATATATATTTTTACTTTTGTATTAAAAAACATTATAAAAAATAAAATGTATAGTAATTTTGATGCCAAATTTTCCGACTTTATCATTCTAATCATACCCACAATTAAGGTTAATTGATTTAAAATTTTATTTTAAATATTTTTTCTTATATAAATTTATTCATATATGAATGATATATATAATTAATGGTCATTTTTTAAAAAACAAAAACACTGGTGATTGGTCAAATATTCTTTTTATCCAAATTATAGATTTATATTTTCATATGTAATAAAGAAAAAAAGAGAGGAAGAATATATATTATAATATTTAATTTTTAAAAAAAAGAGAAAGAAAGATTAGACCCACGGATTAACCCGTTTAACCTACGAGCCTAGTGCGGGGTTGATATGGGCTGGAGATTTCTCAGCTTTGTCAAAAAATACGCCCGGTTGCTTCATTCCGTCTACTGGGCGGCCCGTGATGGGCAAGGCTCGTTTGATAGTACTACAAAAAATGTGAAGAAATAATTTTCTTCCAAACTAGTTGTTTTCTTTACAAAATTAAATAGAGAATACTTGATTGGAGCGTAATTGAAAACGAATGATCCAAGAGTATATCTCTCTGACAATGATAAAAACGAAAGGAATAGAAAGTTTCCAATTTTGGTATTTCATATCTTTTTTAGTGCATTACTGATATAAAATGTAAAATCCTGAATTCAACTCTTTCGGATTGAATTCAAATTATCATTATCAATTAGTGAGAATATTGGGTATTCTAATAAATATTTTATATTAAATTAAAAAGATTAACAAAAATAATGAAAGACCACATTTTAAATGCGCTTTTTCGTTTTTCCTCGTCAGAAATGATCAGTTATTCCTGTTGAAAAGACAAAAAAACACCGTTTAACCCTGGTTCATGGGCAAGGACAGACTACCCGTCTTTCGTCTAACCCATATAAAATTCATGAGTTTTTATTGTAAAAGTTTCATAACTGTGTATCCTTTTTTATTTAGAATATTAACTTCTTTTCTCGTTAAGATACTTTTTTTTTACTGAAGTTAAGAAAAAATATCTTTTTGCCATTATAAATTTTGAAAAACGTAGTTCTTATTTTTGTATGATTGTCACAATTTCTTGATGAAAATGCCCTTTTTGTTAAATACAAAGGAATAATCATTCTTGAAATTTTCAATTACAATTTATAAATTTTAAAATTCATTAATTGTTCGCAACTACTCTCTTATTTTACTAAGACTTCTAACAATTTATTAAATATTAATGTTTAAATTATTTACTATCCATTGACTTTAGAATAATAAAAATTATAGATTTTTAAGTGAATAGAACTTGAAATTAATAAGAAAATAAAAAGAATGTAAGAATTCTTATGTCATGATTAGGTAAAGCAAAAGGAGAAATTACAAAAGAAGTATGAAGAACTGTAAAATGAACATTAAAAATAAAAAATTTAAAATTGCTTATGAAATACTTGTAAGCCCTAAGGGCAAATCATGTAATTTTGATTCACGACAAATATTGATGAGAACTAATATGTTTATATTGTGTGATAGGATTTGTGAAGAAAGAAGTTTGAAGTCTAATTGCCTTCAAGAGGAAGAGCAAAGAACAACCTCAGTAAGCTATGAGTCTTTTGAGGTTTATTCAAAGATGAACTCAAGGCATTGAAGACTTGAAGTGTAGAGTAGGTATGATGATAGGTAATATCTATGTGAACTCTACACTTATATGTCTTGGAGTCTATTGAATGCATAAGAGAGCATAAAATTGGTTTCTTAAGTTTAAAAGTTTGTTGAATGAATTCCTAGTAAATATGGTTTTGTGTCCTAAAAGTTTTTAAGTAAACTTTAAATGATCAAATGAGTTTGATTTTGGTTTTCAAACTTATATTTTTCTAAATAAGTTATCTATATATACCAAATGTATTTCAAATACTTGGAAGATTGATTTCAAATGATTTTGCAAAGTTTGAACACAATTCCATAAAATTCGGTCGTCCGAATTTGGTAGCAAAAGTTTGCTACTGTTCTTCCAGAGAAATTCGGAAGAAGATTCGGACGCATGAGAAAAAATTCGGTCGTGCGAATTTTGGTCTTCAGTATGGTCACTGTTCTTCCAGAGAAATTCGGAAGAAGATTCGGACGAAGCAGGAAAAATTGGGTCGACGAAAAATTCGGACGCAGAATTCGGTCGTCCGAATTTCCTGAAAATAGCCGTTAACTAGCCGTTTTATAGCTGTTTCAACTGATTTTCAAATTCTATAAAAGCTATAAACGTGCAATCTTTTGTAAGTTCTGAATCCTTGAAAATTCTAAGCTTTCTAAAGTCTATTACAAACATTTCTCAAGCTCTCTTATGTCTTGTGCATTCAATTGATCAATCCAAAGACATCAAAGTGTGAAGGTGCAACTTTGTGTAAACTCTACCAACAATTGGTAACATCTACACACTCTTCTTTACTTATTCAATTGTATTGATCTACTAGCTCTAGCAAGGTTATCTTGATAACATAAAACCCTTTAGATAAGGGTGATCCTTGAAGTTGTGATTCAAGGTTGTTTGAGATATAAAACCATAGGTTGGTGAGCCTTGTTTGTAAAATTACTAGAAGAGGTTATAAGTGTAAAACCATAGTGTGGTGAACCTCTCTTGTAATCTGTAAACTTGAGCACATAGTAGAGTTATTGAAATCCTTAAGTGTGGACTTAATGTAGTGAAGGTAGATCTTGAGGATCGAACCACTATAAATTGCTTGTGTTCTTCTGTCTACATTTATTATATTGCTGTGCCATAAACTGTTTTTTCTCTTATTCACTTAATCTGCAATAGGCCTACACATTTATAAAGTTTGAATTTGCAATAATTAGCCAAATAACTAATTCACCCCCTCTTAGGCATTTCAATACCAACAACCAGCAATAAGTAAATATCAAATATCACTTTTTCATTACATAAAAAAAAGAATGGTATTTTAATGATAAAACAAAAGTTAAAATATTAAATTTTTAAAAAAAGCATTCAAACTCAAATTTCTCCCCCTATCTCTCCTTCTCACTTTCCTTAGGGTTTTCGATTAGTACATTGAACCTCATGTGCGACAACCAGTTCGGTTCCCGTCCAACACCCCTTTTTGCAGGACGTGCAGGACTGGATATCCACCGTTGGATCAGATTTGACATTTGATCCAACGTATATAAATATTTTTAAATTTTAAAATTTTTGAAAATACATACATGGGGTCGGAAAATATGGTCCGTTGGATCGATATAACCTCTGATCCAACGGACCATATTTGGTTCTTCACGTCCTGCAAAAAGCACGTGAAGGACGGGAACCCAATTGCGGCAACAGCTGAGCTTCGTCACTTTCTCCACACGTTCCCCCACCAGCCCAACCCAACCCATCTCCTCTTTTTTTTTTTTTTTTAGATGATTGCTAATTTTCATCTGAATCTATCACTTAATTAAGATTACGTAGTCGGTAGTACTCTATTACTACGAGATGATGAGATGAACCAAGGTTTTCAATTTTTTTTTAAGATCCTCATTAAAGGATGTAGTAGACATTGAACCAAAAATTAATGGTGTCAAAGTGGGGCTCTAGCCAGTCCATTTGGTCTGTAATATGAACGGGCTTAGATTTAGTTTTCCAAATCCGTTTAAATGATGCCGAAATTGGCCTGCGCCACTTAGCCCATGGACTGGAGCAGGCCAAATATATATATATTTTTACTTTTGTATTAGAAACATTATAAAAATAAAATGTATAGTAATTTTGATGCCAAATTTTCCGACTTTATCATTCTAATCATACCCACAATTAAGGTTAATTGATTTAAAATTTTATTTTAAATATTTTTCTTATATAAATTTATTCATATATGAATGATATATATAATTAATGGTCATTTTTTAAAAACAAAAACACTGGTGATTGGTCAAATATTCTTTTTATCCAAATTATAGATTTATATTTTCATATGTAATAAAGAAAAAAAGAGAGGAAAAATATATATTATAATATTTAATTTAAAAAAAAAAAGAGAAAGAAAGACTAGACCCACGGATTAACCCGTTTAACCTACGAGCCTAGTGCGGGGTTGATATGGGTGGAGATTTCTCAGCTGTCAAAAAATACGCCCGGTTGCTTCATTCAGTCTACGGGCGGCCCGTGATGGGCAAGGCTCGTTTGATAGTACTACAAAAAATATGAAGAAATAATTTTCTTCCAAACTAGTTGTTTTCTTTACAAAAATTAAATAGAGAATACTTGATTGGAGCGTAATTGAAAACGAATGATCCAAGAGTATATCTCTCCGACAATGATAAAAACGAAAGGAATAGAAAGTTTCCAATTTTGTTATTTCATATCTTTTTTAGTGAATTACTCGATATAAAATGTAAAATCCCGAATTCAACTCTTTCGGGATTGAATTCAAATTATCATTATCAATTAGTGAGAATATTGGGTATTCTAATAAATATTTTATATTAAATTAAAAAGATTAACAAAAATGATGAAAGACCACATTTTAAATGCGCTTTTTCGTTTTTCCTCGTCAGAAATGATCAGTTATTCCTGTTGAAAAGACAAAAAAACACCGTTTAACCCTGGTTCATGGGCAAGGACAGACTACCCGTCTTTCGTCTAACCCATATAAAATTCATGAGTTTTTATTGTAAAAGTTTCATAACTGTGTATCCTTTTTTATTTAGAATATTAACTTCTTTTCTCGTTAAGATACTTTTTTTTTACTGAAGTTAAGAAAAAATATCTTTTTACCATTATAAATTTTGAAAAACGTAGTTCTTATTTTTGTATGATTGTCACAATTTCTTGATGAAAATGCCCTTTTTGTTAAATACAAAGGAATAATCATTCTTGTAATTTTTCAATTACAATTTATAAATTTTAAAATTCATTAATTGTTCGCAACTACTCTCTTATTTTATTAAGACTTCTAACAATTTATTAAATATTAATGTTTAAATTATTTACTATCCATTGACTTTAGAATATTAAAAATTATAGATTTTTAAGTGAATTGAACTTGAAATTCATAAGAAAATAAAAAGAATGTAAGAATTCTTATGTCATGATTAGGTAAAGCAAAAGGAGAAATTACAAAAGAAGTATGAAGAACTGTAAAATGAACATTAAAAATAAAAAATTTAAAATTGCTTATGAAATACTTGTAAGCCCTAAGGGCAAATCATGTAATTTAGATTCACGACAAATATTCATGAGAACTAATATGTTTATATTGTGTGATAGGATTTGTGAAGAAAGAAGTTTGAAGTCTAATTGCCTTCAAGAGGAAGAGCAAAGAACAACCTCAGTAAGCTATGAGTCTTTTGAGGTTTATTCAAAGATGAACTCAAGGCATTGAAGACTTGAAGTGTAGAGTAGGTATGATGATAGGTAATATCTATGTGAACTCTACACTTATATGTCTTGGAGTCTATTGAATGCATAAGAGAGCATAAAATTGGTTTCTTAAGTTTAAAAGTTTGTTGAATGAATTCCTAGTAAATATGGTTTTGTGTCCTAAAAGTTTTTAAGTAAACTTTAAATGATCAAATGAGTTTGATTTTAGTTTTCAAACTTATATTTTTCTAAATAAGTTATCTATATATACCAAATGTATTTCAAATACTTGGAAGATTGATTTCAAATGATTTTGCAAAGTTTGAACACAATTCCATAAAATTCGGTCGTCCGAATTTGGTAGCAAAAGTTTGCTCATCGTTTCTTCCGAAGAAATTCGGAAGAAGATTCGGACGCATGAGAAAAAAATTCGGTCGTGCGAATTTTGGTCTTCGATATGGTCATCTGTTCTTCCGAGAGAAATTCGGAAGAAGATTCGGACGAGCGAGGGAAAAAATTGGGTCGACGAAAAAATTCGGACGCAGAATTGGTCAGTCCGAATTTCCTGAAAATAATCAGTTAACTAGCCGTTTTATAAATTTGTTTCAACTGATTTTCAAATTCTATAAAAGCTATAAACGTGCAATCTTTTGTAAGTTCTGAATCCTTGAAAATTCTAAGCTTTCTAAAGTCTATTACAAACATTTCTCAAGCTCTCTTATGTCTTGTGCATTCAATTGATCAATCCAAAGACATCAAAGTGTGAAGGTGCAACTTTGTGTAAACTCTACCAACAATTGGTAACATCTACACACTCTTCTTTACTTATTCAATTGTATTGATCTACTAGCTCTAGCAAGGTTATCTTGATAACATAAAACCCTTTAGATAAGGGTGATCCTTGAAGTTGTGATTCAAGGTTGTTTGAGATATAAAACCATAGGTTGGTGAGCCTTGTTTGTAAAATTACTAGAAGAGGTTATAAGTGTAAAACCATAGTGTGGTGAACCTCTCTTGTAATCTGTAAACTTGAGCACATAGTAGAGTTATTGAAATCCTTAAGTGTGGACTTAATGTAGTGGAGGTAGATCTTGAAGATCGAACCACTATAAATTGCTTGTGTTCTTCTGTCTACATTTATTATATTATTGTGCCATAAACTGTTTTTTCTCTTATTCACTTAATCTGCAATAGGCCTACACATTTATAAAGTTTGAATTTGCAATAATTAGCCAAATACCTAATTCACCCCCTCTTAGGCATTTCAATACCAACAACCAGCAATAAGTAAATATCAAATATCACTTTTTCATTACATAAAAAAAAGAATGGTATTTTAATGATAAAACAAAAGTTAAAATATTAAATTTTTAAAAAAGGCATTCAAACTCAAATTTCTCCCCCTATCTCTCCTTCTCACTTTCCTTAGGGTTTTCGATTAGTACATTGAACCTCATGTGCGACAACCAGTTCGGTTCCCGTCCAACACCCCTTTTTGCAGGACGTGCAGGACTGGATATCCACCGTTGGATCAGATTTGACATTTGATCCAACGTATATAAATATTTTTAAATTTTAAAATTTTTGAAAATACATACATGGGGTCGGAAAATATGGTCCGTTGGATCGATATAACCTCTGATCCAACGGACCATATTTGGTTCTTCACGTCCTGCAAAAAGCACGTGCAGGACGGGAACCCAATTGCGACAACAGCTGAGCTTCTTCTCTTTCTCCACACGTTCCCCACCAACCCAACCCAACCCATCTCCTCTTTTTTTTTTTAGATAATTGCTAATTTTCATCTGAATCTATCACTTAATTAAGATTACGTAGTCGGTAGTACTCTATTACTACGAGATGATGAGATGAACCAAGGTTTTCAATTTTTTTTTAAGATCCTCATTAAAGGATGTAGTAGACATTGAACCAAAAATTAATGGTGTCAAAGTGGGGCTCTAGCCAGTCCATTTGGTCTGTAATATGAACGGGCTTAGATTTAGTTTTCCAAATCCGTTTAAATGATGCCGAAATTGGCCTGCGCCACTTAGCCCATGGACTGGAGCATGCCAAATATATATATTTTTTTACTTTTGTATTAGAAACATTAAAAAAATAAATAGTATAGTAATTTTGATGCCAAATTTTCCGACTTTATCATTCTAATCATACCCACAATTAAGGTTAATTGATTTAAAATTTTATTTTAAATATTTTTCTTATATAAATTTATTCATATATGAATGATATATATAATTAATGGTCATTTTTTAAAAACAAAAACACTGGTGATTGGTTAAATGTTCTTTTTATCCAAATTATAGATTTATATTTTCATATGTAATAAAGAAAAAAAGAGAGGAAAAATATATATTATAATATTTAATTTTAAAAAAAAGAGAAATAAAGATTAGACCCACAGATTAACCCGTTTAACCTACGAGCCTAGTGCGGGGTTGATAATGCCTGGAGATTTCTCAGCCTGTCAAAAAATACGCCCGGTTGCTTCATTCCGTCTACGGGGCGGCCCGTGAAGGGCAAGGCTTGTTTGATAGTACTACAAAAAATGTGAAGAAATAATTTTCTTCCAAACTAGTTGTTTTCTTTACAAAATTAAATAGAGAATACTTGATTGGAGCGTAATTGAAAACGAATGATCCAAGAGTATATCTCTCTGACAATGATAAAAACGAAAGGAATAGAAAGTTTCCAATTTTGGTATTTCATATCCTTTTTAGTGCATTACTGATATAAAATGTAAAATCACGAATTCAACTCTTTCGGATTGAATTCAAATTATCATTATCAATTAGTGAGAATATTGGGTATTCTAAAAAATATTTTATATTAAATTAAAAAGATAAACAAAAATGATGAAAGACCACATTTTAAATGCACTTTTTTGTTTTTCCTCGTCAGAAATGATCAGTTATTCCTGTTGAAAAACACAAATAAACACCGTTTAACCCTGGCTCGTGGGCAAGGACAGACTGCCCATCTTTCGTCTAACCCATATAAAATTCATGAGTTTTTATTGTTAAAGTTTCACAACTTTGTATGCTTTTTATTTAGAATATTAACTTCTTTTCTCATTAAGATACTCTTTTTTTTTTTTTACTGAAGTTCTGAAAAAATATCTTTTTGCCATTATAAATTTTGAAAAAAGTAGTTCTTATTTGCGTATGGTTGTTACAATTTCTTGATGAAAATGCCCCTTTTTGTTAAATACAAAGGAACAATTATTCTTGCAATTTTTCAATTACAGTTTACAAATTTTAAAATTCATTAATTGTTCGCAACTACTCTCTTATTTTACTAAGACTTCTAACAATTTATTAAATATTAATGTTTAAATTATTTACTATTCCATTGACTTTAGAATAATAAAAATTATAGATTTTTTAAGTGAATTGAACTTGAAATTCACAAGAAAATAAAAAGAATGTAAGAATTCTTATGTCATGATTAGGTAAAGCAAAAAGAGAAATTACAAAAGAAATATGAAGAACTGTAAAATGAACATTAAAAATAAAAAATTTAAAATTGCTTATGAAATACCAAAAACGAGCAATAAGTAAATATCAAATATCACTTTTTCATTACATTAAAAAAAGAAAGGTATTTTAATGATAAAACAAAATTAAAGATATTAAATTTTTTTAAAAAAGGATTCAAACTCAAATTTCTCCCCCTATCTCTCCCTCTCACTTTCCTTAGGGTTTTCGATTAGTACATTGAACCTCATGTGCGACAACCAGTTCGGTTCCCGTCCAGCACGTCCTTTTTGCAGGATGTGCAGGACTGGATATCCACCGTTGGATCAGATTTGACATTTGATCCAACGGATATAAATATTTTTAAATTTTAAAATTTTTAAAAATACATACATGGGGTCGGAAAATATGGTCCGTTGGATCGATATAACCTCTGATCCAATGGACCAAATTTGGTTTCTACACGTCCTGCAAAAAGGACGTGCAGGACGGGAATCCAATTGCGACAACAGCTGAGCTTCATCTCTTTCTCCACACGTTCCCCCACCATCCCAACCCATACCCATCTCCTCTTTGTTTTTATTTAGATTATTGCTAATTTTCATCTGAAGCTATCACTTAATTGAGATTACGTAATCGGTAGTACTCTATTACTATGAGATGATGAGATGAACCAAGGTTTTCAATTTTTTTAAGATCCTCGTTAAAGGATGTAGTAGACATTTAACCAAAAATTAATGGTGTCAAAATGGGGCTCTAGCCCACCCATTTGGTCTGTAATATGAACGGGTTTACATTTAGTTTTCTAAATTCGTTTAAATGATGCCGAAATTGGCCTGCGCCATTTAGCCCATGGACTGGAGCAGGCCAAATATATATATTTTTTACTCTTGTATTAGAAACATTATAAAAATAAAATGTATAGTAATTTTGATACCAAATTTTCTGACTTTATCATTCTAATCATACCCACAATTAAGGTTAATTGATTTAAAATTTTATTTTAAATATTTTATTATATAAATTTATTCATATATGAATGATATATATAATTAATGGTCATTTTTTAAAAACAAAAATACTGGTGATTGGTCAAATATTCTTTTAATCCAAATTATAGATTTATATTTTCATATGTAATAAAGAAAAAAAGAGAGGAAAAATATATATTATAATATTTAATTTTAAAAAAAGAGAAAGAAAGATTAGACCCACGGATTAACCCGTTTAACCTACGAGCCTTGTGCCGGTTGATATGGGCTGGAGATTTCTCAGCCTGTCAAAAAATACGCCAGGTTTCTTCATTCCGTCTATGGGGCGGCCCGTGATGGGCAAGACTCGTTTGATAGTACTACAAAAAATGTGAATAAATAATTTTCTTCCAAACTAGTTGTTTTCTTTACAAAATTAAATAGAGAATACTTGATTGGAGCATAAGTGAAAACGAATGATCCAAGAATATATCTCTCTGACAATGAACAAAACGAAAAGAATAGAAAGTTTCCAATTTCGGTATTTCATATCTTTTTAAGTGCATTACTGATATAAAATATAAAATCACGAATTCAACTCTTTCGGATTGAATTCAAATTATCATTATCAATTAGTGAGAATATTGGGTATTCTAAAAAATATTTTATATTAAATCAAAAAGATAAACAAAAATGATGAAAGTCCACATTTTAAATGCGCTTTTTTGTTTTTCCTCGTCAGAAAAGATCAGTTATTCCTGTTGAAAAACACAAATAAACACCGTTTAACCCTGGCTCGTGGGCAAGGACAGGCTGCCCATCTTTCGTCTAACCCATATAAAATTCATGAGTTTTTATTGTTAAAGTTTCACAACTTTGTATGCTTTTTATTTAGAATATTAACTTCTTTTCTCATTAAGATACTCTTTTTTTTTTACTGAAGTTATGAAAAAATATCTTTTTGCCATTATAAATTTTGAAAAAAAGTAGTTCTTATTTGCGTATGATTGTTATAATTTTTTGATGAAAATGCCCCTTGAAAGACCTAAGAGGGGGGGTGAATTAGGTCTTTGGCTAATTATCGAAATCTTTTCACCTTTTTGCAAATCCTTTGTCTTAATAAAAGCTCTTCTTTAAATTCACAAACTTCAAGTTATATGTGATTTGATGATTAATACAAGATTATCAAACTATAAGACCATAATCAATCAATCAACAACTAAGCATAAATAATAATCACAAGTACGTAAACAAGTAAAGCAATAAGAAAATGAACATACGATTTATAGTGGTTCGATCTCTCCAAGATCTACATCCACTACCTTGAGTCCACACTCAAGGATTTCAACCAATCCACTATATGCTCAAATTCAATAATTACATAAGAGGCTCACCACACAATGGTTTTACACTCACAACCTCTTTTAGTAATTATACAAACAAGGTTCACCCTTCCACAAGGGTTTTATATCCAAAGACAACCTAAAGACTAATCTAATCAAAGGCTCACCCACACAATGGGTTTTACACCACAACCTTGATTAATCTAGTCTATGGCTCACCCTAACACAAAAGGGTTTTATGTCTAAAGATAACCTTGCAATGAGCTAGTAGAAAAACAGAATTAAATGAGGAATAAATGAGTTTGAATATTACCAACGCTTCTTGGTAGATAAATACAATTGCTAGCACCACTTCACCTTTGCCTTTGGAATCTTGAATGTACACCTTTGAGCACAAGGCAATTTGAGAGCTTTTCAATTTGATTTGATGTAAAATAAGTTAGAGCATGTAAGATTTGTTAAGTTCAAAGTTCTACCAAAAAATCTGGAGTTTATGGCTTTTATAGAATTCAAAAATCAGTTCAAACGGCTATACAACGGCTAGTAACGGCTAGTTTCAGAAAATTCGGATGACCGAATTCTGCATCCGAAATTTTCGCTTCAAAATTCGGACGACCGAATTTTTTGCATGCGTCCGAATCTTCTTCCGAATTTCTCTAGAAGAACAGTAGCAAACTTTTGCTACAAAATTCGGACGACCGAATTTTTGGACTGCGTCCGAATCTTCTTCCGAATTTTTCAAACTTTGTCAAAACATGTTCAAATCAATTCTAACAAGTTGGAAAACCTTCTAGCCTAAAAGATAAGTCATTAAAGACCTTTTAAGTGCAAAAACCATTTATGAAAACTTGATAATTTAGGTAAGTTCAAAACCATTGAAACCATTAAAATCAAGTTTTGTGCTCTCAATTGCAACTCATAGATTCCAAGACTTAAGAGTGTAGGGTTTACAATATTTACCTATTAACCACATGTCACCTACACTTCATGTCTTCAAAGCCTTCATTAATCTTGAACAAACTCTTCAATCTTTAATCACTTTGACATATTTGAGTTGTTCATGCATTGCTAGCTCCAAGGCAATGAGACTTCATACTTCTTAATCCAACAATCCTATCACAACATACAAGCATATTAGTCCTCATCAATATTTGTCATTAATCAAAACTACATGATTTGCCCTTAGGGCTAACAATCTCCCCCTTTTTGATGATGACAAACTTTGATGCAAAATGTGATGGATTTAAACAATGTAGTATAAAGAAGTAATGATGTCAATGATAGAAGATAACCAATTTAGCACATTGACATACAAAAGGCTCAATATGAGCCTATGACCCAACCAACCTCCATTTGCCTCCTTCCTTCCAACTACATATAGAAGATATAGCATTTAAAGTATTTAGAAAACTTCTAAGAGAGGTTTTAAAGGTCAGAAAAGATTAACATTACTCCCCCTTAGATTGTGCTCATTTTTCAACAAGTTTGGACTTGAGATGCTATGCATCCGAATTTTGACATATCAAGTCCGAATTGTAAAATAAGTGAAATGAAAGCTTCAATTTTTGAAAATAAGCTTTCCTAAGGTTGTTCAAACATAGTGGAAGAGATTAAAACAAGTTTGAATCAATTTGAACAACAATAGAGCACATTTTGGCAACAAAATATGGATGCATCCGAATTTCGAACATGCATCCGAATTTTTTAAACCTTGCATCCGAATTTTTTTGATTTTAAGTCCAAACTGCAATAAATTCAATATAATGAATGTTTGAAGTGAAATAAAGTGTTCCTAAGGTTGTTCAAACATAATGAAAGAGATTAAAACATATTTGGATCAATTTGAACAACAAAAGAGCACATTTTGACAACACAATATGGATGCATCCGAATTTTAGAACATGCATCCGAATTTTTAAACTTCATGCATCCGAATTTTGACATTCCAAGTCCAAATTGCAATAAACTCAATATAATGAAAGTTTAATGTGAAATAAATCTTTCCAAAGGTTGTTCAAACATAATGGAAGAGAATAAAACATATTTGAATCAATTTGAACAACAAAGAAGCACTTTTTGGCAACAAATATGCATGCATCCGAATTTCAAAACATGCATCCGAATTTTTGGTCCGCATCCGAATTTCAAGTCCAAATTTTTGGAAACAAGTTGAAAAAGGTGATTTTGCATTTTCAAATGAACTATAGAAGTACTCAAATATGTATAGCTACAATAGCACTCAGTTTATCTTTGCAAAACTACAAAGCTCATGTATTTAATTGTTTTCATGATGTAATGTAAAGTCATAGGTCAAGTCAAGAACCAAGTTCAAGATTTCAATCTCAACTTAACCATATTCCAAAATCTAAGAAAACAACTAAAACCTCACATATTATAACACTTTCAATTTAAATTCAAATGCAGAAATGCAGCCAAATATTTTCACATTACTCATTACATATTGCACATCAACATATACACATGACACACAACACATTTACAGCAAGCACATAGCACAATTTGTAGTCATTCTTTCTCCCCCTTGATATATGCATGGATTTTCATAAAATTCACACATTTTTCTTCATGCTTGAGGAATTCCACTGCTATTTCTCATTTTCACACATTTTGTCATCACATTTCTTCTCCCCCTTTTGTCATCAATCAAAGATGGGGTTAATAAAAGTGAGACTGCATGTATCACATATAAGCAGTATATGGACTAAACCTCATTTGGCAATTTAGTAATATATTAGCCAATTCTCATAAAACCGTATATTGGCAATATTCAGCAATTCTCTAGTCAAATAATTATTATCCTAATAGCAATAAGCATTATGTAGTATCTTCAATAATAATACAATAAGCAATATATTATCAACTTCTTCTCCCCTTTTTTAGTAGCAATTAAACTTGGGGTGAGTGTATTTGGACAACAAAAGTGAAAAAGAAGCTCTTATCACAACGATTTCACATATTGAGCTTCAAAACATTATAAAGACTAAAAAGGCACAAGTAAATTTCAATGTTAAAGCATAACGTGTGCATCAAGGAATAAACTAAAATAAGCATCAAAATAGAGTTTAGGGATAGAAAGGCTTAGTCTTGGATGCGACTTCATGGTCTTCACTTCCAAATTTGTTTATTATGATGGCCATGTCTCCCTTGAGCTCTATATGATGGGGTCCTTCATTTGTTGTGCTTTGGAAAGTTACCAATTGAGAGGATCTTTGGATCTTCTTCCTTTGAACCACATTTTCCTCCTCCATTGGCTGAAGGAAATTGGTGATGGATTTGTGATTTTACTTTGTTAAACTCCCTTCACCTCCTTCTTCTTGCTTGTTCTATTGAACTTTACCCCTTTGTTCTTCATTCTCATGCTCTTCTTTTTATTGGGATGCTTCATTGCCTTTTCCTTAATCTTTTGTATTCTTATTGCTGCCATCTCCACTCATATTATCTTCTTGATCTTCTTCATTTTCCTCTTTACTTGTCCCTCTTTCTCATCTTCTTTCTTTTCTTCTTCTTTGGATTTATAGGAACTTGCATCATTTAAAACCACTTGAGAAATCTTTCTCAAGTCTTCTTCCATACTCTTGACTCTAGCTTATAAACCATCAAATTTGCCAAGAATTATCAGAGCAAAAAGACTTGAAGAATGTGTCCATCTTCTTCATTTCCTCTATATGGTTGTCCAATATTTCTTGAAACACCTTGGCAACTATGGTATCACCTTTTAGTGAGATTTTCATCTTCAACTTCTTTTCCTTCAATAGAGAGTACCTCTTCAAATAGTCTTCTTTTGTGGAAGGTTGCTCCCACTCACTAGATGAGTCATCCCTCATTTTAGGTTTCCTTTCTCCAGACAAGGATTTCCCTTTTTTATCCTCTTCTTCTTGTTCATTTTCTTCTTCCTTCTCTTCATTATCACTAACATCTCTTCTATCACCCCTTAGAGGAGTTTCTCTTCTAGTCCTTCATACATTATCATCATCAAGTGTCCAAGGAATTCCCTTTAGTGAGTTGTTGGTGTAGACTTCTTCACTCTTTATTGGTAGAGCGCTAGAAGACAATTGCACTTGGAGATACTTGAAAATTCTGTTAATAACCTTGTGGCTTGGATTTGTCTTATGGTTCCTTTTGTCCAATCATCAAATTCAATAGCAGCCTCCATTGTGACAAATCTATCTAGGCATGACATGCTTTGAGGAACATAAACCTTCTTTGGTTCATTGATCACTGGTCCTCCTTCTCTTTCTTTTGCTTTTCCCTTTCCTTTTCCCATGCTAGGCTTCTTTGTCCTCACTTGGAGCTACAACACTTGAATACACTCATTAGTTATTGAATTTTGAAATTTGTAAGCTTCTTCTAAGATTGGTTAACCTTTCTTCGGCTAATGGCATAGTAAGAATATCATTAATTTGTTCATTAGTGCAAATATGCTTTAAACAAATATTACCCTTAGTAGAATGATCTCTAATGAGATGAAGTTTGATCTCTATATGCTTTGTCCTAGTTTGTTGAATAATATGATTGTCAAATTTGTTGCATTAGTATTATCACATAACATAGCCACATATTTGAAACATAGATCATAATCACTTAGAGTATCAATAAGGTAATAGTGAATGTTTTTAATAACAATCAAATGAAACTCTTTATGACAAGATGAAATCTAGCACACAAACACATTGCAAGCATAATATTGGCTCTACTTGCAGTCAAATAGAGTTGATTACTCCTATGAAACCTTTTTATTCTTGTCATGCATAGTTGATAAACTTATGAAAGTGCTTATACCTTAACATGATTCATGAAAGTGCCATTCTTGGTTTGCTTGATTTGTAGGCCAAGAAAGAAATTGAGTTTTCCTATCATGCTCATTTCTAATTTACTTTGCATCAACTTGGAAAACACATCACAAAGTGAAGTATTAGAAGCACCAAAAGTTGTATCATATATTTGGACAAGTTATAGATCATTGTTGCATGAGGAATTTATAAAGAGGGTAGTTTCGGTTTTCTTTTTGAAAATCCTTTTGAAAGATGGAAACTACTCAATCTTTCACACTAAATTTTAGGAGCTGGTTTTAAACCATTCAAAACTTAGGAAAGTTTGAAAATATGGTTAGGAAACTTTTCATGAGCAAAACCGGGTGATTGTTCCATATAAACCACTTCCTCAATAGAACCATTTAGAAAAGCACTTTTGACATTCATTTGAAATAACTTAAAGCAAGTACAAGTCAAAAGCATTCTTATGGACTCAAGTCTAGCATTCGGAACAAAGGTTTCATATCATAATCAATTTTCTCTTCTTGATTGAATCCTTAGGCAACAAGTCTAACCTTGTTTCTAACAACTTCTCCGGATTCAATAAGTTTATTTCTATAAACCATTTAGTTCCAATAATAGAATGATCATGAGATTTAGGAATATCCAAAATATTGTAGCTTTCAAATTTATTTAATTCCTCTTGCGTAGCAATAATCCAAAAATCATCACACAAGGCATCATCAATACTTTTAGGCTCATATGCGATAAAAGAATAAAGTTATTGATAAAGTACCGCCTTATTTTTACTCCTTGGGAGATATCACCAATGATTTGCTCCTTAGGGTGGCCTCCTGGATATCTTAAGTTCTTTGAGAGCTTTTGGTCACCACTAGGTTGTTCATCTTGTTCTTGCTTAATCATCTTTTCCTCATTGGTATGATCCTCCAAAGTTGGTGCTTGAAGATGGATTTGATAGTCATTCATAGATGTACCTACATCATCTTCATCTTTTCTTTCCCAAGTAAATGTAAGATTCATCAAAATAAACATGAATGATTTCCTCATCATATAAGGTTCTTTTCATTATAAACTCTATAGGCCTTTTGTTAGAAGAATAGTTCGGAGATATGCTTATACCCGGCTTTCTATTAAATTTAAGTAAGTTATCACAAATATCCAAAGTAAAACATTTATAACCAAACACTTTAAAATATGCAATTTGAGGCATTCTATAAAAGAGAATTCAAAAGATGTTTTTTCTTCAAAATGATCTTAAAAAGAATCCTATTTATCATAGCATGTGGTGTTTATGGCTTTGGCCCAAAAAATATTTTTGAAGAAGAATCTTCACAAAGCATAGACATAACCAATTTTTGCAAAGTTCAAGTTTTCCTTTCAATAACACCATTTTGTTGTGGGGGTTTTTGCAATTGAAACAATTATATGAAATTCAATTTTCAAAGCAAATTTTGTAAAGACTTGGTTGCAAAATTCTCCCATTGTCACTTCTAATGAAAATCAATTTGCACTTAAGGGAGGTTTGAATATTTTTTGAATAGTTTTAAAATCTTATGAAACACTTTATCTTTGTGAGCAAAGAATAATACTAAAGTGAATATTGAGAAATCATCAACTACTAGTAATGCATACTTTAAGTCCTCAATACTAGAGTTCCTCATAAGTCCAAATCAATTTATATGAACAAGCTCAAGATGTTTTGAGGTCGAAAAACATTTTCATGGGTTTGAAATATTCTTTTGCTTGTTTTCCCTATTGACAAGTATCTCAAAGATAATTTTTCTCAACACATATTTTTTAGCAATCCTCCAACTAGATCTTGAGAGAAAAAATTTGTTCAACAAATCCATGCTTACGTGTCCTAATTTTCTATGCCAAGAGAATCCATCATTATCATAAGCTACAAGACATTCAAGCTTATCAAGATAAAACACATAATAAAACATTTTGCAAGTAATTGATCAAAATCACAAAATGTCATATTGTCAGACAAGTTCAACGTCCGAACTTATGGTCTACATCCAAACTTCAAGTCCGAACATTTTGTGAAGTTTCATAAAGATGTTTTTGTCCAAGCAAATGCATAGATATTCAATCATAGCTAATTTAATCATTTTATCATGACATATAATCAATTTTAAGAACATATCAACCATGAATTCAATTCCACATCATCAATGTTACATAATCAACTTCATAAAAGCAATTGACAAGTTATGGTTGGCAAAATTTCAAAGCTAAACAAAAAGGATTCTCAACTGAAATTTTACATGTTGGCATTTAACTTATTATTCATTGTCACACAATTGACTAATGCTAAGCAAGTTACAGTTCAAATCAGCAATAAGCAACATTTGTTTAAAGAGAGGAACATTTACCAACATTGGTTACTCCAAGAATTCTTCCATTCTTCTTGTTTCAAAAACAAATCCTTCATCGGTTGCTTTGACCTTGATTATGAATGAGATGTTGTCTGTTATTCTTTAAGCCAACATCATCAATGTACCGCTTAGTGGTGCTTGAGTTTGAATTAAAGTGTACCTGCAATAAAGGAGAGGAAGTATCCTTTGGTACCCATACTTTCTTGGGTCCGTGAGGGTTAGGAATAATTCCCTTAACTCTCCAAATGGTTTTTACACCATTCTCTACTTTTCTTTTAACATAGCATTTGGTGACTTTATGTCCATGTTTTTCCACAATAAGTACAACAAGTATGATGCATGGAAGTAGAAGTAGCTCTAACAAAGAAGTTGTTATATTTAGGCACATTATTTACATAATTATAACCAAGACCATTTTTGACGAGGAGGAGATCTTTGAGCTCCAAAAATTTTATCAAGATTGTCCCTTCCTTTTGTAAATTTTTCTATACATAATGTAAGTTCATTAACCTTCTTTTTCAAAGTCTCATGATCAACAAGCATTCTTTCAAGAGACAAAATCTTTTCACAAAGAATCTTATTTTCAAGGGACATGTTTTTGTAAAGAGACATTTAAAACTTCCCTTTCAATATTCAAGCATTCAATAGAATCAAGAAGCTTTTTATTTTCACAAAATAATTTTGAATTCTCATTCAATAAATCATTAATTTTGATTTTCATTTCCTTATTCCTTTTTGAAGCCTTTTTTAATTCTTCATACATTTCAACAAGTAGTTCACTAGGATCATCTACATCATCAACATCATCATCACTATAAGTAGAGGTAGAAGGAGTGGATTGTACCTCATCATTTATTGCCATAAAGCATACATCGACTCTTTCTTCTTCATGAGTGGCTTGAAGTAGTTTCCACATATCATGAGCGGTGTCGCATTCACTCACACGATTGTACACATTCATTTCCAATGCACAACTCAAGATATTCATGGCTTGGTAATTCAATGTCATCTTCTTCGAGTCACCCTCATCAAATTCGTCCATAGACTTTGGTTCCCTTGTAATTCCATCAACTTTTATTCTCATAGGCACATAGGGACCTTTCTCAATGATACTCCACAAATCAAAGTTAATAGAACAAATAAAAATTCTAATTCTAGATTTCCAAAATGTAAAATTAGAACCATCAAACAAAGGAGGTTTATTTGTAGAGGAACCTTCCATATAAGGCAAATTTGATAAACTAGCCATAGAATCTTTACTTCTAGGTTGTTAGACCTTAACAAGAAGACCTTGCTCTGATACCAATTGAAAGACCTAAGAGGGGGGGTGAATTAGGTCTTTGGCTAATTATCGAAATCTTTTCACCTTTTTGCAAATCCTTTGTCTTAATAAAAGCTCTTCTTTAAATTCACAAACTTCAAGTTATATGTGATTTGATGATTAATACAAGATTATCAAACTATAAGACCATAATCAATCAATCAACAACTAAGCATAAATAATAATCACAAGTACGTAAACAAGTAAAGCAATAAGAAAATGAACATACGATTTATAGTGGTTCGATCTCTCCAAGATCTACATCCACTACCTTGAGTCCACACTCAAGGATTTCAACCAATCCACTATATGCTCAAATTCAATAATTACATAAGAGGCTCACCACACAATGGTTTTACACTCACAACCTCTTTTAGTAATTATACAAACAAGGTTCACCCTTCCACAAGGGTTTTATATCCAAAGACAACCTAAAGACTAATCTAATCAAAGGCTCACCCACACAATGGGTTTTACACCACAACCTTGATTAATCTAGTCTATGGCTCACCCTAACACAAAAGGGTTTTATGTCTAAAGATAACCTTGCAATGAGCTAGTAGAAAAAACAGAATTAAATGAGGAATAAATGAGTTTGAATATTACCAACGCTTCTTGGTAGATAAATACAATTGCTAGCACCACTTCACCTTTGCCTTTGGAATCTTGAATGTACACCTTTGAGCACAAGGCAATTTGAGAGCTTTTCAATTTGATTTGATGTAAAATAAGTTAGAGCATGTAAGATTTGTTAAGTTCAAAGTTCTACCAAAAAAATCTGGAGTTTATGGCTTTTATAGAATTCAAAAATCAGTTCAAACGGCTATACAACGGCTAGTAATCGGCTAGTTTGGAAAAATTCGGATGACCGAGTTCGCATCTGAATTTTTACGCTTCAAAATTCGGACGACCGAATTTTTTGCATGCGTCCGAATCTTCTTCCGAATTTCTCTAGAAGAACAGATAGCAAACTTTTGCTACAAAATTCGGACGACCGAATTTTTTGGATCTGCGTCCGAATCTTCTTCGAATTTTTCAAACTTTGTCAAAACATGTTCAAATCAATTCTAACAAGTTGGAAAACCTTCTAGCCTAAAAAGATAAGTCATTAAAGACCTTTTAAGTGCAAAAACCATTTATGAAAACTTGATAATTTAGGTAAGTTCAAAACCATTGAAACCATTAAAATCAAGTTTTGTGCTCTCAATTGCAACTCATAGATTCCAAGACTTAAGAGTGTAGGGTTTACAATATTTACCTATTAACCACATGTCACCTACATTTCATGTCTTCAAAGCCTTCATTAATCTTGAACAAACTCTTCAATCTTTAATCACTTTGACATATTTGAGTTGTTCATGCATTGCTAGCTCCAAGGCAATGAGACTTCATACTTCTTAATCCAACAATCCTATCACAACATACAAGCATATTAGTCCTCATCAATATTTGTCATTAATCAAAACTACATGATTTGCCCTTAGGGCTAACACCCCTTTTTGTTAAATACAAAGGAACAATTATTCTTGCAATTTTTCAATTACAGTTTACAAATTTTAAAATTCATTAATAGTTCGCAACAACTCTCTTATTTTACGAACACTTCTAACAATTTATTAAATATTAATGTTTAAATTATTTACTATTCCATTGACTTTAGAATAAGAAAAATTATAGATTTTTTAAGTGAATTGAACTTGAAATTCACAAGAAAATAAAAAGAATGTAAGAATTCTTATGTCATGATTAGGTAAAGCAAAAGGAGAAATTACAAAAGAAGTAGAAGAACTGTAAAATGAACATTGAAATATAAAATTTAACATTGCTTATGAAATACCAACAACTAGCAATAAATAAAAATCAAATATCACTTTTTCATTACATAAAAAAAAAGAAAGGTATTTTAATGATAAAACAAAAGTTAAGATATTAAATTTTTTAAAAAAGCATACAAATAAGATACTTGATAAAAATTCTAAAATTCAAACTCAAAATTCTCCCCCTATCTCTCCCTCTCTCTTTCCTTAGGTTTTTCGATTAGTACATTGAACCTCATATGTGATAACCTGTTCTGTTCTCGTCCTGCACGTCCTTTTTGTGGGACGTGCAGGACTGGATATCCACCGTTGGATCAGATTTGACATATGATCCAAAGGATAAAAATATTTTTAAATTTTTAAAATTTTGATAATACATACATAGGGTAAGAAAATATGGTCCGTTGGATTGATATCAACTCTGATTCAACGGACCATATTTGGTGGGAACCCAATTGCGACAACAACTGAGCTTCGTCTCTTTCTTCACACATTCCCCCACCAGCCCAACCCATACCCATCTCCTCTTCGTTTTTATTTAGATGATTGCTAATTTTCATCTGAATCTATTACTTAATTGAGATTACATAGTCGGTACTACTCTATTACTACGAGATGATGAGATGAACCAAGGTTTTCAATTTTTTTTAAGATCCTCATTAAAGGATGTAGTAGACATTGAACAAAAAATTAATGGTGTCAAAATGGGGCTCCAGCCAGCCCATTTGGTCTGTAATATGAACGGGCTTAGATTTAGTTTTCTAAATCCGTTTAAATGCTGTCGAAATTGGCCTGCGCCATTTATCCCATGGACTGGAGCATGCCAAATATATATTTTTTTACTTTTGTATTAGAAAAATTATAAAAATAAAATGTATAGTAATTTTGATACCAAATTTTCTGACTTTATCATTCTAATCATACCCACAATTAAGGTTAATTGATTTAAAATTTTATTTTAAATATTTTTCTTATATAAATTTATTCATATATGAATGATATATATAATTAATGGTCATTTTTTAAAAACAAAAACACTGGTGATTGATCAAATATTCTTTTTATCCAAATTATAGATTTGTATTTTCATATGTAATAAAGAAAAAAAGAGAGGAAAAATATATATTATAATATTTAATTTTAAAAAAAAGAGAAAGAAAGATTAGACCCACGGATTAACCCGTTTAACCTACGAGCCTAGTGCGGGTTGATATGGGCTGGAGATTTCTCAGTCTGTCAAAAAATATGCCAGGTTGCTTCATTCTGTCTACGGGGCGGCCCGTGATGGGCAAAGCTCGTTTGATAGTACTACAAAAAATGTGAAGAAATAATTTTCTTCCAAACAAGTTATTTTCTTTACAAAATTAAATAGAGAATACTTGATTGGAGCGTAACTGAAAACGAATGATCCAAGAGTATATCTCTCTGACAATGATAAAAACGAAAGGAATAGAAAGTTTCCAATTTCGGTATTTCATATCTTTTTAATGTAAAGTAAGTGCATTAAAAAGATAAACAAAAATGATGGAAGACCACATTTTAAATGCGTTTTATTGTTTTTCCTCTCCAGAAATGATCAGCTACTCCTGTTGAAAAACACAAATATACACCGTTTAACCCCGGCTCGTGGGCAAGGACAGACTGTCCATCTTTCGTCTAACCCATATAAAATTCATGAGTTTTTATTGTTAAAGTTTCATAACTTTGTATGCTTTTTTATTTAGAATATTAACTTCTTTTCTCGTTAAGATACTCTTTTTTTTTACTGAAGTTATGAAAAAATATCTTTTTGCCATTATAAATTTTGAAAAAAGTAGTTCTTATTTGCGTATGATTGTTACAATTTCTCGATGAAAATGCCCCTTTTTGTTAAATACAAAGGAACAATTATTCTTGCAATTTTTCAATTACAGTTTACAAATTTTAAAATTCATTAATTGTTCGCAACTACTCTCTTATTTTACTAAGACTTCTAACAATTTATTAAATATTAATGTTTAAATTATTTACTATTCCATTGACTTTAGAATAATAAAAATTATAGATTTTTTAAGTAAAATGAACTGGAAATTCACAAGAAAATAAAAAAAATGTAAGAATTCTTATGTCATGATTAGGTAAAGCAAAAAGAGAAATTACAAAAGAAGTATGAAGAACTGTAAAATGAATATTTAAAATAAAAAATTTAAAATTACTTATGAAATACCAACAACTTGGAATAAATAAAAATCAAATATCACGTTTTCATTACATAAAAAAAGAAAGGTATTTTAATGATAAAACAAAAGTTATGATATTAAATTTAAAAAAAAGTATACAAATAAGATACTTGATAAAAATTCAAAAATTCAAACTCAAAATTCTCCCCCTATCTCTCCCTCTCTCTTTCCTTATGGTTTTCGATTAGTACATTGAACCCCAATGAACCCCATATGCGACAACCAACGGATAAAAAATATTTGTAAATTTTTAAATTTTTAAAAATACATATATGAGGTTAAAAAATATGATTTGTTGGATCGATTTCAATCTGATTCAACAAACCATATTTAGTTATGTACATCTTGCAAAAAAGACGTGCAGGGAACTAAATTGCGACATCAGTTGAGCTTCGTCTTTTTTCTCCTAACGTTCCTCCACCAGCCCAACCCATACCCATCTCCACTTCGTTTTTATTAATATGATTGCTAATTTTCATCTGAATCTATCACTTAACTGAGTTCCTTTCTCCTTCTCGATTGCGCTTTCATAATTACTGAAAATCTGTGGATGATTTCATATTCCTGCATCATAAACAGTGCACCCTTCTATCTCTTCTGCAACTTTAGGGCTTCATTTTCCAACCACTACAGGGGTGTAGTTTTGATTTTCTCTTGGGTTTCTTTACTTACCGGTAAAAAATTTGCTCTGATAAAATAGTCTTGCTAGGTTTCTAGACATGTTGATTATGCAGAAGTGGTCATTTCGCAAAATCCAGTAAGTCTTTCTGTTTGGTTCGAGTCTTTCTTCGCCATTTTTTCAGGATTCTCCCACTTTGACTGAGATGGGTCCTTCGTGCAAACGAAAAACAAGAAGCACAAGAAAATCAAGAACACCCATCTGCAAGAAGCGAGCAAAAAGCGAAGAAACTCCGGCGGCAGTACTGACGATGCCCAGCTCTTCGCTGGTTAAAAGCTCCGGTACTCCGTTGAAGATTGATGGCCTGGATTTTGAAGTGATCGACGGCTCCTGCGCCACTCCGAAGGCGGAAAAGTTTCGGATACCGGAGATAAAAACGTGCCCGCCTGCCCCAAAGAAAAGAAGGATTCTTTCGAATTGCTCGTTGCGAAGAAGTCCCATTGCCTTCTTTGCCCCACCGGATTTAGAGCTCTTCTTCTTCGTTGCACTTCGAGATATATCAACTTGAAGAATATGCTACCATGTTCGGCCATGTAGATTAGGATCAAGTTTGAGTTCTCGACATTAGTTTGGAATGATGACCTTTTTTTCATCAGGATGCTGGTACAGTGTGAGAATTTGTGTTTCCGGGTGATCTTAGAAGAAGCTATTTTAGCCTCTTCTTGCTTGTGTTTATTTTAAGTTTGTTATGTGTTTTCTTTCGGGTATACTAATTAGATAACTTTCAGATGGTTTCTGATCAGTTCTCGTTCCTTGGTTGTTGATGTATCTCCATCATTCTGAGTTATGGGTCAGGCTGTTTAGCTGGTTTTATGAAGTTCAGTTTGCTCTAGCTTTTTTCCGCTGATGGATCAATTTTTAGTTCATAAAAGCTATGAGGTTTTTCATTTTTCCTGTTTAAACTTAAAATCTTCTATCTTCACTTAATCAAGATATGTTATGATATACCAAACTCATGAGTATGAGACATCACAAAGTGATTCTGGGGTTCATCTGTCTGTCTGTAAGGACAGTTCAATATCAAAATGGTCTATTCTGGGGTAGGCACCCAAAGATTTTTGCTCCATAGATTATTGTGACGGGTACTCTGGTAGGGACAAACGTTCCTATCTTAAAGTTATGCACTTTGCAAACTGTAAGATTTTTACTTCATAGATTATTGTCAGACACATCTGGTTTGTAGTGGTAAAAGGCTTCTAAAAAGGGCTATTCTGAGTTTTCCACTTTAAGACGGATGGATTGGAATGAGGATAAAAGATGTCATTGCTGGAGAGCAATCTTACAGGATGCAAAATGAAGTGCTTCAATTGATCTCTTCATTAATTCCTGACATTAGAAGACAACTTTTGAGTGGAATCAGAAAGAAAAGAAAAGGAAAAATGCTAGGCCGAAAGGTATACGAATCTTTTAATATCAGTACATTATTTATTGTACTAATTAAATTATTTAACGTAAAATTATTCATTAATCTACTAGACAATACAGAAAAAATACAGTAGAAAGATCTGGGGTCCGTCCATTGAGGGTGAGAGCTAAGTCCCTTTTCTTACTGTGTGGGAACAAAAGTACTGTTTGGTGTAGTCTTTCTTTTCTGTACACGCATTGAAAGGTGAGGGATGATTGTGATTTGTGTCAGATTGTGGGCATCTTAGTGTCTATGTTTAGCCAAACATTATACAAGGGAATCCAATGAAACGGCTCTCGTGCGGATTAGATATCATCATTCTTTCATTTTTTAAGAATCTCAAGGGACGTTTCATCATTTTTACATTCTTTCGGATCCTTTGGGGTAGGTGATCATGAAGAATTCTTGTGGATATTCTCTGAATTATTGTTGTAAGTATTCACCCTTTGCTTGATACATGTGAATTACTAGTATATTCTTTCGTGAGAATGCTAAGGGGGGAAATAAAATATTTTGGTCATTTACCAATTTTATTCTTGAAAGATTAAAACTTTCCTGTTCAGTTAGAGTTAAATGTCACATAATCAATTGAGTTAGAGATGTATTCTCATTAATTTTTTATTTAAAAAATTGAGTTAGAAACATAATTTAGATATTTCTTATTAATTTATTATACAATGTATTTCTGATTGTTATCTAGGTTAGATATATTCAGATATTTGAGATTCCTTGAGCTGGAAAACTGTTTTACGCATGAGATCATGCGCGATGCATGTCTTGTAACCCGCCTAAATGAGTAAAGGAAAAATTGTGAGATAGACAGGATTCTTATAGCCATTTTGTCCTGCAGTCTGCAAGATTGAGTTGAATTCTTGAAGCACATAGTTTTATCTCCAAGAAATACGTCCCATGTAACAATCTCGGTTCAAGAATTATGTGTAAACAAGTTTGAACTTGTAAACTACTTTGCAAAAATAACAGCCCCGAATAACAGAACGCTACTGGTTCTGTTGAGGATAATACATTGTGCAATTGAATTTTTAGGTTCATAAATTATGAATTAGACACTCCACAGCTTAATATATTAAGAACAGTTTCCATCCATTTCACCTAATAAGGAACACTAGTTTTACAACCAACTTGAGACCAACAACTTCCACCTTGGTGATTCGCTATTTGTTGCTACCATATATTATTACTGTAGCATCGGTGATTGCAAGGTTTAGTTAGAAAAATAGAAAAAATAGTTGCTTTCATCAACAGAACAAAAAGATACTCCGTTTAAGGATTCTACTCAAGAAGAGGAGAATCACAAGAATGTTGTTCATCACTTTTCTTTTACCTCCAAATTTAGCAATTCAAGAATCAGTTGTTTGCTGATTCTTGATGCTTTTTCTTGCAACAAATTATTTAGTTTGCAAGGATAGATCACATAACAAGCCCCCAACTAATTTACCAATTAAAAATAAAAAGATAAAAACCAAGTCCCAGCTAAACAATTTTCTTAATTATAAATTGTAAAACTCAGAGGTGATCAGATAAATCTTCTTTATGCCTATTTCTTGTTTTGTCTTTGATTTATTTCTTCATCAACAATGAAAATTCAAGACAAACTTCCAATGCATAAGTGCTAACAAAATTTTCCATCATCGTGCTAAAAAGAAACAATTTCAGGAACTAAAATGGCTCTCCATCATACAGCCACTATTTAAAGTCCCAAAGCCAAAATAGCAATGTTTTTTCTTTTTACCCTCTTCCATGCACATATAGCTCATTAGGAGATGGACAATCATTGCCTTCCTATGCATGATGAGATCAAATAAAGCCATACACTAGTGGCTAAAGCTTTTGCTTTCCATATTTTATCTGCAAAAAGCTTGAAGGAATAAATTATTGCAGACAGAATATGTAACATACAGTTGCATTGAGTAGAAACCTCTCTTATGGAATGATTACTCTTTATAATTTTAACGATGTTGTGGACCATTCTTTGTTGGACATTGTTATTCTAATGCATCTGGAAACTAAGATTGATAGATCAGTGGATACACTGCTACAGTACTCATACTAACCTTACTTTTTATAGCAATAAAGATAAAATAAGAGAAACAATGAAGCATAAAATGGTAAATTAAATTAGTATAATTTTTTATTTTTCCCTTTCCTGCCCTTTGTCTCATCTTCCCTCCTCTTTCCCTATACCGAACAAAAAGAAGGAATAATGAAATATATACTTCCCTAGGTGAATTAGTTGTCCCCGTTTCCCTCACCCTCTTCTTTAACGAACCATACTATGCCTAATGATGAGAATAAAGGCACAGATAGAAAATATATTGATCTTAATAGTGATTTTGAAATACTTCTCTTATCCCTGACGATAATTATTTTTCACATACAAAAATTTATAAGCCTTAAGGTTTAACCTACTTTATATTTTTATTTGCGTATATTCCCTTCAACAATATGCCTACTTCTATTTTTACACGGATTAAAGAAGTATCATAAGATAGTTAAATTAATAATTTTTATTTAGTATTTCCTTTATACACCCTTTATTAATACTCCCTCCATTTCATAATATATTGCCTAATTTCTTTTTACACAGGAATTAAGATTTTAATAAATTTTATGAAAAATTTGAGCAAATGTCTAAAATATCCTGATTTACAAACAATTGATTAGTATCCCAGTTTTAAATTTAACATTGAAAATTTTTTATTTAAATAGTTGATTAGAAGATTTATATTTTTGAAAAAAAAAACATTCAAATGGTTGGTTAGGAGTAAGGATAAAATTGAAAATAAATAAATAAAGTCTTAGTGTAAAAAATAGACATATATTTTGAACAGAACCAAAAAGAAAATTAGAATATATATTTTGAAGTGGAGGAAATAGAAAGATGGCTTTGACTCATAATAAATAGTCATTTTTCAAAATATCACTTTTTTCATTTTTCCAATATTAAGATACAGATTTATGCACATGACTCAATATTTGGAGATTGGTGTAAAAGCCTTTTTTCAACCCCATGAGGAGTCAGTCAAATAAAGAAGAAAACTGACCAATAGCGCTATACTTGTTGGCAACAGGTTTTCAACGATGGAATGGTTGCTTGTTCTCCTTTCGACCTCTCTGGAACCATTTTGACGACCATGACCGGAGTGCTATTGGCTTCGGCTGGATGTGTTCATCGCAATTGGCATCATGCACAAAGATGGTTTGCTCCTAAGAAACTGGTTCTACAGTTTGTTTCTTCGCTTTGCTTCTTGCTCAAAAGGCTACTCCTTTCTTTCTGCGGTCTTACTAGCCTTTCTCTCGGCTAAAGCTGGCTCTGTGATCCGCTTTCTTTGTTCACAAGCTCTACGTTCTCCTCTCTCTGCTCTGTTTAGGGTCAGCTCTCTTCTTTCGATATAACAAAATAGTTTTTTTATTGTATTTAAATCAAATGTCAATCCTTATTTTTTTCCTTAGCACTTAGGATACTAAGCGTGGTCTGTGGCCTCAGCTTGACCGGAGGGGTGCTAAAAGAAAAAGAATTAGTAATCCTAAACTCCGGTTGCATATATTCCCCCGGTTCGGGTACCCTTATCTAACTATATATAAACTTAGGAATAGGAAAACTTTTTCAAGAAACAAGACGAGTGTAGATTAAGCATGCCACGCCTTTCCAATCGGTTAAGGCCATTGGTTTGTGCTATTTGTTTGCAACCTGAGATTCTTTCTGGCCATTGGAATTTTCATGCTCCGCCTTAATGGTGTCAGAGAAACGAACTAATGGTGTTTCTGGTACAGACACATTTAATTTGTGCCTATATGTATTCTCCACATGCATGAGTCCACACGCGCACATTTTGTCTTGGGATGCGTATGTGACATGGTTAATATGTCGAAGTGATAAAAGATTCTCTAGATTCTAATCATTGTATATATTGTGGTAGAATTGTATTTTACTAACTTGGATATATGTGTTTCTTGGTCAATAGAAAACAGAATGGAAGGTTTGAGCTTCTTGCTTCACATTTTTACGTAATACTTTCTGATTCAGTTAATTTTTTTATACTGAATTTAGTTCAATACGAAAAAAATTGACCATATGAGAGTGAGATGCTCATATTCTCTTATTTGTCAGAAGACTCTTCGAGATAATTTGTACTTTTATCATCGTGTTAATCTAAGCTATTTAACTCAAATAGCGATTGAGCCAAATAGCAATGAAGAGATAGGTCAGAAGAATTATTGGAATGAGGACTGCAGCGGTGAAGTGAACGGTTACGGTCCTTTAATTTATGAACGGAAAAACTGCATATGGATTGATGCCTTTCTCCAAAAGTTAATCGTTATTTTTTCAATTCCAGTGATTTATAATATCTTATCAAAGCTTGGACTTTATTTTGATTGATAAAATTTGTACTATTCCAAACACGTCCAACAATCCGAGGTTTATTCTCCTCACTACAAGAATTTTTAATTTTTGCGACAGAATAGTCCGTCGCAAATTCGTAGAAAATCATAAATTGCGATAGATTTGCAATTAAATAGCTCGTCGCAAAAATATAAGTCGCAAATTTGGGACGGACAATATATCCGTCACCAATTTGCGACGGATACAATACCCGTCGCCGATATCGACGACGGCTAATATTCGTCGCAGATATCCGTCACAAAAATGCGACGTAATATATCCGTTGCAGATCTGCAAATCAATTTTGATTATTAAATTACAAATACAATTTAATCTGAAATTTTAATTTTTAATTAAATATTTTAAAATTTTTAAATAATAGTTTTCAATAATTTTTAAATAATTATTTTTAAAAAATAAGCATAATTAATAGAATAATTAAAAATAAAATATTAAATTAAAATAAATATAATTAATCCTTTAGATGTTAATATTTTATGTGTACAACATTGAAAAAAATGAAACAAATTCTATGTAACTATAGTAAGCGGCGCTGCAAACGGTAGAGGAGGCGGAGATGGATTTGGAGGGCCAGTTGTTAGAGGATGGTCGTCAGGCGGATCGATCTTGTGATCCTCATCAGCCCCGTCTGTCTGCTCTTCAGAATCTAGTATCGGAAAAGGAGGTGGAGGTGGAGAAGGCGGCGGAGGCAAATGTAGTGCCTCGGACATAACTCGCAAATATTGGTCCAAATTAACAAAGCATTGCTGGAAATAACTGCGCATCGACCTCTCTCTCTTCAACTAACTGTGAAGAGATGTGTACTCTGGATGCGATGTAATCGAGCAAGCTGTTGGAACAGAGGGTGACGTGGACAGACATAACCTCCGTCACATGTGAAATATTTCGGAACCCAATCCAAAAATTCGATTTTTTGAAGCACCGCCAGCAACCTCCATAAATAGGGATTTCTCATCCAGTGGATGCTGAGAAGTCACCGAATGTTGAGACTCCACCCGCGAATAGTATATATCATAAATTTATAACGGTGTTTAATAATAAAACAATTAATATAAAAAATAAAGTAATATAATTTGTAAACTTACCAAAGTATGTTGTGATGTTTCACTGACAAACGTGCCCTTTTTCGGGCCATTCTTATATGTGTGCGTCGCCTCGTACATATCGGTGAAGTAGAAGTCATCTCCGCGCTCCTTACGCTGCAAATATATTAATATAAATATTTAGTAATTATATTAGAATTAAATAACAAGAAAAAATAATCATTACCATCTGACGCTCGTGCTCGCTGAAGGAAATGCATCCTCCCGTGTGAGTCGGTCCAAGAGTGGCTACTTTGTTCCGCTTAGCAGCAGCTGAAACACTTAACACCATCTTTATATTCATTTGTGATTCCCTTAATCCCTTGCGTATGTCGCTTATACATCCAACTACGATCATCCATCTAAATTAAAAATTTTTGCCTATTAAATTTTACCAAATTCTAGGAAAACAATTTTGCTGATCTACGACGGATTTGCGACGGAATTTATTTTAACTTTTTTATTTTTATTTTTATTTTTAAATTTCGTCACAGATCGGCGACGGATTTGCGACGAAATTTATTCTAATATTGCGACGAAATTTATTCTGTCGCAATATTAGCCACTTATTTCACCTGTAGCAGTTCTGTTGCAAATCCGTCACAAATCGGCGATGGAATATACCGTCACAATTTTTTGTCGCAAAGTTCATTTTTTCTTGTAGTGCCTCTTTCAAAAAGAAGATCAATATCTTTAACTTTTGGAGCAAATTAGGTACAACAATATGCTCCTGTTTCTTTTCTTTTTTCTTTTTCCTTTTAGTGGATATGACACTAGTATAATAGAGAAGTTTCCTAAATATGTGCAATGTACATATATATTTTAAAAATATAAATATTGAAATTAATTTTTTTAAAAAAATCTAAAAAATTATTTTGTATTTCTCAAAATGTATGTATTTAGCAAAAAAATCGAATAATATTTGTTAGCCCTAAGGGCAAATCATGTAGTTTTGATTAATGACAAATATTGATGAGGACTAATATGCTTGTATGTTGTGATAGGATTGTTGGATTAAGAAGTATGAAGTCTCATTGCCTTGGAGCTAGCAATGCATGAACAACTCAAATATGTCAAAGTGATTAAAGATTGAAGAGTTTGTTCAAGATATTAGAAGGCTTTGAAGACATGAAGTGTAAGTTGCATGTGCTTAATAGGTAAACTTTATAAACCCTACACTCTTAAGTCTTGGAATCTATGATTGCAATTGAGAGCACAAAACTTGATTTAAATGGTTTCAATAGTTTTCAACTTACCTAAATTATCAAGTTTTCATAAATGGTTTTTGCACATAAAAGATCTTTAATGACTTATCTTTGAGGCTAGAATGTTTTTCAACTTGTTTGAATTGATTTAAACATGTTTTGACAAAGTTTGAAAAATTCGGATGCAAATTCGGTCATCCGAAATTTTTCTGCACTGTGAACAGTAATACTATTCACGTGAACAGTACCTACTATTCTTCCAGAGAAATTCGGTCGTCCGAATTTTGTGAATAGTGCATGCACAGTGATTACTGTTCACATGAACAGTGCCGATTGTTTTTCCAGAGAAATTCGGACGAAGATTCGGACGAAGCTGGAAAATTCGGTCGTCCGAATTTTTGTGACCGGTGCATGAATAGTGCGTGAACAGTACCACTATTCACATGAACAGTATTTTCTGAAAATAGCCGTTACTAGCCGTTTTATGACTGTTTAAACTGATTTTTGAATTCTATAAAAGCCATAAACTCCAGATTTTTTAGTAGAACTTTGAACTTAACAAATCTTACATTATCCAACTTGTTTTGCATCAAATTGAATTGAAAAGCTCTCAAATTGCCTTGTGCTTAAAGATTGAAATTCAAGATTCCAAAGGCAACAAAGTGTGAAGGTGAAACATTGTGTAATCATCTACCAACAAAGTGGTAACATCTTACACACTCTCTTTTCTTATCTTAATTGTGTTTTCTACTAGCTCATTTGCAAGGTTATCTTGTGACATAAAACCCTTTTGTGGAAGGGTGAGCCATAGACTAGATTAATCAAGGTTGTAGTGTAAAACCCGTGTGTGGGTGAGCTTTGGATTAGATTAGTCTTGAGGTTGTCTTTAGATATAAAACCATTGTGTTTGGTGAACCTTGTATTATTTGTATAATTACTAGAAGAGGTTGTGAGTGTAAAACCATAGTGTGGTTAGCCTCTTGTGTAATTGTTGAATTTGAGCATATAGTGGATTGGTTGAAATCCTTGAGTGTGGACTCAAGGTAGTGGATGTAGATCTTGGAGAGATCGAACCACTATAAATCGTGTGTTCATTTTCTTATTGCTTTACTTGGTTACATACTTGTGATTATTATTTATGCTTAGTTCTTGATTAATTGGTTGTGGTCTTATAGTTTGATAATCTTGTATTAATCATCAAATCACATATAACTTGAAGTTTGTGAATTTAAAGAAGAGCGTTTATTAAGGCAAAGGATTTGGAAAAAGAAAAAAAGATTTCGATAATTAGCCAAAGACCTAATTCACCCCCCCTTTTAGGTCTTACAATATTTTTATTTGTTTAAAAATATTCAATACTTTCTTTCTCATCTTATGGTTTTAGCATATGATTTCTACCTCTTTTATTCCCCTCAATAAAAAATCAATAATACCATTGGTTATGTTGAATCTACTTGTCAATCTTTTCAAAATTTTTGATTCACATAAAAATATCACTAATATTTTTTTATAGAACATAAATAACATGTATTATTTACTAAATCAAAGAGGATTTGACTTATCCAAACTCTTATTTAGTTTGGAGAAGATCCCTTATTTGCTTCATTAATAAACATTTCTTTTCTAGTTTCTAAAAAAAAAAATTCTTTAATGATAAATCTATTTCGCTCAGGAGAGAAATTATAATTATCCATTTCCAATTAATCCATTAAGTTAGATAATGAACGATTTCAAAAATGATGTTAATGGAATACTTAACAAAGGAATTAAAGGTTAATGTATTTGAATGATTTCCTATGTCTAAGGCTTTTTCTGGGGAACGGAGGGGGTAAATTAAAGTAAATGAAAATTTAAACAAAGTAATGTCATTGAGGTTTAAATGAAAGTTTATCTATTCCACTGTAAATTATATAGCATTTATCTGTTTGTTTTCTCCTAATAAGTGGATAATTGTTTTCCTATAATAGTTCAATAAATAGTAGCAAGAAATATGTCATTAGATGCAAGAACAAAATATAACATAAAATGTGAGAAAAAAATATGAAAGAGAATAAAAAGTAAATAAATTAGATGAATAACAAAAGTAAATATTACGAGCCATGCTATTGTGGTACCACCAAAGAAAAAAAGGCAGAATACTAGGAAACAATTACAGAATAGGCAAAATAATAGAGTAGGAAACCTAATATAATATTTTAAGTCTTGAAGCCTATGGTCAAAGGTAAATGAATCAAACAACTCTAATATTTTAAAGAGGGAAATTGTTAAAAAAAAATTGGAGCACTTACTTATAAAATACATCAAAAATTCAAGTTCGAAAAACTATCATGTAGATGACGACTATAATCCAAAGTTCAAATACATTTTAGTGTAATCAAATAAATAAATAAGATTCATTTATATTGCTTAAGGATCCATTAATAAAATACACCAAAGAGATCATCAAATTTTATATTACAAAATAAAACACATATTAAATATCCAGTGAAGGAGTTCAATCTAAAGAAAGAAAAACATCAAATGAGGTTTTAGGGAGTTCAATGAAATTAAAGTAAAGATATTATTTAAGAGAACAATCAAATGATTCTAAAAATAATTATAAATATAACAATCAAATGCTTATGAAAAAACCTAAATCAAATGAAAAAAGAATAAGGAGTGAAAGAATTACATTTAAAAGTTATGACAAAAAGACAAAATATAGGAGTTAGAGCGTCTGGATATGAGGAGATTTGAGTTACAATTAAACCAAAAAAATTGTGGAAGAGGTGATTACATTTTAGGAAAGAGAAGAGAAGAAGAAAAGAATATGTGGAAGAGAATAATAATGATATGCATTGCGTGTGAAAGAAATGGGTAGACATTCGGAGTTTAGTTTTAATAAATTTAGTTTAAATTAAGAGACTGAATTAAAAAATAATAAAAAAAAAATTATATTTATTGACAACTATTAAATAATAAAATTTTTACTTTTACAAAGTAACTGAAACATAGAATTCAATTTTTTAAAAAAAATATAAAATTTAAAATTCAAGTTAACATATAAGCAGCTAAAATTATTTTTATAGGTTGAAAATGATTCTAACCAATCAAAAATTTTTAAAGTAATAATCAAAGTTCCATACTTTTACAAACTAACTTATTATACATAATTCAAATTAAAATTAATGTATAAGTTAGTTTGAAGTTACTTTAATAGATTGAAAATGATCTCAACCAATCAAATTTTTTTAAGATTAATTAAAAATAAAAAAATCTAAAAATTTGGAATAATTTCAAATTCAAGTTAATATATGTCATTCAAAATTATTTTAATAAATTAAAAATGATTCTAACTAATTAAAAAATTTTAAAGTAATAATTAAAGTCTCATACTTTTACAAAGTAACTTAATATACATAATTTAAAATTTAAAATTAATGTATAAGTTAATTTAAAGTTATCTTAATAGATTTAAAATGATCATAACCAATTAAATTTTTGAAGATTAATTTAAAAAGTAAAAACTCTAAGAAATTAGGATGAGATGTTTTGAGCCATAAGAAAGAAAATGTTACATTCTATAATATATAAATAGATAGGTAAAGATGATGATGCGCAAGGAATATATAACTTTTCAATCTAATATGGAGTATTTTATTTAGAGTTTTTTTACTAGTGCTCTGTAGATATATGTTTAATTAGATTAAGTAGATTATATATGGCCCTTAAAAAAATTATATTATATATGATACTTCAAATTTATTATAAGTTTTATAAAATTTATCACCTTATTGAGTACTCTTAATGTATAATATATTTAATCCGTATTAATATATGTTGTTGATGCACAAGTTAAAAAATCATTTATCAATTGAATAACTATCTTGACTCCAACTTGATGCTACCATTTTCTTTGGGTTTATTAATGGCAGCAAGTTTTATTAGACGGAGCGAACTTTTTTCAATTTTATACTTGATATATTTTGTTTCACCTCTCTCTCATTTCTCACTTTTTCTCAATTATGTCTCTATCTTTCAACCAATATCAATTTTTCACCGAATTGAAGGCTGATTTGAAAGCATTTTTCAACAAATCTTCAACAAAATGTTTCTAATTTATATTCTTTACTTAAAACTATTTTATTTTACATCAAATTATCCTTAAAAAAGCTAAAAATCACATCATGTTGTACCTTTATGCGTGACTGCAGGGTAAAACTCTTGCTGGAGTTTCGCTTGACGTAGGTGAAGCAACAGACAGAGCTTCCCCAGAAGCTTCACAAGCTTCCCCATATTTCTTCTTCTTCTTTTTTAATTTATGGAGAGAAATTTGAAATTATAAAATGGATCTTCAAAAAAGATAATGAAGAACTAAATGCAACAACATTCAAGAGAGAAAAATTAATTCGAAAGAAAAAATATTCTAAAATTTTATATTAAGATTTAAAAGCATAATTCAATTAAAATGATTCAAAATAAATTTAAAATTTTGATTACAATCAATTATTATTTTTAAGATTATATTTTTCTCTATTAATTTTTAAAGATTTAAATAAGTGATGGAACTCAATATTGTCATAATTTGGATGAAACGATAAATTTTGGATGTTCACTAAACCTCACTATGTGGTCACTATTAAAAATTGAATGAAATAAATATCACGTAATAAATTTCAAAATCTTATAGTGTTTGAAGTACAAAAACGTTAAAATTATTTAAAAATATTATATATTAGTAAAATCCTAATACATTCAGTATTTATGAAAATTAATTGTTCATTACGAAATGGTGATGAAAACTATTAACCCCAAGGTCAAATCATTTTGTTTTGATTCATGAAAATCATTGATCATTGCAAAATTCTAAGAGAATAATAATGATTACTTTGATTGGACTAATGTGTTTGATTATTGTGTGATAGGATTTTTGGAGAGAAGAATACAAGTCTCATCGCCTTGAAGCTAAAATGCAAGAATAACTTAAGTATGCCAAAGTGATTGAAGATTGAAGGGTTTGTTAAATTGATTGAAGGTTTTAAAGACAAGAAGTGTAGGTTATATGTACTTAATAAGTAAACTTTGTAAACTCTACACTCTTAAGTCTTACAATCTATGAGTTGCATTTGAGAGTACAAAACTTTTGAAAAGTTTCAATAGTTTTGAACTTACCTGAATTATCAACTTTTCATCAACGTCTTTTTCATTTAAGAGATCTTTCTTAACTTATCCTTGATGCTAGAATATTTTAAAACTTTTTACGCTTGATTTCTAGTTACTTGGTTTTAAACTTTTAATAGTTTTGAATTCATTTGAATTACCAAGTTTTCATCAATGATTTTTGCATTTAAAATATCTTTGGTGACTTATCTTTGAGGTTAGAATTTTTCCAACTTGTTTGAATTTTTTTGATAAAGTTTGAAAAATTCGGGTGCAAATTCATATGGAGGATGAAAATTCGATCATTCGAATTTTTCCTACACTGCGAACAGTTACTACCGATATTGCAAACAACACTACTGTTTTTCTAAAGAAATTTGAACAATAATGGAGAACAGTACACTGTTTAGGTGAACAATAACTTCCAGAAAAATTCGGACGCACATAATGAAAATTCGGTCGACCAAATTTTAATGTTACTAGCCATTTTGAACAATTGAGCTGATTTTTAAACCATATAAACACTACAAACTTCAGATTTTTGTAAAGTTCTTCAATCTTTTGAAACTCAAGAAACTCTAACTTGTTTTGCATCAAAATTATTTCAAAAGCTTTCAAATTGCCTTGTGCTCAAAAGTTGAAATTCAAGATTCCAAAGGCAAAAAGTTAAGTGGTGCAAGTTATTGTATCTATCCACCAAGAAGTGTTGGTAACATTAAAAACTCTATCTTTACATTCTTGTTGTGATTGATTCAAGGTTGTCAAGAGACATAAAATCCTTGTGGAATGTGAGTCATTGACTAGATTTATCAAGGTTGTAGTGTGACATAAAACCCTTTGGTGAGGGTGAGCCTTTGACTAGATTAGTCTAGGTTATCTAGTGGCATAAAACCCTTTGTGATAAGTGTGAGCCTTGTTTGTTGATTTGAAAAGAGGTTATAATGGTAAAACCCATTGAAGGATGAGTCTCTTGTATAATTGCTAGACTTGAGCATTTAGTGAATTGATTGAAATTCTTGAATGTGGACTTAAGGTAGTGGATGTAGATCTTAGAGAGATCGAACCACTATAAATCGTTTTTTCACTTTTTTATTGCTTTACTTGCTTACATATGTGTGGTACTATCACTTGTTCTTAGTTATTGATATATTGGTAGTGGTTCAATTGTTTGATCAGCTTGTCTCAACCATTCTTTTTAAATCACATATAAACTTGGAGTTTATGAATTTGAAGAGAGCTTTTATTAAGGCAAATGCTTTGTTAAAAGGGAAAATCTTTTAAAAATTAGCCAAAGATCTAATTCACCCCCCTCTTAGGTCTTTCAAAAACATACAAACTTGACAAAGAGGTGAACAGAGTTTTCTGATAGATACAAAAATGTCTAAATTTATGCTACGGGTAGAACTTAACAATTACTTCTACCGTTTTCAAATATAAGACCTTTTGACATTTTATTGACTCAATAAGACAAACTTGTTGTTTTGATAACTAACAAAATATGTTTTAAATAATCTAATGATTTCTTTTTGAAGTGATTTCAAAGTGTACTTTGAGTGATCATGATCAAACGATAGAAGTAAAATAATCAAGCTGTGTACTTTTATGGGTATTTTTTAAATTCTTGTTAATAATTTATTTCATAAAATATGTGTGTGCTTTAGTCAAATTCTAAAATTTTTAGTCTTTAAAAATGTACCTCAAAATTTTCATTCAAAATTGCATCTATAAATTTTACAAGAAAAAGTCAAAGTGTTTCTGCTCTATTTTTCATACCAAGGTAATTTCTAAACTATCAAGTCAAAACTATTTTTGTTAAGTACTTTTACCATACTAAAGAATCTCTAGGTAAGTCAGGTTGATAGTGACTTATGACTGCTTAACTAACACTGTGTCAGTGCGACTTTAAAATCCACCATAATGACTTTTTGAAAGCTGTCAGTGCTCTACTAGTTTGGCCCTTCTGTTCCCTTGGTATCTTTGCTGGGAATTATCTCTGAGGTTGCTTGATCAATTGATTGAAATAAATAATTTTTTGCCTTAAGATGCTTCATCTTCAAGGCTTCCAACTCCATTCTCTATGCTTCCGACAACATCACTCTAGCTGCTGGCTTTGTTGCTCCAAACTCAACAGCCTACAAATAGTCCTTGTACCTCAAGAAGTTTTCCATTAGCACGCTTCATTGATCATAGTGACCATCGAAGCGAGGAATTTGTGGTTGAACGAAGTTGTCAATGGCCATTGAAATGTACTATTACTATTGTAAAGGGTTTCAAGAAAATGTTGTTCTTAAAAGAAAGCCTCACTACTCACTCATCTCTTTCAGTAACCAAGTTCCGATACCACTGTTAAAAAATTTATGAGAAATAGGAAAAGTAATAGACAAAATATGAGATGATATTTAAGATGTTATTAATGTCAAAACAACACATATTACGATCATAAACCGCTCTGTTTATGGAGCTACAACTAACGGATAAAAATTAGAAAGTAAGAACTAACACCCACTAACTCCTACAAGTCTGTAACTAACTCCACTAACTCTACTAACTCCTAAAGATAGGTAAAACCGAAACAAACACCTACACCTCATACATACGTAGTTAACAATTGACTTAGTTATCTGACAACCGACTACCATAGCCGACTATAAACACAACATAATCGACAATAACCAACTAGCATAGTCGACTATGGACACAACATAGTCGACATATTCTTAATAGAAAGTGTGACTACTGTCCAAATCGATCAACATTTAGTGTATCAGCAACTATGAATTAAGCAAGAGAACATTCCCAAAAGTGCACTTCATATGAGGTATGGACATTTTGAATTCCTAGTGATGCCATTTGGATTGACAAATGTACTTGTAGTTATAAGGGATCTAATAAATAGGATGTTTTGTGAGTAGCTCAATAAATTTGTGGCTGCTCTTATTGATGACATATTAGTATATTTGCTCTCAAAAGAAAAACACTCTAAGCATCTTTGGGAAGTGTTGCAAATTTTGAGAGAAATGTAGTTATATACCAAATTCTCAAAATGTGAATTTTGGCTGAAAATTGTGTCACTTATAGGACATGTGAGTTCTAAAAATGAAGTTAGTGTGGTTTCGAAAAAGATTGAGACAGTAGTAAGTTAGTCAAAACTGACCAATATTACTGAAATTCGCAATTTTCTTCGATTAGCAAGGTATAACAGGAAATTTGTTAAGGAATTTTCCTCTATCGCATCACAACTCACTCAGTTAACTCAAAAGAAAGTCAAGTTTGAATGGTCACCGGCATGCGAGAAGAGTTTTGAGGAGTTGATGAAGTATTTGTTCATGGATCCTATTCTAACTTTACCCAAGGGATCTAGAGAATATGTTATATATAGTGACACCTTAAAGATTGGGCTAGGATGTGCACTTATGCGAGATGGCCAAGTTATTTCCTATGTTAGAGCCTAATTGAATGGTTAAGTTATCACCTATGTTTTGTCCTAATTGAAGCAGCACAAGTCGAATTACCCTACTCATGATTTGGAGTTGGTTCATGTAGTGTTTGCACTACATATTTTGAGACATTACTTGTACGGGGCACAGTGTGAAGTCTTCATTGATATAAAAGTCTAAGATACTTGTTTAGGCAGAAAGAATTAAATATAAGGCAAAGGAGATGGTTGGAGTTGCTATAAGATTATGACATAAAAATCAACCATCATTAGAGCAAAGCATATCGAGTAGCAGATGCCTTGAGTAGGAAGACTACCAGAACTTTGGCCTCAATGTGCAGTCAATAGCAATATTTGATAGCTGAATTTGAAATGTAGGAATTAGAGATTGTGAACTCGACTGAGAAGTACTTGGCAACGATGCTATCTCAACCTACCTTGATTGAGAAAATAAAAAATGCTCAAAAACAGGATGTTGAATTTGATAAGCTTAAGGAGAAAATGCGAGAGGGTCCGGATTTGCATTTCCAGACTATCATTAGCTTACGATCTAGAGGCAAGTTGAGGATACCTAACTACCTTTGTTAAGAAGAGCAATTCAAATTGAGAAAAATTGTTCTTCTCTTGTGTCTGTACAACTATATATAGATCATTAATCCTAGCAATTCGGAAGAACAGAAGGAAAAAAGAACAACAGAAGTAAACTATCAAATACAAGCCTACATATCTTGGACAGATCTAAACATATTCTATCATATATTACAGAATCATAATAAATCTCATTACTCCCCCTCAAGTTAGAGCATGAAGATCACAAATACCCAACTTGCGAGAAAGAAAGTGAAACTGGTGAATCCCACGAGCCTTGGTAAAGATATCAGCAGGCTAGTATGATGTGGGAATATAAGAAGAAGACACACAACCATTTTGTAACTCATCATGAACGAAATGACAATCAACCTCAATATGCTTGGTTCGCTCATGATACACAGGATTGGCAGCAATATACAAAGCAGCTTGACTATCACAAAAGAGTGGAGAGGCACATTGTTGAGGGACAAAAATATCTTTAAGGAGATAACGCAACCGGTTAAGTTCACTGCAAACCATTGCCATAGCACGATATTTGCCTCTGCAGAAGATAGTGAAACTATAGTTTGCTTCTTGGTCTTCCAAGAAAATAGGTGAGTGACCAATCGTGACACTGTAACCAGTTAAGGAACGACATATTAATGGGCAACTAGCCCAATCGGAATCACAAAAAACACCTAGCTACAAATCCCTTTTCCCGGATGCAACTTGAGATATCGAACAACTCTTAGAGTAGCATGCCAATGATCAGCTAAAGGCTTTTGCATAAACTGTGCTAATATATGGACCGAATAAGCTAATTCAGGTCAGGTTATGGTCAGATAAATTAAATGACCCACTAAACGACGGTACCTTGTAGGATCACTCATTAGAATGCTAGTAGCTTGGGCAAGTTGATGATTTTGTTCAATTAGAGTTGCAGTAGGCTTGGTCCTAATAGCTCTATTTCCTTGAGGATGTCAAGTACATATTTTCATTGATTCAAATAAATTCTTGAGGCAGTTTGAGCAATTTCTATTCTCAAGAAATATTTCAAATAACCTAGATCTTTCATATGAAAACACTTGCCAAGATGTTGTTTGAACTTGATAATAGTTGTAGTATCGTTTCCAGTTATAAGCAGATCATCAACATAAATAAGCACAACAAGAAAAATCCCATGCTTGACATATGTAAATAATAGTCGGTATAAGATTGGACAAACCCACTTTGTCGTAGTGCCAAGGTGAGTTTGGCAAACCAGCATCGAGGTGCTTGTCGAAGACCATACGATGACTTCTTCAGGTGACAAATGTGATTTGGAAATTTAGAAGCAAAACTTGGAGGAAGTTTCATATAACTTCTTCTTCTAAATCTCCATGAAAGAAGGCATTGTTAACATCCATTTAATGAACTTCCCATTTTTTAGCAACCACAACTGCCAATAGTGTCCTCACGGTAACCATTTTTGCAATCGGAGTCTCAGTAAAATCAACTCATTCAGTTTGATGATTCCCAAAGATAACCAGTTGTGCTTTGTACCTTTTGATTGTTCCATCACATTTAAATTTGATTTGGTAGACCTATTTGAATCGAGACCTTTCTTACCATGAGGTAGAAGTGATAATTCCAAAGTTTGATTTTCCTCAAGAGCATCAATCTCTCTCTGCATAGCCTCGCCACTTAGATTGCTTTACTGCCTCTGAAAAAGAGTTTGGTTCACTCTCAATGGTCACCGCTACTAAGAAATATTGATATTTTGGTGAGAACTTGTTAGCAGAAACATAATCGTTTAAGGGATACAGACAATTATCTAAATCAGCCGGACTGAAGTGAGGAGCAGAAGTAGAGTGTGGTGTGGTGTTAAGCAATGAATGGTGTGACAAACATAATCTTAGAGTTTCACTGAAGCTTTTCTTTCTCTAGTGCTGCGTCTAAGTATCAGTTCCGCTTCATCAGAGATATTCAGTTGGTCTGCCAAACTAGTTCCAGAGCTCCCCATTTCGTGTAAAATATTTTTCCTTTCAGAATCCTCTATATTTTCAATTTTGGTTGAGGTATCTGAACTACTGTCAAAGCATTCAGAATCGGATTGTTGCTGTCCATTTTTACTTTCCTCTAGAGATGGACAAAATGCTTTGCATGTGTCACCAAAGGTTGATAGGGATGTATCTGGAAACAAAACAGATGGACTATTGTCTGCCATAGTAGAAACATTTTACTATTGAAATGGAAACACTTGTTCATGAAAGACCACATCCTTTGAGACAAAGAAATCATGAGTTGCAAGATCAAACATGTACCATCCTGTTTTTGTGTGGATACCCAACAAACAAGAACTTTCTACTTCGTGAAGTAAATTTCTCTGGAGAGGTATCATGAACATAACATAGGCACCCAAATATGCGTAAATGAGTATAGATAGGTGGTTTTTCATTCAAGATTTTGTAAGGAGTTTTTCCCTCAAGCAATTCAGAAGGTGTTCTATTTATAATGTGACCAGCAGTTAAAACACATTCGCCCCAAAATTCAACAGGTAAGCTAGCTTGAAATCTTAAAGCACGAGCTACATTTAAAATATGTCTATGTTTCCTTTCAACACGACCATTCTGTTGAGGATTGCCTGCAATGGTAGTTTGATGAATAATTCCTTGTTCCAAAAAATATTTACTTAGACAAACAAATTCTATGTCTTTATTTGTCCAAACAATTTTGATCATTTTATGAAATTGAGTCTTTACTATAGCACCAAAATTCATGATGATGGAATTAACTTCACTTTTCTCTGCTAGCAAATAAATCCATATGGCTCTAGAATAATCGTCAAGTATGGTAAGAAAATATCGTGCCCCATTATGCGAAAGAATTCAATAAGGTCCCCAAACATCATAATGAATTAGTGCAAAAATATCAGGACTTTTACTATTACTGAAAGAAAACACATCCCTTTTCTATTTAGCTCGATGACATATATCACAAGGTTTATTTGACTGAGTTCGAATAATAGACGAAACGGTAGGTAAATATTTGAGTACTTTGTCTGACGGATGACCTATTCGCATGTGCCAGAGATCACGAGCAACCATTGTCTGAACTTTGCAAGCTGTCGGTACTTCAATTGAACGAAACACATACACACAACTATTTGGTAGAGAACTAAGTAGAAGGAATGCATGAATCTCATCTGCAAATGGCATCTCAACAGAGGACAATTGATTTATCAAGTTTTGAAACTTACTGCTATGCTCGGCAACTGAAGTTCCATCCTTGAGCTTCAAGTTTACTAGTCGTCTTAACAATAGGGCCTTATTTTGAGCAGTTTTGGCCTGATACATATCTTCGAGCTTCCTCCAAAGAGCATATGCCACTATCTCATGTGCAACGTGGTGGAAGACACTATTGTCAATCCATTGCCAGATTTGACCAATAGATTTTCGGTTCATCTTCTTCCAATCTGTCTCCTTTGATTCATCAGGCTTGACACCCTTCAATTCAATGGGATCATAGAGGCCTTTACAGCTGAGGAGATCTTCCATCCGTGGCTTCCACAATGTGTAATTATTTACCGTAAGTTTAATCATTGCTCCAAATAATTCTTCCATTCCCATTTAATAACATAGTTGAATTACCCAACCCAAAAACAGACCTCACCGTTGAGTCTGGAATAGTCGAAAAATGTGGATTTGACTCTTCGTTGGTCAAAAACAGATTTAGAGTAATTATGTAATTTCAGAAAATTTTAGGAGTAAAATTTTAATTTCAAAACACTTTAGGAGTCAAAGTATAATTTCAGAAAATAGTTTCTTATGTCAGCCACGTGGCAGTGACTGGACGCTGACGTGGTAAATATTGGTCGATGATGTAGCAAATGATTGGATATTAACTGGTCGATGACGTGGCGATGACTAGGTGGTGGCTGAGCGATGACTGGGTGCTGGCTAGACACTGACGTGTCTGGTGATATGGCGATGACTGGGCACTGAGTCAGCTTCTTCACGATCAGATTCTGCAGAAAATTTGCAGAAACAGAGCAATACTTTGTTTTGCTCTTGTGATCTCTCTGGACCTTTGTTTTAACTTCTGTAAATTGCGTTGTGCTCCTCTTGGCACAAGAAATCCAATGGTATGCTCAAAATCACAATTTGAGCAAGTTGAAAGTTCCAGAATTTTTCCGGTGGCACATCCGGTAAGCTTAAAACCTGAGCTCTGATACCACTTGTTGTGATAAAAAATACTCAGGATCTAATAAGCTTTATAAACACAGAAAAATGAGAAAAATTTTCTTTTCAATATTAACAAAATAAAATTTATAAAACTATCAAAATATCCACTCTCAAAGGATTAATTCCTCTCTGGAAATTCTAAGCTACACAATTCATCAAGGGAAGACTTCTATTTATAGGAAAAAATAAAGTAAGTGTTTGGTGGCAAAACTTCAAGAATGATGGCTGCCGGTGGATTTTTTTTCCTTCAACAATGGTGGCTTTCTTCATTATATAATGGTGGCTTTCTTCATTCCACAATGGTGGCTTTCTTCCTTGGTGGCTGGACATTTCAACATTTTCCTCCTTAGATAAATGGACAGTCTAGGAGGGCGATCTAAGTTCTTAAGGATGTGCTTCGGGAGTATGTTATGGACTTTAAAAGAAATTGGGTTGATTACTAGATTCTCGTGAAATTTTTGTATAACAACAGTTTTCAATCGAGTGTAAGCATGGCTGAGTCGGCTAGGGTGCAGAACCCATTTTCTTCTTCACGTGCAGAATCAAATCTGGACCATCCGATAGGTCCAGATTTGATCCAACGGTTGGGCTCTTCCAGGGGTAGTCTGGGCATTGAGCGGTCAGAAAATTTCAAATTTTGCGCGATTTTCATGGCAATCCCGTCACACAACCATCATTTCGAGCAGGGAAAAAATACAAACGATGGCTTTAGCGAAATAATTATACCAGAGATATATCCTCATTTCCCATTTTCATTTCCATCGAACAATCTCTCTCTCTCTCTCTCTGCAACCTCCCTCTTTCTCTCAGAAACTCTTCCTTTCAACTTCTCGCCTTCCTCTTTCTCAGAAACTCTCCGGATCAACTTCTCAAACCGACTCCCTCTTTCAACTAAGACACCAAAAAAGTCCCGACTTTTGAAAGCCCAACTGTTGAAATGGTGAATATCCCAAGACCGGAGAACATCGAGTTTCAATTTCGGTGCAGAACGAGCCACCTCTTGAGCTCGAACCAGGCACTCCAGAAGTATCCTGATAGGAAGCAGAGGATAAAAGTCTTGGCGAAGGCCGGTTTCAAGCAGTTGACGGAGCTCCGATTGTTAACCATCAACACTCCGATCGTGTAGAGACTTTTAAAGCAGTATGATTGGAAAAATCAAGTTTTCGGCATCGATAGCGAACGAAGTGTTAAAATAACTGAAGAAGATGTTAGAAGAGTATACGAGCTGCCAGTTAGAGGGGAGGAAATGGTTTTTGAAGATGGTGGGAAGGCAGCTTAAAAGAATACCTACAATTTCAGATTGAACCTCAAACTGGAGACCTCTGCAAAAAACTATGTTTCTATTAATGATCTAGAGGATCAGTTGTCAAATTTTAAAGGTGACAGCCATACGTTTGCTATTCTATATATCCTGCTTGCCATCAAAACACTTCTCGCTCGAAAAAATTCAAGAAAAATAAACTTCACACACTACACACAGTATTTAGAAGACGTAGGAAAAATCTCTAGTTACAATTGGGGGAGATATGTTGTGGAGTTTCTGAATGCAGGAGCAACCTTCTTTCCAAAGAAAGCAAAAAAAAAAAAAAAACAGGCCTCTTGGCCAGGGGGCAATCTGCACCTTCGTTTGGTAATAACAATTATGTAGTTAGTCAATAATAATTATTCTTTCAGTAAAACTTGTGCATTATGTTTTTCAGTTGGGGCGCTGGTAACAATTATGAAGTTAAGCAATAATAATTATTCTTTCAACTATCTATGTGCATTATTTAGTTTAGAACGGTTTAGTTTAGAACGGTTGTTGAGGACGTCTGGAATAATTATGATGTTCAGCAATAATACTTGTTCTTTCAACCACCTATGTGCATTCGTAGGATTTTAGAACAGTTGTTGAGGACCAACTAAATAATTATGAAGTTAAGCAATAATAATTATTCTTTCAACTATTTATGTGGATTGTTTAGCTTAGAACGGTTGTTGAGGACGTCGGGAATAATTATAATGTTCAACAATAATAATTATTGTTTCAACCACCTATGTGCGTTTGTAGGGTTTTAGAACAGTTGTTGAGGACCACAGGAATAAATATAAAGTTAAGCAATAATAATTATTCTTTCAACTATCTATATGCATTGTTTAGCTTAGAACGGTTGTTGAGGACGTCGGAAATAATTATGATGTTCAGCAATAATAATTGTTCTTTCAACCACCTATATGCATTTGCAGGATTTTAGAACAGTTGTTGGGGACCGCATGAATAATTATGAAGTTAAGTAATAATAATTATTCTTTCAACTGTCTATATGAATTGTTTAGCTTAGAACGGTCGTTGATGTCATCGGAAATAAGTATGATGTTCAGCAATAATAATTATTCTTGTAACCATCTATGTGCGTTTGTAGGTGCGGTTTGCTGAGGAAGTGCAGGGAATAGCAGATGGTGAGCTTCCCTGCTCTTGGTGGAATGGAAGCAGGATTGTTCAGGCTTGCTCCACATTGCCCCTTGCTAGCTCAAGGGAAGCAGAAATCCCTGATGATGCAAGCATTGACATGCAAAGGGCCTCAGAGAAGGCATCTCTTTTTGCCAAAAGGCGGATCTATGTGAAGAAGCTGAAAAGGATAGACGATGAATTGAAGGAGTTTGAGATCGAGGACCAACCTATTATTTTGGCCTTCGATTCAAAGGGGGAAAGAGGGACAAGAAGACCTAGGCCATTCCCAAATAAGAAGCCAGCCGGTGAGTATAGCCAAGGCTAACTGTTTTTTTTCATCTTGAATAATTGTTTTGTTTTGCAAGAACAATTATTCTCCGTATGTTGAATTGTTTAGATGGGATAGCATAATTGTTCTGCTATATGATAATAATTATTTATATAACCAAGTTATGAATATGCTAATTATATTAATCCTAATCCTTTAGCTGTAGGAGAGCAGCAGGGCCAGGATCCTGTTATATCTTTGGAGGGAATGGACAGGGGCAATGGTGGTGGAAGCCCCACCCTCGAAGAGCAAAATGAACCCATTCTGGAGCCTATTTTTGAAGGGCTCTATTTGATCACTTTTTTACGAATAGTTACTAATGTTTCCTCGAATACTGAGAATAGTTAACGGTGGTAAAATCTCTTATAGACATGGTAGTTGCAGATGAACAAGGGAGAGAGAATTATGCAAAGGCCCCTGATTTACAGACTGATGAGCCGGTTGACACAGTAATCGTTGAGGACCAAGGTGGAGTCTTCAAAGTGATTTCAGGGGAAAAGAATGAGTAGAAGAAGAGCCTCGATAGCCTGTTAAAAGACGGAGGCTCGTCAAGGCCAGTTCGAAGCTAGGTTCGCCATACGTGGTAACTAAGGGCTACCCGAATGCTCTGATAGCTAATGATGCAGCAGCTGATGATGTGCATTGTGCTTGTATTTTTTGTTAGAATAATTATTCTACACATTCAAGAATCTTATTTGAGCCAATTTTGAATTATACTCAGCTCTTTGGTAGTACTTGATGATCGGCTATAACCACTTACCAGAATAGAGATGGAAGGTAACCGTCCTAATCTGTACCTCTATCAGTCCACCATTGATGCATTTAGCCATCTCCTCAACTGAGAACAGGTTGCCTCCGGCAAAGTTAGAAGATTCTGCTTCACTTGCCAAATATGAGTAATTATTCACAAGCTTGTTAATAATTATTCTTGTCACGAAACATACAGGCAAATGCAGTCAACGGGGCTACAACCGGGGAGGTCAAAACCCCAGAAATGATTGAACAAGAGGTTGCAGTCCTCATCAAAGGCTTGCCCTATTTCACCCCAGATAAGCCATTTGTTCTCTCTGGCTGCAATCTGGTTAGATATGGGCATTTCTTTATATTTTTTAACAACATTGTCATATATGTGGTAATAATTATTATCCTGGCATTTCTTCAGTAGTTCTTCTTCCCAACCCTCCGGTCTGAGCATTTCTTTCTATTTACTGTTGACCTGCAAGCAAGAAAATTCCTCTGTTTGAATAGCAGGCCATGCCAGGAGGTGTTTGATGATGTGCATCGGTTAGTTGGGGAAATTATTGTGAGGTATTTTGTAGAATAGTTGCGAGCTTGGGGTGGGGTAGAGGTGGATTTTGGCGAGTTTTTCTGGGACATTCCTAGAGTTCCTATGTAGCCAAATGGTTCTAGTTGCGGTGTATTTGTCTGTCTGATGATGGAGCGGTGGGTTGGTCATATCCCACAGGATTGTTATGCGCTGTGGCCAAAAGCAGAATTCATTGACAAGACTAGGCGCAAGATGGTTGCCAGAATTTTATGCCAGCCCGAGAACCGCATACGTGATGAGATCCTCGCAGCTGCATGGGAGTGGAAGCTTAGCTTGCCAGAAGTTGCTACTGGGGTGGGCGGGAAGGTGAAAAAATAGAACTATTAATGTCTTGTATTTTTTTTTGTAACAACTGTCTACTGTTGATTGTATATGATACATGTATAGATTATTCCTCATTTAGTCGTTTATAACAATTACTGGAATGTGTAATACAGAGGCTCTTTCAGATGTTTGCTTAAATCTGATTAAGTTATATAACAAGTATTCTGTACATCAATAACAATTATGAACACGCATGCATTCGAGTCTTTGCAAAAGGTAGATAAGCAAAAGGCGTATCTATAACAGAATGTTAACAGATTATCTTCAATGGGTACAAATGCTAAAAGCATGTTCATAGTGTTAGACTAAATCGAATAAACTCTGAACCATCTGCTTCTACTATTTCATCACCATAGATGTTTGCTTCTTCGGTGATGGATTTGTTCATCTGCCTTTTAATTGCCGCTTTTTTCTTTTGCGGAGTACGTTCCAGGAAGCTTCTAAGTCTCTTTTTTGAACGGTTAGGGTTGGGACGAGATTTTATCGTCTTGCCTTCCTTGCGTGCATCTGCCGTATCTGGAGTTAGGCTTGGTTCACTCGCTACCAAAATAGTAACAGAATAATTATTCCCTAGTAACAGAATAAATATGATTTCTAGAATACTTATTCCCTAGAGGTAGAATAAATATGCTTACACATATTGCGCGGTACATGAACAACATGGCCCCCATCAGCATTGTCGCAAGGAATGGCGAGCGTGCTCTGCGCGCTCCTGAACAGAGCATCAAGTTGTACATCAACCATGTTGAAAACCATATCGTCTTGACACACACTTGTGGCTAGCATTACCATTTTGCTTGTGAGCAACTGGTACCGTTCGCCATATTCGTTGGGCTGGTTTTGACCTTCCAATCCAGAAGTTGGATAATTGACCTTCTTAGTCCATCTTCTCAACACGTAGTGTTTGTAGCAATGTCCTCATGCTGTAATTTCCCAGAGAACCAAGAACATCCATAATCTTAAGGACATATCTACAAAATATTCCAAGAGTTTCGAACAAACAGCATGTACATTTTAGGATCATTTGTTCAGTGTCAACGCGTACAATGCGCTCGTCTACTTTGGGGGTATGCTGTCCTTATAGACGCACTATGTAAGAAGCCAATTGCCAGTATCACTTGATTCAAATTTCTCAATCATATATTCAAACGTTCGATGATATTGCTCCTGAAACATCGCGAATATGTTTGGGGTATACTGCTCTGCTACACACCTTGCCAGCGGGCTCAATAAGAAGTTATTGTTGGGTAACCTGGCATATTTTCTGTAACAACCCACTCCTGGGCGGGCCCTACCTAGGAGTGAATCATCACTTTCCTGTTCCAAAGTTGTAATGCAACCTTTAATACCACTATATGATACGAGTGTAAATTCTAATAGTGTATAAGCAAATAATAACAAAAATAATATAAGGAGCACCGGCCGTTCTATAGCAAAAAGTACATAAAATAAATTATACAAAACATAATTGTTTCGAAATATTGAGATCTCACTATACACATACTAATTAAATCAATAACCACTTGAAATGTTACAATGCATTGACAAACCAAAATAATTACAAATGATAAAGACCTCTACATTATTAGCTGCTGCTGAGGATTTAACTGTCACGTGCGATGTAAAAAGAGAACTATACTCTCAATTCCACTATGAAACTCCTGAAATATAATGAGAGAATAATGAGCTACAAAGCCCAGTGAAATTTCTAGGTACTTGTACAGTTTGAAAGCAAATATACCGTAGTAAATTTATAACACGTTTACAATAGATATAAGTTATCCTTGACTTGATTTTTATGAGAATAACTTCATTTAGTACAACATAATAGTCTGATTTGAAAATCAGATAAAATAAAATATATTTATATATATGTACATTCAAGTAATAATCACCATTTTGAAAATAATGTTCAAATCAACAACCACAATTCACACGACTCTTTCGAGTCCATATACGCACATAAAAACTTCCGCCGCCCTTCCAATGGCCATCTGACACGCGGCACAAAGGAACTCTCCACACAACACCTCCCAATAGCCTTCTCACACACGGCGCAAAGGGACTCTCCACACAACATCTCCCAATGGCCTTCTCACATACGGCATAAAGGGACTCTCCACACAAATCAATAATCTCACCCTGCAGGGGAGTCAATTCATATCCCGACGGCGGAGTTTACATATAATTCACATTTACAACTCATCAACAACCAAGCAATTCTCATGGTTTAGTATATTATATAAATACACAAATCGAGCCACGTCAAAACAACAAATTATATTACTACTATATATTTTTACAAAAGTCGAGCCACGACAAAATAATAATTTCAAATTAACAACACATTGATTCACAAAAGCCGAGCCACGGCAAAATAACAATTGAAGCTTAACAACACATTTATTCATAAAAGCCGATCCACGGCAAAACAACAAATTAAGGATAGCAACACATTTATTCACAAATAAAATAAATAAAATATATAAAAATTATATAACTTAAAATATTAGGATTTTGTGGTCCTCAACCTCCACAAGTAAGATAGAAATCTCACCTTAAGCGAAAAGCATAAATCTACGCTACTCCACCCTTGGTTCTACCTCGACAATCTCGGAATCTAATATAATTATGTAGTAATAAATGAATTTAATATCACTCTAAAATGCTCAAATATTGACACACATATATATACATGAATGAATGCATGATTACTATTAATTAGAACTTAAAATTATTGAATTTCATAAAATTATTTTAAAATAGAAACTACCTGCTTTTTTTGGGAATAAAAATATTAAAATATTAATTTTAATAAAATCCACCATTCTCCACAAAAATCTCAATTATTTTATTTTATTCCTAATATACCAATTTAGGGAAATTAAAATAATTTATTTTAATAAAATTAAAAATTCAGAAAAATATTCTGTTTTATTCTTTTTATATATTTCTATACTCTTTTTGCATTATAACAATCTAATAAACATTTAAATACTCAATATTTAATCAAAACAAAAATTTACAAAAATAAATAAATCTGTCCAAATATTTTCAAAAATTCATAAAAATATCAAACATGCTTAAAACTTAAAGAAATGTTTTCTGTAGGTAGACTATGACCATAAGAACCTTCGTTCAAAACTTGAACAAAATTGGAGCATCTAAAAATTTATTAAAATTCATACAAAGTTACTGCTACAGTAATTCTCGAAAATAATTAAACTCAACAATAATAAGAAAAAATTGAAGATTTTACCTAGATTTGGAGACTTTGATGTTGTTCTAAACCTGAGTTTGAAGGATTTTAATTTTTTGTGTGACGATTTGGTGAAGAATTGAAGAAAGGGATAGAGAAGAGAGAAGAGAGAAGAGAGAAGAGAGAAAAGAGAAGAGGAAATAGGAAAAATAGGGGAAATTGGGGAAGGGGACAGCCGCATGGCTGATCTTTTTTTTTTTTTTTTTTGCAAAATATTTGCAAAACCATCCTTCAATTTTTTGTAATTATAGATTTACCTTAAAACTTATAATGTATATTTTCTCTTTATTTTAAGAATGTAAAAAAATAAAATTTTTTTAAATTTATAATTATCATATATATACACATGTTAGAGTAAAACTTCTTGAAAATTTTATTTATAAAAAGTAAAATTTGTGGTTTTACATTTTCAGAACAATTATTCCTTTACATATGAACAATTATGATAGAGAGTTGGAATAATTATGCTTCCAGAAAAGAATAATTATTCCAGAAATCTATCATTGGCCAAGAAATCCATCTTCTTCTCAGCTTCACATCGACTGTCCAAGTATCCGAAGAATTGGATCAGGTTGTGGTCTGCCTGGTGATATCCTCGTATAACCCCGTTACAAGACTCGCTTAGCTGTGTAGACACCATGCCTGCAGTGAAATGCTGCTTAACACAGGTTGATGACCACTGCCGACAAAAACCATGGATCCTATCCAACTACCTATGGGGACTATCGGGAAAACATTCCTCAAGTATGTTGCTCCAGACAAAGTTGAACTCCTCTTCATCTTTAACATCATATATTAGATAATGCAACTTATCTGCAAACTTTGGGGTATATATTTGTGTTAGATTCTTTTGGGCATTTTGCCTTATATGCCAAGTACATAGAGCATGAAATGTACTTGATAAAACAAACTTAATTGCAGCGGTCATGCCAGCGTCTTGATCGGTGAATATAGTTCTAGGGGCCTTACCGGACATACATCTCAAGAATGTCCTGAATAGCCACTCAATCCGTTGTCTCGTCATACAAGAGAACAGCACCAAAAACACAACTTTGGTGATGATGGTTGAAACCCCACAAAGAGAGCTATCATGCATATGATAATAGTTAAAAATGTGTTATAGAACAAGCATGGTGACTGAAGTAATAATTGTTACTAACTCATAAATAAGTTTAGACCTACCAATAGTAATAATTATGCACCAACGAATAGAATAATTATTCTAGACCTACCAACAGAAAGATAATTTTTATTTGTTCTATAAGTGGTGTCGAGATGACTGAAGTAATAATTATTACTAACTCATAAATAAGTTTATACATATTAAAAGTAATAATTATTCACAACGAATAGCATAATTATTCTAGACCTACTAACAGGACGATAATTTTTATTTGTTCTATAAATGGTGTTGAAAGTTATTGAGTCTCCAAAGTAACCATAATCCATCTTCATTCTAGTATCTGCCCAAAATATGTTCGCAATCCTTTCTTCATTATCTACTTCGATGTCGTAGTAAAAGCTGAGGTTGCGATACGCTTCGTTACGAAAGTATTCTTACAATGATGTTGCCTCCCCAAGAATCATTGCCCTTTGTCTTCTTTTGGCTAAGTGATTCTTTAGATCCGTGGAAAGGAAACCAAGGCTGGCTTTACCCCTTATGCCCAAAGCCATCAGTTCGCATGATGATCTAAGCCGAATGCTGGCATCTTCGTTCAGTTCATCTACCACATCTTGAACATTACTAATATGGCGGTTATACCTGAGCATCTATGAAAATTCTTTTGAATGCAGAGGACGGTTGTGACCTATAATCCAATCATTTATAACATACACCCCCCTCCTCTGATCAAGCTGCATTCTTATATTGGCCCAGTAGCCTATTCTCTCCTCCAATCTTTTAGGCTTGATAAAGGGTCGTGCCTCAATGTGAAATTTTCTGACCGTTTAATGCCCAGATTACCCCTGAAAGAGCCCAACCATTGGATCAAATTTGGACCGATCGGATGGTCCAGATTTGATTCTACACGTGCAGAAGAAAATGGGTTCTGCACCTAGCCGACTCAAAGTATGGCACTGTTTGAAACTTTATATGGAAGAAAATATAGATCACTTGTTTGTTAGGATGAGATAGAAGAAAGGATAGTGACTGGCCTAGACTTAGTTCAGTTAAGTAAGAAAAAAGTATCTGTAGTAAGAATTATTTGTGAGTAGCTCAGGATCATCAAAAAAGCTTGGTGGACAATCGAAGAAGACCATTAGAATTTGCTCAAGGGAAAAAGGTTTACTTCGTGTGTCGTCGATGAAGCGAATTATGCATTTTGGATTTTTTTTGAATATTAGAAAATGGGACGGATTGAGATCTTCGAAAAGGTTGGAGAATTGGCTTATTGTTTAGCTTTCGCTGCAGTACTCTCGAGAGTTCACAAGATGTTTTCACATATTACAGTTTCACCGATATATTTCTGATCCTAGTCATGTTGTAGAAGATAGATCACTTCATGTGTGGGAGAATCTCATGTATGAAAAAGTTTCGATAGAGATCATTGACCGAAAAGATTGAGTCTTTAGATAAAGATCTGTCGTCTATATGAAAGTGCAGTAGTCTCTTCACTATGTCAAAAGCTACGTGGGAATTAGAGGAGAAGATGAGAGCTCGCTATCCAAACGTGTTTGAGGATTACATTATGTAGTGAAGTTTGTTTCAAGGACAACTTTTGTAAGGAGGGTTGAATGTAATACCCAAGCGTAATTCAAAATTACAAGAAGTTAATGTTACTGCAAATTAAATAAATTTTCTACGAAGGCTAAGGGAATTCGCTAGACTGCAGGAGGCCTTAGATTTAAATAAATAGAAATTAGAATTAAAACAACGATTGTAATTCATTCTTCGTCTGTTGAACACAAAGTACTCTCAAAGAGAGACAGAGGAGAGACTCAAGATCAAGTAGCTGAGGCTGGAATTGCATTGATTACGTCAACTGAAGGTAAGAAAGCTCATCCCCTGTAATCAATATCTAGTTGTTTCGTTTTTTTTAAGGTTGGTTTTGGATGAATAAGTTAATTGAAGAAGTTAGGGTTTATGTAGAAATTTGAGAATTTTTATTTCAATTATAAGTTTGAGTATTTTTATATTAGGAGGTATCGACGAAAAATTTAAGTGTGTATATCTGAGTTTTATAATGTTTCAACCCAAATCTTGCTTTTACTCATGATTATGTATATTTGAACTTGGTTTAGTACATTAAATTGGATTGGATATGTGTTAATGGTGTTTGTTATATTATCGAACTATGAACTTGATTTTTGAATAATTCTCAAAGAGTTGGGAATTAATCATTGGGAATTTTAGGAGAGACATGCTCCACATATATTTTTGTTTTCCACCGACATGGAGAAAAAGCTAGATCAATTATTTCTGTTTTGACCTACCTAGTCGGATAAACAGTTAGAACCGATATAAGTTATTTGATCCTACCTAGTTGGCATTTTTGATAGAGCAGGATAAATTAATGATTGTTTTTTGTTTGAAGCATTTTTACTCTAATCTAATTGTGTGCATGAAATTTCTATGGATGTATTATTTAAGAACTTTTGAAGATGGATTTGACTGAAGAGTATTTCGTATTTAAATTCTGAAAATTCTTTAGTTGAAGGCAGGTGTTGTGGAAACTTTAGGAAGATTTTAAATTCACAAAGTTTCGTAGTTTTGGAGTTAATATGAGTGCAGAATTTTCAAGCTAAATTGATGTTTTCAAAAGTGAAAGACTGAAATTGCAGTTTTTGATGAGTTTTGGTTTATACTAGCTCCAGGTTGCGGAACTGGAGCGAATCCGGCCTTGGTGAAGCCAAAACTAGCTAACATGGTTTTGGACAAAATGTAAGATTCACGCACTTGATTTGGTGAGAAACTAGTGCCAACCCTTCAAGAACTGGCACCTGATCAAGAGAAATCGAGCGCCGATTATGGATCTGTAAAAAACAAAAAATAAAACAAAAACTTTTCTTTTCTTCTTGTTAATTCATGTGGTGTCATTCTTCCTTCATTTATTTTAGTTATGTTTATTATCTGAGGTGACTTAAACTTTCATACTTCATTATATTTTTAATGTGGTGATTAATATTACCCTTGTAATATTTGTTTTACAAACACCTTCGAATCTTAATATTTAGAAAGTTCTCTATTGACTCAGTTTACTCATCTCCTTTTATATTCTCTCTCAATACATGAATCTTTGAGATTTGAGGTGGGGATGAGTCGGGTAATAGATTAGACTGAGTTTAGAAGTTGAGAGTAGTGAAGTTACATTAATAAATAGAGTTACGAACTAGATTGTTGATACATTTAATTCATCTTGTTTGGCTAGAATTTGAGAAAGTTTGAAAATTTGTATGTTCAATTGGCCAGAATTATTTTCGAAGTTCATAGTTTATCAATAAAGGTTGAGATTTCATTTTTATTATAATGTCACAGCCTAGATCGTATAATTGTTTAGAAGCCTTGTGCCTTAGATGGTTGCAACTTGGGCTACGACAGGTATTACGATTGGACCTGGGTCATCTGTTTCCGTACCGTGACAAAGAGGTTTTGGAATTGATTTAAATCTTACTCTCTAGGAATAAAAAAAAAAGGAAGTATAGATAAAAAAAAAAAGGAAGTATAGTGGAAGTTAATTAGTTAAAAGCACTTGATCAAGCAATAGTCAAAAATTCAATTCATATTTTCTTCCCCTGTACATAATAAAAAAAAGAAGAAATCAAGATGATTCACCCCTCAATGTAGTAAAAATGGGGGAACAAAAAAAAAACTTGTACTTTATTATTGGTATCAAGCAAAACCAATGAGTTAAACTTCTGTTATAATTGCTATTCTTGCACTATGATGTGTTCAATTGGGAGAGGGAGTGATGATGTGTTCAATTGGGGACTACACTCGCAACTGTGAACATATAATTCTTGGAGTTTTCAATTTTGTATTTTTATAAGTTAAATTTGTATTTGAAAATAATTTTTTTCTTCTCCTTCCTTGACATGTTCTATTATTGGTTTTTTTGCAGTATTTTTTCTTTTTGTTCTTTTTGTGTTTGTCCATACTATTAGTGTAAGAAATGAGGTATTTGTAATACCGCCAATTCTATGCTTCTAAAAGAATAGATCCCTTCTCTATTTTTTTATGCATAGTCTCTGGTTCGACTCCCCTTTTTCTGATAGTGTTAAGATATCTTAAGTAACTTAGAGCAAATAAAATGAAAAACTTATCGTTCAATTTCTTTTTTGATTTGTATTACTTTTCTGATTATTCATTTCTTATGTAAACTTGGTACATAGTGAGGCTACTTATGCTTTGGAACCTATAACTTACTAAATCTAGGGTATAGGAGCTTATTATGTGTTCTGATCTCGAATTCAAATGAAATATGTTTGCTGAAGGAAAAGAAAGGACTTTGAAAGTTTTAGATTGTTTCTTTCTACTATTACTTTTGAGATATAGTTTATGATGAAACTACCTTCTACATAAGATGACCCAAATGTAATTTGTTTCACAGTATGCACATTCAATGTATCAAAAACACACTTATTGTTTGAGACATATCTACTATTTGACATGCATATTTCTACATGATATGGCAAATCATAACATATTCCTTTTATAGAGATAACATCTCAGGAATATGGTTGAGAAGAATTGGCTTGATTTTGTACCAAAAAGTGATATCAATAAACATCTTCCTTTTTAGTGTAGTCTATACATGACTGTCATTGTTAAAGTCCAAAGTATTAAAAGCGTCTTGCACAAACTTATCACATAATTGGATATTGTCAATGTGGAATTTTATATTAGCATATTGTTGGTTTAGAAAAAATCTGTATAGTTGGTCTACGGGTAAACTTTATCTCTCTAACTACTGCTTTTGTGCCAAAAGAAGGGATGGTTATTCTTCTTGAAAACCTATTTCTTGATCTTAGCTTTGTAGTACTTAGTACTCTTACTCTTGTGTTTGACTCATCATTCCTAGACATAAAATTTAGTTGCTCTCTTTTATGTTGTATTAACCTCAAGTTTGCCTTTTGTTCAGATGGATCTTTAACAAAGAGACAATTACTCTGTTAAATAAGGGAGTTTTGATTGTGAATAATGCTCAAGGAGCTATCATGGATACACAAGCAGATGTTGATGCTTGTTCTTGCGAACACATAGTAGGTAACATAAGTATTAATCGTACACAATTAATGTAATCATAAATAGATGAGGTTTTTCTCTTTATCTTTTGAAATTTTGAAGATTTGTGCCAATGGTTCTCAATTAACAAGCAATTGAAGTAATGCAGGATAATTCTCTATTAACTTACAACATAAGGTTTGGTGTTCTTAACCCACTTCCATTCTTTAATTATTTATTTCATGGTGCTTTCTGACTCTTTAGGATGAAGCGAAGATGTATGGTATTCACAACCAACTCCGAGGGATTATCCTTGTTGTTAGATGCCAAACCATGCTAGGACCTCTCATATTTATGGCACTACTATTAATGCACATATTTGATTTCATCTCTAGCACCTCTATTCGTGTCTGTCTCATGACATGTAAATGAAGACAATGAAGATTTTCTTTGATCTTAAATTTAATATTGCTATCATTTGACTTGTGCACTACTGGCTAGGATAGGATTAGTAAACAAATTCTTTGCAAATGATTGGCTTTTGAGTATGTCAGTCACTACCTATTGTATATCCTCATTCATATGTACTGAATGCCCTTTCTGTTTCTTTTTCTTTTTTTTTCATGCCTCTCTTTTGGCTTTCGTTGATTCAGTCAAATTGAAGTCTGGTTAAGAATTTTTATGTTCTTGTCTTTTCAAACTCACTATCATATTTAAAACAACAAAATAGATAGCATTAGCTAGATTTGAATTTGTTTTTTTCTCACGGGAATAACAATTTTCACGTCCAACACAACTTTCAAAACCTAAGGCTAAAACCAATAAAACTAAAAGGATCATTGACAAATGTCTCTGCACATAGATTTCTCTGATTTGATAGTATTTCATTTTTTCTCTTTGTTGTGGTATATATATAGTATTGCTTTTGGTTTTCTCATGTTGGTAGCTTGTAACAGGACGTGGAGTTGACTGAAGAAAAAAAAGTTGGGAGATGTTACTTGCATTTCATGTGAATAGTTTGGTTTTTTATGTACAGTTTCATTCTTTTTTATAATCATAGGCAGATAAATATTGATAATGTCAAAATATTCTACATCTATTTATAATTTAATATCTATAATTGTCATGTTCTACTAAAATTGATGCTTCAATGAAATTATTTAATTGTTTATATAAAATCTTACCATAGATACTATATCCACTGGATCACTATTGAATCACCAACCGGTTCCCATGCGTAGCACGAGAAACCTTAATTAGTCATTGAATATAAAGATAATAGTAGTAATAGAACAGTAGATAATATTTCTATCTCCCACCTTCTATCTGTCTCTGTCTCACTATATATATGTGTAAGTATGTATGTCAAGGCTGCTTCACAATTATTATTTGGGTTTATTATATTTTAGTACTCTCAGGTTAGGAGGTCTTCGTTCTTTAGTCCATAATGTTAAAAAATAACTCCTTACAATCTCCAAGTTAGATTCCATTCAAATTATTATTTTAATGGACAAAAATATCCCCCTTTAAAATAAAAAAGAAAAAAATCATCTACATAATGGGTTAGGGGGGTTAATTACAATCAACTACCTCTAAGTTAGGAAGGTTTAGCACTTTAGTCTTACTTAATCAAAATTGTGCATCTATGGTCTATTTACTGTCAGTCAATGGTCCAATTGACTTGTCGATCTATTGGTTTTGCATCTATGGTCTATTGGTTTTGATACTCAAACTTTAAATCGTGAGTGACGGTATCCCTTCCGTCCCACATGACCATTAAATCTCAATTGTCATCTGTGACACGAGGTCCACATGACCATCATTGGGGCTATTTCTGTCTGACTATCTTTTGCCCTAAATTCTCTCCACTGTCTTCCAATTAATTGATTCGAATTCTTCGTCTTTCGCTCCTTGAGTTGAAGAAAAAATTCAATTTCACATAGTTTTAACACCTAAAATATGCACGCTCACACTAAGGCTATACAAAAGGTTGGAAATCCTTTTTGAGGGAAAAGCAAGAGAAGTTGGATTATCAAAAATAAAGATAGATATCTGGACCTGTATATGGTATATAGTAAGTACCACGAATCTGTACAACCCATATTTCAATGTTTTGAAAGTGATTTTTTTTTTTTTTGTGTTTTGTTCTTATCTACATTTGCACTAAAGCTTGAAAATGAGTTTTTCTTTTATTTTCCTATTCATGGGCTCCTTTTTTTGTTCAAAATTTGTGAATTTTTATGGGGTTTTCACGCTTTTACTATTTCTAGGTTGCATTTTTGTTGAAGTATTGCAAGCTTTATGGGTTTCTGTAATGAAACTTGTTTGCTGTAAATTTTTGTTAACTATGTGTGGTTAATTTTGAAATGTGTTTGTTGGCCCTATCTTGACGTTTATTATTTTCTTTGTATTCACATCTCATATATGTATTTTTAGAAGAAAATCGTGATTATTTCACTATAAAATTGCATCATGGTGAACACTTTACTGGAGGGGATGGTGAACACTTCACTGGAGGGGAATATAGATGGTATAAAGATAGTGAAGTAGACTATGTTGATTTCAATAGTGTAGATAGGATGTCAATGCATGAAATTGATTCTATGTTAAAACAGTTAGGTTACGAAGGTCAAACAATGTTGTGTTACTATTTGGAGCCTATTGGGGATATGAAGCATGGGTTAGTTTTAGTGCAAGATGATAACGAAGTTCACATGATATGTACTCTTATAGAGAGGCCAGGATCATTGAATTCTAAGCTGATTTTAGGGAAAGTAAGGAAATAATTGAATTGTTACTACAATTTCCAGAGTTTAAGATTTAGCAAAGAAAAAATTTTGTTGCGAGAGGAAATTGAAGATGAAAACACACAAAAAGCTGATACTCATGATGGAGCTTCTAACTATCATACATCTTAAACCCGTGATAGAAGTACAGTGGTGCAAGATGCTGAACTTGTTGCTGCAAACCAGATTTCTGTTAATATGCTAGAACATATTCAACCAAATCAACCATTAAGTAGTATTGAGCAAGAAGCTGATAGTGTGGGTGGGTATGTGAATAATGAGTGTGAGGTTGAAAATTTTATGGGAGAGAGAGGGAAAGGGTGATGTCAATGGTAGAGAAACCTTTGGTTCCTTGGGGATAGATATAGAGGGGCATTGCAGTAAATCATGAAATATGAGATAGCTTTTTGCATTATCAAGATGTTACTTAAGGGGTAGTTACTGAGGCAGGATAGGAGGGAGTGGGAATGGAAACAAGTGATTGGGTATGCCAACAAACTGGGATATTAAAGTACGAATTTTTAGAGAATTCTATTCCAACTAATAGGGCGATAATATCTTCAAAATTTGATGACACTTCTAATGAAGATTATGAGATAGAACAATTAAGCGATGATGATGAGTATTGCATGGATGATGACTTGGTTGATGAGGATCTTGCTGTAGAAATGGCAAGTGATATGTTAGAGGAAAGAGATATCACTACGAAAGGGAGTGCTGCAAGAATAAAAAATGGTGAAGCTTGTCAAGAGACAATGCAAAAGTACATGATGCACTGGTTGAAGATGTCATAGAGGAGCATTTCTCTAATGAATAATCTGATCGTTCAAATTCTGAAAACGAGCAATTCAAAGGTAGATATAAATATTTTAATACTAAGAGGGACATGAAGAAACCTCAATTTGAGGTAGACTATGTTTTAAAGATAAGGATGATGAGTTGAAACATTGGATCCCTTCTAGCTTTGGACTTACGTGGATATACTGTGGATCACATTTTGAACTGTTCAATCATATGCTAAACAAATAAAACTTTTATTTGTGGGGCTTTGGATTATCTAGATTCTATAGGGTTCTTAATGGATAGCCTTGTTTGGATAGTGTATGTTGACTGCTTTTGCCTTGTTTATATCAGTCTAAACCTTGATTTTCATTGTCTTTGCTTTGATTATTGTTTAGTGGCACATTGTCAAGACAATTTTCAATGCTACATGACAGATTTTTTTTATTGCATTGGAACCAAGATTCATGTGAAAGCATTTATTGGAAAAAAAATTAGTTTTTCCATATTAAAATTCATTTTTAACAGTTTCTTTGCTAGAGTATTTATTTGTGTTTATTTATTTTTAATGTAAGCATGTATTTAAACCCAACCAGTTCATTTTCAAACAAAAGCCACATGGTTATAATGCACATAGAATTTGGAATATTTACATCACAACACGTGACAAGAAATAGTGAAGCTTTCTATCTTCAGTTAGAAAATTAGAGAAAAAGAAAGAACCAAAAGCAAAAAAAAAAAAAAAAGTTGTTAATATTGGCCTTACTAATTCCAACTACAAAAGTACATGGACTAACTCCTATAAAATATCATCTAGAGAATCACAAATGTAAGGACAACCCATATAAGGGCCAACTTGGGTTAGGTTTCATTTTACGTTAGATTGAACTTTTAAACTCAACCAAGAAGGCACCAAAAAAATCAGGACTGGTCTTGAGAAGCAAAATGTTTGGCTTTTCACTTGGATAGCATTGTGGCAATATTTGGATTTATTTGTAAACACTAAATTGAACATGTGATGAACCCACGCACTACAAATATAATAGGCCACCGCACAAATAAAGTAACCTCCGACAGAGATATTCAGATAAGTCGCTTATGTGGCCTAGGGCCCAAATCAACAGGATAAAAAATTGATAATGACAACCAAAGCTTTGTACTCAGTGCTATGCAAAGTGCTGGAGGCACCTGATAGTCGACCAATGATGAATGCTTGTTGACTATTGCGGAGTGTGTAAATATTGCTCAAGACTTAGGGAAAAATAATATTAACTAATAGCTTTCCAAACTTGGACAATAGCAAAATAGCAAAATATATTAGTCCAATGCTACTTGTTTAGCTGGTCTAGAGGTGTTGTCATCAACTACACACAGAATGTTCATGGCTATGTAAAACCAATAAGCAATGTCTGATAGCAAGAAACGAAAGATTTGATAGGTACGCATCAACTACATCAAAAAAAATAAGAATGAAACTTTTATCTTACAATAAACCCTATATGATATGGACAGGCATTGTGCAAGCCACCTGAAATAGCACCCAAAAGAAAATTAAAAACAAACTGCAATAACATCTGCTGACTAAGCAGTCTTCCCAGCGTCGATGGCATGCAAGTTAGAGCCTATGTCGAACTCCTATTGATTATTACCACTTCCAGCTAGAGCAACATCGTTTGCATCCTCCAATACTTCTTCTAACGCATTCTTCACACACGACACCTGCAGGATCCTCTTCAAATCCTTCCTCACCTTTCGCAACTTAGACATGTACCACTTTCTTTGCTACTTCCAGGCTCTTTTCAAATTCTGCATCTCCTGCCTTAAGTCAGCCAAAAATGCTACAATGTGTGTTAACGGCATCCCATCTTCTTTCCCCATCTCTTCACACTCTTCCTCCCCAATCTTACTTCTTTGAAGTTGTATTGTGGTAAGTTTAGCCTGGTCAAAGAACGCCTTAGTGTCTTTAAAATCTTTCCCTTCTAAGAAACACCACACTTCTCAAACATTGTAGTAAGCAGCGCTCTACAGGGCAGTGTCTGACTATGATTGTTTAACTCCAACCCCAGGTTCTAGATGAATATGTCTCTGAAATTAATTTGCTTTTATTCCATTTCCTTGTAAGTGAGTATAGTGTCTGACTCTGTGGAGTGCTTGCCAAAATAGCATTGTAGGTATTGGACGATGATTGCACCAACCACTCTTGCAGTCAGGGTCACCTTGTTCACATTCCGCTCAAGACCACAATACAAAAACATGTGTGCTAGACCTTTCAAAGCATTGTAGTCCTCCGCTGTCTTGCTCTCGATTGGCAATATGTAGAAACCCTCGTCTACTAGGCTAAACATTTAGTTTACAGTGCTGGCAGTTAATGAAATTTCAACTTCTTTGACTTAAGATTGTGCCTAGGGTTTTGTCGACTGGTTTCATGCTATCCGTAAGTTGGCATAAAACAATTGCACTAGGTTGGGCCTCATAACTTGGTGCTCGAAGAGTTTCTTCTACCCCTGATAGGCCCTCTTTTGATGCTTGGACTTAAATCGTAGATCAAACTCACAACAATGAAAGTGGCGGTCAAATGCAGTCCACCATTTAATCCCATTCCACCTCAAACATGGGCCACTAGGTGTCTGCCACCTGACGGACTAGTGGAGGTTGGACGTGAGTCAGATAACTAGAAGTTGGGGTACGTAGTGCCATTATGGCACAAGTTGTAAAATGTGAAGTTTGATGGTTGCATCTCATTTTAAAAAAAAGTGCTTCTATTTTTTTCATTATATATTGGACAAAGATTACATGTTATTGTGTACTGCACTCATAGTCGACTCAAGTATTTCATTAGTCGACTATTATTGCACATGAAGCTCACACGCAGACTGACTGTAACACGATGCACACAATCTGGTTTGACTAGTTGACCCACAAATTTCTTGGGGTTTGAATTTACCTAGCATACAAAATACTGAAGATATAGTAGCATAACATTCACATACAAAAGTGCCCACATTAGAGGGCCACATTTTACATAAAAGTTGGCCCTAATCACAAAATTACAATATACAAAAATACATAACCTTTTGTTGATAAGCAAAATAAATAGATAAAGATGATGACAACCTAATACATCCTAGGTATTACATTATCCTATAGCTACGATGTCCAACAGTCTACAGTGACTCTAAGGCCACACCAATAACGGAGTTAGAATTCTCTGATGATGTTGGTTTGTAATAATCATCGTACAACATAGAAGAACACATCAACTATGTTTGGTATAGTATTGCAAAGTACAAGAGAATAGCAAACATCTGTTTATCCATTGTAGTTGTACAAGCTGGGAATATTAAAAAAAACACATGAAAATGATAACTATTAAACACAGAGTCGTTGTTTTACGAGTGGTGACATTAGACAGATAACCACTCCCTTATAAGTGGCCGCTACAAGGTAGAGACATTTGGATAGCAAGGAAGTTCTACCACTACTCATTGTTGGGCAAAGACCTATTTTTAAAGCCTTTTAGAGTTAGCAATTGACATGTTTGTGCACTAAATTCAATTCATGGCTCTCGGTGCTCAGGTTTGATAAAGTATTCTCTGGTTGCTAGCTCCATATGTCCAGGCAAGTCCTGGAGCTTTTATTTGTAAATCCTCAAGCTTTCAACAATGTTGCTTGTAGTTGACGGGCATGATACTCGGAAGATGTTCTCTTTTGTTGTCAAAGTCTTAGCCACTTGACATCAAAAGGCATCTTGGCATTGCTCTTCCTGCATCGCTTAAGAGTAACCCCTAAAAATGAGATAGTGCTCTTCATGCTGGCCAACGTTATCCCATACATGGCAGTTAAGTGTAGCAACTTATGCGCCATCATTGCCCATCTCTGTGTTAGAATCTCCATCATCTATATTAAAAAATAGAAGCCTTAAGCAACCAGGTCTCTTAGGTTCCACAAGCCTTATCTTCTCTTTCGAAGTTTAGGGTGGCTGTGCGGAGGATTGTGAATAAGTACGCTGAGCACCACTATCCCAAAAAAGAATCGATGATGTATCATATATCGATACACCCTGTTTGTGAATTTTCTTAGCCTTGGGGTATCACTGTAAGTGGCGACATAACATAATTTGTACACAGTGTAGGGAAAAGATTAGAATACGAGTAAGAGAAAACAATATATCATAAACAAATATGGCACAAAACCTTAGAGCGAGAAAATTTTTACTTAAGTGGGTGACAAGTTTGGAGTGAACTAACCTTGTATATAACGTCCCAGTAGGTCTCTAGACATCAAAAATTACAGGTGACATTGTCCCACGAGCAGCCAGTCAGCCCGAAGTCCTCACGAATCTCTTTCATGATAGTTCACCTCTCTCGCAGCCTAGCAAACTTTTACTGCAACTACTCGAATGCTAGAGTTTATTGAGCCTCCTCATTGGATTCAATGACTATTTTTTTTCCAAACTCTTTTGTCAAATTTCTCATTAACCTATTTGTTCAGCAATAACTTCCAACCAACTAATAGGTCAACAAAATAGTGTGAGCTCATGGGACCAGCTCTCTTGCTGCTTCATGGTGTGTACCACCTTTTATGAATTGCTCTGCTCAACCATTTGTTCATGTTTGCATAAATGCACAAGTGATGATAACAGCGCAAGACCCAGTTGAAACTCGATAGTCAAAAAACACCATTATAAAAGACAACATCGAAATGATAGACCATACAGGAATTGTATTATTACGTTAGGCTGGATACTTCTACTAAGCATGAATACGGGTAACAGGACTTGGGATATTGCTCCATAACTACACTGGTGATTAGTCTATAGTGGGTATTAACTCATATACTGAAATGGGCTTATCTTGCGCAGTCATTTTTTGAAAATGGAGATTGTAGCAAAGAGGTTATTCAACTATGCTGAAGAAGAGCCCTTCTTTAGCTTACATTCACAAATGCACAAATACCCTTACTGCACAATAAGTTGAGAAAAATTAGACAGATAGATATTGGAGGACAGCGGTAGATTCGAGCGATGAGCGAATAGAGCCTATTAAACTGTTTTAGTTGGTGAATTTGAAGCTAGATCTATGAATTTTGACAGGAAGTCAAATTAGAACATGTGACAAACTGTATTAGTCGAAGGAAAACACATTTTTAAAAAAGACATGTGTTGCATTCACAGTCGAACATTGCTACATTTGCAGAGTTGATTTACGGAGTGGGTTAAGGGGGTGCTGAATTTAGAGGGAATAATAGTTCTTTATACAATACACAAAAAAATGATACAACACTTCAAAAGATTTTTACTATTAAAATTTCAACCCCCTCAGAAGAGATAGACCTAAGCCACAGTTATGAACTGTGAGGGAGCTCAAAACATTAAGCAGAACAAGTAACATTGTGGGCAATCATGTAGTATGTGAGTTGTTGGTCTTAAAATGGCAAAGAACAGGTTTAAGAACTCCATACCTGGGTGTGCCACTTGTCGGTGCAATGTAAGTTGGAAAAAGTCTGTCCAAGGAGATTTGCTCCATCGGTCCCTGCTAGAATTGAGACTGTTTGTCACTCCTGGTCAGTTACTTGACGAGCAAAAATCATTGTTGGATGATTGACTATTGTAGTGAAGAAGATTTTCTTGAGATCCCACATAGCCTTCAGAGTGGCCATTGTGGTAACCGATCACTCTAAATTTGGGAAAGTAGCTTTAGATGAAGAAGTAAAAGTGAAATTGTTTATTACTAGCTACTGTTTCAAAGAGAATACAAAAGTGGACCACTTTTTAACTTTAATTTGGTTACCATTTGGGCCAGTCCAAGTGACATTTTATTTTTTAATTTGGCAAGAAAGGCCCAAATTTCACTCCTAAAACTAATACAAGTCGCCCTAAATCTACACATTAACTTGGGCACTTTGATTTTTTTTTTGAATTAAATAATAACTATCCATTAATAGTGAAAATAGGTAGAGATTATTACAACTAAAATAGTCCTCAATTCTTGCTCCAATACATCAAATGAGGAGAACTGAAAGACTGGGATAACTCAATACAAAAAACAATACAAATTACACAATGATTCACAAATCACCGTAACAAAAAATATCCTACACCCTAGATACCCATAGTGGGGATAGTACAATGTTACTAATACTAGTAAAGAAATAAACAAATACACTTCGATGTTCTTCACTACAACTGCATCGCCATTCTCAAAACACAAAACCAATTAATATTTAGTATCTACCTCCTCCTTAAAGGACAATAATTCAAAAAATCATAGGTGTATCAATAATTTTAAAAATTGCCTAGGAAAGAGGTAAGACACTGAAAGAGGACCCAGATGGATTCCGGGTAAATAGATTTCTCCAAAATGGAGAAGCGATACAACAAGATTTGTCTGCAAAAGAGCTCGTCTGTGCGGCTTGGATCTTGATGCAAGTTGTGTAGAAAAAAATCTATCATGATTTGTAGTCAAAATAGGGGGTAGGAGTAAACAAAAAGAACAAGAAAAAAGGCACAAGGATTTGGCCAAGATCTGGTCGTCGACCAATGCCGGTGGCCAGATTTGGTAGGAGAAGAGGGGGAGAAAATCGCGCGCTATGAGATGGTTAGAGAGAAGGGAGAAAAAGTGGGTAAAGAGAGAAATGTCATTCTATGCGAAAAAAATACACACTTCAACTTTAATTTCCTAATTCTTGGTCCTCAGTCTCTCGTTCTCTTCTTCAAATTTTTTCCTATCTTCAATATTTGACTCAAGCTCAAGCTCAATTTGTCAATTCACTTCGATAGGCCTGGTATTACTTCCAAAGATCTATCATGCATCTCCGAATTGACCTATTGAAAAAAATTGCATCTATCACCTTTTAGCACCAAATAACATGAAAATTAACACAAATTATTCCTACAAATTTATGATTCAAATGATTCAAACTAATGAGGGGATATAGAAAAGCTTACTTGGGAATATCCACAGCTAGCAAATCTTCCAAAAGCGTTTTAATCAATCTAAAAAGTCCTCAATACACATATCATTTCCACAATAGCAATTGGGTAGCAACAACTGCCTTGAGGATCTTGGCATCTGTGCAACCTTGGTTGGAATTGGTGGAAAATGAAAAAGAGAAAAACACTTGGGATTAGGTAGATAGTTGATCTTTTATAAGCTCTATTTTTTTTGGACATGTGCTTGGCATGTAACCAAGATAATAGAGAAAAATGTTAACACCATTAAATTCCCCAAGTTGTCAGACACAAATAGCCCCAAAGATGGTCATGCGACATATGACAGTTGAGATTTAACAGTTATGTGGGATAGAAGGGTTAACATCAGTTACGATTTAAAGTTTATGTATCAAAACCATACTTATTTTAGTTTAAGTGTTGAAGTTGATAATTTAGAAAAGTTCGAGTGTTTGTGGTACTTTTTGTTCTAATATGAATAAGAGACAAAATGACTATGGTAACTTTCGCACCAAGAAAAAGATGAGGGATTGAATGTTGGTAGAGCTAGTGATGACGTCAACTAGTGATGGTAGTGTTATTGGCTAGTGATGACGTCAACTAGTGATGATAGTGTTATTGGCAACGATAACGTCAACTACTAGTTAAAATATCTATTTTTTTCCTTTGAGAGAGTAGCTAGAGTTTCTATCTAAAATGAAAAAAAAAAGGACAGAAAAAAAAGAAAAAGAAAAGAAAGAATTTCATTTTAAAAGTTTTTTAGCTTTTATATTTTAAATATTCAATCTTAAATCAAAGAGCAAATGTGTTACGTCAATAGTTGACAAAGGCCAAAGTACCATTAATTCACAATTCGAAAGAAATGAGACTGAGATGCAAACTCCCCTAATATAGAGTAGTTGATTGCAATGAATCCTTAAAATAGGTCTGGACAATTAATAGTGTCAAATGGGTCGGTTCGCTTCGGTCCGGTTCGGCCCATCACGAGCCGCTCTTTAAAACGAAGCGGAGCGGGCTGATCTGTTTTCGCAGGCTAGAAAACTCTAAACTCACAACCTGTTATAACCAGCTTGTGGATTAATACTTTTTTTAAAATTTTAAATATATAAAACGACGACGTTTTGAGAAAATATTTTTTAAATATTAAAAATATAGCAAAATGATGTCGTTTAAAAAAATATTTTTTTAAAAAATTTTAAAAATGCGAGTTGACCCATGTCCGACCCGTGCTAGTCCACGATTAAACGGAACAGGCTAAAAAAGCCCGCATTAAAATAAGCTTAGACTCATTAAGTCCAAACTCACCTATACGGGTTCGGCCCATGGGCTTAAGCCATATTGACACTATTATGGACAATCCGATAAATTTATAACCAAATTAGGGATATAGATGACATTTTATTGTTAATAGTCAAGGGAGTCTGTTTTTTAATTGTGGAGTAAAGTGCAAGAACCCCAAATTTATAAGTACTAAAATGCAATAATCAACGCAAAAATAAACGAAAGCAACGGAAGGGGATCGACTTCTCAAAAGCGAAAGTCTCAAGAGCAAAAATTCCCGAGGGTTTCATGTCTGTATAGTACCTCTGTTCGACCGGTAAATACTTCAGTTTCGGAACTGTTTGATAATTTCTGCGGTTTTGTTTCTATTACAGTTGCATGGTCGATAATTTCATTGATTTTTTGTTTCTTTTTGTCTTTTGTTCTTGGGTTTTTCTTGTTTTTTTGGTTGTTTATGTGTGTGTTTCCGTGTTTAATTGTTGATGAATTTATCATTTGTTTGAAAATTTCAAGCGCAAGATTTGTTCTTTTGGTTTTGAATAATTCGAGCTCAAAGACAGATTTTCGATTTTGTTTCTTTGGAAAATTTTGGTTGAACATTGGAGTTCTTTTGAATTAAGGTGTGGTTGCTTGGTTTTTTTGTTTTTATTTGGAAGCTTTTATTACTTTTGATATGGCATGCAATCCAAATAAAGGGGAGGCACGAGGACAAGATAAAAGGATGATTTTTTAATTTTTTTTATTTTTCTCAATTTCACAGTGGAAAACATATTGTCGTTTTATTTAGGATAATGCTTTGGCTCATGAGATTGAATAAATACTGCAAGTTATTACATGATGTTTATGGAAAATGTAGAGTTCAAATATTCAAATTAGCTGGCTTACTTAACTGGACATGCCTAAATTTGAGTTTAGGAAGATGTATAATCTAGTGAATTTAGGTTTGGTATTGGATGTAGTCGTCTCTGCCAGAAACAATTGGGTTCCTTTTCCTCTCTCTTAGAGGGACAGAACTGGAGTAATTTTTCTTTTTCTGCTTTTAGCGTGGTCAATCTGTCGAAATAGTTTATTTCAACATTCAACAGAAAGTTAGATCATTAGTTCATGTTTGCATCTTTTGTTTCTATTTCCTATTATATAACTATTGTGCACATCCGGAAATTCCGATCCTTAAAGTTTGGAACTATACTTAAAGAATATTTGTGATCCTTGATACTATTATAATTACTACTAATATTAGCCATGGAAAATTTTGGGTGGTGAATGTTAGAGCTGGCAGCAATTTTTGCAGAAAAAGTTTTCCTTTTCTCCAGTGGGAAAACTTGACACTATTTCTTTGGGAGCTAGGAACTCTTAATTAAGTTCTAAGTGGATTTTAGTAATAGAGACGTTGCCACTATTTGTTTTTTGTTTGGTCTTTTCAGATTTGAACTTTTGACTTAAGTATTAGTTGTACTTGGGTTTGAAAGTGGTCACATGGAAAAAGTTGGATTAATAGAGAGAAAATGTCATCCTTTTGGGACCCCAACACTCATCCTTTGGGAGCTATATAAATTAAAAATTTCTAAAACCTACACCTTATGGGAAATTGAAAATACCACATAAAATATCATTTGGTAGAGTTTGGAGTATAAGCTTACTTTTTCTTTTTCTTTTTTTTTTTGTTGGGGGGGGGCCAGGGGTGGGGTGGGGATGCAGTTATTGAAGCACTATGTAAGATGACATTTTTTAAAATTTTGGGGTACAAATTGACATTTTTTCGAAGTTGTTTGCGGGACCCTAGTATCTTTGGTTAATGCTTTTTTCTCTGTTGCGTTAATAAGGTAGGCTGACCTGTGCATTGACAAGTAGGGAATGGTAGTGATTTTTTCTTTCTGCATTTTTCATTCCAAAGCTTGTTAGTATTGTGCTAGAAATTATGAAATTGAAGACAAATTATAAGTTTTCCATTTCAGGGGTATCCTCTTGGCATGAAGCTAATTCCTATGGCAAGTAGAACAACAAAATCTTTTCAAACTGTGAGCTTGGTTGTCTTTGCAATTGTAATGCAAATAGCTGTGGTGATAATAACTCTGTTGCTCAGAGTGATGCATCAATAATAGATCTAGGATGCAGCTCTGCTTTGCGCAAAGAGCTTGCAGAAATTATTGCTGCTTTCCCCCAAGAAGTTGGTTGTCTTTGTGACTCATTATCATCATGATCATGTTGATGGTCTTTCTGCTTTAAAATGAAGTATAATTGCATGGTCTTAGAAACTTTCGTAGTTGCATTTAGCATTTTTTTCCCAAAGAAAGGCAGCAAATATGCATGGATGCTGGGGACAATGCCATTTCCACTCTTACTACTTGAATATCGAATATAGCTACTCATGGGGCTTCCCCCCCTTCTCGAATTTCGTTAAATCTCGACTGACCTCTCCTCAATTCATCAGGGAAGAAAGAAGAAACCCTTTACAATCCCACTCGAGTGAAGAAAATTGATTTGGCATTGCAGGATTTCCTCTGAAGAGAAGCAAAAATGTTTTTTAGAGGGTAAGCCCTTTTCTTTTGGATTTTTAAATGATTCTGGTTGATAATTTGCATTTTGCTGTAATCTTTGTTAGTGGTTCTGGTGCTCTCTGTTTTTGGTAAAAGATTGATTCTTGGGATACCTGGAACATAGATATGTAATTTTCTTTCTCTCTGAAACCTTTCATACATTCTGAGGGGGCAGTGTTGGGGAATGGGGTTTAATGTTGAAGTTTGTAGGGATTACAAACGACTTAAACTGGTGTCCCATTTGACATGATTTTCCCCGAATTTTGTTATGGTTTAGGTTTAATTCTGCACTGTCTTTATAGCTTGCTGAAGCCTAAAGTTTTCTTCTTCTTCATTTTTTTCTTTTTTTCTTTTTTTTTTGGGGTGGGGGGGGGGTTGGTTCTTTTAAATTCCTGTTGTTTATTGAGTAAAGAGAGTTTGTCTTGGACCCTTTTAATGTTTTCTTAATGTTTTATTGATTTCTCCTTGGGCCAAAATTCTTCCAAATATTTCCAATGGTTTTAATACTGGTCTGGTAATCACGAAAGGGTTGGGGATGGGAGGAAGGAAAAAGAATGTCTTGTAAGGAATTAAATGTTCTACAATGTGGTGCTTCTAGCCCTACTAAGGTTCAGCCCCGACTATTTTTTCATTTTTGAATTATTTTTTATGCCAACTTTAATGTATCATGTTTCATGCATCTTATAGTGCTGGTAATCTGTTTATGGTTGTTTGAAATATTACCAAGATAATAACTTTGTTTCTAGCTTGATTGGTCACCGGTTGATGGTTGCAAAATATTGTTTTATTTCATGTTTGGTCATATCTGTGAAGTATGCTATTTACTGTAATGTTGAAAGCTAAAGTAAGGCGGTTTGCAATCTTTCATTTTCTTTGAATTTGGTGGCAAATATTCTCATTGGCGCAATGAGCATTGTGCACTTAATGTCTTTTCTTTTATACACTGTGAAGGAAATATATGGACAGCAGTGATGCACGTGAAATGGGACTGAAGCGGCAGCGGGTGATGGATCAGGGTTCTTCATACTATGGGGCTCCACCTGGTTCTAGTTATATGTACAATCCTCCACCTCCTCCGCCACCACCTGCATACTCATACGTTGGTCAGCCACCACCTTTTCCTGTTGTCCGTCTTCGTGGCCTTCCTTTTGACTGCACAGAAGGTGATATCACCGAGTTCTTCCGTGGTCTAGATGTGATTGATGTCCTCTTTGTCCACAAGGGTGGCAAGTTTACAGGGGAGGCTTTCTGTCTTTTGAGTTATCCCCTTCAGGTTGATTTTGCTCTGCAAAGAAACAGGCAAAATATTGGAAGGAGATATGTTGAAGTTTTCAGAAGCAGAAAGGATGAATACTACAAGGCCATAACACATGAAATTATAGATTCACGGGGTGCTTCACCTCGTCGTGCTGTCCCGAGGGCAAGGTCTTTTGATGAGGGGAAGGATTTGGCAGAGCATACGGGGTTTTTACGACTGAGGGGGTTGCCTTTCTCTGCAAGCAAGGAAGATATAATGGATTTCTTTAAGGAATTTGTTCTATCTGAAGAGAAGATTCATATAACAGCTACTTCAGATGGAAGGCCTACTGGGGAAGCATATGTGGAGTTTGCTAGTCCAGAAGATTCAAGATCTGCAATGTCCAAGGATAGGATGACTCTAGGAAGTCGATATATTGAGCTTTTTCCATCCTCACATGAGGAGTTGGATGAAGCAATTTCGAGGGGCGGGTAACAATTTTCATACCTTTGATTTCCATTTTTCATTTTCCTTAATTGATGGATTTCTGTCTTACTTGAAGGAAGATAATATGAATGTGCTCGCTATTCTCATTTTAGTTTGTGCAAATCTGATTTGTTTATTTGCCTAGTCAAATATCAGTGCAGGCTCCACACCACCATTCAAGAGCCTTGATATAGGATAACATGCAATTCCTAGATACATCCACTTGTCCCTTTGTTTTATTTGAAAATGTTTAGCTGTATTACATGTTCGTTAATCTGACATAAGATATTTAGAATGGTGGGTTTAGTTTGAACCTTTTGAATTCTATGACTCTTTTCTCCTTATAAGGTTGTGAAAACCCATAAATTTGCTCTGCAATTATTTAGAGAGACAGCATGCTTCTCTTAGGGCATAAGTGATTAGAGGAAAGTTTTTAGTTTGTTCTAGATTTTTATTGGAAGCTAATGGCCATAGTTGTGCAACTTGTGCCGTCATGCTTGTTACAGCCTAGAATTATAGCTTTTGGAGAAGGTTATATTGCACATTTTACCACCATTATAAGCAATGATGACGGATGAAAATGTAGTTAAATTTTTCCATGTTAATGGTGGAAATTGATTTTACTATAATAATTGAGGCCTGAACTTTAGAAATCTTTAAAGGAAAATGTATTAGACATTGTTGCGTAATTATTGGGGAGGCGATTGATGCTAAATTATCAAAGTACTATCATCTAATGGTGATTTTATTTTTATCTGGGTGAGCGGGGGAGGATAGGTGAAGGAACATGATGAGGTGTAGCATAGCTACTGGCGATGCAAAAATTGCTAATCCGTGCCTGAAAGTGGAAAGGCTCGCATGAAACAACAGATGAGGCAAAATAAATTCTACAATATATAATGCATTACAGTTTGTTGCACTTTGAATTAGTCTTTTCTATGCTTATGTTTTTTCAATGCCTGGACCAAAAAGAATAATAGATGCATAATCAATATGGAAATCGGATTGGTTTCTCTTGTATTGACAGGGATCATGTATACCTAAATGAGGTGGAAAATACTGATGGATAAGAAAGAACTCTTTCAGTGTCACAAATTTACCCATCATGAACGTCCAAATGAGGTGGAAAATACTGATGGATAAGAACGGAACTGTTTTAGTCTAAACCAAATTTACACATCTACATGAGAATCCAAACAAACATTATGCACCTTCTCTCTCTCTCTCTCTCTTCCCCCCCCCCACCCCCTTGCTCTCCCTTTTGTGGTAGCCATAGGAATGTCATGTGTCACCATTTTTCCAGTCCGCTAGCAATTTGGCTGGTGTATTATAAAAGCTTATTGTATTTGAACTTACTATTAGAGATATATGGGATCTGAGTATAGCTAATGGAATAGATATCTGTTGAAGGTGGTGTTGAAAGCTTTTGTGCGTAGATTCGTATGGGCTCCTTTTGACTTGTATTTCATACCCTTTAAAGAAGTCCAAAGATGTCATTTTGTGGAGCCTTATGATCTAGAGATGACGTGGTCAAAGTGGCCAGAACATGACCCTAGGAGACTCAGAAGTACCTTTTTGCCTTCTCATAAACCTGACATTGATGTGGACATTTATAAGCATTTGGAGGCCATGTATTTCGGAAGCCATAAGAGAGTAAAGATAGAGGATAACTTTTGGGTTTGCTGTTTCCAGTGAGGCTGTAATGAGTATTGTAATCACTCCATTGAATTATTTTAATCTGTTCTAATATGAGAAATTTTTTTAATATATATAAATTTAAGGTGCAGTCTTTTTCTTCTTACATCTGAAACCCAACTGTGATATTATGCAAAAGGCTAAATCGTTTTTTACATTTTTTTTAAGGAAAAAGTATACAAGAATTTAAGGTGCAGTCTTTGTCTTCTTACATCTGAAATCCAACTGTGATATTATGCAAAAGGCTAAATCGTTTTTTACATTTTTTTTAAGGAAAAAGTATACAAGATCTCTTTCTTGGTAAGTGAGATTCCTCATAATTGAAGTAGATTATCCTTCTCATTAGTATAAGGTTGAGAATTCCACTTTTTACATTTGGTGCACATTTTTTGTTCTCCTGTCTAGCATCATTGGATTTCGTCAGAATTGGCACTCAGAGATGCCATTAAATACTTGGCCCACCCTTCTTTCCGGCATCTAGTTTACATGGTCAGGCATATTGCTTGACTCCCCTTAGAGTGGCATATGTACCCACTAACTAACTCTCAGGTTCAGATCAATGAAACTTGGCACCTTTTGTTTTTTCCCCCCTTTTGATACATATGTAGGCGAACAGCAAGGATTTAAATGTTCAAAACATTAGATGTGGATTGGTAACTATTAATTATAGCTGAAGTGTAGCTGGTGGTTGAAGCCTAGGTCATACATTCTTCCTTTACATCATGAGTTCCTGCTATTGAATATGATATTGTTTGAGACAAGTAGCAATTGGAGATGGTGAAGTTTTTCTTTGTGTCATAGTGGCATTGATTTGTCCGGTAGTTGGAGAGGCAAGAGTTTAAGAATTGTTTCTCTGATAGTGGCTGTGTACGAATAAGAGGCACACTTACACAATGATCACGGAAAGGCAGCCCTCTTGAGAAAATCATGATCGAGATTGTTGACGCTGTTGTATCAGTTGTTCATGGTTAGCACTATAAGGTCTAAGCTTTGATTTTTGAGGTGTTGAATTGAGATATGTTATAAGTTTAATTGGTCAAATTGTCATTTTAAATCTAAATTTATTCATTTCAAAATTTCTATTGTTTCAGCCCTATATTGAATATGATGTTCATATGCGACAGATGAGAGTTGCTTTGCCAACCCAGGCCAGTGTATTTCGTTGGCTAACAAAGGGCTAGGATTTGGCTGTTATGGGGTGGCAGCTTACAATTAAATCTTACCATAGTTGTTGAACTATTATAGGCAATCGATATCACATTTATCATGCCCCTTAAAGCATTCTGATTTAGTAAAATCAGTTTTAACGTACTTTCCCTTTTTGTTTCAGTAGCATATGACTATTGCTTTGAGAACCCGCCCTGATACAAATCATTTGGGTTCGTAACAATCCAATTTGTTTAGAACTTCAATAATGTTGGTCTGGAATACCCATGATAAACATAATTTCTGATGGTCCTTGAGCAGTGTGTTTGCTAACAGACTAGGATGGCAGCAATTGCCAGAATTTACGGATATAATAGTGAAGTCTGAAATGTGAAATTTTTGGGGACATTCTTCCAATAATCATTCTGTTGTAAGATTTCTCCAGTTAACTCAGTAAAAGCCTTCCTATACTATTTGTGTCGGATACTAACTCATGAACTTTTATGAGTTGAATCCTTGCATTGTTGTTCTCATAACTTAATATCGAAATTTGATGCTCCAAGTATCTAGACTATTAGATGACAAAAGTACCCTTATGGAACTTATTCAACTTACAGTACAGATTTTACCAGCATGCCTACTTTATTTCCCAATGTTGTAGGGTATGCAGGTTCTGTTAACATATTAACCATGAATTAAGTTTCTATACCTCCAGGCAAGAGAATCCAGCTTCATGTTTTCTTATGCAGTTTTTGTTGTTTTTATGATATTACTGGTTACTTCTTTTGAGAATTCCGAGGTAAATGGATACTTTGTACAGATTTGTGTGATTTAAACACGTTTTGTGTCATAGGTTGTGCTAGCAAAGTCTACTACAATCTGATACTACAGCTGAATACTCCAATGTTATAACAAATATAGTACTGCCGGAAGAACTAAATATTTTCATTAGTAGGTTGCCTTGCTCTTGAAGGCTCGTTTGGTGCTACTTTGGTTGGATGAAAGACTGGAATTACTTTTCTTTTCATGAATAGGTAATACCAGTGCATCTAAATTTGATGCTCCAAGTATCTAGACTATTAGATGACAAAAGTACCCTTATGGAACTTATTCAACTTACAGTACAGATTTTACCAGCATGCCTACTTTATTTCCCAATGTTGTAGGGTATGCAGGTTCTGTTAACATATTAACCATGAATTCAGTTTCTATACCTCCATGCTCTGACAATTGCTGTGTAACAACTTGCAACATTTCTGGCAACCATCCAAGCATTCTTGTGCTTCATGCTCTTAGTTGTGTTTAAGATTAATTCCTAACCCTGATTATGTTGTAATTGCAAAGTTTGTAATCTGGGTGTGAAAGGTGGCTATTTACACCTTTAATTGGGAACAAGAAATAAGAAGCCCTCAAATCTAACCAAACTTTCTTGAGCCTTATTGATATGCAATTTTATGTTAATTGATGGAATATGATACGAGATGTTGTAATTTGGATAAAATACTGGAAAATATCATAGCGGAATGTAGTCAGGTATAAATCCCTGAAGATTTTTCACAGCCAGAAGGGAGATTCATGAAAGCAATGTATAGAATCTTGTTGATTGCAGTCAGAATGAGTTTCAAATTTGACAATCAAGAGATTTCCTTTTGTCTTTCTCTCTTTCGGGATTTTAATTATTAGAAATGCTGTTCAGAAGCAATGGCTCTTCCAGGCTGAGTTTGGTTCTGAAATTCTTGTTTTAAATAACCTTAGTGATTTTTCTTGGATCTTAATGTGGGCTCTGTTGAATGTTCAGTTCCTATATTTTGAGACATTGTGGATCTTTGAAATATTGATATGTAATTTAGTCTTGCATGTATATTCACGGGATGTGTATAACATGAACTCTTTCTCTGCCCTCATAAATCAGATTATTGCCAAAGTCTGCTGATGGGAAGGAGCTCACTGTTCCTACTGGGGTATTGCGGATGAGGGGATTGCCATTTTCAGCTGGCAAAGATGATATAATGGACTTCTTCAAAGATTTCTCCTTATCAGAGGAATCCATCCATATAACGTTTAATTTTGAGGGGAGGCCAACAGGAGAGGCTTTTGTCGAGTTTGCTAACCCAGAGGATGCTAAATCCGCACTTTCCAAGGATAGGATGACTTTGGGGAGTCGTTATATTGAGTTATTTCCATCTTCACATGAGGAATTAGGTGAAGCAGTAGCAAAGGGACGGTAACGCCTATGGTCATCTTTTTCAACTGTAGTTTCATATAATTTTATATCTCAGTTTTCATGCCAATCTGCTGTTAGTTTCTTATCTAATCTAAGCATATAATTTTTCATTTTTCCCCTTAAATTTAAAAAGTAGATGAATTTTTAGAACTAGATATATACCTATTTGATCTCTGTGTTATTCTCTCTCTTCTAGACTCCTGCATGTCTGTCCAACTTTTACATTTTCTTATTTCTTCCCGTGCTTTATAGTTTCGGGGAACTCTTTGTTGTATAACTACCTTTAGCAAAATATACTGAGAGATTGTTTAGTTCTCGGATAAAATCTTTTATTCTTCTGTTCTATATGCTGTTGAGAGGAAAAACATGGCTGATTTGGTTGGAAATAGAAATGCAAGGTTTTCTCAACTTACAACTCTAGGCTCTTGATCTGAGCACGGTACATTAATGGTGCAATTCGTGGGGTTTCTATTGTCATTGTGGATTTCTTTTCTTGATTTTCTGTGTGGAATAGTTTGGGTCCAATTTGGTCCTTAAAATATTAGCAAAGTTTCTAAGGGGTTCCTCAAATTAGGAAACGCACAGAAGAATTTTTATTTTAATTGGAGTTTTTGTATAGGTTTTCGTAAAATTAAATTATTTATCATAGAAAATATTCGAAGCTTAAAGTAAAAACTTTGTGTTGATTTTTTAAATGAGATTGAAAGCAAAAGATTTGTAAAATATGGTCCTGTTAACACCGTTTCAGAACTAACGGTGAGGGTTATGAAATGAATTAATTGGTGTTTGAATGATTGAGGAGCAAAATGAAAATCTTATAACAAAACCCTAGATCTAATCCGGACCTGAACCAAGGTCGTAGAGTTCGGGTCTGTTTTACTCGGATTTGTTGGGTAATCGGATTTAAGAATAGTAAATCAAATTAGGGTTCAAGGTGTCCCAGACTCATTTACACTCTTAATTCCTACCACCCTTCTTTTTCCAACTTCTATCAATCTCTTCTTCCTCCCTCGGTTCCATTCCCAAAAAACCTCTACAAAAGAAAGTTCTTCCTCAAGGTAGGAGGCAAATTTTGGCCGAGGTCAATTCGACAATCAGGGTGTACTTGAATGGATTTTTTAACAATTTTTTTTATTTTTTTATTTTTTAACTTTATTTTTTTATAAATAATTTTAATTTACTTTTAGGAATATAATTCAATTAAAAAACAATCAATCTCACTCTAAAGTGGAGGAAAGAAAAGCTTAGTCGGCTTGGGCCGCAATCGACCTGAGCCATCGAGCCACTCTAATCGAGTTTAACTTAACAAGTTTTTAGACGAGACTCAAATTGAACTTGATACAAAGCTTCTGAAGCTCAGCTTAACTTAGCCTGAAAACTCAAACTCGAATTAAATATTATTAGTATTGCTTTCTTTTTCTTGTTGAGGGACCAGGAATTGATTAGAAGCATTCCGTTATGTTGGGAGAGTGGTGAGGATAGATTAATTTGGAATTTTACTAAGGATGGTCAATACTCTGTAAAATCGGGATATGCGTTTGGAAGGAATTTTATGGCAAGAAGTGCAGATATGGCTACATCTTCTTCGAATGGAAATGGAATGATATGGAAATTTATCTGGAGTTCATCAAACCCACCTAGAGTCAGACAATTCCTGTGGAGATTATGTAAAGGTGTCTTGCCTGCCAAAGTATTTTGCTGAAGCGATGGGGGCAAATGGATGTGTTTTTGTCCATTTTGCCCATGCATGGAAGAAACTGATTTTCATGTTCTTGTCTCTTATTACTGGGCAAAGAAAGTATGGAGATTAGCTAATATCGAGGTCGAAAAATGGGTGAGGGGTACGTTCATGGTTGAACGTGGTGAACAGTTTGCAACAACAAGATGAAGGCTCTTATTGTATTAATGCTGAGACTTTTGTGATGACCCTATGGTCTTTGTGGCTGGCTCGTTGTTTTCCAAAAGAAATGGACGGTGCAGGTTGAAGTGGTGCAGCGAGCAGTTACTTCACTTGGGGAATATCAGTCGGTTTTTGGCAAACGGGGAGGAGAAGACCAGCGTGGAGGGGAAGAAATAGTACCACAGGGTATGGGTAAATGGGAGACTCCTTTGGAGGTAAACATGGATGGTGCAAGTGGGGAACTGGTGTGATTATACGGAATTATAAGGGAGAAGTTGTTGCTGGGAAGAGTTGCTTCCTTCAAGGGGTGATTGCTGCACAACATGCGGAAACTCTAGCAATGATGGAGGGTCTTCACTTGGCAAATGAGCTCCAGCTGCCAACTTTTATTTTGAAATCTGCTTGTTGTGTCCTAGTCTCAAAGGCTAATAGTATGAACTTAGATTTGTCAAATATGGGAGATTTTGTTGAAAGAATTAGAAAGGTAGTAGCTCTTTTAACATGTAAATCCATGAGGCTAGTGGGAGGGAACGCAATGTTCCTACCCATATTTTATCTCAGTTAGGTGCTAGGTCTTCTGGATCTCAAATAAGATTTGATGAAATTCCATCTCCTATACGCGGAGCAATAACTGTAGATATCTCTCTTTACTAGAGTTTTATTATATTTTTTATGATTTAAAAAATACAAAATTATAATCATTGTTAGAAGTTAATCTATAAAATGAAAAACAAAAAAAAGTTAGGTTAGAAGAAAGAAGACAGGCCCGGGCATGTAACCCCAGCACACCTCCCCCACAAAAAAGGGGAAAAAAATCCTAGGATTCATTTCTGAAGTTTTTTTTTTTTAAATTAAGAGTGCTCTTCCTTCTTATAAGAGGACTAAATCTTCCATATGCATTATTTATGCCAATTTTTTTTCTCCCCACTTTAGTGAGATAGCCCAAATGCTAAATTTAAAGAAAAAATCATATCTAATTTTAAAAATAAGCATTTCTGTTTTAAAACACTATAATTTCTTTATATGGGGGATTGATATCTAAGGAGAGGATGCATTTGCTTAAGCAACAAAAGCAGTGATGTTAACATTAATCCCACTTTTGCAAGCTCAATTTTACTCTTGAAAACAAAAATGATTAAACTTAGTAAACAGAATATGAAGAAACCTATACACTTAAAATATTAATTAATTTCTTATACAGAATTAGTCCAAACTTGTGGGAGACTAGTCAAAATGCAAATCTGATGAATAGATTTATGTATAGAGACCTTAGATCTTTTACCTATCTTGAAAATGAAGATGATTAAATATGAAATCCAATTGTCTATAAACTGAAAAACATCCATTTCAAAAGCGAGGAAATCTTCCACCATAGGAAATATGCATTAATTCCTCTCCATTTTAGTCAGATAACAAAAGTCAAATATATAGAAGAAAATCATTTCTTGCTGTTAATGTAAAGATTTTTTTATTATAGTAATTTACAAAGAAGGTGAGAAATTCACTATTTAAATATGGTTAGAGAATTACATCTGCACAACAATTCATATTTGCTTGCGCAGCTCTTCTTGTTATTCTAAAATTTTTGTGGAGCTCTGTAAGTACTTTCTCTTTTAATCAAACAAATAGTACTCTCTTTCTCTGCATTTCAATGTTTATATCTACCAGTTTGTATCTATCACATTTTCCATTCACTTTAACACAGATAAATATAATTACAAAAAAAAGGCAGACATTTATTTCGTTTAGCATCACCAATGTATTTACTTTCTCAAACGTACATATGATACAGATGACTATATATTAGTTTTGCAAGATAATGGAAGATTAGGATCATAACCCCCCCCCCTCGGGTTCCTTTCTTTACATGATTACTCAATTTTCAATAATTGTCAAAAACAATGTAAAGTAGCATGAATGTAAATCAATTGGTACTCGTGAAATTGATTAGGAAAATGAATCGTCCGAGCGGAATCTCATCTTCAAAGAGAGCAAATCCAAACATTAGCAGCAGCAAATTAACTACGAGGAAAAAGATATCTGTACTTGTTGTTGATGATGACCCCATTGTTAGAAGCATCAACAAGGCATTTCTGAATAAATTTGAGTTGGAAACTCATGTGGCCAAAAATGGCAAAGAAGCTGTTGAATTTTGCAACTCTGGCATTCATTTTGATCTCATTCTTATGGACATGGAAATGCCAATAATGGATGGACCAAAGGTTAGTTCAATACTTCCAATCCTCAACAAAACCTGTCACCTTCTTCGATGAAATTTTTATTAGATGACCTTCTTTCTTCTCTCTGTTATAATTTATTTTTTCCTTTCTCGGAGTTCTAAAACAGGAACATTGTAAAAGGATTATAGAAGTGTTTAAGTCCCGAATTCAATGTTATTTTTACTAACTTTTCTATATTTACTTATATAGTTTCATAATGCATCTTTGTCATAGATTCGAAGTAAATCCATATAGTATCCCCCCCCCCCCTTTTTAACTTACTAATATAGTAATTTTATAGATATAATGGTATTTAATTTTAAAAAATAAAAAATACCATAAATTATGTTATATGCATAACAATTACTATTCCTTAGACTATTTGATAATTAGTTAATGAAATCGGTAAAAGTTGCTATGTTGCTGGGTATTTATTTTGTACCCAATAATTTTTCTCAATTTAATGACTTGATAGATGTGATAAACTTTTATTGCACACAATGCTGAAATAGTACTTATTTTCCCCTTTTTCTTGACGGAATAAAGCTCAAGTACTTTGATTAAGAAAATATTAATTTTGTGTAGTACAATGTCTTACCACAACTATATTTGTGTTTATTTAATTATATCAATTGTTTTATGAGTAATTCTGTAAAAAATGTTTCATAATTTTTTTTGCCTTAAAGATGTCCCTTAACTTTAATTTCTATAATTTTAGTTTCAAATTTAATTTTTTTTAAAAAATACAGTCTTTGCCGCTAGCTCAACTACAGAATTAGGCTCAAATTCACATGTGTCATATATATGAGTTAGATTTAATGTATAAATTCATTTTATCTTGCTCGCTTCCATAAAAAAAAAACATGCATATAAGTATTGCATGCAATCCATAATTCTAATTCAGCTCAAAATTCGATTGTAAACTATCCAATTGGGTAGAGGTATATTTGGGAGTTAGAAGTGCATTTAGTTTTTATTTCCAACTGTCTTAAAGATTTTTCAGTAAGATATGATAAATTTGTACTTCAAATCGAACTCATATGCGTAACGCATGTGGATTTTAATTGAACTCTACCGTAAGAATGGTAGCAAGACTGTATTCTTTAAAAAAAATAGATTTAGAACTAAAATTATAGAAATTAAAATTAAGAAACTCCTTAAGATAAAAAAGTATTTACGGAATTTTTTTGGCAAATTACTGTTGTCTTATTGTAGGCCACAAGAGAGCTTCGTACCATGGGTATAAATAGCAAGATTATTGGACTAACCTCACGTGATTTAGACCCAGAAAAGCAAGCATTTTTGGCAGCTGGTCTTGATGATTGTCTTGGGAAGCCATTAAATAGCCATATAGTCGAAACTCTCCTTCAAGGGCTTGGAACAAAAGGAAAAGCTTAAATTTCACTTTAGAGTTTAGTGTTGTTTATTATTTTTAAAAATAAGTAACAATGTAATTGTCCTTACAAACAAACTCAGTTATGGTGCTGATGAAATTTTTTTAGCACGTATACTGAACTAGTCCCAAATTGTCGAATAAGCATCTTATTGATCCAACGGTTGGAGATTCACATATAGTGAAGAGAATAATTAATCTTATGTAAAATAATTATTCACTACATATAAGCCCCAACTATTGGATCAACAAAATGCAAATTCGATAGCCAAGGGCCAGTTCAGCTCATGCTAAAAACACCCATCATTAACATTGTAACTGAATTTCTTACACACACAATGCTTTGGATTATTAAAAAAACAAACATGTATGGTAGACTATTGTTCTTCCAGATTTATTTACAATTAATTTCTTTACTTATACAATTAAGTACATTGGGTAGTGAAGAGTAGTTAATAGACAAATAAGTTGTTTAGACTTTTGTGTTCTTAACAAGAGTTAATGCAGTCTTGAATGATAAATAACTTTGTGATGGATGACTAGTCATATTGCAAGAGCGATTTTTAGCAATTTTTGCTCAAATAATGAAATTATCTTTTGATCAAGAAAATAAAACTTCATTAAATATTTATCTCTCTCCCTTAAACAAATCCCATAGTTTCTTCCCTTCGAAATCCAATGAGATATTCATATTTAGGATGCTGGTGCAACTTTAAAGGATAGTTTAATCATTTGAGCAAAAATTGCTCTGGCAAGAGGGAAATTGCTTTTGCAACATCACCAGCCTAGTACAATTAATTCTTTAGATTTACAATTGAAGAATGAATTTGACCTACAATAAAATTAATTCTGCTAGAAATATTTAGGGTGAGCTTGAATTGGGTTTAGGAGTGGATTTTGGGCTCCTTTTACCAAAATAAGAATAAAAATCTTCCTTGATCAGGCTCAAACGAAAACCCAATCGAAGTAAAAAAGAAGGCACACCTGCCATTTTTTATTCACTTCCGTGTAGCATGAACGGTTACCCCCCTAAACTCTTAGAACCACCAACGCTTTTCTAGAATAATTATTGTTGGCTAGGAAAGCATCCATCCACAAGGCTATGTGGAATCTTGAGGGTGTTTCAACAAAAGTGGAATTCCTCACTCTAACAATGAATTCCTCCACAGAAATAGTTTCGTAGAATCCAACAGTATTGTCTCAAAATAGCGACGGTGGAGCTCAACTCTACTCATGGACCATCTCCATCTCTGCTTCCAACGGCATCTTCTCAACCGAAAGACAACACTTCCTGCATAGCTCTATATAAACATTACTCTAACACTATAGTTATACAAATCATTCCTTGACTCACTAAAATTCACTCCCATAGGAATGAGCGTAGCTGGTTCCTAAGAAGCTCCAAGAGGAATCGTATGTGCATTTCCCTATTAATGTTGTTGCATCATTGTGTTCAACAATGTCCATCTTCTGTTGTGGCTCCTTGTCTTGACCCTGACAATTTTTCATTCCAAAAATCTCCATGTCAACGTGACGACAATAGAGGATGATAGTCTTATAGCTAATTTTTATACAACCTTCTTAGCATCAATTGAAATACATGCCATTTTCATGCTTTTCATCCAAGTATAGTCGCATGTAATTCATGCCTATGAACCTTGCTTGTAATTATGTTATTTTAAATGTCTTTTCTCATTGTCCCTTCACAAATTATTTATGCACTACTCTGGTCATACTTGTGTTTATGCAACCTTGAATAGATGGTTGAGCCAACCAACCGGTGCAATCAATTAAATACTTTGAAGCAATGAGAGCATTGGTGGCACAAGCTGACACATTGGTTTGTTGAGTTTCTCATTGGATGGAAGTCATTGTTAAACAAGTGGGTCACCAGGAAGTTCAACATAAAATTATGGAAGGAAATAATAACTGAATTCAGCGAGGAGTCCCAAATTACTCTAACAGTCAACCAATTGCAGTAGAAGCTTGGTAAGCTGAGGAAGAGGTAGACAGTTACAAAGGAGATTAGGGACCTATTACTGACTGGCTGCTCTTAGGATGATGTGACTTACAACCTCTATTGCCATGAGTTGTATTGAGATGTCATATATAAGGTTAGTCGACTATTACTAGCTTTTCTGCTTGGCAGTTCCATATTTTATTTTGTGATGCGTGCGTGTGCACTATCCAAGATGCTCATTTTATATCTATTTTTAATGTCTCCTTTTATATTGTCGTCTGCAACGGTATCCAAAAGACAAACTTACCGAAATTGTGTCCCAATGTATAATACACTCTCAATCTTGTTTTGGGACAACAGAGCTCAAGGGCCTTATTCAAGGTCATCTGCTTAGCCACCTTTGAATCCTAAAGAGGAGGCAAGACTTGATACATCAAATTAGAGACCTACAAATTCGAGGTTCGTATTTTCAAATATCAGCGATAGCAAGTCCAACAAGGAGCATGGTGACGAAGTGACACACACTGCTACTCCTAGCCATACAAGTATGGGATTGAAAAGTGTCAAATACCGAACTACTTCAGGCTGCAAAAAAAAAGCACCATCTCATTTTTTGAAGTGCCCGCTAACGTGATGCATAGTCATACATCTTCTAAACACAAGCATCCAAAACTGAAAAATGAGAGTATACTCCATGTCACAAACCTTTGATTGTAGCTAGTAAATACAATATTGCATAATATTTGCTTGAAGATCTACAAAAAGGAGCTCCATGATTTACCTGATCGACTACAGCTAACAGCAGGTGAATACCTCATCAAGCCCAAAAATCAAGAACTTTGGACTGAGTTCAGTGCACAAACTTGTTGAATACTTGCTCTCAATGGTATTCTTTGCCTATGCCGAACCATCCTTAATAAAATGATCTACTACACTTACGATCTAAGTTTTTAGCATCCCAAATTTAGTTACCTTATGTACTAATGAACATGTCACTAAATTTTGGAATGACCTATTTCCATCTCTAAGTATGTGTTTGTAACACATTGTTTTGCTAATATTACTTGTTATTGAAATGAAACTTGCACTACTTATAAGACATTTAGTGTCATGAATTCTTCTCATTTTTTGTGAAACTATTCCTTCTTTCTCCTACCTTATTATTTGTTTCTAAAACTACAGTTGCATTACCTACCTATGTTTATAAAATGTCCATCTTTTTTAGTGAAGGAAAGATGGATCGAATGTAGTTGTTACAGTCCATCGACGATGACATTGACAACCTAGAGATGCTGTCTTTAATCTCTTATGTGTCTAACATGGTGGATGCTTCAACGATGGTAGTGCTAAAGATTCCTTACAGACCTCCATTCTACAAGGTCAAATATTGGTTTCAAACTCTTTGATGGGCATTCAATCTAGATCCACCAGATGTTCAAAATGAGCAAAAGACCGTTCGTGCTACTTTGTCTCAAACTTATTGAGGAGAGTGTGGATCGATGAACAACGACAATGCATTAATATTGTGGAGAGTCTAGCTATGTTCCTTTACCGTATTGCAAGAAAGAACCACAACATTGATTTGGTAAAGCAATTTCAACATTCGACCGAAATTGGTGCCCAACACATCACTAAGATAGTGAATAACTTGAACCTTCTAGCGAATAAGGCTATTTCGATTATGAACTAAGATATTTTTCGTGAAAATATTCTCCACAAGCCTGATCGATTTCCTTACTTCCAGGTTAGCTAAGTCAATTTCTTGACACATTCCTTAATTCAAATGTAGTATTTCAATCCAAAATTTGTTCCAAATTATTAGAGTTTACTTACGTGTAGAACTGCATTGGGGTAATTGATGGAACTAACATGTTTATGTAATTGAATGTTGAAGATAACAAGAAATATAGGAATCGAAAAAGCCCTATATCATAGAATGTCCCTGTAGCAGTAAACCATGACGTGCAATTCGTATTTATTCTTGCAGTTTAAGAGGCTAGTACACACAATGCTTATGTGTTTGTCAACATTTTCTCTGAAGAAGTAGGCTTTCCATGGCCCTCCAGCGATAGTAACCGGCAAACCATTATGTTTTACATTTCACTTGGTTGTAAGCTTAAGGCTAAAGATTGTTGTTAAACCTACAAGAAAGTACTACTTAGTCAATGCTAACTACACTAATCAATATGGATTTCTTGCCCCCTTCAGAAGAAAAAATTACCACCATAGCCAGTTCACGGGCCAGTCTAATTTTAAGGGACTACAAGAGCTATTCAACTATAGGCATTATAGATATGCAATATAATTGAACGACCAATCAGAGAGCCAACAACAACAAAATGCATTTCATTGAATGAAATCTTAAAGCTCAATAATTTCACAATGAAAAAAAATTCAGGAAATGGTTTGCTACTCGACTTCATGTGTTTGGTATTTATGTTGAACTGTTGCTAAAACACTTAATAAAAAAAGTTACCGAGTAATAATTATGCACGTAAATACATGTAAGAACTGCAAAAATTGAGCAAAGCAACTAAGGGCATATGAATTTCGATGTTATGAGTTGGTTTTACCAAACACGAATTTTTGCTAATTCGATTCTTTCTTTTGGGAGTTGCCAAATTTTGCAACAATAGTGGTAATTTCAAGCATTTCACAAGGAGCAAAATGGTTATAAAATTAGATCCAAGCTGCTGTTACGTTTGCCCAAAATTTTGAGGGACAACTAGGGTAGATATATCCACCTAAACCTATTAAACTAATGAAGAAAGTGGCAGCTTTATGTATGCTGAAAGGTCAAAATTAGTTGGATGAACCTAAAAATAATGTTCGAGCTATCCTTTATATGGTTATCAATCTAAATGTTAAATCAAATAGATGATGCTTAGTGGGCAAAAGATTCATTGAATCAATTTGGAGCATTGAACCTATAGTTAAGCATGTCTTAATGGATGACAAAGATAACTCCACTTCTTCTAAGAATTTAAACTTGATTAATGATGTAGTTGTTCCGTCATAGTGTGGCTTGGCTTGGTGGGTAGCAAAAGGACACAAACAGCTTGGGAGAAAGACATTAACTAATCGTGTTGGTTTTTTTTTTTTTTTCTTTTTGCCTTGGCTTCTGCCCCTAAATATTTTTTCTCAAAAGTTGGTTAAATATATTTACTTAAGTGTATTTTACATGTTCCTTGCACTAATTTAATAGATTGATTGTGTGTTCATCCTAATAAAAGTTATCTTGTAGTTATGGGTGGAATAGGTGCAATAAGTGACTATTACACTTAAATATTTATATCCTTTTTAATACTATACGAAGAAGAAGAATCTTTTTAGTTTTTATTGTAAGAAAAAACAAAAAAGAAAAAAGAAAAAAGAAAAAGAAAGAAGAGAAGACTTACTTAACTTGGTCTTTCGCTCTAAACGATACAAAGAAGAGAAAACTTTACTCAACTTGGACTTTGGCTCCAAACAATCTCTGTCTGAACTTCAAATACTAAGACCCACTATTGCAAGAGTTCGACTTGGTCTCTTCACGACAGGCGACAGTTGCATTTTGGATTATTCTCTTCTTCTGATTCTTCTCTTGGTCGAAGCTCGCATCTTATAATTCTTGTCGTGCTCTCTCCTCTCATCCTCTCATCCTCTCATCCTCTACTTATCAACTTTGGACAGTCTCAAGTGGCTACATCTACATCACAATATATGAAAACTTCATTCAAAGGTAACACTACTTCTCATGGATTGATACACTTTGTTCTTATAATATAAGAATGACCCATTAAATCTCCAGTGAATAGATACTCACCCGAAGTGAGAAAATAATGAGAAGGAAAAAGGGAAAGTAATAATTCTAACATGTTATTGATGCAATATGAAAGTTTATCACGTACATGTAGTACGTCAAACATGTTATGAATCTATATTAATTATTAATATTGCTTTACTTCCCTAAATCATTCTACTGATAGTAATGATGCTTATGTCGAAAATATTAATATGGATATGTGAACGTAGTCAGTTCTTTTGAATATCCATAAAGAGATTTTAGCATTTTGAATGTCAACCAAAATTTTGAATTATCAAATTGCTACTTTTTTATTTTATCATTTTGTGATTATTATTGAAAAGTTTTCATACTATATACTTCTATTTCAGTATTTATATATTATTTTATTTATTTTGGATCAAGAATGGTGAAGAAACAATTTCTCTAAACAATATTTGTGTTTATTTGGACAAAATTTAAAATATATGTCTAAAGTATAAATGGTAGTGCAAGATTCAAGTATAAATGGCTACATCTACATCACAATATATGAAAACTTCATTCAAAGGTAACACTACTTCTCATGGATTGATACACTTTGTTCTTATAATATAAGAATAACCCATTAAATCTCCAGTGAATAGATACTCACCCGAAGTGAGAAAATAATGAGAAGGAAAAAAGGAAAGTAATAATAATTCTAACATGTTATTGATGCAATATGAAAGTTTATCACGTACATGTAGTACGTCAAACATGTTATGAATCTATATTAATTATTAATATTGCTTTACTTCCCTAAATCATTCTACTGATAGTAATGATGCTTATGTCGAAAATATTAATATGGATATGTGAACGTAGTCAGTTCTTTTGAATATCCATAAAGAGATTTTAGCATTTTGAATGTCAACCAAAATTTTGAATTATCAAATTGCTACTTTTTTATTTTATCATTTTGTGATTATTATTGAAAAGTTTTCATACTATATACTTCTATTTCAGTATTTATATATTATTTTATTTATTTTGGATCAAGAATGGTGAAGAAACAATTTCTCTAAACAATATTTGTGTTTATTTGGACAAAATTTAAAATATATGTCTAAAGTATAAATGGTAGTGCAAGATTCCTGAAGAACTAATTGACCAATAAATCTAGCAGAATTAATTGATTAAAAGCCCAAGAAGAGCTATCAAATCTTCACCTAATGATCAATCTTCCATATAGTCTCATAAAACTTTTTGAACATTGAGTAAATATAAAATAATTGTATCTATAATTGACATATATAGTCTCGTAAATAATGGTATCTATAAAATGTATGTCAATTATAGATACTATTATTTATCTCTCCTGATTTATATCGTATAAAATTATGAATTTGAGATGCAATATTGAGTAAAATTGAAGTTTACTAATAAATAATTTATTAGTTGGTATTACCAGTTGGACCATCCCGAATCATTAAAATACAAAGAATGATTATGATTTATTGTGCAACCAGAAGTTTCCTAATATGACGAATTTATATGTGCTACTTGTTTTATTTAAAAGTTGCTAGTATTATTTGGGGTTGAATGTGTTATTTTGGGATGAATATGCAGAAATTATTAGTTGATACATCAACAAATAATTTTATGAATATTGTTGTTTTTACAACCTGTAGTTTGCATAATTTATTAATAATGAACTCATGTTTTAACATTCTCCCAAAAATATAATATGTCCTAATAATACTAGTTGTATTGAGATAAATATACTAAACATCCTATAGAATGTTCATGACTGTGATATATATGCACTTATTTTGTATTTTACCAACACATTTGATTCTCCTCATAGTAGTTAGTTTGTGGTCAGAAACCAAATATTTCTCATCCTAAATTTAGAGATTCACTATGTATGTTGCGCCACCACAAAGGTAATGAGATGGGTTCTCAAAGAGATTATTAAACATGCTGGGAGCAAATCTCAAGGGAGAGATTCGTATTTTGTTAATTTTGTTAATTTTGAATATGTTGCCCCAACATAAAGAGGAGAAATTATGAATTCTATAACTAAATGATTTTGATACACGCTTGAAGCGTGATTGATCTCTTGATTTTGAAAATAAAATCCTCAAAACTGAAAAGGATTTGATGATCAAGATATTTTTCATGAAAATTTTAGAGGAGCAAGTATTGTGATCAACATTTTATTTTGATTGAATATCCTAAAGATGTTTCACATGGACATAGCACATCAATTATTATTGGGTTATTATATGTGAGATCCTTTATATCTATTAAAGGATATTGGAGAACTTTTTGATCATGAAGTACCATAACTCTGCAATTAAGTGCATAAATACATTTGTTCGCGTGCAAGTAGATATCTATTCTAGTTTTTCTCAACCCAATGAATTTTGAGATGGCATTAAGCTTGCCTATTGATATCTCCTTGAGATAACTTATCTTAAATATTGAGAAAAACCAACTCCTGTTGAGATGGATATGTAAGGTATAAATTACTTATATGATCCATATAAATCATGCATTTATAGGCATGTGTTGATTATAACAGCCACATCTTCAACACATGTTGAAAAATAGAAATTCGCTGATGTTGGTTGACAATATGTGTGATCATGATTAATGTATTCGAGATAAATTTATATCCTCTAAGAAGGAATTCCAACTATATTGTTAGATGATAATAAATTTTAGAATATATTTACGAAAATATAAAGTATATTTTTACTCACAAGCTCCAGAAGAGATGTGATATTGATGTGCAATTAATTTGATCATTTGATTATTTGACAAATTTATTCACTAATACTTTACCGATAGTAACATTTGATTGGAAAGTATCGGTTAAGAAACCTTAAAGGGTTTTCTTATCATGAGGAGTAATAATGACATAAAGAATAATGTACACTTTTTCCTTCACTAAAGTTTTTTTTCAGTGGGTTTTTATCTAGTAAGGTTTTAACGAGGCATATTCTTTATGTTATGAACATCTAAGGGGGAATGTTATGAAATAATATGTGGATGTTCATATTAATTAATTTTGTGAAGAGAACTGAACTCTCAAAATATGACTCGTAATTAGATTTATTTTCATTTCCCTATTAGATTTTTGGTTTGCATAAACTCTTATATTATGAACCTATATATAAGGTCAAAATGACATTAATAATATACAAAGTTTAGTTTTGATTCTTAAGTTATACTCTCTCTCTCTATATTCTATCTTCTCTTTTCTTTAATTTTATATTGTTATTCTTCAAATATATTAAGTGATACTTTTACTTTAATTTTTCGTTATTAACACTTAAATTCATAGCAATCATTAAGGTTTAAAGTACAAATTTATCTTTGTATATAACAAATACGTTAAGGTTTGTAAGTCAACACTCGAGTTGACCGACCGGTGGTAGAGACCGTCAGGTTGATCGACTAGGGGTTAACTGATTGGGAGTGGTTTACCTTGTTCCCCGGTCGGCTTCTCAGAATGCCATTCTGGTAGCAATATTTTTTAAGAAAGGTCAATTTTTTTATCAATTTTGAATAAAAATCATGTTAGAATAATGAAATAACAGATGTATATGTTAAATTATATTTTCTTCTTTCGCGCTGAATCCTCTATATTTGAATTGTTTCTTCCGAAATGCTAGAAGAATATAAAGGTCGAGAGAAGGAAAAGAAAGGAAAATCAGGGATTTGAGGTTACAATTACAAAACGAGAAGTTACGATTTCTAATAAACCCTATGGAATTCAAGACCATTGCTTGTGCTTCATTTTTTCTTGGAATTTCTGTGGCTTTAATGCTTTTTGGCTCGATGACTTTCGTAATTGGGTTTCTGTTAATGCCTTTGGTTATTGAAAGTGAGCATTGAAGGAAAAGGAGGGGGCAGTTGAGGGGAGAGGGGGGGAGGTGTAGCGGAACAAGAAGAAGAAGGGGGAATAACAGAAAGGCGACCAAAGGCACAAGAAGAATAAGAGGCAGTGAGAAGGCTGGAAAGGGAAGAAGGGTGTGAGAAGAGGAAGGAAGAACAGAGAGGCAGCCTCGAGGGAAGGGACAAGGAGAAGAACCAAAGGCGGTGTTGCTCTGGAGAGTAACAAATAATCTTCGGTCAATTATTGCATGCTATCAAATCAGGCAAACCATTTTACCAAATAAACAAATGCCATTTTCATCGCTCATATTAGCCATTACAAGTAACAAGTTTCTAACACTACTCTCTTCTGAGGCAACCTTCAGATAAGTAGTTAAACAGATTTTTACTCCCTTCTGTCAATTGTTTCAAGTTCATTTTGGAGATTATTATTGATGGGTGATTCGTTGTAGTATTTGTTCTAGTAGCCATCTACGCCAAAAAGGGATTTGGAGTGCCACCATTCAACAGTGAAATTGTTAAAGAGCACAAACGGTAAAATCAAGACAAAACTATTGAATAAATATCCAGATTAATGAATACTTTCACTAATATCAGTACTGTGTACAATAACTACATTAGTACATACAACCGTGTACTAGAGAATGCAATTTGATCTAATTAGATTCAGAGCAGGTGCAGCAGTATCAACTTCCCCATGCCCGCATTCTTCCTTCCCAAACTTCAACAGAAAAAGGGACAGGAGAGATTTTGAGGGTTCGAGGAAAATAAGGAAATAAAATCAAGCTAAAAGAAAAAAATGTATGCTGCATTGCCATCTCAAGTACTAGATGGATTGTCAATTTAAAGAATACATTGGGATAAAAAGCAAAGGGTGCAAAAGAAGATCAAAACTTGGCCTTCGCCTGCTCAGGTTGAAAATCAACGCTTGCTCTGGATTTTGCCAATGGAGTGTAAATATATTGAGACGCTTACTACACTGCAAACACAGAACACACAATAGTAAGCAGGTAGTAGATTGTGTATGATTCCTGAAAGGATAAATTAAGAGAATAAAGAGATCTTACATGGAACCAAGAAAAAAGGCGAGCGAAAGATGGAATCCAAATAAAAACACAGATACAATTGCAGTCAGCAGCATTGCAACAGAAGTAGAATACACCTGCGGAAATGGTATAATTGATCAAAAATTTAGAAAGTTTACATGTAATTTGCTGGTGAATTCCACATGATACTTGAGTTTAAATCTAGATGTTTGATAATGTTTGAAGAATAACACTATATTCTTTGATGAGCATGGGAACTAACATAATATGCGATCAACTATAGTTGCTTATTTGGAACTCCTATATACTGCTTGAGGAATTCTCCTAATCCCTAACAATATGCTCGCTGTTCTGGTTTCTGACTGCATTTTACTAGGGTACATATTAAACTATTATCCAAAGAATCTTCTTTTTCATTTATAAACTCAAAAAAATTCCTTTTGCCAGATAAAGCCCCACTTAATTGACTTAATTTGCAAACACACTTCTACAATCATCTCATAAAGGGTAGAACACTAGGAATGCAGCTACATAACCAATTAAAACCAAATTTCAGCAAGTTAATTTGGAAGCCATTCTGCACTTGGATTGCTTTTCATTGGGCACCAAAGGTAACCTAGGTTCCCTTCAAAACAACACCACCCTTGATTGTGCAAGAAGTCAATATGAAGGTCAAGAAAGTAAATTATCCTGCAGAAATGTAACATCTTATGCTGGAGACAGATCAAAATCCAGCTCAACTACATTGGTAATAAATTTAGTTAGTATATTACACTCAAATTTAGAAAATATAGAATGTAAAATGAAAATGTTTACCTTAACAATATTGTCAGCATACTTCATGACCATTGATACAGCAATCCCACTGAGCAGACAACCAATCAGTTAGAAACTGGAAAAACAGTAAAGTAATTCGAACAGAAAAACTGCTGGTTCTTATTTAAACTCCAAAAGGGAAAAAATTAAAAAGAAAAAAATAACCTAAAATGCTACTACATTATCACCATAAGACTAAAACTTCAGGCTACTTTAAAAAAAAAAAAGAATATGTAATCCTTTTACATTTTCGTAATAAAAGAGCTTATTGAAGGCCATATATAAGATACCTCAAGGCATGATTGAGAATCATGAGGACAGTAATTAATGAATACCCATGAAAGAATCCCCTGCACAGAGAAAAGTGAGAAACTAAGATTGTCACAATATTTAGAAAGAATTGAATTTATACTACTTTGAAACTAAGAAACCAAAAAATCCATTAAGATTAACCACATGGTTCCTTAACATATTCCAACACAAACCCTTCCTTCTGAAGCAATAGTTCTACTACATGAAAATGTATTTATGTGGTGACTACTATATTAAGAACTTATGCCTCCAAAAGAATTCTGCTTTAGTATCAATAAGGATATGGTGACTACTACATGAAAATTGTGCATTATTCTTTCATGAATTTCAACAAAAATTTAATCCATGGCCTTGTTCAAAGTTGACAAGCATTCTGAAACAAAGAGAGTAGCAATTAGCTACCTTTCCCTCCCAAGGCTTCTTATCCCTTGCAAAGATCTCCTGCTTACCAATTGTTGAAGAAATAGCTTGTGTGCATTATTCGTTCAACATTGAAGGGCAGTGGTTTCTCTTAAACTATTCCAAAAATTTGGTTTAGGGCCTCAAACTATTTGATTCCCCATTAATGCCCTATAACTAACAAATTTCACCACTTATGGCCCTCTTGTCAGACATTTTTGTCTTTTTATGTCCTTTACCTCTTCTTCCTCACCAAAACCTAGCCACAACCAGAAGCAACACTCTTCAGGAGGATCTTTTGCAGCCATCCTATCACTGCCAGCCCCCGCATTTGCACAATTTTCTTTTTCTTCTTCCTCTACTGTTCAGAACCTACACCATCATTCCTGCCATTTAAGCACTTGGATTACGAGAAAGACAAAAGGAAAAAGAGAAATGAAGAAATATGAGGATGGAGTGGGCAATAGCAGCATATGGTTCCACAAAGAGGCTAAGAGAAAGGGAAAAAATAAAAGGAATAGGAAGATGGGTGACAATGACACAGGCAAATAGTTTTGGAAAAGGAGGAGAAAAAATGCCCGTGACAGCATTAGGATTTGGAGGGGTAGAGAGAGGAAAAGAGAAGAAGAAAGAAGGTTGAAAAAATATGACATCATTCTAAAAAGATAGAAAGGGAAAAATGCTCTTGCTCCCATTAGTGTTAACAGAGAAATCCAATAGGAAGGCATAGTTGGTCAAGCTTGTTAATTAGAAGAGCAAATATGGGAAGTCAAACAGTTCAAGGGCTAAAACTGGGTTTTTAAAATAGTTTAAGAGCCACAAGGATACTTTATCCTACATCCAACTCATATCAAGAAATCTAGTGGAAAATAGGAACACACCAATTTTGAAGATGGCAAGGTTGAATAGGTTGAACTCTAAATGACCGGATATAAAGAATGTAGCATGTAGCACAGATTATTATCAAAACCTATGGTCTGCTAATGGGCCCTCTGAAAATGGAAATACACTCACTATTTTGCCCATAAGAGATGCGCTCTCACTCTATATTAGGAACCTCCTTTGAAAAATTTTGGAATCTTATTAAGTTAACAAGAACTTAAGGCATAAACAGCAAATAGAAGAAAGCATTAAGAAATCAACCGTTCAAAAAGAGATCACTATGTTTGAATAGCAAGCATAATTCTGATCTGGGAGGCAGTAAGAACCGAAACTGATGTTTCAGAGAGAGACACACAGAGAGAAGAGACGGAAGACAACCCCAGACAAGGTTTCCATGCATTTTAAGGGCAAAGGTGTACGGCTAAAGAATTGGATCATGACAACATGAAATCTCGGTTCACTAAAATTTCATGTACTGTTTATTTTCCCATCAAAGGCTATTAGAGACATTTGCGATGGTGATATCTTTTACAGTTTTGCGGTCAGAGTGCAAACCAATCTACATGCAATACCTAGTTCACATTTTTTCATTTTCTACATTATCTACTATGGATTAAGACCAGCCAAGACCAAGAAATTAAGCACAATCAAAACTTACTTGTTGACCACTGCATCAAAGTCTTGAACAAGTATTGCCATAGAATTGAAGATCATTCCAAAGACATACAGCCAGAAGTTCTGCACATTGATGTTCCTTGATGGCCGCCTTTTAATGATAGCCTGCAGAAAATAAAACAAGACTTGTCATCAAGATGAAGTTTAGTCCTAATTTGATATCTGCTTATTTTGTTTCTTCTTGCCGTAGCATCATAAGCATGCATTAAGAAATCTAGGGCCATGCTTGGATTTGTTTTAGCTGTGTATGTCTTGAGAGTTGCAAAACAATTCAAAGTGCATTTCCCCAAACCCAATGTGCCATCTTCACATCCATCCTGAAAGCCCCACTAAAATTTTCCAACATCCACTCCTTCCATCCAAAATGATTAACAACCACAATCACAAACTGAAAGAAAGAATCCAGATGTAAATCACAGTCTATCAGAATGCATTTTCTGGCTACTGTTAACCTAAAGTGGCATCTCCGCTCTACCATGGGGGATCAAGGAAACTCCTTTTTGCCCATCATTCACCAATTTCAGAGAATCTTCAGCAAAACTTGCATGGGGTTCAAAGGTCTAGTGATCTTGAAAGGACTACGCATCAACCTCTAAGAGTTAACAATTGAGATAAAAGAAAGCAAAGAGTTGCTTGCAACCAGTGGCAGCAGCAAGGGATGGAAGAAAAGACAGGATGGAGGCAGTGATGCACGCCTGAAAAATGGTTGTAGCTATCACAAGAATGGGAGAAGAAGAGTGGGGAAGTTTCAGCTGCAGGGTTGGGGCGAGTGAGAGTAAACAAAACACAGAGAAGGGTCACAAAATTTGGGGTAACAGGGCAAGAAGTATGCAGAGAGAAAAGACAAGAGAGGGAGGAGAGGGAAATGGCAATTCCAGGTGGATAGAACAGAAAGATATATGAAAGAGAGAAAAGGGGGAATCACGTGCAGGAAGAGATATATGAGCAGTAGAGAGAATCAAAAGAAGTTCAAGTTCATTTTGGCATTTAAAACACACTCAGTAAGAAAAAGTCAAGGGATATAATTGCTCTTAATTTGACCAAGAGCATTTTAAACCCAAAACTCTATTTTAAAATATAAATTTGGATTGCAATATCCAATCAAGATCAACTCTTACTGCTATTTCTACTCAATCCTTACATGAAAAGTTCACTAACCTCATTAACCACTAACATGTAGTAGAGTGCAAAATGTACATTACCTCTGTGTATACTCCAGCGAAGCCACTGAGAAGAGCCATGACCTGAAAAGAACAAGGATGGTCACACAAACAATTATTAACCATTTAAAAGATTTCTTTCATTAAATTATCGTATTATTCTCTTAGCAACATACAATTGCCATCAGCCAACCTTGAAACGGAGTCTGAAGAACGTGGTCAGAACTGCATAAAAAACATCACTCTGTAAGAACAAGGCAAAGAAAGAAGGATCATTAATATTTAAAAAGAACTGATGGTAGTGAAGGAAAGGAATAGTGAAGATGAGTACATTTCTGCTTCTTACACACAATTACAGTTTTAAAGGTTGCAGAAAAATGGTTCAAGAACTGCACTTATGCACTAGCTATGATGGACATAGAATCACAAGCAGTCCAATGCCAACATTTCAACATGCCATTTGAATAAACAAAAAACAGCTTAACCTATTTTCATGCAATCAGTTCAAGAGAAGGAGCTTTTTCATCTCACCTCGGATTAAGCTGCGCAGTAGTGCACCCCGCACACAACAAAATGAATGCAGCCCACTGAATCTCACTTAACCTTAACAAATTTGAAGAAGTTACATGAAATCCCAAGATTCTATCACATTGCACGAACTATTCATGAAAGGGAAAGGGAGATGGAGATAAATGATACATATACCCTTTTCCCTGGTTCCAGAAGTAGCTTGTTAATAAGTTTTTCCAGACTTTATACACCGCACGTAAGTTCTTTCACTTATATAACCAATCTTTCTTTCTAAAACAAGCATCACTTGAAATTTTGCAAAAACTTACTTCTTCTTCAGAATAATTCGATATAATACACCAGTACTGATAATGTTTAAATTCTTGAGTATCTGATATCCAGGAGCATCTACATATGCAAAGATGTAATACTGCAAAGAAAGAAATGTTTCAACAAACAAATAGATATAATTAATTCCCCACTAAATGAACATGCATTGTTACCACCAAGGAAATATCAAAACCAACCTGAAGCAAATTCTTGACGAGGTAAAGAAATGCAGGAATAGGGTAGACACTAACTTCATCCAGCGTCGTACCCAACCTAGCCATAGCAGGACCAGTGTGAGAACAAGAAATAAACAACTCGTGCTCATTAGATCCCAATTGCAGACAAGGCTGATCAGTAATTTTGGCTCATAACATATTTTGACAACCAAAAAAAAAAAAAAAAAATAGAAGTGATGTCCAAAATGAATTCAGTGATTTCATACCAATCCACCGCGCTTCGCAACATACAGAAAAGCTTGGGAGCGAAAGCTTAACTCGATATCAAAAAGCACACTCATGAATTTGATCTCAATTTTCTTTTTCCAGATAGAAACTTAGAATGAATACATGCAGTAAAGTTGATAATGTAGCAATAAGAAAGATAGTAGCAAATTCTACCATGGATACCATAATGAAGCACCATGTTTTTGGTATAAAAAGTTTTACTTTTAAGTTGTGTCCCATTATCTGATTAATCCTTCTGTGTATAAGGACCTGATTAGACATTTTTCTGCAGTCAATCCAATTTTCAGAAGCCCAAGTGTGAAATGTCCTGAACATTGTCACAGCTAATTGCATAATCATTGAAAGTATAGGATTTTATCAAGTGTCCAAGAAGCCAAAAGAAAAGAAATACAAGAGAAACGAACCTATTATCATCAGTAACACCTTCATTTTTCCAGATTCTTGCCAAGGCGGCAAGTGATAATGCACACTTCAAAGCCTCAACCTATTTTGGAAGAAATTACAAAAATTCCTGAATATCCTAACAACAGAAAAAGAATAAGAAGGTACAAAAGCTACAAGGCTTCAAGACCTCCCTAGCATCATGACAAAAAGGGGGTTTCCTCACCAAAAAATTTGCAGTTGTAACACTGTATTCGTATTTTCCTGCTCTCTTCGACCAGACAATGAGTATTGCTTGGGAACTTGTAAGTATAGTCAAAGCGAGAGTTACAAATGACCTAATTCAATCAGACAAAGAGGAAAAAAGAAATTGAATCTGAATTTTTACCACTGCAGAGTTCTAATTGTAAAAGAATTGAAAATGAAATAAGCAACGCATACTTGCGTTTCCACTGAGTTAGTTCACTTGAGCCAGCACCCAAACCAGTAACATTATTTAAGGAGCCTGTGATATCAGCAGCAGAATTTGCTTGGAAATTCCTAAGCAGATCATTAAGGAAAACAAACAAACTCGAACTACTCAAATGCTCAAAGTTAAAAGAACTCACTGGTAGAAAGAGGTTTGCCACGTAAGCTTTCAATATCTTCATTAACTTCCTCCCCATCTTTTTCCTACAAAAATTGAATACATGAATGGAACTTAAAAAATACTGAAAAGCATATGAATATCGAAATGCAGTTTATGCAATTAGCAAGAGCATTTGTAGTTTATGGCCTAAGCAAATAGCAATAACATACAAAAATGAAATCTCAAAGATCAAACACATAAAACTTTACTTACAGTTTATGGAATGAGCAGAAAGAAAGACCATGAAATGATTTACAAACCACAATTAAGAACAACAATCACATCAAGAACCATAAGATTCGAGAAAGAAATCAGTGTGAAATGTTGAAGCTTTATTAAAGGGGGATGCGATAGTGCGAATAGTTTGCAATGAACTAACCAAATCCAAGATGTACTTCCAAGAAATTACAGCAAAAACTGGTAATCAATTAAGAGAAAACTGCTCATAAAACGGAAACAAAATCTGAACCAAGCACTTATAACCAAAACAAGATTTTACAAACCGAAACCATTTCCTCAAAGCACAAAAGCAAAACACGAATGAAATAAACATGTTATTGGGGATTCAGAAGTAGTAAGTGCAATTCAGAGACATGAATATAGGACAGTAAACTGGGTAGACAATTGAAACCTGATCTTTAATTCTTCTGTACTCCATTCCGAATCTCCAACTCTCCTGCTCCTGCAATACAATTTCTGCTTTTCGCAGGGAAATCTACTGCTGTGAATGCTCAAACTCTAATGCTTCAATGCTGCAAGCAAAGACTTAGTATTGAATTTCTGATTTCGATACTAGATTTACGCTCCACATCAAGCAATTGCTACTTTAGACACCATACCTTATGGATGAAAAATGAATTGAGTGTAGCTTTTGGTCTTTCTCTCTCCATTCTGGAAGCCCGATGGAAAAATAAAGTTTAAAGTTTTGAAGCCTAATACAAGAAGGATGGAGCCCATTGACGATTTCATCCATGTTTATCGCTCTACTTACCGAAAAGATTCTAACCCAATCCTTGGACATGGACCATATAAAAGAAGAATAATGAAATTGGCCCAGGAAAAGGAAGTGAAGGTGGCTGAATCTATCTTATGGACTTGGATTACTACAAGAAGAGTCAATTATATTTTAGTGTCATATCAATATCAATAGAGTAGTAGATCTTTTTAAATTATTAGTTAATGATCAAATTCATGGGCTGACTCAAATCACTGAAAATTGTAAAAAATATTTTGTTTTCTTTATTTTTTCAAGTTAATATCACTTTAGCGTTTCAAAATTAAGATTTTATCAATTAAATATTATATTTTTTAAAATTATTAATTAAGAAATAAATATCAATCGATGTCCAAATAATTCGATCGAAATTGCTTAAATAATCGATTTACCCTTTAAATAAAAATTGAAATTCTAATTTTATCTTAAACTGTGCGAAGCAAGCTGGAAAACCCTTATCGCATATCCGTCCTCACTAGGCACATGGGCTATATAGGCTAGTCTGCGAACCTAGTCATTTTTTTTTAATTAAATTTTATACTATACATTTTTTCTTTCTTTTTTCCTCTCTATCATATATGAGAATATAAATCTATGATTAGGGTAAAAAAAATCTTTGACCAATCACCAATATTTTTAAAATAGAAAATAATTATTAATTATATATATCATACCTAATATGAAAAAAATTATATAAGAAAAATATTTAAAATAAAATAAAATTAATTAACCTTAATTGTAGGTATGATTAGAATGTGTGATGTAAAAAACTTGGTATCAAAATTTTTATATGTTCTACTTTTTATAATATTTCTAATACAAAAGTATATAAAAATGGATCTGGCTTGCTTTGGTCCACATTGACTAGCCGGCTAAACGGAGTGGGCTAATTCGGCTCGTATTTAAACAGTTTTGAAAAACTAAACCCAAATCCTCCTATATCACGGACTAAATATGCTAGTCCACGAGTCTTTAGGCCATTTGACGGTGATATTTGAAGAATATATATATATTCGGGAATGTTTGGGAATATATAAATTGGCCAGCCCTCTATACCTTGGTGTAAAGGAATGTTCGGGAAAAATTAAGGGTGAACTTGGATTGGTTTTAAAAAAAAAAATTACCATTTTTTTATTTTAGGTTACAAATAATTTATTTTCACGATTTTTAATACAATTCAACTCAAATAAAAATTCAATCCAAATACGCCCTAACTGCATATGAAGAGATTTCAAGTGCAAGATGATGAAATTGAAATAAACTTAATTGCTACTATTGTAACCGATCTAAGTTCTATTACTTTCGTTTCAAAAGAAATAAGTTTGTTAAAGTGAGTTGTGTATAAAAAGAAGCAAAGTACAGAAAATATCACCAAGACTAATACACTTGTCTCAGCTAAGGGCAAGACAAATTTCCATAAAACCTTCACTAATAATGCGTACATAATTTTTGAAGTTTTTTATACAACTCAAATTTGAATGAATTTTACGGCCAGGTAGGCCTGTCAACGGGTGAGTTACTTGGATCAATATCCAAATTGAGCCTAAACGAATTAGGTCCAATTTATTCATTTTTGTACCTAAACCTATTTAACTTAGACAATAAACGGTCGTTCTTCGGTGCAATCTTCACTTATTTTTCAAGTTCACCTCACCGCAGCTCTCACTTGGTCAGTCTCGGTGCAGTCTTTCCATTCCAATACTCCACTAGTCGACCTCCATCCCACCACCTTCCTTCTCTTCTCAGATTTCACTCTGGCAGACTTTCTTCATTGCTAACTGCCCTACAACAGTCACCCACGATCGTTGTTGCTGGTCTGTCCATTGCTAATGGACACACCACCGTCTCCCACGGCTGTTGTTGCTGGTCTGCAATCGGTTCTTACTCAACTCTTTCTTATGAAGTTTCTTCAAAGTTCAATTTTTTAATATCATCAAGTAAGAATCTGTGAATATTTTTTGAATTCTTTCCCTATTTCTTAGTTTTTCTAATTCCTCAGGTTGTTATACATTCGTGATTAAAAACACTTATTCGGCGTTTTAGTCCTTTGATGCTGGATTGGATCTTTAGAATTCGATTGCTTTGTTAGATTTTATGGTGTCGAAATTGATTCTTTTCACTAATTTTTTTCTGGTTTGACGACGAGAAAAAAATTGATAACCCAAAAAAAATTGTAGGAGTTTTTGGTTGTCTTGAAAAGTCAAGTTTTTTAATCTATTTGAAGCACTATCGAAGTCTTTATTTATATTTCGACAAAAAAGAAAAAACTTCTTTATATGTTCAAGAAGACGCTATTTTTAAGCAATAACTTGTTTATTTGTTCTTCATTGTTATTATCTTATATATTATGAATTTAAGTGTTGGCAACCAAGAATTAAAGCAAAAAAATCACCTAATATGTTTGGAGAATAATATAATACTAAGGAAAAGAAAAATAGAATATATAGAGAGAAAGTAGATCTCAATAATCAAAACTAAAATCTGTATATTCATTAATGTCATCATATGGCCCTATATATAGGCTCATAATACAAGAGTTTATGAAAACTCAAATTCTAGTGGGGAAAGGAAATCAAATCTGATTAGGAGTCATATTTGGGAGTTCAGTTCTCTTCAGGAAACTGATTAATATGAACATCCACATATTATTTCATAACACTCCTCCTTGAATGTTCATAAAATAAAGAATATGCCTCGTTAAAACCTTACTAGATAAAAATCCATTGGAAAAAAAACTCTAGTGAAGGAAAAATAGTACATTATTCTTTATGTCTTTATTACTCCCCCCTGATAAGAAAATCTTTTAAAATTTTTTAACCGATACTTTTCAATCAAATGTTGCTATCGGTAAAGTCTTAGTGAACAGATTTCTCAAATAATCAAATGATCAAATTCATTACACATCAATATCATATCTCTTCCGGAGTTTGTGATTAAAATATACTTTATCATATCTCCTTAAATATATTTCAAACTTTATTATCATCCAATAATATAGTTAGAATTCCTTCTTAGAGAATATAGATTTATCTCGAATACATTAATCATGATCAAATATATTCTCAACCAATATCATGAATTTATATTACTTCAACATAAGTTGAAGATGTGGTTGTTATAATCAACACATGCATATAAATGCATAGTTTATGTGGATCATATAGGTAACTTATACATTGCATATCCATCTCAACTGGAGTTAATTTTTCTTAATATTCGAGATAAGTTATCTCAAGGAGATGTCAATAGGCAAGCTTAATGCCATCTCAAAATTCATTAGATAGAGAAGAACTAGAATAGATATATGCTTGTACGCAAACAAGTGTATTTATACTCTCAGAGTTATGGTACTTCACGACAAAAGAGTTGTTCAATATCCTTTAACAGATAAAAAAGATCTCACATATAATAACCTAATAACTATTAATGTGATGTGTCTATGTGAAACATCTTCAGGATGTTCAATCAAAATAAAATGTTGGCTTTTCAAAACGTTGATCACAATACTTGCTCCTCTAATTTATTTAGGAAAAGTATCTTGATTATCAAATCGTTTTCTCTTTTCAAAATCAAGAGATCAATCACACTTCAGGCATGTATCAAAATCATATATCTATAAAATTTATATATTTGTCCTGCTTGGATATTTATCCAAATAGAAATATCTATATGTAGAATATTATATTGACTAACTCTACTGGAGTCAGACAAACAATCAATATGCAATATTATACAAATAAATAATATTTTGAACTTCTAGTTCATTAATACTTGTGCATAGATCAAGATAATAAAATTCATAAATGATATCCTCTTTAATTGAAGTTTTTCTCCCCCTAATGTGAAGAACACTATGCCAATCAATAGATTGTACAATGAGAATATCTTCTAATAAAGAAATACATATAGCAAGTATAGCTACTTATAGAATTTCTTCATTTATGGACATACTCAATCATTCTTTCAATAAAAATTCACTAAGACAATCTCTTTATATTCTACAAGAATAATTATATGCTTCAAGCATATTAAGTCCATCAGGGACTTCAAATATAAATGTTATTATCAAATAATAATAAATATAAACACATATTAAGTGTTATCATGCATTATTATATCCACCACTAGAAATATATTTCTTCATTATCAGTGCCAGGTCTTACGAATAATCATACACCATAACTCATGGTAAATATTTACTTTTATAGTTCACATTTCATAAGCAAATATTAATTGCTATCTCTTTGGATTACACTTCAAGTGTATAATTTCTGCGGGAAATACATGTACACTTCAAGTGTACTTGTGAATAGTTTAAACTTTTTATATTTCTCATGCGAACTTTATCATTTCAAGTCTGCAGACCTCGATTTGAAAATCCTCAACACATTATGCGCATTAATATCTTTAAAGTCAAAAACTTGTGCCATTCCAATAGTTTCCAATCATGTTGAGATCTCATCATTTATCATAGTTTTCAGGTACTTGAATTTTTTCTGAAAATAATTTATCAATCATGTTTTGGGAGAAAAATTCTGCTAGAATTTAAATCTCCTCGATTTAACATATATGACCATCTTAAGCCTTTGCTCCAGTGACGAGTTTGTATCTTTGGAATCGACTTATCTATCACATTTCAGTTGTGTCTCAAATTGATTTGTAGTGGTAAATTATCCTTCAGGGATATCAAATATGAGCATTCTTTGCTGGATGTTGGTCAATATACCTGACTATATAAATTATCCTTTGAACTTCTGGTTCAATATATCTTCTATGAGGATCAAAATAGAAAGATGAGACACATACTAATATCTTTATTCAGCCTCGGGATTTCTCCTCTATATGTTGGGACAACATATTCAAAATTAACAAAATACGAATCTCTCCATTGAGATTTGCTCCCAACATATTTAATAATCTCTTTGAGAACCCATCTCATTACTTTTGTGCTGGAGCAACATACATAGTACATCTTTAAATTTAAGATGAAAAATATTTGGTTGCTGACTAAAAACCAACTACTATGAGGAGAATTACAATGTGTTGACAAAATACGAAATAAGTGCTTAATATCACAGTCATAAATATTCTGCAAGATGTTCAATATTTATCTCAATACAATCAGTATTATTTGGACAAATTATGTCTTTGCGAGAATCTTAAAAAATGAGCTCATTATCAATGAATTGTGCAAACTGCAGGTTGCAAAAATAATAATATTCATAAGACTATTTATTGATATATCAACTAATAATTTCTCCATATTCATCCCCAAAATAACACATTTAACTCTAAATAATACTGGTAGCTTTTAAATAAAACAAGTAGCACATATAAATTTATCATATTAGGAAACTTCTGGTTCCATAATAAATTCATAATCATTCTTCGTATTTTAATGATCCGGAATGGTCCAACTGGTCATGCCAACTAATAAATTATTTATCAGTAAACTTCAAGTTTACTCAATATTGCATCTTAAATTCATAATTCTATGCAATATAACTCAGGAGAGATAAATATTGGTATCTATAATTGACATATATTTCTTGTCATAATGGTAATGTATATGTCTCAAAAAGTTATACGAGACTATATGGAGAATGATGTATTACAATTATTAACTATTAGGTGAAGATCTGGTAGCTCTTCTGGAGCTTTTAATCAATTAACTCTTCTAGAGTTATTTGATCAATTAGTTCTTCAAGAACATTGGCATTACCATTTATACTTTGGACATATATTTTAAATTTTGTCCAAATAAATAACAAATATTATTTAGACAAATTGTATCTTCACCATTCTTGATCCAAAATAAACTAAAATAACATAGGAAAGTAGCAATTCGATAATTTTAAATTTTGATTGACATTCAAAATGCTAAAAATTCTTTTTGGATATTCAAAAGAATTGGCTACGTTCACATATGCCATATTAATATTTTCGACATAAGTATCATTACTATCAGTAGCATGATTTAGGGAAGTAAAGCAATATCAATAATTAATAGAGATTCATAACATGCTTGACGTACTACATGTACGTGACAAACTTTCATATTGCATCAATAATATGTTAGAATTATTACTTTTTCTTTTTCCTTCTCATTATTTTCTCACTTCTGGTGAGTATCTATTTATTAAGAATTTAATGAGTCATTCTTATATCATAAGAATAAAGTGTATTTTTACTAGTCACGACCAAAATCTCGTACATTAATATATTATAATTTCTAATGTCATTTACTTCAGGGAATGGCATAAAAATATTTGGTCAAGCGTCAAAATATTTTATCTATGGCTCATTAGTCTCAGAAGATATAAATTCAAAATACTTCTGAAAAACTTCTTCTCAATATTGCTACTACAAGAACATGTTAGAGATATGAGAAAGGAAAATTCTTTTATTCATCACATTACTAGTGATATTTCTCCTTATAACTTTAATTGAGAAGAATTCTAAATGCAATAAAAGTTTGCATATTGATAGACATACAATCTTTTAGGCTCACTTATAACAAATCATCACTAGCATTTATATAACAATAATCTTTTGTTGATTATATATTTCATTCACAATTTGCTAGTAATTAAGTGGCTTTGATGCTTTGTATTTCTTAAATGGTGTCTTCAGGACCCACAATATCCAGATGCATATATTCTAGTTGCCATGATTATATGGATTATTCTTACCATATCTGCATCTATGTCGATGGCTTCGGTCATGACTACGACTTCTTCCAGGATCATAACTATTGGTTCTAATGCATTTACTCACAGATTTAAAGTAAACTGTGTTTTTGATAGAATGATCATCTTCTGGTAGTCAAATCTTTATTTTAGATCCTTCCAAAAAATAAGTGGATCTTTTACGATAAAATATTTCGCCTTTAGATCCTCATGGAAATTATGGCGGAGAAAAATCATGACTTTTATAAGATTTTGAGATGGTGTTTGCCAGACCCATTATATCTCAATAAATTTGAGCATCTAATATCTATGACATATAATTCTTTTTATAAATATCAAGAGTAAAAAACATGAGTTTTGAAAAGTTTGCCATGAGAATTCAAAGATGAAAAAAATACCTCTTTTTCTCTTGATTAATCTCTCAAATTCGGTGGCAGAGACTCGTGTTGATAACGTATTATGAATTTAGGTGTTGGCAACACATAATTAAAGTAAAAATGTCACCCAATATGTTTGGAAAATAATATAATACTAAGGAAAAGAAAAATATAATATAGAGAGAGAAAGTGAAACTCAATAATCAAGACTAAAATCTGTATATTCATTAATGTCATCATATGGCCCTATATATAGGCGCATAATACAAGAGTTTATGAAAACTCAAATTCTAGTGGGGAAAGGAAATCAAATCTGATTAGGAATCATATTTGGGAGTTCAGTTCTCTTCAGGAAACTGATTAATATGAACATCCACATATTATTTCATAACATTATATTTGTTTTTAGAGCTTTTTTTTCCTTCTAATTTTAAACCTGGAGAGAACTAATTTTAAACATCCACATATTATGATGAGACTCCATCATAAGGTGAATTTGGATAGGGTTTGATTTCAAAATCAAATTTAAAATTTTAAGTGTGGGACTTACTTTTTTTCTCATAAATAATTTAACTTTTACAAAATTTAAAATAAAAATTTCAAAACTAACCACTGTCCAATCACTTTTATAGTATGAGTGTACGTATACCAACATGAACTTAAGGAGCGTTGGATCCAATTTTCGGCGCCACCATTTCTATTCTTTAATAATTTTTAAAATTTTTATTTGCTTTATTTTTTGTTTGTTTTATTTTTGCATATTATATTATTTATTTTAATATATTTATTGAACTTTTTTATTTGTATATTATGGGAACCTGAACTTTTTAGTTTTTATATTCTATATTTTTATTTGTTTTACTTTTCATATTATGTAAATTAATTTTATTTATTTAACTTTATTTTTTGTAGTTTTTAATTTTTGTATGTATTTTTCATAATTAATTTTGTTTTTGATTTAATTTATTTATTTTTTGTTATTTATGGATTTACTTATTTTTTAATTAATTCATTTCATTTGTTCATTTTATTTATTTATTTGTAATTTATTCTAACTTTTTAATTGAAGTATTTGGTTATCTAAGTATTTATTATTATGTTAATATTTTATTAGATAGAATATTTACTTGTCAATAGTGTTATTGTTGTCTTAAAAAGAAATTTACTATTGATTAGTTTTAACTTTTTGTATTGATTTTGTGTTTTAGAATGGCAGAGTTTTTGAGAATGATGCATTATTAAAAAATTTTCAAGAGTATTTTCTCAAGAATTCACGATATCCTACCAACAAAGTGTGTCATAAGAGTGTATGATAAATATTGATAGTCCATTAAATATATTTTTTGTGATTCAATCTTCAAAGAAAGATAAAAATAGAAGTAGAAAGGATCTTCAATAAAATTTTTAAATACATAAAAATATAATTAAGAATAAAATAAATAATTATATAATAGACAAACAAATAAATAAAACGAATTAACAAAACAAATAAATAAAAACATAAATAATAGAAAATAAATAAATCAAATTACAAAAGCAAATCAAGTAGGATAAATACATCAATAAAATAAAAAAATACAAAAAATGTATTAAGTAAAATAAATAACACATAATTTTTTTTTAAATGAAAAGGAGTTGGATGCCAATCACTATAGAGAGGCGCCAGGCCCATGTTGGGCGCTCAGTTTTTGGGTATGGCGCTCAGGTTACATCTCCCTAGGGGCATCCCGATCATTCAGGTGCCTCCATGCCGCCATATTAAATTTTTTAAAAAAATAAAAATAAAAATTATGTAAAGATAAATCCCTCAAAATGTTATTCCGTACCAGTAAAAAAACACACATTGACAGGCACACACATGCCTAAAGATACACACATACATGTTGGAGTAATTTTATATATCCAATTCTATGATTCCACATCGTGTCCACAACTTCACTAAACCAAAAAATTCAATTATTTAAAATTATAATAGTTTAAGATATATACTTTGGGATTAACCAACAACTGCAATGTTGCGGTTCTCGTTCAAGGAAAAGCTAAGCACACAATGATAACCGTTTTGAGGCATTTATTTGATTGTAGAGCAATTTACTTTGAGAATAATGTTTTACCATTACCATTTTATCATGACTTTGTAAAACTTTGCCTGAGAATCAGCTGTTCTACCTTCCATTCACTAGACCTCAAGAATATATATACTGTAAATAGTGGCAGAGCTAAGATTTCAATTTTTAGAGGGCCGAGCTAAAATATAATATATTTTTTTATTTTATAGTCTTAGCTTGATTAAAATATTTATTTTATACGTTATGAGATTTTGAGTAAGACTATATAGATTAGTTCCTTTGAGATCATTTTGAGATAAAAAGACAAGAGTTTTATTAATTTTCATACATGCTAAAGTTTCTAACTCTCATTTTACATTATCACCTAGTGATCTTGTAGAGGTAAGGTTATTTTATAAAAGCAATGAAAAATCTTAGAGAAGTAAAATCATAATTTACCTATTTAAACATCTTTAGTTGCTACAGATTTACTTTTGCACGTAATACTAACTTTTTTAAAAAATAATAAAGCATTAATTATCTTATACTTATCAAATTTCACAAAATAATTAACTTAACATTTGATTAGATAAAACAAAACTTAGGGAAAAGAAGAAATACAAAAAAAGTCAAAGTTTGCAAACATTAACTTTTATACGCAACAATTTATATTTTAAATGTTACATGTAAACTATCTTCAAAATACATATAGTATTAAAAATTTTCTTCAAAATCTTAGAGGAGGCCAAGGCCTCTTCGACTTCTTAATAGTTCCGCCCCTGACTGTTAAAAAGAAAAAAGAAAAGTCTTGTGACTCAAGGCTTTAGTAATATGTTCGCAAACTGAGAAACAGTAGAAACATAATATGGAGTAATGTGCCCCAACGTATATCTTATCACGAACAAAGAGGCAATCTACTTCAATATGTTTACTTCGCTCATGAAAATAGGGTTGGATGCAATGACTATTGCAGCCTAACTATCACAAAACAAAGGAACTGAACTACACTTGGGCACATGAAGATCTCTTAGCAATTGTCTCAACCATTTGAGTTTGCAGCATGTCATAGCCATAAAGTGATATTCTGCCTCTGCAAAAGAACGAGCTACAATGTTGTTGCTTCTTGGTTCTCCAAGAAATAGGAGATGTTCCCAAAGCTACAAAATAATATGTCAATGATCTCCTTGTTAAGGGACAAGAGGCCCAATTATAATCACAAAATGCAATCAATTTGAGTTAGCTATTAGAACTCAAGAGTATTCCTTGTACCAGTGAACCTTTGAGATACCGAAGCACCCTTACTTACAACAGCCTTCCAATGTTCCTGTCGAGGATTTTGCATAAATTGCATAGGAGTATGGAAGGCCAAATCAAGCTGAGTAATGGTGAGATAAATAAATCTTCCCACATGCAATGATACTGTTCGGGATCCTTCAAGAAGTTGCCACTCACTTTAGCCAATTGATGATTTTGTTCAACTGGAGTATTCACGAATTTTTTTCCCATCATACTAGCTTCTGAAATGATATACAAGGCTTACTTTCACTAACATAGATATAATCTTTTGCAACTTCGAGCTACTTCAATGCCAAAAAAATACTTTACTTGTGCAAGATCCTTCATGTGAAACCAAGAGCTCAATTGTCCTATGAACTTTTCAATCGCCGATGGAACATTTCCAGTGATAATAATGTCTTCTACAAAAAATACATACATATATATATATATATATATATATATATATATATATATATATATATATATATATATATATATAATCATAAGGAAGTTGACATGTGGAACTTTTAAAGTTTAAGTTAACTCTAATGATGCCAAGTTGGATTTAAAGAATTTATTACTTCATTGATTAATGTGCTCATATGAACTCATATCTATAAATAATCACCTTATATATGGTGGAATTATTTTTATTAAATACTACATTAGTTGAATAGTATCTTAATTATTTTCATTGAGGACTTTTCTACATACAATGCATTCAACAAATTAATTCTTATGATTAAGGACTACTCTACATACCATGGATTGAATAAATGAGTTGAGATAGATATATTTGATTCATTAATAGAAGAACATGAATTCAATATGAGCTTAAATAAATATTCCAAGATAGACTTTCAATTATTTCAAAGTAAATGTCACAAATATTTATGTAATTAAATATGTTAAATACATGAATCTATAATTATTGACTTAAATCAATAGCTAATGAAATTACGAAATTCAATAAGAATATATTTTAAAATGTTTAAAGAATAAAGTACATAACTTAAATATAGAACTCAATAGCATTAGTTAATGTAACGACTTTATCTATAACTAATAGCGGAGCACTAAAAAATCATAGATAAAATTAAAGTATTGAGTGAGTAAAAAATATAAATGAAAAGATCTTGAATCTGAGTTCAATTAATAGAATTTGAAAATATTTATATTTAAAATTTTAAATAAAAAATAATTAATTATAATTATAAACATATCAGAATTACAGAATTACAAATACAATGAATTCAATATGAGCTTACTTAAGGTACAATGAATATTAAATTTCTTTATTAAATTGCTCTAATGCTCTATAGATATATGCATCTATATATATGTGTATCATTTATAAAAGAAAAACCAAATCATTGAGTATAAAGCAAATAACCATCACTCAAGAGTTCAGCTAAGAAAGGTCAATGAGTGCAAAATTTAGAAAATAAAACATAAGAATTTTTTTTAAAAAAAAGCAACTGAAAAACCTCTTCATTGACACACAAAGTAAAGGGGAAAAATATTTTTGATTTTTTTAAAAAAATAAAACTCTTTTGCTTCCCAATTTTTATGGGAATTTCAATTGTTTCCTAAAACTCTTTTGCTTCCCAATTTTTATGGGAATTTCAATTGTTTCCTTCATTATATTTCAGACTTTTCAGTTGTATCATTATTGGTGGCCACGACACAGCACTCACACCTGGCGGTGGCACTCCACCCGGTGTCTGATAACTCTGCAGTTGCGGCGAACTAGGGCTAGGAGGAAGAGGTGAAAACTAAAGCAACGGAGGCATTACCGGTCAGAAAGAGGGAGGCACAACAACTGCATATGGCTGGATCGAAGGCAGAGGTATTGCAGGTAGTCTCTAATAGAATTAAAGGATGAGAATTAGTCATTTCCCTAAATTATGGGTAGTGCCTTCTTGCAGTTTCTCCATTGAACAATTATCCTTTTTGCCTCATTTCAAAATCTTGCAGGTTCGGCTCCAAAACTTGATATTGGTTCAATTTTAAGAAGTTCGACTGTAAAGTCGAGAAAAATGTTCTCTGATTTATTTGTATGTCTTCAACTATGTCAAGGTAAATTTTGACTTCTTTTGAGTTTGATTTTTTTTCCTCCTTTGGAGCAACACTACCTATCATTTGAGTCAAATCTTCTTTGCTTATTGTTCTTCGTCTTGGTCGATCCCATCACCAAAATCCCCCATATATATTTTTGCCCATTTGAATTCTACAAACAAAGTAGAGTTATATCGTCGTATACTAACAAATTCAATCTTCTCCGCCACCACATGCGTTTTTCCATGTGATATTTTGATGATGGAGTTATAATTAATCATTGTTTATGAAATACCTAAGAGGGGGTGAATTAGGTATTTGGCTAATTTTCATAAATTAAAACCTTTTATATGTCTAAGCAAAGAACAGATTATATGAGTCAAGTTATAAGCAATTTATAGCACAGCAATACAAGAAAGTAAGATAAAAAAACACAAGCAATTTATAGTGATTCGATCCTCAAGATCTACGTCCACTACCTTAAGCTATACTTAAGGATTTCAATTAATCTACTATATGCTCAGGTTTACAAATTACAAGAGAGGCTCACCACACCTAAGAGTTAGTAGAAAAACACAATTTGATAAAAAAATAAGAGTGTGTAGATGTTACCACTTGTTGGTAGATTTTTACACAAACTTGCACCTTCATACTTTGATGTCTTTGGATTGATCAATTGAATGCACAAGACATAAGAGAGCTTAAGAAATGTTTGTAAAAGGCTTTAGAATGCTTAGAGTTTTCAAGAATACAAAACTTACAAAAAAAAATCTAAAATTTATAGCTTTTATAGATGTGAAAATTCAAATGCAACAGCTATAAAACGGCTAGTAATGGCTAGTTTCAGACGTCCGAACTTCAAGCCATGCATCCGAACTTTACTGTGCCAAGCTGTTTGGAAAATTTCAGACGTCCGAACTTTTTCTCATGCTTCCGAACTTGCGTCCAAACTTCTCTGGAAAAAACAGTGACCATGCTATCAGAGAAAGTTTGGACGTCCGAACTTTACTCCATGAGTCCGAACTTGCGTCCGAACTTCTCTGGATGCACAGTAACTATTTCCAAAGTTTGGACGACCAAACTTGCATGCAAACTTATCAAATTTAGTCAAATCTTTTGAAAATCATTGTTAATAACATTAAAAATATTTTGGATGACTGGACACATCATTTAGGCACATTTAAACACAAAAAACATTTTGATCATATAAAATTTTCTTAAGATCATTTGAGATTTCAAAAATCTACTTGTTATCACAAAGTTTATTGAAAACCATTTTAAAAACAAGTTTTGTGCTCTCTCATGCATTCAACTGACTCCAAGACATACAAGTGTAGAGTTTACAGAAAAATACATATTTAGTATAAGAACTCTACACTCTAAGTCTTCAATGCCTTCAATCACCTTGAACATACTCTTCAATCTTCAATCATCTTTGGTATGGTTGAGTTATTCTTGCATTGTGACAACAAGGCAATAAGACTTCTTGCTTTTCAATCTATTAATCCTATCACTCAAACATACAAGGACATTAGTTCTCATCAATGTTTTCCATTATTCAAAACTAATCATAACTTCATGATTTGCCCTTAGGGCTAACAATCTCCACTTTTTTGATGATGACAAACTTTGCTGCAAAATGTGATAGATTTAAACAATGTAGTACAAAGAAGCATTAATGTCAATGATGAAGAATAGTCAATTTAGCACATTGACATACAAAAGGCTCAATATGAGCCTATGACCCAACCAACCTTCATCATCCTCCTTCCTTCCAACAAAATAGAAGATATAGCATTTAAACATTTAGAAAACTTCTAAGAGAGGTTTTAAAGGTTGTAAAAGTTTAACAATGCTCCCCCTTAGATTGTGCTCATTTTTCAACATATTTGAACTTGAGATACTAAGCTTCCAAACTTTAAAATAAGTAAAATGAAAGCTGTAATTTTTGAAAATAAGCTTTCCTAAGATTGTTCAAACATATTAGAAGGGATTAAAACATATTTGAATCAATTTGAACAACAAAGGAGCACCAAACTGGAAAAATATGTGAGATGAAGGCTTTAATTCTTGAAATTAAGATTTTCTAAGATTGTTCAAATATGATAGGGAGGAATGGAACAGTTTTCAAACAATTTGAACATCAGAAAAATCAGTTTTGGCATGATAGTTTGGATGTGTCCGAACTTTTGGGTTGCATCCGAACTTCAAGTCCAAACTTTTGAACTCTATCCTCACATATAATAAATCTTCCAGTTTTAAATTTCAAATGCACGAAAATAGTCAAATATACCACAAAACAATACACACTCATATCAGCATACACATTGCAGCACATTGCATCACACATTGCAGGTACATATAGAAAATATTAGTACATTGCAGCCATCATTTCTTCTCCCCCTTTTGTCATCAATCAAAGTTGGGGTAAATGAAAATGAGACTGAAAATTAATGAAGGAAGCTCTCAACTCTAAGGTTTCATCATTGAGCTTCATAAAAAGAGACTATTACATAGACTGTAAAAAAAAATTGATAAAGTGCAGAAACAAAAATTTAAAGTTCAAATCAGAGAAATTTCATAAAAACATACTGGTAAGTGTTCATAATAATAAAAGCAGTAAATGAAGAGAAGAGTGAAGATGTGCTTAGTCTTTGGATGTTGATGGAGAGTCCTTTCTTGGCTTCTTCTTGACAGCAACATGCTTGACTCTTCCATGGCCAAATGCTGGATTGGATGGAGTAGCTATTTCATCCCTTGCAATTTGGGCTCCTTCTTGACTGATTTCAGCTTGCTGCATTTCTTGATCTCTTCCTTGAGACTCCACGATCTGCTCCTTGCCATTCCCTTGATCACCATCATTATCATCATCTCCACTGTCACTGTCACTGCCTTCTTCGTTCTTCTTGTTTTCTTCATCATCCTCATCATCCTTTTCTTCTTAAGTTTTAGAAGGCCCTTCACCACTTTGAGGATTTCTTATCAACATTTCCTCAATATGCTTGACTCTATTTTTCAAGCTATCCAGTTTTCCAAGCACCAAAGGAGCAAATGTTTCAAAGAATTTATACATTTTCTCCATTTCTTTCATGTGGTTGTTTAGTGCTTCTTGAATTGTACCTCCTCTTGAAATCTCTTCAGCACTAGGCCCTTCTCCAGCCGTAGGATGTGACTGAGAAGTAGGTTCTTCTTCAAAAAGTCTTCTCTTGGTGGGAGGTTGCTCCTCCTCACTTGTTGAATCATGCCTTCTTTTAGTTTTCATTTCTCTAGCCCATATTTCTGCCTCATCTTCTTCCTCATCAGTTTTCTCAACTTCAACTCTCCTTGGAGGGGTTTCTCTTTTAGTTCTCCACACTCCCTCATCATCAAGAGTTAATTGCATTCATTGGTATAAAATTGTCCCCTTTTAAAGGTTTGTCTTCTAACAGGCAGCTTGACTCTAAAATGCTTGAAAAATATTGTCAAGAGTCTTCCATATGATAATGCCTTGTTATCAGTTTGTCTAGCCCCATACATATGCTTCAATGCCATGTATCCAAAATTTAAATTCCTATACTCATGCAAAGCAAGCATAATCACCACATGAATGTTCCCCACAAATATTTTGTGACCAAAGTTAGGAATGATCATGGTTGTAATCATATGATGCATAACTCTTCCTCTTGCATCTAAAGCCTTAACTTCCCTTTCCTTAATGGTCCTAAACTCTCTACCATTTGTGAAAGCTTCTTCAAATCTAGCATTTGTAAATAGTTCTCGTTCATAGCAGTGTTGTCCCAAAGAAAAATATCTTGCTCCAACATCACTCACTCCACAAATTCTATTCACTAGTGCATCATTGAATTCAAAATCCATTTGTGATACTCTAGAGGAATACCATTGATTTACATCCTCTTCCTCATATTCTATTCTTTCTTCTTTTAAATTTGCATAGAATTCATACACTAGGGAGGGATAGTATTCTTCATCAATAGCTAATAGATTGCTCCAGCCAATATCACCAAAAAGAGATAGGACATTACCCATGTTTGTGAGCTTTTCAAAATCAATTCTGTTTCCAGGGATGATTTTTCTTGATTTCTTGCTCCATTCTTCAAACTCGGTTGCAGCCTTGACAAAAACGAACTTGTCTGCTCCAAATGAGGACTGTGGAACACTAATTCTCCTTGGTTCATTGAGAGCTCGTCCTCCTTCACGCAAAGTTCGGACGTCCAAAGTTTTTTGGTATGCGTCCAAACATGCGTCTGAACTCCTCTGTTTCTTCAGTTTCAGAAAGTTCGGACGTCCGAACTTTTTGTCATGCGTCTGAACATTCGTCCTAACTTTTCTGTCCAGAATTTTCTGACAAAGTTTGGACGATCAATTTTCAATCAATGAATTCGAATTTTTCCTACTTTTGACACACTTAAACAAAAACATTAGTAATTAAATTTTGAAATTCCTAAAAGCCTTCTTAGATAGCGAAACCTTTCTTCAGCCAATGGCTTGGTAAAAATATCAGCAATTTGATCATTAGTGTTTACATATTCCAAGCATATATCTTTTTTAGCAACATGATCACGAATAAAATGATGCTTAATCTCTATATGCTTTGTTCTAGAATGTTGAATGGGATTTATGCTCAAGTTGATAGCACTAGTATTATCACATAGAATAGACACACAGTTAAATTTTAAACCATAATCAAGTAGAGTGTGTTGCATCCATAAAATTTGAGCACAACAACTACCGGCTGCAATGTATTCAGCTTCAGCAGTAGACAAAAACACGCAAGCTTGTTTTTTACTATACCACGACACAAGACAACTACCAAGAAATTGACAATTGTTGGGTTATGGAGTCTTGATGGGCTCAATTTAATTGGACTTGTTTTATATTTCTTATTGCCTAAGTTAGAAACCCTAATTAGTCTCTATAAATATAATACTTTGTACTTGAAATTCTAGACGAGGATGAGAGGCAGAAAGCAATAGAAAAATTTTGGCTGCAGCCCGTGGACGTAGGTCACATCGACCGAACTACATAAATCCTTGTGTCTTGTGTTCTTTAATTTTCTGCAGTATAGATTGTGTGTGTGTGCTAATACTCGAATCCCTAACAACTGGTATCAGAGCTAGAAGAAATTCACCACGATCTGTGCAGATGGAGAATACGAAGATTGGAATCGAGAAGTTTGATTGATTCGCTTTCGGTTTCTAGAAGATGCAGATTGAAGATTATTTGTACCAGAAAGATCTTCACGAACCCTTGTCCGGGGTGAAGCTGGAGCAGTGGAAGCTCAAGGATCGGCAGGCTCTAGGTTTGATCCGATTGATGCTGTCTAGAAACGTGGCATTCAACATCGTCAAGGAGAAGTCAACGGCAGATCTGTTGAAAGCGCTTGAGAATATGTACGAAAAGCCATTGGCAGCTAATAAGGTTTTTCTTGATTCGAGAGTTGGTGAACACAAAGATGAAAGAAGGAAATCCAGTAACAGTGCACATCAATAATATGAACTCAATTTTGTCCAGACTTGGGTCCGTCGATATAAAATTCGAGGATGAGGTTCAGGCTTTACAACTGATATCTTCATTGCCATATGGCTGGTCTGGAACTGTTACTGCGATTACTAGTTCCACCAGCAAGCTCACTTATGATGGGATTCGGGATATTATTCTGGGCGAAGACGTCAGACGAAAAAGTTCAGGTGAATCATCTAATGAATTGTTGAATGTTGGCAGAGGAAGAAAGAATAACAGAGGTAGTGAGAACGGGAACAGAAAAAGAAGTCAGTCTAGGATTCGCAATGATGTGACCTGTTGGAAATGTAAAGAGGTGGGACACTTTAGGAATCAGTGTCTGAATGAAAAGAAAGAAGCGAACTATGTCTTGATCTGCAGTGTAGAGAGCATGATGGATTCCTGGGTCATGGATTCTGGTGCTTCATTTCATGCTACCCACAATAGTGAAGCATTGCAGAATCTGAAAGAATGAGACTTTGGTAAGGTAAGGCTGGCCAATGATGATGTTCTTGAAGTTACGGGCATGAGTGATATAGATTTGGTTACTTCAGCCGGTTCATGGACTTTGAAGGATGTCAGGGTGATTCCAAATTTGAAGAAAAGGTTAGTTTCTGTCGGGCAGTTGGATGAACAAGAACATGAGGTTAAGTTCGGGAACGGACAGTGGAAAGTTGTTAAGGAAAATCTAGTCATGACTCGAGGAAGAAAGAGAGGTTCACTGTACATGGTCAGTTTACCATCTGAAGGAGAAACCATTCCAATTCAAAAGAAAAACAAAGTCTGGTTCACAAAGTCTCATGGGCAGAAAAAGGTTTGCTTTGTAAGTGAGAAACCTAAAACCAAAGTGAAGATTCAGAGTGAATGTACGTGGAAGAGTTTAGTTAAACCAATTAGAGAATTTCGTGACAGTGGGAGCACAGGTAGTGCTTCAGTTTCAGTTCTCAGATGACAGTGGGTTAAAAGAACTAATATTCCAGCTGATAAAGTCTCTCTAGGGGATTACTTGCTGAATATGGAGAGTGTTGTTTATTCTCAAGATATCTCAGGATCCGGCAGTTCGTTTCAGTGGGAGCCGGCAGGGACAGAGAACGGGTCAGGGGCAGTTCTAGCCATGACTGATGTGTTGGAGCTCGGAGGGAGCTTCAACGAGCCTTCAGGTTGACTGATGAGAAGGTCGCTGCAACCAACATAGTTGAGTAAGATTGCAAGAAGTACAAGTGTTCACAGCGGATGGCAGTTTGAAGATTATCAATCCTCCAAGTGGGAGATTGTTGGGTTATGGAGTCTTGATGGGCTCAGTTTAATTGGGCTTGTTTTATATTTCTTATTGCCTAAGTTAGAAACCCTAATTAGTCTCTATAAATATAATACTTTGTACTTGAAATTGTAGACGAGGATGAGAGGCAGAAAGTAATAGAAAATTTTTAGTTGCAGCCCGTGGACGTAGGTCACATCGACCGAACCACGTAAATCCTTGTGTCTTGTGTTCTTTACTTTTCTGCAGTATAGATTGTGCGTGTGTACTAATACTCAAATCCCTAACATTATATGCTTGAATTAGATTTGCACGGACATGTTGTTATTCATCAATTTTTTGCTTTGAAGTTACTCTGAAATGATGGATTGGAAAGCAATAATGGTATGATCAGTTCCTAAACTATGAGATTATAATTTGTGGGTTTACATGTATGTGTACTAAAAGTTGGGTAAATTCATTATCTTATATTAATTGTGTGACTTAATATTTTGTCTGACTTTATGATTGGCAACTTTTACTAATGTGTGGATGACATAAATTCTTTTTGAACAAATGATAGTATAGCATTTCACCCTTAATGTTTTCCATCTTGTAGATGACAGCGTTTGGGTGAATGAGCTAAAAAGATGAGGAAATCTGAAATCATGGTGCCAAATTCTTAGTAAACTACTCAGGAGTTGCTGAAAGAACCATTTCACAAAGAACAAACAATGAACAAATGGTAGCATTGTGAAATTTTTTACTTACAATGCATTAATACCTATAATATGATCGAAACATGTTAATTAGTTCAATGATTATGCTATATTGTTATAATATTTGATATATTCTCTTTTAAAATTATTTAGTTTATTGCATAACACTTAATATCTTGATATACACTAATTTTGTATTTAATTTCCATCTCTTTTGCATCCCATGCTTTATAATACACCTTTGCAAATTTTATAACTTCAAGATTTTTGAATTTATAGAATTTTACGAGAAAAAATATTTTAAGCTTTTAAGTTTTTAATTTACTAAACATATACTTAATATAATTTTAAATTCTCAAACTTCATTACGCGCCATGATATATGTTATATAGTACTATATTTAAAAATTATTAATAATCTCAATTAAGTTTACACATAAATTGAAAAAATAATTAAAAACCCCGCGCATAGCGCGGATTTATACACTAGTATACTCATAAAGACATACGTAGTGGAATATATAAATAAAGATAATCTGAATAAGATTGTTTGAATCCACTATTTTTCAAGGCCGATGCTAGCTTTGAAAAAAAAAATTGAGGCGCTTATCTTAGTCCATAAAGTGATTTTTTCAAGCAACACACTTTCCTTTCATATTGAGAAACAAAATCGAGAGGGAGTTTCATATAGACTTCCTTATGCAAATCTCCATGTAAAAATGCATTATGGATGTCCATCCGATGAATTTTTCATTTTTGGAAAGTTACAACCGCGAGCAATATACCTATTGTTACCATTTTTGCCACTGGAGCAAAAGTCTTAGTGTAGCCAATTCGCTCAACTTGTGTGTTTCCAAGAACTACCAATCTAGCTTCGTGCCTCTCAATACTAAGTACCGATACGATACACTCGCTTCCAAGAGCCTTCTTGTGCGGCAGAAGTTGAGTGAGATACTAAGTACCGTTTCACTCAAACACCTCAATCTCTTATTTCATGGATTCTCGCTATTTTGATTTGTCACTGCTTCAGAGAAACGTGAAGGTTCTATCTCTGCATTTTCTACAACTATGAAATTCCTGTACTTTGAAGAAAACTAAGAGCAATTCATGTAACTTGCAATAGGGTATAGGAACTGTAACAAAGTAAACATAGTACAACAACATGATAAAAAACAGACTAGCAGCAAAGAAATCTTGAATAAAACATGTACAGATGAATCACCGTATCGTGGTAATCCACTACCCTGAAAGAAATATTTCAGGGAGACCTCGGTGCAATCGTATTGCCGCTTTGCTCTCCCAGGTTAACACAATTTTCTCTAACACGTGCACTCATGGCAGAGGAATGAAACTTGCAAACTTCAAATGTCCAGAATCACAAGAGTAGGAAAACAATAGAACTAGAGAAGAGGATGAACAATAAAAGAGCAGTAGAGAGAGTTGATTTTTCTCATCCTCTTAGCATTCCCCAAAGTAGGGTATTTATAGGTGAAAAAACTAGTGTTAGGGGAAAGAAAATTAAGCAAGTCATAAATGACAATGAAAGGATGAAGCGGCTTTGCAATAAACAATCAGCAATAAACAGAAATAAACAGTCGATAATAAAGGATCGGATGTTACAACTGCCACTAAATAACAATAAATGGGTAGTTGTTACCATTTCCAATAAACGGTTGATTGTTACAATGCCTTTATCATTGCCAGTAAATGGCTAACTGTTATTGGAAGTAAAATTAGAGGTTACAAGTTGTCATTTTCCCAAAAATCCCCCACAAATGGCACACTAGAATACAAATGTGACAATTTTGGACAAAGGAAGGGATGAAACTTAAACATCAATATCTTTCTATTGAATTGATGCATAGTGAAATGAGGCAGCAACCCAGTCAACAAAGTGAATTAAACTTGAACTCCCCCACAACACATAACAAACCTTAACGTTTGCAAGTTCCGCAATAAATATACTTAGCGCTATTCAAGATCATTCACATACCTCACGTTCTCATGAGTGCTCTAGAGAAGACTATCTTGGTCTCTCATAAAAGGTGGCCCACCTTCACACCCAAGTAGATGATTACTAAGTAATCATTAAGAGTTGTTTAAACTCAATCTCCACAAAGAATTTATCAAGTCCCTCTTATAGGGACCAATCAAACACATAAAGCTATGAATTCTTTCACAAAAATAGTAGCTATGATTCCATCAAGTCCTTTTCACAAGGACTATCCAAATATGGGCTATGGATTCTTTAACGAAATAGTAGTCCATCAAGTCCTTCTCTCACTAGAACCACCCAAATATGGGCTATGGATTCTTTCACGAAATAGTAGTTCATCAAGTCCTTCTCACTAGAACCTCCCAAATATGGGCTATGGATTCTTTCACAAAATTGAAGTCCATCAAGTCCTTCTCACTAGGGCCTCCCAAAAACATGCAGAGAGGGGATAACCTCAATAGACGCAAGTTTTTGGAAGGAAACAATTAAAAGTGAACTTAACTATATAATGACCAATCATACTTGGGAATTGGTTGATTTGCCACTAGGCAGTAAGCCTATTAAATGTAAATGGATTTTTAGAAGGAAAATAAGACATGATGATACTATAGAAAAGTTTAAAGTTAGACCGGTGGTAGTAGAGTTTACTCAAAAGAAGAATATTGACTTTTTTTATACCTACTCTTAGGTATCTAAAATAGCAATAATCAATGCATTGGTTGATTTGCAACAATTCATAGTCTAGTGGAACATCAACTGGATGTAAAAATATTTTTTTCTAAATGGTGATATAAAATAAGAGATCTATATGAAACAACCTGAGGTTTTCATATTCCCTGACCAAGAGAAAAAAGTATGTAAACTCAAAAAGTTACTTTATGGACTTAAACAAGCCCCAAATAGTGGTATGAAAAATTTGATCAGACTTTGATAAATAATTGCTATATTGTGAATTTATCTGATTCTTGTGTTTATTCCAAAGTGTTTGATACAAATTGTGTGATTATTTGTTTGTATGTCGGTGAAATGCTAATCTTTGGTGCAAATAGGAGTATTGTCAACGAAAATAAGGCATTTCTATCATATGAGTACGAAATGAAAGACTTAAGAGAAGTTGACGTAATTCTTAGAATTAAAGTAAACAAAACTAAGAATGGTTTCTCCTTGAGTCAATTTCACTATGTGGAAAAATATTGAGAAGGTTTAATTCTTTTGATGTGGTCCCAATAAAAACTCCATATGATTCCAATATACCACTAAAAAAGAATAAAGGGACTAGTGTGTCACAGAGCGAATATGCCAAGAACATAGGAAGTGTTATGTTCCTCGTGAATGATACTGGGCCTGATATAGCATATGCTATGAGCAGATTAAGTCATTATACTCATAATCTGAGTAATGAACATTGGAATGCACTTCAAGTTTGCTAAGATATTTAAAATAAACTATTTATCGGTGTTTGAATTTTAATAATTTTTTTGTAATGTTAGAAGGTTTTTGTGATGCAAACTAGGTTTCAGCTGATGATGAAGTTAGCTCTACTAGTGATTATGTCTATAATGGAATTTAAACTTATTACTTTTGAGATGGCAGGTCAAAAAGTAGAATGGCTAAGGAACCTTTTGGCTAATATACATGTGTAAAAGATCATGAGTTATTATTTCCCTTCATTGTGACACGTAGCTAGCTATCGAGATAGTCAAAATTAGTGTCTCTAATGGTAAAAGAAGACACATCTGAATCAAACACAGTGTGGTACAACATTTATTGCAAACATGTTTTATTTTCTTGGAATACGTGAGATCTGAGAGGAAACTAGCAGATCTTCTCACAAAAGGATTAACAAGGAAAGTAGTACTTAAAGTATCAAGATGAGTGGGTCTTAAACCCATGGATTGAGGATTTATATAGTGGATTACCACGACACAGTGATTCATCTGTACAGGTTTTATTTAAGATTTCTCTGCAGCTAGTCTACTTTTTATCAGGTTGTTTTACTATGTTACTTTATTACAATCTGAAAGCAATAAATCAACTACTAGTAGTAAACTAACTATGACTGCTACATACCAAAAAGTGTTACCTAATAACTTGTAGGGAGAGGAAGTTTTGTCTGCTTGCAACATTCTTAATGGAGTACCTCATAAAAAGTTAGATAAAACTCACTATGAATTGTGGAAAGGATTTGCACCTAATCTAAACTACTTAAGAGTGTGAGGCTGCTTTGCAAAAGTTAGCATACCTAGTCCTAAAATGAAAAATAAGAATTTTGATTGTGTATTTATTACTTATACTCAAAATAGTGTTGCATATAGATTCATGTCTTTATATGATTATCTATTTGTGAATTTATAGATGTTGAATTTTTTTGAGCTTATTTTCCCTTTAAAGGAAAAAATATGCAACGCTAATTTATCCATTTCTATTCCTATGTCTGTTTCTTCTACAATTTCACTTGGATATGAAAATGAATTTAGAAGGAGCAAAATGAGTAGAATAGAAAATAAATTCATATCAGATTTCATTACTACTTTTTTTGTTGAAAATCGTAATCCTGATGGATTAAATGAAGATATTGCTTTGAGTTTGTAATAAAGTAAACATAGTAAAACAACCTGATAAAAAGTAGACTAGCGGCAGAGAAATCTTAAATAAAACATATACAAATAAATCACTATGTCATAGTAATCCACTATCCTGAAAACAATATTTAGGTGCGACCTAGGTGCAATTGTATCACCACTTTGCTCCCAAAGTGGCGATTGTTTCCTCTAACATGTGCACTCGTGGCAGATGAGTGGAACTTGCAAACTTCAAATGTCCAGAATCATAAGAGTATGAAAATAATAGAACTAGAGAAACGGAAGAACAATGAAAGAGCAGCAGAGATAATAGCAGAGAGAGAGTTGATTTTTCTCATCCTCTCAACATTCCCCAAAGTAGGGTATTTATAGGTGAAAAAATCGGTGTTAGGGAAAACAAAATTAAGCAAGTCATAAATAGCAATAAACGGATGAAACAGTTTTGCAATAAACAACCTTGCAATAAATGGTAATAAACGACTTGCAATAAATGGAAATAAACGGCCGGCTGTTACAATTGCTACTAAATGGCAATAAATGGCTAGTTGTTACCATTTCCAATAAACGATTGGTCATTACAATGCCATTATCATTGTCAGTAAATGACTAACTATTATTGTGAGTAAAATTAGAGGTTACAAGTTGCCATTTTCCCAACAATCCCCACAAATGGCACACTTGAATAGAAATGGGACAATTAAAAGTGAACTTGACTATATAATAACCAATCATACTTGGGAATTAGTTGATTTGCCGCAAGGTAGTAAGTAAATGTAAATAGATTTTTAGAAGGAAAATAAGACATGACGATACTATAGAAAAGTTTAAAGTTAGATTAGCGGTAGTAGGGTTTACTCAAAAGAAGAACATTGATTTTTTGATACCTACGATCATAAATCTAAAATAGCAATAATCAATACATTGGTTGATTTGCAACAATTCATAGTCTAATGGTAAATCAAATAGATGTAAAAATAGCTTTTCTAAATGGCGATCTAAAAAAAAGATCTATATGGAACAATCTGAGGGTTTCATAGTCCCCTAACCATGAGAATAAAGTATGTAAATTCAAAAAATCACTTTATAAACTTAAAAAACTCCAAAACAGTGGTATAAAAAATTTGTCAGATTTTGATAAATAATGATTATATTTTGAATATGTCTGATTTTTATGTTTATTCCAAAATGTTTAATACAAATTGTGCGATTATTTGTTTAGAAGCGCTGTGTCTGATTCTTGAAGTCGAGGGCCATTGCCGACTTAGAAGAGTTGTATCAGGTCGTCCCATGACACTTTGGCCAGGTCCGCATAGGTTAATGGTTGATCTCAAGTTCGGTTAATTCAAGGGTGTTCAAAATCCATGACCCCACCATTAAGTAAATTGTCCACTAGTCATCAATTTCTGATGAATCGTCATCGGGTTGAAGTAGGGTTCCGTCAATGAAATCTAACTTCTTTTTTGTACGCAATGCAGTCAGCATTGCACCATTGCTCATTTGTCATAATTTTCTTGCTTCAATTGTTTTTGAGTGATAAGCAATCTAGGATTATCACTTGCCATGAGAGTATAGACTCCCCCATTATTTTCTCCATAACTAGTCGTGCTAGTTTGCACCTCAATATCTTTACTCATCTTGATTGTTGTATAGCTCTGATAACATGTAAAACTTTGTATGAGAATCGGTTGTTTTACCTTGGACCTCAATAATATATAAACAATACAAGCCACTTAGCCAAAAAACCCTAAGCTAGTTGTCAAAAGAGTTATATGCCTAATATATCTACCAAATCATATCATATCTCCTAAGATATATACGAAATATATTCTCAACAGAGTTCCTAATTCAATCTTATAAAAACCAAGTAAAAATCTGTTTCACTCTGAATTCAAGGGCCTGTTTAGAATCGAACCTGCTTGCATTTCTAATGCCTTCTTTCTATTTATGTTTCTTATGATAATCAAACAGACGTGCAATTTTTTGAGATAAATAACATACATCTTTAGGTCCAATTTCAAGAAGTAAATTAAACTAAATTAGTACTCAATTTTGAACTTGAGTTAAGCCGAAACTCGTGGATAAGACTCTATCCGAGTGTAGTTATCCGTCTAATTATAACCAAAGCAACAACGTGGTCTTGAGCATCCAATAGGACTTTTGCTTTATGCAAATTGTACTAATGCAATCAAATGTTCCAAAGAACTGCTCGAAACTTCCCACATCAAAAAGTATCAGAAAAGCATTTTATCCTCTTTGTTTCACACGGTTTTACAAATTTTACCACGAGCAGTAAAGAAAAAGATAAGGGTAAAAGAAAGAAGCTCACATGTGAAGATGCTCCAACCCCATGCAAATGGACAATTGTAGCACACTGAACAAGGGGTATCTAATAATATAGGCCCTTGACAAATCCAAAGTTCAAGAAATTCAGTGAAGTGCACGTGTGAGAAGTAAACTGACCTTAATTCAGGTGGGGTATCCAAAGCTCGAGATGCCTAAACAATGTTAATTTTGACAAAGTCTGTCCAAAACAAGGTGATTAACATGTACTCTAAAATGTGTCTGACATGCCCTAAACTATTTTAATTTTGACAAAGTTGTCAAAAAACAAGGTGATTAATATGTACAAAATATGTCTGACTTGGGGGGCTGATTAAACAATTTGCCTCATTTTGGGGTGACAATGGAACCTTTTAATTCTTTTTCAACACTTTTTATGCATTGCTAATTTTTATGTATACTCACAAACAGACAAAGAATAATTATTCTTGATTGTCTGAACAGTGATCCAGTCACATTGTGCACAGTTGTCCAAGGTTGATCCTTATCAACATAATACCAAGGTACATTATGTACACGAAACCTATTACGCTTGGTATCCACTGGAAATCTATTTCTATATCCAAAATGAAATTAGGATTTCTTTTCCGTTTAATTTTTTGGAAAGAAAAATTAAAATGGAATGAATATATATATATGGTAAAATTATTATCTAATATTAAAATAAAATAAAATAAAATTTTATATAATATGACTTAACTACTTTGTTAGCATACAATAATAAAAAGGAAAAATTAAATGTGTCATCCACAAACTTTCCTTTGAATGACGTTCATACTAGACTTTAAAAAATATTTTTGTGTTAAATATTGAAGTATTATTTATATATACAATTGAACGCTATCATAAAAACAAATCTCACTTTGTATCAAAATAAAAGAACATACTTGCTATAGAGATCTTTCATGTGTTATTGAGCTGTTCTAGATATGGCTAGATTTTTATATTCTTTGAATGTTATGAAAGGCTTTTCCATAACTTTTGGTATGGAAAGGTTTTTTTCCACTTCATCTTAGGATGAGCTTTCTTATGGAAAGCCCTTTCCTACTTTAGTTTTGCAAATCAAACATTGAAATAAAAATAGAAGTTAGAATCATCATTTCATTTCATTCCATTCCACTGTACTAAATGTTCTGTAAGAGAAACCTGTTTTTGAATTATCTTATTATGTATCAGAAGATCGGTTATATATTAAGGATTGTAAGTGTATGAGATAATAACATGAATAAGTAAAGAATATATATATATATATATGTATGTATTTATATATATGTATGTATATGTGTGTGTGATTTAAGGATCATAAATTCAAAGTATAAGCTAATTTTACTAGTATAGGATAATTTTTACATAATATTAATATTTTTTCCTTCAAACATATATTTAGTTGTTTTTTAAAAAATATAGTGCATATGATTTTGGAGCGCCTCAAGGTGGTGGTGACTGGTGACCTAAAATATGGCACGCCACCCAATCCCAATCCTTTTTCTTTTTTAATTTTCAGTTGTTACTTATTTTAAGTTTCAAATTATATTATAAATTTTATCATTTAAATTATATTATAGATTTTATTTATATTAAGTTTTAAAAGTATTTTCGTATGGATTCTCAATTTACAATAAGAAAAGTATTACATGAGTAAGTGATAAATGTTAATAGTCCATGGATCTTATTAATTAATTTTAAAAATTATAACTAAATCTTCATTTAGTTTTGAATAATTGTAATCGAATTATAATTTTGAATTCTAAAATAAAATTTTAAAAAATTAAAAATAATAATTAAAATCTAAAGAAATAATTAATAAAATAATATTTATTAACAATAAATTACTATTGTTTTTAAAAAAACAAAAAAGGATAGAATGGCGTCCAGCTTGGGCGTTGCCCTTAAAAAGGCTGCGCCATGGGCAACGCCAAGTTGGGTGCCCCGCATTATTGCACCGATTTTTAAAAAAAAATAAAAAATTTTAAAGCTTAAAAAAACTTATCATATATTAATAAAACTATTATATATTTAGCGACGCCCTTTAAAGATACCTTGTACCTATCCTTCTATTAATCTATGTAATACGTATCATTCCTGTTGTATGGTAATAATAGTGTATCTTAACTAATTATAGTTACTATTTGTAATAAAATGTATTAATTTTTGACTTAGAATTTTGCACTATCAACAAATCTGATCTGTTATAAATAAAATAAAAAATATTTCCTGCATAATACAGGTCTTTATTAGGACAAATATACTTGTAGAAAAAATTTGCTTTGATAATTATGGGAGAATGACCTATTTAATCATTAAAGTTTGAAGTAAAATATATTAACATCCTTAAAGGTTTTTTTTTTCGATCATTATGATCCTTAATGAATTTTTGCTCTGCCCAAACAACCTAACCACCAATTTCTACTCAGACTTTCTGCCAGAAACAAGCATGTCATTGTCACGTGTTGATTTTTCAAGGATAAATTAGGTAACTTATCTTATTTCCCTCCAAAACTACCCTACCTGACCAACATGTGAATACAACCTCGATTTCATTAAATACATATGATTACATTACAAGAAAAAATGAATTTTGCGACGGCAAATTTCGTCGCAGATTTGCGACGGCTTTGCAACAGATCAGCTATCGGGAAAATAAGTGGAAAAAATGGCGACGGATTAAATTCTGTCGCAAATCCATCGCTATTCTGCTAAATTCCGTCGCAAATCCGTCGCAGATCGGCGACGCATTTGCGACGGCATGAAAAAATTAAAAAAAAAAGTTAAAATAAATTTCGTCGCAAATCACTGGCATTTCACTGGACCGTTTCCTAATTTTGAGGCAGTCCCATTAGAGCTTCGGGACATGTGGTTCCAGATGTGGAGTGTAAGTAACAAATTATAAAATATATATTCACATTAATATATATATCTATATATTCTCTATATATTTAATTTTTTAAACAACTTTGCAGACATATTATCGATGACTTCCAGAGCATGCTGATCAGATACGATGAATTTAGAACGACAAATGCACTCGTCGTCTATCGGATCAGCTTTCAAAGGCTCGTTGCAAAGGGAAATGTCCACCGTGGATATCTCTTGATATTTGGAGCCAACTCTGGCTGGATCACTGGAGCACGGAACAATTCAAGCGTGTTCCAGCCGCTGTAAGCGGAACAGAGCAGCCGCTCCTGGACCGACTCACACGGGAGAATTCATTTCCTTCAGCGAGCACGAGCGTCGGATGGTAATAATTATTTTTTCTTGTTATTTAATTCTAGTATAATTACTATATATTTATATTAATATATTTGTAGCGTAAGGAGCGCAGAGATGACTTCCACTTCACCGATATGTACAAGGCGACACACACATATAAGAGTGACCCAAAAAAGGGCACGTTTGTCAGTGAGAAATCACAACATACGTTGGTAAGTTTACAGATTATATTACTCAGTATTTTATATTAATTATTTTATTGTTAGAATCCGTTATAATTTTACGATGTATACAATTTGCAAGATAGCGTCAACGCTTTGAAGGAGCGCTATTCACAGGTGGAGTCTCAGGATTCGGTGACTTCTCAGCAACCACCAGATGAGAAGACCCTATTTATGGAGATTGCTGGTGTTGCTTCGAAGAACCGGATTTTTGGATTGGGTTCCGAGGCAGTTCACATGCGACGGAGGTTATGTCAGTTCACGTCACCCTCGGTTCCAACAGCTTGCTCGATTACATCGTATCCAGAGTATACCTCTCTTCACAGTCAGTTGCAGAGAGAGAGGTCGATGCGCGGTTATTTCCAGCAACACTTTGCTAGTTTGGACCAGTATTTGCGAGTTATGTCTGAGGCACTACATCTGCCTCCACCGCCTTCTCCACCTCCACCTCCTTTTCAGATACCATATTCTAAAGAGCAGACAGACAGGGCTTGTGAGATCGATCCGCCTGACGACCATCCTCCAACGACTAGCCCTCCAGATCCACCTCCGCCTCCTCCACCGTCTACAGCGCCGCCTTCTATAGCTACATAGATTTTGTTTCATTTTTTTCATTGTTGTACACATAAAATAGACATTTAACGGATTCATTATATTTATTTTAATTTAATATTTTATTTGCTACGGATTCATTTGCTACGGATTTGCGACAGAATAGTCCATTGCAAAAATGAAAATTTCTTGTAGTGTTAATAATATAAACCAATTGTTTAACCTTACAAATATATAGTCATTTGCTAATTTTTCTATTTCGCATACATAAGGGATAAAAACATTTAATGTTCGGAGAGAATGGGAGTTCTCTATCTCACAGCAGAATGCACAAACACTCAGCCCTCTTTCAAACTTGGATTGCTATTTGGTAGCAATATGGAAGAATTTTACAGCAAGTATCTTCTCTCTTTGAGTTGATTTTGATGGTGGCAAAGAAAGGGTTTATGTTTTGACTTTTGGTTCGACTATTTTAGAAAAAGGGGTTTCTGTTTTTGTAGTACTTCTGCTCTCTCTCTCTTTCTCTTCCCTTCATCTAGTGGGAAATAGGAGGGATAATACTGAATGTGATCACGTGTTTGGTAAGTGAGATAGTTTTGGAGAGAAATGATGTGGATTGTCTAATTTATCTTTGAAAAATCAACAGGTGATGATGACATGCTTATATCTGGCCAGAGGTTTGAGTAGAGATTAGTTGTTATGGTACTTTGGCAGAGTAAAAATTTTTTAAGAATCATGACGATCATAAAAAATTTAAAGATATTAATATATTTTTTTCAAACTTTAAGAATTAAATAGGCTATTTTTTAGTTAAAAATTGTATATAATTTCTAAGTTATTTACTACACCCTTTTTGTTTTGGGTTTGATGACACTGCTCAGTTTTAAAAGGTATTGTCTTTTGGAGAAAGGGTGAGTTACCATTCTTTGAAAGGTTTCTGTTGGCCGCAATTGCTGATCATGTTTTGTTTGAGCCGAAAATTTGGGACCTATTCAATATTCATCACTATATTGAAGTGCATGGTTTATTTTCTTTTGCAATAAGAGTAGTACTCCAATTCTACGAGATGATGGGATGATCCCGAGTTTTCCAATCCGTTTTTGAAATTCATATTAAAATTTTAAAAATTTAGGAGACATTAAACCAAAAATGTGAGGAAATAAAAAAGAAAAGACGTATATGTTTATTTTCTTCCAAATTCATTATTTTCTTAAGTGAAAGTCATGATCTAAAATTATCTCTTTGTGTCAATAATAAAAAAGAAAACAATATAAGGTTTCCAAAGTTAATACTTTATATCTTTTTAATGTTTAAATACTTTATACTTCCCCAATTGATTAGGGCGATATTAAGTGGATTGTTAATATTAATACAAGGTTACGTTTTTTATTTTTATAGACCATCTCATGTTGAAAAAAAAAATTTGAACTAAACATTCTCTAAGTTAGAATTAAACTCTATAAACACAACTCGAATTAGCTTTACCAATTATTAATAAAATTTGATATTTTTGGAAAAAATTTTATATTATATTAAAATGATAAATAAAAAAGATGAAATACCACAATTTATGGGCTTTGTTCTTTTTTTTTTTTTTTTTGGCGTGTGGGGTGGGGTCTGTTGGGGGTGCGCGAGGGGGGAAAGAGAGCTGGGCTTGGCAAAATAAGAAAAAAAGAGCACCCTTTAACCCTGACCGGTGGGCTACGGGCAGACTGCCCATCTTTGCTCTTACCCATATAAAATTTAAACTCAAAAATCTCCCCTTTATCTCCGCCCCTCTTAGGGTTTTCGATTAGTACATTGAATCCCATATACGACAGCTGAGTTTCGTCTCTTCCTCCCTCCCAAGCCCCGCGATCCCAACCCCAGCCCAACCCGACCAAGCTCCACTTCGTTCTTATTTAGATGATTACTAATTTTCATCTCTATCTCTTCATTGAGTTTCTTTCTCCTTCTCGATTTCGCTTCCATAATTACTGAAAATCTATGGATGATCTCATAATCCTGCATCATAAGTAGTGCACCCTTTGATCTCTTCTGCAACTTTAGGGCTTCATTTTTCAACCAATAGTGGAGTGCAGTTTCTGATTTTATCTTGGTATTTTTTAAAAAAAAACTTTCCGGTCAAAATTTTGCTCTGATAAAGTAGTCTTGCAAGGTTTTTCGAAATGGCGATTATCCATAAGTGGTCCTTTTGCTGACTCCAGTAAAGGATCCCGGTTTCGCTCGAGTCTTTCTTATCCATTTTTCAAGATTCTCCCACTTTGCCTGAGATGGGTCCTTCGTGCAGAAGAAAAACAAGAAGAACAAGAAAATCAAGAAAACCCATCTGCAAGAAGAGAGCAAAAAGCAACGAAACTCCGGCGGCAGTACTGCCGCAGCCCTGTACTTCGCCGGTTAAAAGCTCCAGTTCTCCGTTGAAGATTGATGGCCTGGATTTTGAAGTGATCGAAGGTGCCTGCGCCACCCCGAAGGCGGAGAAGTTTCGAATACCGGAGATAAAAACGTGCCCGCCTGCCCCAAAGAAAAGGAAGATTCTTTCGAATTGCTCGTTGCGAAGAAGTCCCATTGCCTTCTTTGCCCCGCCGGATTTAGAGCTCTTCTTCTTCGTTGCACTTCGAGATATATCAACTTGAAGAACATGCTACCATGTTTGGTTTGGCCATATAGAGTAAGATCAAGTTTAAGTTCATGACGTTAGTCTTGAATGATGACCTTTTTTTCATCATCATGTTAGGTACAGTGTGAGAATTTGTGTTTCTGAGTGATCTTAGAAGAAGCTATTTTAGCCTCTTCTTGCTTGTGTTTATTTCAAGTTTGTTGTGTGTATTCTTTAGGGTATACTAATCAGATAATTTTCTGATCGTTTCTGATCACTTCTCCATGGTTGTTGATGTATCTCCATCATTCTGAGTTATGGGGCCAGAATGTTTGGCTGGTTTTATGAAGTTGAGTTTGCTGAAACTTTTTTCTGCTAATGGGATCAATTTTTTGTTCATAAAAGCTATGATTTTGTATGAGGTTTTCATTTTTCCACTTTAAGCTTAGAATCTTTTATGCTCACTTAATCAAGACACTTTCTTACACAGGCCCAAATAAGATATACTAAACTCATGAGCAGGAGACATGACAAGGTTGATTTTGAGGATTCATCTCTTGTCTGTCTGTAAGGAACTGTTCAATATCAAAATGGTCTATTCTGGGGTAGCCCCCCATAAATTTTTGCTCCATAGATTATTGTGAGGGGTACTTTGTTTGATAGGGATAAAAGTCCTTGTCTTACAGTTATGCACTATGCAAACTGAGGAAAATGAAGTGTTATGTCCTCTTCAGATACCGCTGGTTTGGAGTGTTTGTAGTAGCAAAAAGCTTCTAAAAAGGCCCATTCTGAGTGTTCCACTTTAAGACAGATGGATTTGAATGAGGATAAAAGATGTCATTGCTGTAGAGCAGAATCTTACAGTTTGCAAAATGGAGTGCTTCATTTAATCTCTGCATTAATTCCTGACATTAGAAGACAACTTTTGAGTGGAATCAGAAAGAAAAGAAAAGAAAAGAAAAGGAAAAATGCACGGCTTACGGATCTTTTAATATCAGTACATTATTTATTGCACTAATAAAATTATTTAACATAAAAATAGGAAAAAATACATTTGAAAGATATGGAGTGCATTGAGAGTGAGAGCTAAGCCCCTTTTCTTACTGTGTGGAAATAAAAGTACTGTTCGGCGTAGTCTTTCTTTTCTTTATACACATTGACAGGTGAGGGATGATTGTGTCAGATTTTGGGTATCTCAGTGTCTGTATTTAGCCAAACATTACATACGGGAATCCAATGAAACCGCTCTCGTGCAGTCGTGCGGGTTCTGATATCATCATCCTTTCATTTTTGGAGAATCTCAAGGGACGTTTCATCACTTTTTACATTCTTTGGGATCCTTTGGTGTAGGTGATCATTGAAGAATTCTTGTGGATATTCTTGCAGTTATCATTATTCACCCTTTGCTTGATACATGTGAATTACAATATATAAAAAATATAATATAAAATTTTGGTCATTTGTCAATTTTATACTCAATAAATTTTTTACAATGTTGTTGATAATTGTTTTTTAATTAAAGTTAAATGTCATATAACCAATTTAATTTGACGCGTAACTTAGATTTCTCTCATTAATTAGTTATCCAATATATTTCTTTTGTCATTATGAACCTTAGATATATTAAGATATCTGAGATTCGTTTAGCTGAAAAATGGTTAAAGCATGAGATCATACACGATGCAAGTCTTGTAACTCACCTAAATGAGTAAAGCAAAAATTGTGAGATAGACAGGATTCTTATATCCATTTTGTCCCACAATCTGTAAGATGGAATAAACTTCTTGAAGCATATACTTTTATCTCTAAGAAAATACATCCCATGTAACAATCTTGAGTCAAGAAGTATATGTAAACAAGTTTGAACTTGTAACCCACTTTGCAAAAATAATAGCCCCAGACAGAAAGCTACTGCTTAATAATAATTTTCTTCTTTTTTTATACAAACGAAGATATGAATCCATTTCAAAATATTTTATTGAATAAGGAAAACTACCAACAACCATCTTGGTGTAGGTGATTTGCTCTTTATTACTGTAGCATTGCTGATTGCAAGGTTAAGGTAGAAAAGTAGAAAAAGTAGTTGCTTTCATCAACTGAACAAAAAGATACCTCGTTTAAGGATTCTAATCAAGAAGAGGAGAATCACAAGGATATTGTTCATCACTTTTCTTTTACCTCAAATTTAGCAATTCAAGAATCAGTTTTTTTTTTCCCTGATTCCTGAAGCTTTTTCTTGCCAAAGAAAACAAGAAAAAAACCAAGCCCTAACTGAACCATTTTCATAATTATAAATAGAAAACTTAGAGGTGGTCAAAATATATCTTCTTTGTCCCTATTTCTTGAAGCAAATATAAACGTACATGACTAAAAACTAATCACATATGAAAATATTTAAGTTAAATTTTATTTTCTTATTGATTTATTTCTTCATCAATAATGAACATTCAAGTCAAAATTTCCAATGCATAAGTGCTACCAAATTTTACCATTATTGTGCTAAAAATGAACAATTTCATGCACCCAAAGGCAAAATAGCAATGTTTTGTCTTTTTACCCTCTTACATGCACATATAGCTCATTAGGAGATGGGCAATCATTGCCTTCAAATGCATGATGAGATAAAATAAAGTCATAACACTAGTGGCAAAAGCTTTAGCTTTCCATAATTTATCTGCAAAAAGCTTTAAGGAATAAATTATTGCAGACAGGATATGTAATACACAGTTGCATTGATTTGAAACCCTTCTTATGGAATGATTACATTTTACACTTTTAACAATGTTGTGGACCATTTTTTGTTGGACATTGTTATTCTAATGTTCTTCTTTCGATTCTTTAACATATTCATTTTGTAGGGCATATATTCAACCTGGGCATCTGCAAACTCAGATTGATAGATCAGTGGATATTTTGCTATAGTACTCATTATTGGGTACTTCTTGTTTGGAGACTATAATTTTGCAAACAAGAATGACCATTTTTGTCCATGTTCTATGTTGCTTTTTTTTTACTCAAAAAAGAAAGTAAAAAAAGAAAAAGGTTGGGTTATGTTTGGTTAGAGTGGGACGTGGATGCCCATGGAGAGGAGAAGCAAATGTCCACTTGATTGCACAAAAAAAATAGGGGAGTTAGGAGAGAAAAAATAAGTTAAAAGTATCAATTAAAATACTAACCTTAGTTTTGATAGCAATAAAGGTGATATAAAAGAAACTAAGAAGGAGAATAAAGTAAATTAAATTAGTAGTTATTTTTTAATTTTTGCCTTCCGCTCTCCCTCGTCTTCCATCTTTTCCCCTCATATCCAACAAAAAGAAAGTGTAATGAAATATATATTTCTCCTAGGTAAATTATTTGTCTCGGTTTCCCTTGCCCTCTCCTTCGACAAACCAAACTGTAATTAAGGACGAGCATAAAGGTGCAAACTGATAATATTGACCTTAATAGTAATTTTGAAATCCTTCTCTTATACTCGACGATAATAATTTTTTACATACAAAACTTGGAAAAGTGACTAATTTTGTTTTTAAAGTGAGAGTCTCGTCATCATTTAATTCTATAATTTTTCTTTAATTTTTAAAGTTTTTAAATATTTTATGTACTGCTAAATTGGTCTTCCCATCACCTCTTCAATGGACTTTTGTCAGAAAATAGTATATGCTGAGTACGTAATATTTTTATTAGAGTATATTTATTTACCAATATTAAAAATTTAAAAAAGTCTATTTTTCACCAAAAATTAACTACTTGTTAGAAAAATATATTTTTAAAAATTATTTATATTATTTAGACAAATATACTATCACAAAAGTGCCACATGTTTGCTATTTTCTAACATAAGTTTATCGAGGAGTGCAGTGACAAGACCACTTTGGTCGTGCATAAAATATTTAAGAAACATAAACACTATAAAAACACTTATGCGAGCAAACAATGATGAGGTTCTAACTATAGGAACCAAAATGGCTATTGTTTCTACAAAACTTTATAAACCTTAAGTTTGAACCTACTTTATATTTTTATTAGCATATGCTCCCTCTATATCATAACGATAGGCCTACTTCTCTTTTCATCGGATTAAAAAAGTTAGTTAATATAGTTAAGTTAATAATTTTTGTTCAGTATTTTCCTTATATACCCTTCATTAATACTTCATCTGTCTTAAAAGATGACCTAATTTCTTTCTAAATGAGAATTAAGCTTTTGATAAATTTCATGAAAGTTTTGATCAAATGTCTTATATTACTTTTATTTAAAATAATTGGTTAGTGTGTTAAATTCAAATTTAATATTGAGGGTGGTATTTTAAACGATTGATTAGAAAATTAATATTTTTTAGAAAATAAAAGCATTTAAATAATTAGTTAGGAATAATGGTAAAGTTGATAAAAAATAATAAATGAATTCTTAGTATATAAAGGGGATGTATATTTTAAAACGAACCAAAAAAGAAATTAGATCATATATTTTGAAACGAAAGAAATACTAAGATGAATAATATTACTTAATCATTTTTAAACTATTACTTTTTATATTTTCCAATACTGAGATATAGAATTATGCATGTGATTCAATATTACAAAATGGTGTAAGTTTTAATATCTTTTGAAAAGAGGAAAGATTTGTTGATACTCATGCACAATAACTGTAAGCATATAATAAATAAATATATATATATATATATATATATATATATATATATATATATATATATATAGGCCTATAACTTAAGACGAAACAAAAAGCAAAGTAAGTCTATGGTGTCAAACGGGCTGGAACATGCTTGCCCTTAAACGGGACGGAGTAGGCTAGTCCATTTTTTCATGGACTGAAAAACTCTTAGTTTGTGGCCCGTTATGGCCAGCTCGCAGGCCAATGTGTTTTTTTCCACATATAAATTCTATCAGATTCTGCTAAAAATTAGTTAAAGAGAAGAGCTAATACGATATCGTTTTGAAGGAGATAATTTTTAAAAAAAATTTTAAAAGCGAGCAGGCTCACATCCAACCCGTGGGTTAAAAAAACCTACTTTAAAACGAGCCTACACGTATCAAGTCTAAGCCTGTCTATTTGGGTAAATCCGAGAGTTAGCCCAAGAGTTAGAACCCGTTTTGACAGTGCTATCCTTTATGAAAAAAAAGGAAAGTTTATCTTTGATGGAGAAAATGAGTATATGTTTCACTATTACCTTTAAATTTCTAGCACCACACCATATATTAGTTAATTTATTGCTTTGTGCTATTTGTTTTCAACTTGAGATTCTTTCTAGCCGTTGGATTTTTCTAATATATGCTAACAATTAGCTAACAAGAAGCTGGATTAAGATGGAAATGGTGTCAGAGAAACAAGCACCTAATGGTGTTTTTGGTAGACACATTTTGTGTGTTTGGGTATTCTTCACATGCAAGAATCCACACGTGCACATGTTGTCTTGGGATGCATATGTGCCACGGTTAATAGTCCCAAATTCAACATTTTTTGGCTCAATTTAGTTCAATATGAGGTAAAATTATCTATATACGATTGTCTTTTTATTTAACTTCTTTTACTCAAATAACATTGTCTTTTTTTTTTTTCCTTTGGGTTTGGAGGGGTTAAGTTGCGGGATAGGTTAAAAGAATTCTTGGAATGAGGATTGCTGCAGTGATGTGAATGGTCCTTTAATTTATGAATGGAAAAACTGCATATGGATTGATGTCTTTCTTCAAAAGTTAAATGGTTACTTTTTCAATTCCAATGATTTATAAAATCTTATCAAAGCTTGGACTTTACCTTGATTGATAAAAATTTTCACTATTCCAAACAAGGCCAACTTTTCTAGAATCCGAGGTTGCCTCTCCTCTATCACAAAGGAGATCAATATCTTTAACTTTTGGGTCAAATTAGACAAAACAACATGCTCCTTTTTCTTTTCTTTTTCTTTTCTTTTAGAGGATATGACATTCATAAATGAAGGGGAGGAGTATTGTTGTATTCTATGACCATCGAATTTAAAACTTTTCAATTTAATATGGATTATTTTATCAAAGTTTTTTTAACTTGTGCTCTCGAGATGTACGTTTTTTTGAATTAAGTATATTATATGTGGTAGTTTAAATCTGTCATAAATTATATGAAATCTATCACTGCACTAAAAACTGTCATACATAATATATTTAAGCTATATTAACCTATGTCCTCAAGTCATAAGTTAAAAAAATCATTTATCAATTGCATATCAACCTTGACTCCAACTTGAAGCTACCATTTTCTATGGGATTTGTTAAGCACAGCGAGTTTTTGTAGGCACAATAAAATTTTTGCAATTTTTCCCATTCTCATTTGATCGTCAAGGGAAAATGGGTAGGAAAAATAATCATATTTTTAATTTTTAAATTCTTGTGTTTGGTTCATTATTTATGATTTGGGAAAAGAATATGATTCCTCATATTTGGGAAAATAAAACAAGAATACTGAAAAAGTAAATTCTAAGATGAAGGTGATATTGTAATTCCTTTTTCAAGAAATTTAACAAATATAAAGAGAAAAAAAATTAATAGAAAATGTCTTCACATTGCATCTTTTATTCTCTCTATTTTTATTTTTTATCCTTTCTTTTCAGTCATTATTTTCTCTTATCACACTCCCCCAATGTTATTACTTTTTAATTAAAATTGTATATCCCCACATTTTTGTATTTTTAAAAAACAATTAAAAGCCTAAAACTTTATTTGAATTAACTCTAAAACTATAGTTTAAATGTTACATCATAATATACAACTCACAAATATCATTATCTAAAATAAAATTATTAAATTCTTGAAAGATAATTTAATTTTATAAAAATTTAAATTGTCCATATTGGAATTGAAACATGCCATGAAGATAATTTTTCTCTAAGATCGTGCATTTAGAGGAATATCAAATTAAATAAATATAATATATGGTTACTAGCGTAAAAGTCTGTGCTATGTACGGATATTAAATTTTTTATTTTTAATAATAATTATTGAAATATATTTTAAAAAATTACAATTATGAAGTAAATTTATGTGTTAATTTAATAAAAAAGTATTCACTTAGAAGTAATTGTAAGTAATAGTAGGAAGAAGTTGTAAAAATAATTATACATGCTCATTATTATATGTATTTGAAAATAATGATAAACTCATAACCTTATTTCTTTGTCGTTCTAAATAAATAAAGAATTGAGTAAAAAACACCCAACCTGTCTGCACGAATGATGAAATGATTTAAATTTTAAATACTAATTTGAAGTTACTTATAAAAATAAGAAAGAAAAGAAATTAAATACTTAAATAACTATAAGCTCTTTGAAGGAAATGAAAAAAAAAACTTAAATCCTCCTGGTGAGGATACCTGCACAAAAGGTGAAATAATTAAAATTTTAAATACTAAATTATAAAATTATTTATAAAAATTAGAAAGAAATGAAATCAAATACTTAAATAACTATAGCTATTTGAAGAAAAAAATTTGAATCCGTTTGGTCAGGATACCTACACAAAATGTGAAATAATTAAAATTTTTAAATACTACTTTATGAAATTACTATAAAAAATTAGAAAAAAATAAATCAAATACTTAAATAACTATGAGCTCTTTGAAAAAAAAGATAAAAAGCTTGAATCTGTATTGTAAGGATACATGCACGAATGACGAAATGATTAAAACTTCAAATACTAATTTATAAATATACTTATAAAAATCAGAATTAAAAGAAATTAAATACTTAAACAACTATCTAATACTAAAATATTTTTAAACTAATTATACTTTAACGTCAACATATTCCTAAAATATTATCATGATCAAATCTTTAAGAGATAAAAACTATTATAATATCTAGTTCAATTTCTTTTCCATAGTGCTTCTTCCATCCAAAATTAACAACATATACTATCTATTTTAGTAAGCAAAGAAAATAAATTTGTCAAATATGATAGCATAAACTATTCATATTATATAAAATTATCAACATTTTTTCATTAAAAACCTTAAAAAGAGATTAATAATTTATAAAGTACTAATTTTATATTGATATGTCACACTTACTTCTCTTTTTTTTTTTTTTTTTGCAAAATCTTATCAAACTCTTTAGTGTTTCCCGAGCCCATCCCCTCAAAGAAAAAAAATTAAAATTTAAAAATATCATTAATATTAAAATCTCAAAGTAAACTTATTTTAATTGTGATATTCTTACACTAATTCTTAAAGAAGGCCCCCGTTAAGAAAAAATATAATATATTTGCATTAAAATCATTGTGAATATTAAATTCTTTTCCCCTTCCTTGTCTCTCTCTACTCCTAAAAAATAAATAACTTACAAAATAAAAGTTATTAGTATTTTATATTAAAACCCTCAAAGAAAGGTTTTCGAAAATAAAAAAAATTCAAAGTACATTGCTTAATTTTTTTCAAAAAAAATAGTGTTTTTGATCTACCAGAAAGAAAACATGATGTTATTATACTTATTATACTTTTAATATTTTATTTATTTCTTTTAATCCACTTGATCAAAAGAACAAAAAAAAAGAAAAAACTCAAAAACCATCAACTACTTGTCCAATATACTGTAAAGTCGTGCATGTTCTGATACTGAATATTTTAATAGGCAATTAAATATTTTTGTCCTTAAATTTTAGTATATGAAGGATCAAATTAGAGTAATATATACCAAGGACTAAATAAATAAATATTTCTAAACCATCAACTCAAAAAAAATAAAAAAGTTTTGTGATCAAAACAAAGTTATTGGAATATATGAATCTTCAAAACCTGCCAAAGAAAATAAAAAATTACTAATTTTCTATTAAAAGATTTGAAAATATATTTTAGTGTACATAATCCAATTAAACCAAAAAAAGAAAGACATAAAAGATGTAGATAAAAAAACATGAGTAAGGTAAACATTAATAATACAAATTAGAGGATTTAATGAGGAAAGTGGGGCTAAAAATTGAGATTATTTAATTTCAAAGTTTAAATTCTAACCAACAATATCTTTTCTATTAAAAAACTTATAATTCTAAAAAAATAGGAATTAAGACTTTAAAACTTTTAGGAGAGAAGAGAGAGTAAAAGTATTATATATATATACATATATATATATATATAAATATATGGAAAATGTCCTTGAAGTGAAAAAGAAATTGTCCCATTTCATATTTAACCAAGAAATTTGGGGTAAGAGTATACGCGGCTTACGGGTTCTGCGTTTCTCTTCTATCACTTTTTCTCAACTCCGTCTCTCTGTCCTTCAACTAACATTAATTTTTCATCTAATTGAAGGTTGATTTAAAAGTATTTTAAAATAAATCTTCAATAAAAAGTTCTCAATTTATATTATTTACTTAAAATTATGTTAATTTACATCAAATTGCACTCAAAAGGGTTAAAATTTAGGTCATGTTGTACCTGAGTGCATACTGCTGGCAGAAACTTCGCCCCCGGTTGAACGAAGCTCTTGTCGGAACTTCGCTGAGCTGTTGGGCAAAACCCTTGCTGGAGCTTCACTTGAGGCGGACGAAGCTGCAGGTTGAGCCCAGCACCCAATTTTCTTTTTTTTTTTAATTTATAGAGAGAAATTTGAAATTATAATCCTAAAAAACGATAATGAAAAACTAAATGCAAAAACATTCAAGAAAAAAAATTAATTCGAAAGAAAAAATATTCAAACATTTGAAAGAATTAATGAAAAATTAATTCTTTGTTACAAAACTGTGATAAAAATATTTAGAGCTCATTTAGATTGTATCTTTTTCAACCAAACACAACCTGTTTAAGGTATGACATGTGCCGGTCGGCCCGTTTGACCGTACTAATTTTTGGCTTGATGCGGAAGAAATTTTAATGTAAAATGGTGGAATAAATCTTATGTTGTGAAAATCTAAAGCCAGGTAACTTACATCTGAGTTGTTACACTTAAAAACTGGAGAGAGTTACGGTCGGAAAGAGGGAGGAAGGATGAAATGGGGGTGATGGGGGGTTACAGTTATCAAAATGAGAGATGATATTTAGTAATAGGCTTTATTTTTTAACAAAGTAAAATTTAGACCAGAAGAGTGTTATTATTATTATTAAATTTTGTTTAACAATAACATTTCTTCATTTTCTATTTGCAATGCAAATATCTTCCTGAGAAGTTGTTAAATTAATATATTTAGTTAAAATTTTATTTTATTTGAATTAGACTTAATATTTTAACAAAAATAAAACAAACCTTATAATTAGTGCATGGGGAAAAATTTACTCGTATAAGATAAGATGGAGTGCTAATCTAATAAAAAGAGATTATAAGAGAATTCTCTACTATTCAAAAATTTTATTAATATATATATTTAGATTGAGTTTCGTTATAAAAATTAATGCAAAATTTTCGCTTACGTTTCTACTCGTCCACTCTTACAAAATTCACTTTTTTAAAATGTCTTATATCTAAACTCTACCAAATCTTAGCACTGTCGGCTTTGCCTACCTAATCATATCAAAACTCCACTTTTTTTTTCTCTGTTTCTGATGGTCGGTTGCTAATTACGAAAACGTAACTGTTAAAGGCAATAAGTTTTAGTTGGCGTGGCAAGTTTTTTCCAATTTTATCTCCAATATAAATTTAGACATTTCTCTATCTATTAAAAAAACTCTCTTCACTTTCTCTCTTTTAAGTTTTAGGGTGTATTTGAATTGTGTTTGGTTAGGAGATATTTTGTCTTGAGTTTCGTAAAAGTAAATTCTTTGTAAAAGAAGAAATAAAGCCCGTTTTTTAACGGATTGAAAAACTCTCAGCCCTTACCCTTCCGTACTAAATTCCCTTACCCTTCCGTACTAAATTTGCGGGTTAGTCATTTTTTTTAGGGTAAACAATTCAATTTGCTATTGAACTTTACTTGAAGTTTGATTTTTGCCCTTCAACTTTAAAAGAGATAATTCTTGAACTTAAACTATCAAAAAATGAAAATTTTGTCCTTCCATTAGGTTTTACTGTTACATGACTAATAAAACAAGTCTTGTTCAAGACACTTGAGCATTTTGAGTGTATTTTAAGAATTCATCACTTTTCATATTTTCCATTTTGTTATCACCAGAAAATTATTTTTTATATCAATTTTAATTATTAATTATAAAATATAATAATAATCTTTATTTTTTTCATTTTTCCCTCCTTGTTTTCCTCTTTATTCTCTCCTTCTCCACCTTCGTTCCGTCCAGGATGATCAATGAAATCCTAGATCATTAAGAAAATAACCCTCTTAAGAATCAAAATTTTGACTCAATGTGTAATTTTTCAAATCAATATTACAAAATTACAAAAGATTGACAGCAGCCCTCAGCTCTCAAAATTCATAATCAATAGCTAAATATTGACCCTTAAATCAACAATTCAAACATCAATCCGCCAATCAATAATCACATAAAACCATAAAAAAATAAAAGATTAGGCACTAGTGCCTAACAATCTTACTGCCTTCGGTCACTGCCAATCAACATTGACCTCTCATTGCTCCAATATGTTAATAGGTAAGAAATTATTGATTCCAAGCTCTACTGCCCAATGATCATTATAACCTCTTTGGTTCGAAAATTATAAATTTTATAAATGGTATGAGATTGGAGTAGAAGCACTTCCACTATTGACAACAATCAACTAACAATGGTGAAGAGGTGAGCAGAAGAATGGAAGTAGGAAAAGAAAAAGAAACCTAATAGTCTCTTGGTATAGTTAAGAATAGTGATGACTATTCTCAATCCTTCTTTTTTCTTTTTTCTTCTCTTTCCTTCTTTTTAAGAATAAATGAAGGGATCTAACACCCAAGTTAAAAAGAAAAAAGAAAAAGAAAAGTGAGTAAAAGATGTTGTATTACCAAAATATCCTCAAAATACTCATATGTATTGCATCGTAATTTTCTCCGTTAGCCACCTAACGGCGAAAGTTGACAAAATAGCAAGATTTAGTATGCCTTAATAGTTCAAGGTCAAGAATCATCCCTTTTAAAGTTGAAGGGCAAAAATCAAACTTTAGCATAGTTCGAGGGCAAACTGAATTGTTTAATTAAATTTTATACTATATATTTTTTCTTTCTATTATATATGAGAATATAAATTTGTGATTGAGATAAAAAGAATCTTTGACTAATTACTAATTTTTTTTAAAATAATCATTAATTATATATATCATACATAATATAAATAAATTTACATAAGAAAAAATAAATTTGAATTAATTAACATTAATTGTAAATATAATTAAATGTGTGATGTAAAAAAATTTAGTATTAAGATTGCTATACATTCTTTTTTTATAATATTTCTAATATAAAAGTTATTTAAAAAAAATTAACTCACTCCGGTCCACGAACTAAATGAAGCGGGTTAATTTAGTCCGTATTTAAATGAGCTTTGAAAAATTAAGTCTAAACCCGTTTATATCACAGGCTAAATGGGCTAGCCGGCAGACTTGGGTCTGTTTTGTAACCACTACAAAATATGGTTGATTTCACCAAAAAAAAAAAAAAAAAAACCTTCGAGCCTTCATAGGTGCCGGCCAGACGGTAGCCAAAGAGAATTGTTTTTTCAGGAGATGATGTTGCACCCCAAGGAAAACTCGGGAGTCCAAGCACCCGAGATTATTTTTGGGCACATTGCAAAATTAAAAAAAATAAAATAAAATGAGAGTTACGTTTAGAAGCAAATGGAGTCTACCTATGTATAAATAGTTTTTTTCAAAAGAAATTAGTCGATTTCGAGAGAATAATAAGTGCAGAAAGCAAATCTATCTCGGATTGGATTTCTAACCAAAAAAAAAAAAAACTTTACTTTTTTCTCGCTTTTTTATTTTAAACTTTGCTCCTCCTCTTACAAATAATTTATTTTTATAATTTATAATATAATTAAATTTAAGAAAAATTAATCCAAATATGTCCTAACATTATTTTGTGCAAATCTAACTTGTATCAGATTTGTTACACTCGCAAATAGAAAGAGAGTTCAGCGTGAGAGTGGGAGAGAGGAAGGGGTAAAACAGAGATTTTGGGAATTACAGTTTTTTGAATTGGGCCAAAGGCCTATTGGTCTGCGTTAGAGAAAGGATAAGGTTTTGCCTTCTATGGAAAATGGTGCTTGTATTCATACCCAGGAATGTCTTATGGGTTCAAACTAGCCCGAACCAATTTGTACAACTCGAAGTGAGCCGAGCTCGGGTGTCAATATTCAGACTGGAATTTTGTACGGACCAAGCTTCAGTTCGACTTAATTCGACACTTTTTGAACTTAGTCTATTTAAATATTATTAACGTTATGTTTTTAAATAATATATTATATAAATATTGCATAATATAGCACAGATTTTATAATATTTATTACATATCTAGAAATCTATTTTTTCTAACTTAGTATAAATAGTGATTTATTTTATAAAAAGACAACTGATTCGTTGATTATTTAACACCTAAACGAAAAAAACAATATCGGGCTGAGGGTGAATTCGTGTTAAGCCCATAAAATTCGTGTAAATCCTCTTTCAATTGTACTCTCACCTGAATTCAAATTAAGTATCATTGAAAAACTTACAGACCAAGGAATTATTTTATCAACTCTATTTCTTAATTTTTTTTATGAGATTAGAATTAAATCAGAATGGTACAAGGTAAATTTTAGAAGTATATTTTTTAATGATTTGTCAGAGATACTACTTTGTATCGTATTTTTTTACTATGCTTAAAATGATAAGAAAGAAAAATAACAAATGAGAAACTTCGAAATATTTATTTTATTTAATACAAGAGGTGTTACATTATTAATACATATTATATAATATATAATCAATTATAATACAAAGTTGCGGGCCTTATTAAATAAGAAAAATAGTCATATTAAAAAAGAGGAAACATTCTGATTTAATTCATTATATGTAAAATAATTATTAAGAGAATAATTATTTATTATATATAAAATAATTATTTAATAATTATTATTTTATATAAATATAGTAAATGATTACTTTGTATGCGACGAATAATTATTTATTGAAAAAAATAATTATCTACCTCTAGCTGTTAGATCAATAAATCAATGAGATACTAATTCGAGAATTGCAAATCATTTAGTACGTCTTGAAAAAAGTGAACGTAAGCTCCTTATTTTTTACGCTATTACTACATATAATAATAACTCTTGACTAAAAAAGAAAAAAAAAATCAATTTTGTTGTGATGTTACGTTCACTTCTCTTTTATTTTCTTCATATTATTTCCAAGCTAAAGCAATTTTCTTCTGTATTTTAATTTAATTTATTATTTGTTAGCCCTAAGAGCAAATCTTGAGGTCATAATTAGTTTTGATTAATGACAAACATTGATAAGGATTAACATACTCGTATGTTGTGTGATAGGATTGTTGGATTAAGAAGTATGAAGTCTCATTGCCTTGAAGTCACAATGCAAAAACAACTCCAATATGTCAAAGTGATTGAAGATTGAAAATTTTGTTCAAGATGATTGAAGGCTTTAAAGACATAAAGTGTAGGTTATATGTACTTAATAGGTAAACTTTGTAAACCCTACACTCTTAAATCTTGGAAACTATGAATTGAAATTGAGAGCACAAAACTTGATTTAAATGGTTTCAATGGTTTTAAACTTACCTTAATTATTAAGTTTTTATCTATGATTTTTGCACTTAAAAGGTCCTTAATGACTTATCTTATATGCTAGAAGGTTTTCTAACTTGTTTGAAATGATTTAAATTTGTTTTGACAAAGTTTGAAAAATTCGGACGCAAATTCGGACGCATAAGAAAAAATTCGGTCGTTCGAATTTTTTCCGCACTGTGAATAGTACTACTATTAATTGAACAGTACTACTACTGTTCAAGTAAACAGTATACTGTTTAATGAACAGTATCACTATTTTTCCAAAAAAAATTCGGACGCAAGTTTTGATGCAAAAGGCCAAGTTTGGTAGTCCAAACTTGTGAACAGTAACGGTGAACAGTACACTGTTTATATGAACAGTATTTTCTAGAAAAGTTCGAACACAAGTTCGAACGCAGAGGAGAAAGTTCGGACGTCTGAACTTCTCATAAACTAGCCGTTACTAGCCGTTTTATGACTGTTAAAGCTAATTTTTCAAATCTATAAAAGGAATAAACTCCAAATTTTATGTAGATCTTCTGAACCTTCAAAATCCCTCAAGCTCTAACTTGTTTTATATCAAAATTATTTGAAAAGCTCTCAAATTGTCTTGTGCTCAAATGTTGAAATTCAAGATTCCAAACGTAAGAAGTGAAGTGGTGCTAGCTATTGTATTTATCCACCAAGAAGTGTTTGTAACATCCAAACTCTATCTTTTTACATTATTTTTGTGATTGATACAAGGTTTTCAAGAGATTTAAAACTCTTGTGGAGGGTGAGCCATACACTAGATTAATCAATGTTGTTGTGTAAAACCCATTGGTGAAAGTGAGCCTTAGATTAGATTGGTCTAAGTTGTCTAGTGATATAAAACTCTTAGTGATAAGGGTCAACCTTGTTTATTAGATTGAATAGAGGTTGTTGTGGTAAAATCCATTGAAGGGTAAGCCTATTGTGTAATTGTTTAGATTGACCATTTAGTGAATTGGTAAAAATCCTTGAGTGTGGACTCAAGGTAGTGGATGTAGATTTTGGAGAGATCGAACCACTATAAATCGTGTGTTCAATTTTCATATAGCTTTACTTGTTTACATACTTGTATTATTATTATTAGTTCTTAATTTTTGATTAATTGGTTGTAGTCTTATTATTTGATCATCTTGTCTCAACCATCAAATTACATATAAACTTGAAGTTTATGAATTTAAAGAAGAGCTTTTATTAAGGTAAAGGATTTGCAAAAAGGGAAATTTTTTTTGATAATTAGCCAAAGACCTAATTCACCCTCCTAGGTCTTTCAATTGGTATTAGAGCGAGGTATTCTTTTTAAGATCTAACAACCCAGAAGTAAAGATTATATGGCTAGTTTATCAAATTTGCCTTATATGGAAGGTTTCTCTACAAATAGGCCTCCTTTGTTTGATGGTTCTAATTATACATTTTGAAAATTTAGAATTAGAATTTTTATTTGTTCTATTAACTTTGATTTGTGGAGTATCATTGAGAAAGGTCCCTATATGCCTATGAGAATAAAGGTGATGGAATTACAAGGGAACTAAAGTCTATAGAGGAACTTGATGAGAACGACTCAAGAAAGATAACTTTAAACTACCAAGTAATGAACATCTTAAGTTCTACATTGGACGTGAATGAATACAATCGAGCGAGTGAATGCGAACCGCTCACGATATGTGGAGACTTCTTCAAGCAACACATGAGGAAAGAGCCAATATGTGTTTTATGGCAATAAATAATGAGGTACAATCCACTTCTTCTACTTCTACTTGTTGTGATGATGATATTGATGATCTTAGTGAATTATTTGTTGAAATGTATGAAGAATTAAAAAAGGCTTCAAAAAGAAATAAGGAATTAAAATTCAAAATAAATGAGTTATTGAATGAAAATTCAAAATTATATTGTGAAAACAAAAGATGTCTTGAATCTATTGATTGTTTGAATATTGAAAAAGAAGTTTTAAATGTCTCTTTACAAAACATGTCCCTTGAAAATAAGATTCTTTGTGAAAAGATTTTGTCTCTTGAAAGAATGCTTGTTGATCATGAGACTTTGAAAAAGAACGTTGATAACCTTTCATCATGTATAGAAAAATTTACAAAAGGAAAGTATAATCTTGATAAAATTTTTAGAGCTCAAAGATCTCCTCTTGTCAAAAATGATCTTGGTTATAATTATATAAATAATGTACTTAAATATAACAACTTCTTTGTTAGAGATACTTCTACTTTTATGCATCATATTTGTTGTACTTATTGTGGAAAATATAGACATAAATGAATATAAGCACATTATTTTTTACGCTAGTACTACATATAATAACAACACTAGACTAGAAAAGGAAAAAAAATCAATTTTGCTGTGATGTTACGTTTACTTCTCTTTTCTTTTCTTCATATTCTTTCGAAGCTAAAGTTATTTTCTTCTGTATTTTAATTTAATTTATTATCAATAAACCCCATGAAAGGAAAAAAAAGATTGTTTTTTTCAGATAGTGAGGAGTTTTGAAGAGATATTTTCCTTGAAATTTACCAAAAAAAGGTTTAAAAAAAAAAGAAGAGGCTTTTTTTTTGTTTTTTTTGTCTCTTTGTGTGCTTTTGTTACGTCACTTGGAAGAAGTCGTTGGACCGTAAGAAGAGTCCCACATCAAGTCTTCTTCGGTCATAGCTACCCAAAAAAGTGAAAAGCCTTCGGAGGTCATCTTCCGATGGACCTTCGTTTAAGAAGAGATGATATCATTGCACTAAGAGACATCTGCACAACTAATTTGGTTTCTTCTAAGATGATATCATTGAAGTCATGATTTTGATTTACATCTTCGTTTTCCTAAGTATGAAAAAAACCAAGGTGAAATTTTGACTTTTCGTTTCAGAAAAGCTGTCTCGATACATATTTGAGTTGAGTAGTAAAGAAAAAAGGAAAAAAAAAAAAACCTTAAGCGGCGGTCACTGCAACTAATAATATTCTATAATTATTACTTAATTATCAAAATATTATAAAATAATAAATAAATGTTCATATTAATCAGTTTTTTGAATAAAATTGAATTTTTAAAATATGACTCATAATTAGATTTGATTTCCTTTCCCTATTAAATTTTAACTTTTTATAAACTCTTGTATTATGAGTCTAGTAACATTAATAACATACAAATTCGTCTTGATTTTTGAGTTTTATTTTTTCTCTCTATATTTTATCTTCTTTTTTTTTAAATTTTATATTATTCTTTAAATATATTACGTGATGATTTTATTTTAATTTTAATTTATGAACACATAAATTTATAATATAAAAAAATATTAATTAATTGATTCTTTTCTGGGTGAGAGTCACCTACAATTATATATATTAAATTATCAACCTTAAAAAACCAGATTCGAATGGGTAAATAGAGCAACGTGGCCAGGACTCTACGGTAATTGGGCGAACGATGAGGCCGGGAAGGGGACCACGGGAGCCACGCGTCCTCCGTATTTGGCGTGTTTGAGTGCGTGTCTTCTGGGGTTTATTATTTATTTACTTTTATTGTAGAATATTGGTGGATGATGATAACCTCACCCATGGTTTAAGTACTGAAAAATCTTTTTTTTTTCTTTCCTGGGGTCGGGCATGGGGGAAGAAACGTGCATGAGAGAATCTAAATTGAAGATTCTTGCCAACGGGTGATCCAGATCATGGATTTGAATGTGGACTCTTCTGCTTTCCAAGGATCGAGGGAGCTGGGGCAAAGCCCGCTTTCTTCATGTTAGGTATACATTCTTTTCATTTTTGTTCGATACATTAAAGCACGAGAAATATGAATAAAAAATTCAAACTTTTTTTTTTTTTAAATTAGAATTGAATATTTAATTTTTTTAATGTCTTAAGGTGTGATTGGATAGAATTTGGTTTTGAGATATTCTGTCTTGAGTTTTGGGGAGGGAGAAATTTTTGTGAGAGAAAAAATGAGATGAAAAATTTGTATTGGGTTCCGTGTAAAACTCAATCCAAGTAAAATTATTTTTATTTTTAGAATAAATAATTCTTTCCTTTTAAATTTTTATAAATTATTCTTTAATATTCTAGCTCATCTACTAGCTTAACGAATTTTTCATGTTTTCCCTTAGAAAAAGTTGAAAGCTTATAAAAAAAAATACCAGTTTAGTCTCTTTTGTTTTCTTTATATATTGTAACACTTACAGATTGTAAAGATGTGTGAAATACAAGAGTTTCTTCCAGTCACTTTGCTCTATTTTTTCTATCATGGTATCAGAGCTTAATTTTCGCCTAGAGTAAATTCCTTCTTCTATTACTTTACTGTTTTTTTCCTCATACAATGGCGAAAGAGGATAATACTTCTTCCAATCCTTATTTTGTGTCTCATAATGAGAATCCTTCAATGTCTCTTGTCACTATGCCGTTAGCATCAAACAATTACCTTTCTTGGTCTAGGGCCATGCGGATGGCATTAGAATCCAAGAACAAACTGGGTTTTATTGATGGCAGTCTCCCTCGTCCGAGAACAGATGATCCACTTTTAAGCAGATGGAAACAATGTAATAGTACCGTTTTGTCATGGATTGTAAACTCAGTGGAGAAACCAATTTCTCAAAGTGTTATGTTTATGGAATCAGCCTCGGAGGTTTGGGAAGATCTACGGAGTCGATATGCAAAAGGAGACAGGTGCGACTCTCAAATCTATTGCAAGGGTTTCACTCCATCAAACAAGGTACTCTCGCTGTCGCAGACTATTATACTAATCTAAAGATTCTTTGGGATGAAATCAGTATTTTGCGTCCTATTCCTCATTGTACATGTGATGTGCAATGTTCTTGCGGTGGATATCGAACTATGCGGGGTTATATGGAGTCGGATCATTCTATTAGGTTCTTGATGGGATTGAATGATAATTTTTCTCATGTTAGATCTCAAATTTTTCTGATGAATCCTTTCCCCTCAGTTAAGGAAATTTTTAGTATGATTATTTAGCATGAAAGGCAACTCCAATCATCCTCTTCAGTGATTTTTGGGGAACCATCTTTGTTGAGTTCACCTATAAATAGTACCAGTACTTTACCTGTTTTACAGACAAACTCAATGCATGCTAATGCTATTCAAATCAAAAGGTCTGGAATTTTTTCTCAGAAACGAACTATTGTTTGTACTTTCTGTGAAAAAATCGGTCATACCCATGAAAAATGTTATAAGAAACATGGGTATCCTCCCAAAGGAAAAGGTTCATCATCTGCAAGCATCAACCAAGTTTCAGTAGACGGAAATCGTGGTGTTTCAAGTCCTGCTCCTCTCATTACTCATGAGCAATATAACCAATTGATGAATCTATTGCAAGATCTCAAGCCTTCTGTTGCTGCCTCTATGGCTGATGCTTCTTCGGCCTCTGCTACTAATCATCATGCCTTAGCCTTCACTGCAAATTCTGCTGGACAATCTGGTAAGAACACATGTATCTCTTTAGACACACCTTTACTGCCTTGGATTGTGGATTCAGGTGCTTCAAATCACATAGCATGTTCCTTATCAGTTTTTTATGCCCTTTATCCCATTTCTAATCACACCATTCGTCTTCCTGATGGTTCATTATTTCCAGTTACAAAGAAAGGAACTGTGCGGGTAGCATCGTCATTAATCTTACATGATGTCTTATATATTCCATCTTTTCGTTTTAATTTACTATCCTTGAGCCAATTATTCAAGCAATCTAATATTTGTGCAATATTCCAATCTGGTCTATGTTTTCTTCAGGATTTAGCGAAATGGACGACGATTGGATTAGCTAGGGAAAAGCATGGACTTTACTTCCTTCAATCAGCCAACTTTTCCTCTCATTCCTTGCCATCTATTTCACTTGCAGCTTCTATTTCTCATAGTACTCTTGAGCACTTTCATAAAGATCAGCTATGGCACTACCGACTAGGCCATATTTCTAATTCTAGACTAAAGCTTTTGCATGATATAGACTCTTCAATTAATATTGTTGATTCTCCACTTTGTTCAATATGCCCTTTGGCAAAGCAGAAACATGCTTCTTTTCCTTTACATGAACACTCTACTTCTTCTTGTTTTGATTTGATACATGTTGATATTTGGGGACCAAGTAAAATTCAAAGTGTTCATGGTTATAGTTATTTTCTTACCATTGTGGACGATTTCTCTCGATACACTTGGGTTTTCTTCATGAAGCAAAAGTCCCAAACACGTGAATTTTTGCAAACTTTCTATACATTTTTCAAAACCCAATTTCACAAGACAATCAAAATTATCCGTTTTGATAATGGTACAGAGTTTATCATGCCTGAATTTTATAATTCAAAGGGCATTATTCATCAACGAACTTGTGTTGAAACACCTCAACAAAATGGGGTGGTTGAGCGCAAACATCAACATATTTTAAATGTTGCTTGCGCCCTAAAATTTCAATCTTCTCTTCCTTTAGCATATTGGGACTACTGCATTCAACACGTTGTCCTTCTCATTAACATTACTCCTACTCCCTTGTTACAAAATAAAACTCCCTCTCAAATTCTATATACCAAAATTCCTCCTTTTAAATCCCTTAGAGTTTTTAGTTGTCTAGCATTTGCTTCTACCAACACCCAAGGACATTCTAAATTTGATCCTAGAAGCCGAAAATGTGTCTTTATAGGATATCCATCTAGTACTAAAGGTTATTTACTTCTTGATATCCAAAGTTGGCATATATTCGCTTCCCGAAATGTTCTTTTTTATGAAAATATATTCCCATTTTTAAATTCATCTTCTATTGGTATAGCTGATCATTCCATTTAAAATCCTCTTAATAATTCTATTCCTTTACCAATTCCGTATCTTGAAACAGATTCTTTTCCTATATTTCCATCTCCATCCACCATACCATCACCAAATGATTATAAAATGTTTTATTCTTCTAATCATGATAGTCATACTAAACAATGTTCTTCTCAATCTCCTCTTTTCACATTAATTCAAGGATCCTCCTCTCAAAGCATTCCTAGGTGTTCCACAAGAATTAGGCAACAACCTTCATATCTTCAAGAATATGCTTGTAATATGCTTCAAGATTCCACTCCTTCTCCTTCTGTTTCTACACCCCATTCTCTATCTAAATTCATTGGTTATGATCTCTTGTCATCCGAACATAAATCCTTTGCATTAAATGTGTTGACTACAGAGTAACCTAGTTCCTATCATGATGCTGTTTTGCAGGAAAAATGGAGAGATGCTATGCAGCAAGAACTTACGGCTCTTGCTAATAATGATACTTGGCGTTTGGTTCCTCTCCCTAAAGGCAAGAAACCCATTAGTTGTAAATGGGTTTTTCGAATTAAATATAAGGCTGATGGTTCTGTTGAACGTTATAAAGCATGACTTGTTGCAAAAGGGTACACTCAACAAGAAGGCCTTGATTATGTAGAAACCTTTTCACCAGTTGCAAAAATTACCACAATACGAACACTTGTCGCTGTTGCTGCTGTCCGTGGATTATACTTAGAGCAATTGGACGTCAATAATGCCTTTCTCCATGGCAATCTTGATGCAGAGGTCTTCATGCAACCTCCGTTAGGATATTCTTGTCCTTCGGGTTTTGTCTGTCGATTGAACAAATCTCTTTATGGTTTAAAGCAAGCTAGTCGACAATGGCATCACAAGCTTACTCAAGCTCTTATTTCTCAGGGTTTTTCTCCTGTTCACAGTGACCCGAGCTTATATCTTCAAAAATCTCCTTCTTCATTCATGGCAGTTTTAATCTATGTTGATGATCTTATAATTGCAGGTGATGATAAGTGTGCTATTCAATCTTTCAAGTCATTTCTTCATCATTCTTTTCGCATTAAGGATCTTGGTAAGTTGAAATACTTCCTAGGCTTGGAAGTAAGTCGTTCCTCTAATGGCATTAATCTCTGTCAAAGCAAGTACACACTTAAATTGCTTGAGGAAGCTGGTTTTCTTGGAAGCAAACCTGCATCTACTCTAGGGCTGTCAACGGGTCCAAATGGGTCCGGGACACCCTGTCCCGGACCCGGACCCGGACCCGATTGACATTAATGGTTCCGGACCCGGACCCGATTACCCGACGGGTCCAAATAAGATGGACCCGGACCCTACCCTATAGGGTCTCGGGCCGGGTCCGGGTAGACCCGATAAAATTTTTAATATAAATTTATAAATAATTAATCGTTGATCAAACACATCTAACGGTTATAAAAAATTTAAATATATAAAATATTTATTATTTAAAATTTAAATCGGGTAATCGGGTCCGGAATACCTTCTCCCGAACCCGGACCCTATTAGAAGATATATTATCGGGTCTGGGTCCGGGTAAATGGGTATGACCATTGTTCCGGACCCGGAGTTATCGGGCCGGGTCCCGGGCCGGGTTCGGGTAAACGGGCAAAATTGACAGCCCTAATCTACTCCCTTGAACATTGCTTATTCTCCTTCGGCTGGTGATTCTGACCTGTTAACTGATGCCATTGGTTTTCGTTGATTAATTGGAAAATTGTTATTCTTACTCATACCAGACCAGACATCAGTTTTGTTGTCCAACGATTAAGCCAATTTTTGGACAAGCCAACTATCTTACATTTACGAGCTTGTCATCGTATTCTTCGCTATTTAAAGGGTACACCTACTCCGGGTCTTCATTTTTCTGCTCAAACATCTTTATCTCTGTCAGCTTATTCTGATTCTGATTGGGCTGGTTGTCCTGATACACGAAGGTCTGTCACCGGATATTGCATGTCTCTAGGATCTTCCTTGATTTCATGGAAGTCCAAGAAACAACCTACTGTGTCTCGAAGTTCTTCTGAAGCTGAATATCGTGCTATGGCTTCCGCTACTTGTGAAATTCTTTGGTTATTATATCTTTTACAAGAACTTCATGCTCCTCAACACCAAGCCATCCCTCTTTTTTGTGATAATGATAGTGCTCTTCATATAGCAGCCAATCCTGTATTTCATGAACGTACAATACATCTTGAAATTGACTGTTATCTTGTTCGCGAAAAAGCTCAAGCCGGCCTTGTGAAACCACTGCCTATTCCTTCCCATTCTCAAGCTGCTGACATCTTGACCAAAGCTTTGCATTCTTCACGCTTTGCTTTCTTGATAGACTGTCTTGGTCTTACTACTATTTACCCACCGTCCGCCTTGCGGGGGGGCGGGGGGGTGTTAAAATTGTAGACAAAAGTGACAATATGGAATCACCTTAGGATATGCTTTCCTCATGTGTATTGTGTACTTTTTGGTATTTTTACTTCATGTGTTGTAAACCCTAAAATAGGAGTAGTCGTACAACCTCCTAAATTTTCTCTTTTGTTTTCTTTATATATTGTAACACTTACAGATTGTAAAGATGTGTGAAATACAAGAGTTTCTTCCAGTCACTTTGCTCTATTTTTTCTATCAAATCAAAATAAGAGTTTTCTTCTTTGATAACTTTTATATAGGTTTTTTTACACGAGCTGAACGGAAGATATACATTGAACTCAAATTTTGTAAATAAAAATTTTAATCGAATGAGTTATTCTCTTTGCCACAACGATCGACGCTTATTCATAGCTTGTCATTACGTGACAAGTAATGTTGATTAACCTCTATCCTCTGAGTTATTTGTTCTTTGATTTGTTAGCTTAGGGTTTTAGGGTGATTTGTTCTTTGATTCCATCGGTTTTGTGGATTTTTTTGCGTTTACCATCTACCATTCTTCCTCAATATTGGGTTTTCTGTTTAAGAGGCTTCTATGTTTAAGAGCTTTCTTTGATATGGATTTAAGAGAATTCTTTGTTCTAATTATTTCTATTTAATCACTAACAACTTGAGGAAGTCAAAACAGATTTCTTGTGTCATTGCCTTCCCTAAACTTGAATTTACATAATGTGATTTCATATTTGATTTTACTTCAGGCTTTGGATCTTTTGGTATATAGAATAGATGTATGCATAGTGCTTGGAGGACACCTATACGTATTACATACGTTCATTTAGAGCTTTAGGAATATACATATATACATATATAAATTTTTATCCAAGTAGTAAAATTTGGACATAATCTTACATATGGAACCAAGCCTATTTATGCAATTTAGGTTCTCAATTTTTGGCAAGCATAGTTGAAACCTGTGCCATTTTTGAGGTTTGTGTCAAGTCAACTGGTCCATGTAACAAAGGGTGCTAATAGTAGATAAAGCTACAAGAAAAATTGTCCTTATATGCAGGTCAATACCAAATTCCCTTTCAAAACTAAAACACAAAAATTTACATTAAGACTGGTGCTATGCTAGAGAGGATACACTATCTAATAATTAAGATTAATATGTAGGCCTAACCATACTTGCTATTGTTAGAGAATCAAGTTCTTGGCTTTCGAGGAGGAACTATACTTGAATCATTAGGTAAGCTTGGTGCGGTATTTGATCTTCTAGCAGTTTCATTTGTTCCCTCTTCTGCACTTACCACATCAAGCTTTCTCTTCTTCAAAGAAAATTGAGAATTCTCCTTTTTATTTTCACGTTCTTTTCCACTCACTTATTCATTCTCTTGTTTTTTTCCATTTTTGGGTGTGGGTTCAACATTGGAGGAAGTAGTAGAGGTTCTTTGCCACTTAATTGACAGAAAACTCTTTCAACCATTTCATTTATTAATTTTCCAAGTCTATTATTTCTCAAGCATTGACATTCTGCAAGAAAAAAGCAAGAATCATAAGATTGCAACCACAGTAGTTGGGTATAGACAATGAACTAATGACTTTTTAACTCGTGCCATGTCTTTTGTTCTCTGGTGTCTTTCATACAGATCAATTGCAACCATATAATTACCTAATTTACCTTTATTTTGAGTAAATTCATTCATTTTCTATAATTTACCTATCTTTATTTTATTAAAATTTTTATTCTAGGTTTTTTTACTTTGATCTTAATTTAATTACTATTTACTCATATAATGCAGTATAGAAAGCCAAAACGTTGTTGATCTTGATGGTGATGGTAGCGAGCAAGCAAGGCAAAATAACAATGTAGTAGAAAGTGCATTGGAGTTGAATACCAGACCTTCAAAAAAGGCTAGGAGTGCATTTCAAATGTGTGGTCATGCTTTAAGGAATTAGGCATTGGAAAAGATGGAAAGCTAAGAACATAATGTCTTGGTTGTGAGGAAGAGTATGTAACAGGAAGGTCCGTATAAGACATTGAGCATTAGTCGTCACATCAAAGTGTTCTTTCAATTAAAATCCCGATTTCAAGAAGTAATGTGCTTATGGACAATGTCGGGAAGGTAAGAAGTAAAAATATTTCTCAAAAAATTGCTCGTGAAAAATTGCTATGGCAATCATTATGCATGATTTTCCTTTTTTATTCGTTGAGTATGAAGGGATTAGAGATGTTCTTAAGTATTGTAGTCCGAATGTGAGAAACATTTCTAGGAATACTGTTGCATGTGATGTGTGGAAACTTTATATGGACAAGAAAAATAACTTAAATAAAATAGTAGCTAATGTTCTTAGTCAAATATGTCCTACATCTGATGTTTGAGCAACTTGTACATTTGAGGGTTATATTTGTTTGACTGCTCTTTTCATTGATATTGATTATATACCCACTTTTTGTGATTTTCCTTCTTCACATTCAGGGTTGAATTGGCAAGAACAATATATGATTTGCTAAGAGAGTGGGGAATAGATAAAAAATTATTTTTAATCACCTTGGACAATATATCTTCTAATGACATTATCGAAGATATTTTACTTGAGCAACTTTGTTTGCAAGACAGTTTGTTATGTAATGGTGAATTCTTTTATATTCGTTGTTCCGCCTATTTTCTGAATCTTATTGTGCAAGAAGGGTTAAAAGTGGCTAATGATGCTTTGTATAAGATTAGAGAGAGTGTTAAGTATGTCAAAGGTTCAGAAGGAAGAATGAAAACTTTTGAGAAATGTGTTAAACAAATGGGCATTCAAGTTGGGGTTCGTTTGAGATTAGATGTATTTACTAGATGGAATTATACATACATGATGCTTGAGAGTGCTTTGAGATATTGGCATGCATTTTCTAGTCTTTCTTTGAGTGACATAAATTATAAGTATTACCCATCTTTGGAAGAATGGACAAGAGGTCAAAGAATTTTGAATTTCTTTGCCCTTTTTATGAGATTACCAGGTTGATATCTAGATCTTCTTATCTAACTTCTAATTTGTATTTTATGCAAGTCTAGAAATTTCAGTGTTTATTGGTGAATAGTGCAAATAACGAAAATCTTGTCATAAAGGATATGGTCACGAGGATGAGAGTTAAATTTGACAAGTATTGGAAGGAGTATAATGTTATTCTTGCACTTGAGGCAGTTCTTGATCCTCGTATCAAATTTCAATTGTTGGAAATGTGTTATAACAAAGCTGATCGTATTACTATTACTGAGAAGGTAGATTTGGTAAAACTAAAATTGAATATGTTATTTGACCAATATTGAAAAAGATCAACAACTGCTTCAAGTTCTTCCTCACATAATCATGTGTTTTATGTTCAACCAAGTGGAAGTAGATTGGGAATAGATGTAGATGATTTGGAGAACCTATTATCCCTTACTAATGTAAGTTTCTTCTTTATCTTTATTCAATTTTATTATTTGAATACCTTCCAAAATTTAAATTTTTGGCTACTTATGTCTTTGCTTTTCGTTTGTATATTTGATTGATTAGGACTTTAAGATGTTTGATAGTCAAGTTGTTACTAAAATTGGAAACTCTCAATTGGAGACATATTTGGATGAGACAAAACATGAATGGAGTCATTTAAAAAATATGGATGTTTTACAATATTAGAGATATAACAAGTATAGGTTCCTTGAATTAGCTTTGATAGTTTTTGATGTTTTGAGCATTCCAATCACTACCGTAGCTTCTGAATATGCATTTAGTATTGGTGCTTGAGTTCTTAACAGATATAGGAGTTGCCTTCTTCCTCAAAATGTACAAGTTTTACTATGTGCACGTAATTGGTTCCATGGTTTCATTCCGGAGAGTAAGTCATAAGTGTTAGGATTGATTAATATAAATTTATTTACTTTAAATTTATTTTTACAATTATCATATAATAATTGTTTTGTATTTTATTTTTATAGATGAAGATGATGAGACAATAGTAAAAGAATCAACACTATCTAGAATGGATTCAAATATTTACAAAAATGAAGATGGAGAGCATTAGAAACCAATATTTGATTTAAAATTTTAAATATGTTGGGTTGTTGTTTGGTTATGTGACATTTGTTCTCTACTATGGATTTAGATTATTTGGTTATTTTGGATTTGGAATTTGGATGATTTGGATTTGATTGGTTTTTAATGTAGGCTATTTAGTTTACAATAATAGAATATTGATATATCATATATAGAGCCAATAGTAAAATAAAAAGAGGTCTGTGTGCTGGCTTGTTTAACTCGCATACCTTGTATATGTGGATATGGACTTGAAGTATTTGATTCTGTTTAAAAAAAAAAAAATCCGGCCCGTGATGAACCGAATCGGACCTGAGCAGACCGATCCATTTGTCAGTGCTAGATGAATTATTTGAATCTAGTGGAAGTTGTGCATGTGATAGTTTTTAGTCAAGTATGGGTATGTCACTGTTTGAAGCTTTATATGAGAGAAATTGTAGATCTTCTGTTTGTTAGGATGAAGAAAGACAAAAGATAGTGACTACTCCATACTTGGTTCAGTTTACTAAGGAAAAAGTGTTCGTCATAAGAAAACAACTGCGAGTAGCTTAGGTTCATTAGAAAAGTTAAGCAGACAATTGAAGAAGACCATTATAATTTGCTCAAGCGGAAAGGGTTTACCTCCATGTATCGCTGATGAGAGGAATTATGCATTTTGGGCATAGTGGTATGTTAGCCCTAAGGGAAAATTATATAGTTTTGATTAATGACAAATATTGATGAGGACTAAAATGTTTGATTATTGTGTGATAGGTTCTGTAATTTGAGAAGTATGAAGTCTCATTGATTTGAAGCAAAAGTTCAAGAACAACTTCATTTAAGCAAGTATTTGAAGTTTGAAGAATGTTGTTCTAAAGATGATCAAAAGGCATTGAAGACTTGAAGTGTAGAGTGCATTTAACTTTTAGGTAAATTTCTATGTAAACTCTACACTTGCATGTCTTGGTTATCATTGAATGCATAAGAGAGCATAAAAATAGTCTTATGATCTTAAAAGTCTTTGAATGAATCTTTTTATAAGATATGTTTGTAAACTTCATATGTTCATGTTTTTCAAGCTTAAATATAGTTAAATAAGTTTTCTATATATATCAAATGTTTTTCAAACTCATTGAAGTTATATCTCAAATGATTTTACAAAGTTTGAAAATGTTTTCAAAAAATTCGGTCGTCCGAATTTTGTAGCAAAAGTTTGCTACTATTCTTCCATAGAAATTCGGAAGAAGATTCGGACGCAGCCAAAAAATTCGGTCGTCCGAATTTTTGGCCTTCAGCATGGTCACTGTTCTTCCAGAGAAATTCGGAAGAAGATTTGGACGCAGCACAAAAATTCGGTCGTCCGAATTTTTGTTCTCAGCATGGTTACTATTCATCCAGAGAAATTCGGACGAAGATTCGGACGCAACCAAGAAATTCGGTCGTCCGAATTTTCTGAAACTAGCCGTTACTAGCCGTTTTATAAATGTTTTAACAGATTTTCAAATTGTATAAAAGCCATAAACATGCAAATTTTTGTAACTCTTGAAATCTTGAAAACTCCAAGCATTCAAAATCATTTAGCAAACATTTCTTAAGCTCTCTTATGTCTTGTGCATTCAATTGATCCATCCAAAGACATCAAAGTGTGAAGGTACAAATTTGTGTAATATCTACCATCAAGTGGTAACTTCTACACACTCTTCTTTACTTATTCAATTGTGTAAATCTACTAGCTCTAGCAAGGTTATCTTGATAACATAAAACCCTTTAGATAAAGGTGATCCTTGAAAGTGTGATTCAAGGTTGTTTAAGATATAAAACCATTGTTTGTGGTGAGCCTTGTATTGTAGACATTACTAGAAGAGGTTGTGAGTGTAAAACCATAGTTTGGTGAACCTCTCTTGTAATTTGTAAACCTGAGCAATTAGTAGATTTGTTGAAATCCTTAAGTGTGAGCTTAAGGTAGTGGACGTAGATCTTGAGGATCGAACCACTATAAATTGTTTGAGTTCTTTGCTATTGCTTTCATTACTGCCTTGCTATCAATTATCTATAATTAGCTTACATAACTTGTTCTTGGTCTAAACGCATAAAAGGTTTAAGTTTGCGAAAATTAGCCAAATACCTAATTCACCCCCTTAGGTATTTCAATTGGTATCAGAGCAAGAACTTCTGTGTGTGGTTTAACAACCTAGAAGACAAAGATCCTATGGCTAATATGTCAAACCTACCTTACCTAGAAGGATCTTCCACAAATAGACCACCTTTGTTTAATGGAACAAATTACACTTTCTGGAAATCTAGAGTTAAAATTTATATTTGTTCTATTAATTTTGATTTGTGGAACATAATTGAGAAAGGTCCTTATGTCCCAATGAAAATGAGTGCTGATGGAATAACCTCAGTACCCAAATTCACCGATGAATTTGATGAGCATGATTCTAAGAAAATGACTTTAAATTATCAAGCCATGAATATATTAAGTTGTGCTTTAGATGTAACTGAATACAATAGAGTTAGTGGATGTGATTACTGCTCATGAAATGTGGAGATTACTTCAAATTACACATGAAGGTACTAATCAAGTTAAAGAATCTAAACTTGCCATGCTAGTTAGAGATTATGAGCTATTTACCATGAAACAAGGTGAAAATATTAGTGATATGTTTACAAGATTTACTAACATTTTCAATGGCTTAAAAAGCTTATGGTAAAAGCTATACTATGGGAGAGCAAAACAGAAAGATTTTAGATGCTCTACCAAAATCCTGGCAGCCTAAAACACTTGCCATTGAGGAATCCAAGGATTTGAAGACTCTTCCACTTGAAGAGCTCATTGGATCTCTCTTGACTCATGAAATGAAGATGAAACGGCTAAATGACAAGGAGGATGAAGAAAAAGGGAAGAAAAGGAGTAGTGCTTAATGCCTCAAACAACTTGAGTGAACAAGAACAATCTTCAAGTGAAGAAGAAGGAGGAAAGCAGTGGAGAAGAAGAAATTGCAATGGCGGTGAAGAAATTCAAGAGATTCTACAAAAAAGGAATTTCTCAAGAAAGGAAGAAAGCCAGTCAAGAAGAGTGGACAATCTTCATCATATAAACCTCAATGCTTTGAATGCAAGAGTACTTGAGCATCTTATTGCTTGATTGTCCCGAGTGTTGGAAAGGGAAAGAGAAAGCAAAAACAGAAAGAAATCGCCAAGAAAGGAAAAGGACTAGCTGGAACATGGGATCAACGAGAAAGTGAGGATGAAAGTGAAGGAAAGGCCAACATATGCTTCATGGCCATTGATGATGAGGTACAATCTTCACCCTCTATCTCAAATGTATATGATGATGATATTGATTCCAGTGATCTTATTGTTGAGTTATATGAAGAATTAAAAAAGGCTTCAAAAAGAAATAAGGAAATGAAACTCAAAATAAATGATTTATCTAATGAGAATTCAAAATTATGTGTTGAAAATGGAAAACTTCTTGAAACCATTAGTTGCATTGCTATTGAAAAAAGTAGTTTTGAATACAACTATACAAAACATATCTTTTGAAAACAAAAAGCTTTGCACTAGAATTATTTCTCTTGAGTCAATGATAAAAGATCATGAGCTTCTAAAAAGGAGAGTAAATGATCTAACTTTATGCATTGAGAGATTTACAAATGGAAGGGAAAATTTGAATAAATTACTTGGCTATCAAAGACCTTCATTTGTAAAACATGGTCTTAGTTTTACTCATGATTATTACTGCTCCAAAAACAGAGAAAATCTTTTGTCAAAGAATCTTATCATTCTAGATCACATATTTGCTACACTTATTGTGGTAAACATGGACACAAGGTTTCTAGATGTTTTGTCAAAAGAAAAAGTAGAAAGTGGTGTTAAAACCATTTGGAAGGTCAAAAGAAACTTTTACTAACTCCCTTGGACCCAAGAAAATATGGGTACCAAAAATCACCCTTTCAAATTTGATATAGGTACAATTTGCCTCAAGATCAAGTGCCACAAAATGGTTCCTTGACAGTGGATGCTCAAGGCACATGACGGAAAATGCATCACTTGTTAGTGAACTTCAAACTACAAGTGAAGGCTTTGTCACATTTGGAGATAAGAAGAAAGGGAAAATACTTGGAATAGGTAACATTGGTAAAGGTTCTTTCCCTCTTATCAAGAAAGTATTACTTATTGAAGATTTAAAGTATAATTTACTGAGTATTAGTCAATTATGTGATAATGGATGCAAAGTAGAGTTTAAATGTGATACTTGTACTATTCTTGACAATGCAAGTAACAAAACTATCTTTGTTGCTAAAAAGAGTTGGTAATGTATATGTGTTGTATCTTGATGAGCTTATTACAAATGATATTAAATGTCTTGCCATTCATGACAATGATGGATTTTTATGGCATAGAAGATTAGGACATGTAAGCATGGATTTATTAAACAAACTTTCTACACAAGAGCTAGTGAGAGGATTACCTAAATTGCATTTTGATAAAACTCGCCTCTGTGATGCTTGTCAATATGGAAAACAATCAAAAACATCTTTTAAACCAAAGAAAATGGTTTCTACCTCAAAACCTCTTGAGCTGATTCATATGGATTTATTTGGACCTATGAGGGACTACTAGTCTTGGTGGTAAAAGCTATGCTTATGTGATTGTTGATGATTTTTCAAGATTTACATGGGTAATCTTCTTAGCACAAAAAAGATGAAACATTTCATGAATTTTCAAAACTCTTCAAAAAGGTTCAAACCTCTCTTGATTGCAAACTGATTTCTATTAGAAGTGATAATGGAAGAGAATTTTGTAACCAAGACTTTACAAAATTTTGTGATGAATATGGTATTACTCACAATTTTTTCAGTTGCTAAAACACCTCAACAAAATGATGTTGTTGAAAAGAAAAACAGAACCTTACAAGAAATGGCTAGATCAATGCTTTGTGAAAACTCATTACCAAAGTACTTTTGGGGTGAAGTCATTATCATGACTTGTTATATCATGAACAGAGTTTTACTAAGACCTTTTATAAGAAAAAACACCTTTTGAACTCTTATTTGACAAAACTCCATCAATTGTCTATTTCAAAGTTTTTGGTTGTAAATGCTTCATTTTAAACACTAGCAACTATCTTGGTAAGTTTGATAGAAAATCGAGATGAAGGAATTTTTCTTGGTTATTCATCAAATAAAAAAGGCATATAGAGTCTATAATAAAAAGAACATTGTGTGTTGAAGAAACTATTCATGTAACCTTTGATGAATCTAACATTTATCTTCAAAGAGGAAATGAAGATGACATAGGCACATCAATTGTTGAAAATCATACTCAACACCAAGCACCCACAATGGAAGATCATGCCAAAGAAGAAGAAATAATGGAGCAAGAACAAGATGGTCAATCAAGCAATAATCAAGAACTTCCAAAGGATATCACATATGCAAAAGGTCATCCTAAGGAGCAAATCATTGGTGATGTCTCCCAAGGGGTAAAAACAAGGCGGTACTTTATTGATAACTTCGCTCTTTTATCTCATATTGAACCAAAAATTATTGATGATGCATTGTGTGATAATTTCTGGATTATTGCTATGGAAGAAGAGCTAAATCAATTTGAAAGAAATAAAGTTTGGTCTCTTGTTCCTAGACCTCATGATCATTCTGTTATTGGTACAAAATGGGTTTTTAGAAACAAGTTAAATGAACTAGGAGAAGTAGTTAGAAATAAAGCTAGACTTGTTGCTCAAGGTTTCAACCAAGAAGAAGGCATTGACTATGATGAGACCTTTGCTCCAGTAGCCAGATTAGAATCTATAAGAATACTTTTGGCATTTGCTTGCTTTAAAGGTTTTAAAATTTTTCAAATGGATGTTAAAAGTGCTTTCCTAAATGGTTTTATTGAAGAAGAGGTTTATGTAGAACAACCTCCTGGTTTTATCCATGAAAAATTTCCAAATTATGTGTATAAGCTAACCAAAGCTCTATATGGACTGAAACAAGCTCCAAGATCTTGGTATGAAAGATTAAGTGGTTTTCTTCTCTCAAAAGGTTTTACTAAAGGAAAAGTAGACACAACTTTTTTTATTAAAACATCTTCTAAAAATGATATTTTGCTTGTACAAATCTATGTTGATGATATTATTTTTGGTTCTACTAATATTTCTCTTTGTGAAGAGTTTGCTAAAACTATGCAAAATGAATTTGAGATGAGCATGATGGGAGAACTAAGTTTCTTCCTTGGACTACAAATTAAGCAAACCAAGGATGTAGTCTTCATCAATCAAGAAAAATATACTAAGGAGCTATTGAAAAGGTTTGGAATGGATCAAGCAAAAGGAATAAGTACTCCTATGAGTTCATCAACTAAACTTGACAAAGATGAGAAAGGTAAAAGTATTGATGAGAAACTGTATAGAGGTATGATTGGAAGTTTACTCTATCTCACTTGCTAGTAGACCGGATATTATGTTTGCTTTGTTTGCTTGTGTGCTAGATTCCAATCATGTCCTAAAGAATCTCATCTAATTTACGTCAAACGAATATTTCGTTATTTGATTGATACTACATGACTATGGTCTTTGGTTTTCTAAAACTTCATCTTTTGAACTTATTGGATATTCGATCGCTGACTATGCTTTGGATGCAAAGTTGAGCGTAAAAAGTACAAGTGGTCATTGTCAATTTCTTGGTAGTTGTCTAGTGTCTTGGTTTAGTAAAAAACGAGGCTTGTGTATCTTTATTCACAAAGTGAAAGTCGAATACATAAACTGCGAGGAAGTTGTTGTGCACAATTATTATGGATGCAACATACTTTACTTGATTATGGTCTTAAATTTAAGTGTGTGCCTATACTATGTGATAATACTAGTGCTATCAATTTGAGCATTAATCCCATTCAACATTCTAGGACCAAGCATATAGAGATAAAACATCATTTCATTCGTGATCATGTGATTAAGAAAGATATATGCTTAGAACATGTAAATACAAATGATCAAATTGTTTGACATATTTACAAAGCCTTTGGGCTGAGGAAATGTTTAATCACCCTAAGAAGACTCTTAGGAATTTCAAAATTCAATGACTAATGTGTGTATTAATGTTGTAATGAAAAGCAGAGATTTATTGATAAAAAATTCGGACGCGGGGACGAAGAATTCGGTCGATGCAATTTTCGAACCAAAAAGACAGAAACTTTCGACCGAAAAATTGGGACCTGAGACCTAAAATCGGTCATCCAGATTTTGCGGATGCATCCCTTTAAATGAAAATCGAGCGGTTTCTTCCAAACATTACAACTTCCGAATTTTAAATCCTTTCAAAACCTCTCATACCCATTCACGTCCGAATCAAAATCTCTTCAAATCCACACACTCTCATCCCAATTTGCGTTCATTTTTAAACTTCTAAGCCCTAATTTCATACGAGAAAACAAACCCTTCTCAGAGAAAACATCATGGTGAGAACAAAGAAGCCCAATGTTGAGAAAGGAAAAGGAAAGGCTAAGGAAGGAAATGGAGACCCAATCCTCAATCAACCAAGAAGGATTCGCATTCCTCAAACACAATCTGGGGTTGATAGGTTTATTTCTATCAAATCTACTCATGAATTTGAAGAATGGAATAAGAATAGTAGAAAGATTATTCCTGGATATAAGGTAGATGTTGATAAACTATCTAGTATGGATATGGTTTTGTCCTATTTCAATGATGTTGGATGGAGTAGTTTGTTGTTTATTAATGAAGATTTTTATCCTACTTTGGTATATGAATTCTATGCAAACCTAAAGGAAGAAAGAATTGAGATTTTTGGGGATGATAGGATACAATGGTATTCAACTAGAGTATCCCAAGTTGACATTGATTTAAGTGAAGACCTGATTAACAGAATTTGTGGGGTAAGTGACAGTGGGGCTAAATATTATGCACCCTCAATGCATTGCTATGATCGTCAACTCTTTACATATGATAGATTTGAACAAGCATTTACAAATGGAAGAGAGTTTAGATCTATAAAAGAGGAAATCAAGAATTTGGATGCTAGAGGTAGAGTATTGCATCATATGGTAACTACTATGATTGTTCCTAACTTTGGACATAAATCATCGAGTAGGGTAATATGCATATGGTATTAATGTTGGCCCTGCATGAACAGAGAAAATTCAACTTTGGATATATAGCCTTAAGACACATGATTACTTTGCTAGAAAAAGCAATAACCAAGGCATTCCCTTTTGGAAGGCTGTTAACAAAGATCTTTAAGCATTTTAAGATTAAACTTCCCGGGAAGAGGACAAGCCTTTAAAAGTGGAGAAATATACAGCTGATGAATCCCTTAAGAGAATGCAGCTTATCCTTGATGATGATGGAGTATGGAAAACAAAAAGAGGATCCTCTCCAAAAAGATTAGGAAGAAAGGAAAGACTGAAAGTGTAGAAGAGGAAAAGGAGGAGGATGAAGATGAGGAAGATGAGGAAGAAACCCTTGCAAGAGAAATGAAGATAAAAAGAAAGCATGACACTTCAAGTGAGGGGGAGCAACCACCAACAAAAAGAAGAGTAGTTGAAGAAGAAACTGAAGTTGAGTCAAGTGGTGAAGGAATAACTAGAGGTGACACCATAATAGCCAAAGCATTACAAGAAGCCTTGAACAATCAAGTCAAGGAAATGGAGAAGATGTATAAGTTCTTTGAATCATTTGCTCCAATGGTTCTAGGAAAATTAGATGGACTAGAGAGTAGAGTGAAACACATTGAGGAAATCCTTATGAGAAATACTCAAAGTGGTGAAGGACCCTCTAGGCCTCAAGATAGAAATGAGGAAGATGATGATAAAGAGGAAGATAAGAAGGACAAAGATAATGACAGTGATGATGGGGATGACCAAAGAGGAGATGATGAGACAGTGGCAGAACAAGAAGAAGAAGAAGAAGAACATGTACATGAAGAACCACAAAAGGCAGGAAGCCAAGTAGCTCAAGCTGAAATTGTCTCACCATCACACATTTCATTCAGCCAAGGAAGAGTGAAGCACTTGGCCATCAAGAAAGGGATTAGCAAAGCCTCTTCATCAACATCACAAGACTAAGCATCTCTTCCATTCTATTTACTGCTTTAAGTTATTTAAATTTTTAGTTATGCATCGAATGTTATAATCTTCTTCAGTATTTTTCTTGCATTTTATGTAATAGTGAAGCTCAATGATGAAATATCAGTGATGAGAGCTTCTTTATGTGTTAAATTGTTAATCTCATTTTCATTGACCCCATCTTTGACTGATGACAAAAGGGGGAGAAGAAATGAGGATGACAAAATGTGACAAAATGTGTGAAAAACTGCAAGAAACGAGGATGACAAAATGTGACAAAATGTGTGAAAAACTGCTCTATGGGGATAATGTGTGAAAAACTGCTCTATGGGATGCGATAATGAATTTTTCTATTTATGAATTGTTTTTTTATGCATGTTTTCTGAGTCTTATATCTTAATCCTATAGATGTTTTCTGTGTATTTTCTGTAAATGAATAACTTGCTCTTGAATTTTTACTCTATGAAAACATTTGAATGCATGAATGCATGAGCTATACCTTGTTACCAAAAAAAAAAAACTATTCTATTGTTGTTCAAATTGATCTAAATCTGTTTTAATTATGTTTGAACAACCTTAGGCATTCATTATATTGAATTTAGTACAGTTTGGATTTAAGATTTAAAAATTCGGATGCAAGATCAAAAAAATTCGGATGCATGCATATTTTGTTGCCAAAATGTACTCTATTGTTGTTCAAATTGATTCAAACTGGTTTTAATTTCTTCTTCTATGTTTGAACAACCTTAGGAAAGCTTATTTTAAAAAATTTAAGCTTTCATTTAACCTATTTTAAAATTCGGACTTGATATGTCAAAATTCAGATGCATAAGTATCTCAAGTCCAAACTTGTTGAAAAATGAGCACAATCTAAGGGGGAGCATTGTCAAACTTTTACAACCTTTAAAACCTCTCTTAGAAGTTTTCTTAATGCTTAAATGCTATATCTTCTATCCTAGTTGTTGGAAGGAAGGAGGTTAATGGAGGTTGGTTGGGTCATAGGCTCATATTGAGCCATTTGTATGTCAATGTGTTAAATTGATTATTTTCTATCATTGACATTAATACTTCTATGTACTACATTGTTTTAATCTATCACATTTTGCATCAAAGTTTGTCATCATCAAAAAGGGGGAGATTGTTAGCCCTAAGGGCAAATTATATAGTTTTGATTAATGACAAATATTGATGAGGACTAAAATGTTTGATTATTGTGTGATAGATTCTGTAATTTGAGAAGTATGAAGTCTCATTGATTTGAAGCAAAAGTTCAAGAACAACTTCATTTAAGCAAGTATTTGAAGTTTGAAGAATGTTGTTCTAAAGATGATCAAAAGGCATTGAAGACTTGAAGTGTAGAGTGCATTTAACTTTTAGGTAAATTTCTATGTAAACTCTACACTTGCATGTCTTGGTTATCATTGAATGCATAAGAGAACATAAAAATAGTCTTATGATCTTAAAAGGTTTTGAATGAATCTTTTTATAAGATATGTTTGTAAACTTCATATGTTCATGTTTTTCAAGCTTAAATATAGTTAAATAAGTTTTCTATATATATCAAATGTTTTTCAAACTCATTGAAGTTATATCTCAAATGATTTTACAAAGTTTGAAAATGTTTTCAAAAAATTCGGTCGTCCGAATTTTGTAGCAAAAGTTTGCTACTATTCTTCCATAGAAATTCGGAAGAAGATTCGGATGCAACCAAAAAATTCGGTCGTCCTAATTTTTGGCCTTCAGCATGGTCACTGTTCTTCCAGAGAAATTCGAAAGAAGATTCGGACGCAGCAAAAAATTCGGTCGTCCGAATTTTTGTTCTCAGCATGGTTACTATTTATCCAGAGAAATTCGGACGAAGATTCGGACGCAACCAAGAAATTCGGTCATCCGAATTTTTTGAAACTAGCCGTTTTATAACGTTTTAACAGATTTTTAAATTGTATAAAAGCCATAAACATGCAAATTTTTGTAACTCTTGAAATCTTGAAAACTCCAAGCATTCAAAATCATTTAGCAAACATTTCTTAAGCTCTCTTATGTCTTGTGCATTCAATTGATCCATCCAAAGACATCAAAGTGTGAAGGTACAAATTTGTGTAATATCTACCATCAAGTGGTAACTTCTACACACTCTTCTTTACTTATTCAATTGTGTAAATCTACTAGCTCTAGCAAGGTTATCTTGATAACATAAAACCCTTTAGATAAAGGTGATCCTTGAAAGTGTGATTCAAGGTTGTTTAAGATATAAAACCATTGTTTGTGGTGAGCCTTGTATTGTAGACATTACTAGAAGAGGTTGTAAGTGTAAAACCATAGTTTGGTGAACCTCTCTTGTAATTTGTAAACCTGAGCAATTAGTAGATTTGTTGAAATCCTTAAGTGTGAGCTTAAGGTAGTGGACGTAGATCTTGAGGATCGAACCACTATAAATTGTTTGAGTTCTTTGCTATTGCTTTCATTACTGCCTTGCTATCAATTATCTATAATTAGCTTACATAACTTGTTCTTGGTCTAAACGCATAAAAGGTTTAAGTTTGCGAAAATTAGCCAAATACCTAATTCACCCCCCCCTCTTAGATATTTCATGGTAAACATGGTCCAAGGTTTTTGGGACCATTTGAGATCTTGGAAAAGGTAGGAGAATTGGCTTATCATATGGCTTTACCCGTGCACTCTTGAGAGTTCACAATGTGTTTCACTTATCACAGCTTTTGCAGGTATAGTTTTTACCTAAGTCATGTGCGAGAGAATCTCACCTATGAAGAAGTTTCGATAGGAATCGTTGAAAGAAAAAATCAAATCTTGAGAAAAGGGGTTATCCTCTACGTGAAAATGTAGTGAAGCTGGAAGCTATGAGGAATTGGAGAAGAAAATGACAACTTACCATTCAAACTCGTTTGAGAATAATGGAAACTAGTGAAGTTTCAAGCACAAAACCTTTTGTAAAGAGTATAGGTGCGGTGCCTAAGTTAAATTCATAATTATGAGAAGTTTAGGCTACTACAGATTAAATAAATCTTACGAGGCTAAGAGAATTTGCTAAATTGTAGGGCATTGAAGATAAATAAATAGGAATTAAAATTAAAACAAAGATCTAATTTATTCTTCATCTGTTGAAAACGTAAAGCACTCTCATAGAGCAAAATCAAAGACTCAAGATCGAATAGAGGAGGTTGGAATTACATCGATTACGTCAACTAAAGTTAGGAAAACCCTTCCTCCATGATCGATAGTCTATTTATTTCATTTTTGAAGGTTAGTTTTGGAAGAATAGGTTAATTGAAGAAGTTAAGGTTTATGTAGAAATTTGGAGATTTTCGATTCTGATTATAAGTGTGGGTAATTTTGTGTTAGAAGTTACTAAGGAAGAATCTAAGCGGGACTATATGAGTTAATTGTAATGTTTGCGCAACCAGAGGCCTCACATAAATCCTGTGTTTTTCTTATGATTATGTGTATGAACTTAATACGAGTGTAGAATTTTTTGAAAGATTGCGGTTTTTGATGAGTTGTGGCTTGCACCAGTGCCGGAGGGTGGATTTGGTATTGGTAAAGCTAGAAATGGCCACTTGACATGGTTTTGGATAGAAAAAGTAAGGTTTCCACACTTGATTTGGTAAGAAACCGGCCAACTATGCCTGGGAAAGCAAAACCGGCAGTGGCCCTTCAAGAATCAGTGCCTGATTCTTAGCCCAACCTCATGGTTGAGTATGAGAAATCCGGCGCCCGTTATGGATCAGGAAAAAAAACTTTTCTTCCTGATAGTTTATGTCGCAACATTCTTGCTTCGTTCATTTATTACTGAAAGAAATGCATTTTAAATGTATGTTTATTATCTAAAGTAACTTAAACTTTTATACTTAATTATATCCTTAATTTGATGATTATTATGATTGGATAGAGTTTGGTTTTGAGATTTTTGTATTGAGTTTCGTAAAAGTTAAATTATTTATAAAATGAGACGTGAGTCATACATTTAAAATTTTAAATTTAATTTTACGATAGAATATTATCCAAATAGAGTGATGATAATATTTTGTTCCGGTCCCAATATTTGGAAAGCTTTCTACTTCTGAGTTTATTCACCGACCTTTATATCCTTTCTCAGTGCAGGAATCTTACTTTAAGGCTTAAGGATGAGTTCACGATGGATGGGAGCGAGTTTAGAAGTCGGGAGTAGTAGAGTTATAGTAATATCACACACAATAATCTTATACTTTGTGTTATATATGTTAATCTTCATCTTCATCTCCTCAGATAAAAATACTATTAAAAATTTTAATTCTTGACATTTAGAATTAATTTTTATTTTATATGCAGATATTTCTTTTAATATAACTTGAATTGATAAATACTTATTGTAATTTACAAAAGAACGCTAAATAGCCAATAACGTTACACAGCATAGAAGATTATATGCGAGTTTGTTTCATTTTTGATTCTCACTAGTCACTACCAAACAACAACAACCAAAGGATTTTTTTTCTTTTTTAAAATTAACTATAATGCTTTCCTACCTTTCCACCGATAAAAACAAAGGTAACCACATCCGCAGCTTCGCCCTAAGCATCCTACTACTAGCAAACAAGAGTTCAGAAGTACCAATTACCAACAAAGCGAAGAAAGTGTTGATCGCTATGGTTGTCTGTAAAACTCTTTTTCTGTTCTTGTGAAAAAACGGACTAACAAGCTTTTACTCAATCAGAGTTCATACTTTAGTAAAAATAAAATGATTTAAAAGATTATTGAACAAATGAGTAGAAAAAGAAAGTGAACTAAAAAATAAAAAGATTAGATAGAGTTTCGTTTTGAGACTTTTGCCTTGAGTTTCGTAAAAATTAAATTATTTGTGAAAAAAATATATGTCCCATATCTAAAATTTTGAATTCGATTTCAAAATCGAACGATTCTGAGATATTTTATAATCCTCTTTCTTCCATTCACATCAAATGCAAAGAAAAGGTAAACACATCTCTTTGCCCATTCCAACAACATATTTTCGTTTTTTTCTTCTTCTTTAATGAAATAATCTTTTTCTTTTACATATACTCTCACAAATAATTATAAATAAACATTAATATTTAACTAACAAATTTTAAAGTTTAAAAAATAAAAAAATATGAGAATTTTTGTAGAATGACATGCTCGTAAGGTGCACCAATTTTTGTACCCGCAAGGTGACAATAAAGAGTTAAAACTTGTAAGTAAGGAGTTTCAAGTACTAAAATACCACTAGTATGGTGCAGTAGGCTATGCCATCATCATTCGTCACTGAATATAAAGATGGCGGTAGAAATAGAATAGTGGATTCTCTCTCTCTCCCTTTCTCTTTCTCTCACTGTATATATGCGTGTGGGTATATATATATATATCGAGGCTGCTTTGCAGTTATTATTATCACATCGCAAAACACTGCAAAAACCAACACAAAAATAAAAATAAACAAAAGCAACGGATTGACTTCTCAAAAGCGAAAGTCTCGAGAGCAAAAATTCTCGAGGTTTTCATGTTTTTAGTAATTCCTCTGTTCGACCGGTAAGTTCTTCGGTTTCGGACCTGTTTGATAATTTCTGCGGTTTTGTTTCTATCACAGTTGCATGGCTGGGGATTTCATTGATTTTTTGTTTCTTTTTGTCTTTTGTTCCTTTTTTGGGTTTTTTAGTGTGTGTTTCCATGTTTAATTGTTGAGGAATTTGTCAATTGTTTGAAAATTGCAAGCGGAAACTTTGTTCTTTTTGTTTTGAATAATTCGAGTGGAAAGATAGATTTTCGATATTGTTCGTTGGAAAATTTGGGTGAAAATTGGAGTTCTTTTGAATTACGTTGTGGTTGCTTGATTTTTTGTTTTTTTTATTTCTTTTAGTACTTTTGATATAGCATGCAATCCAATCAAAGGAGGAAGCACGAGGACAAGATAAAAGTATGATTTTTTAAAAAAAATTTTCTCAATTTCCGAATGGAAAACATTTTGTCGGTTGTTTTAGGATAATGCTTTGGGTCATGAGATTTAATAAGTACTGCCTGTTAACATGATGTTTATGGAAAATGTAGAGTTCAAAGATTCAAATGAGCTGCTTACTTTACTGGAGATACCTAAATTTGAGTTTAGGTAGATGTATATTCTCATGAGTTTCGGTTTGGTATAGGATGTAGTCGTCTCTGCCTGCAACAATTGGGTTACTTTTCCTCTCTCTGGGAGAAACAGAATTGGTGTAATTTTTCTTTTTCTGCTTTTAGGTTGGTCAATTTGTCGAATTAGTTTATTTCAACATTCCCCAGAAGGTTAGATCATATATTTCATGTTGGCATCTTTTGTTTCTGTTTCCTATTATATAACTTTTATGCACATACAGAAATTCTGATCCTTAAAGTTTGGAACTATAGTTCAAGACTATTTGTGATGCTTGTTACTATTACAATTACTAGAACTGCTGCTGCTGCTCCTACTATTAGCCATGGAAATTTTGGGTGGTGAACATTAGGGTTGGCAGTAATTTCTGCAGAAAAAGTTTTCCTTTTCTTCAGTGGCAGAACTTGACACTATTTCTTAGGGGGCTAGGAACACTTATTAAGTTCTAAGTGGGTGGACATTGCCACCATTTTTTTTTGGGGTCTTTTTTTATTTGAACTTTTGACTGTAGTATTATTTGTACTTGGGTTTGAAAGTGGTCACAGGGAAAAAGTTGGATTAATAGAGAGAACATGTCATCCTTTTGGAACCCCAACACTCATCCTTTAGGAACTATGTAAGTAAAAATTTCTAAAACCTACAACTTAAGAGTAAATTGAAAATATCACATAAAATGTCATTTGGTATAGTTTGGAGTTAAGCTTTCTCTCTCTCTCTTTTTTTTTTTTGGGGGGTTGTGTTGGGGGAGGCAGTTATTGAAACACCATATAAGATGACACACACTAAAATTTTGGGGATACAATTGGACATTTATTAGAAGCTTTTTGGGGGACCCTAGTATCTTTGGTTAATGCTTTTTTCTTTGTTGTGTTAATAAGGTAGGATGGCCTTTGCATTGACAAATAGGAAAGGAAACGGTAGTGACTTGTCCTTTCTGCATTTTTCATTCCAAAGCTTGTTAGCATTGGGCTACAAATTGTGAAATTGAAGACAAATTATAAGTTTTCTACGAATTTCTGAAGGAAATTATAGTTCTAAATGATTTAAATTATAGTAATGAGTAACAAATTCTTGTTCTATGTATCTTAACATTTTATCTGGATTTGCTGAATTAGCTAGTAAGATTGACCAGAAATGAAGGGCTTCTGGTTTTGAGAGCATGAAGTGCATCATTAGTAGAATCAGATTATAGCCAAATTTTATATTTGTTCTTTTGGAAAAGCCGTTGTTTTTTTCTAAATACGTAGCTGCATAAGTCTTATATTGAAAGCTGTTCCCATTATCCTTGTGCGTGGAAACTTGATGTTGTATTCTTAAGAGTCCCTGCTGTTTAATTGCGTGGTCTTAAATATCCTTAATGCTTTGAGTATGCTTGTTTGCTAATTGAAATTCTTCCCGGTGTTTGTTTGTGTAGGACATAGAATTTCTATAAAGGCTACAAAAGCATGCAGCCAAAGTCTAAAACTTTGGACAAGAACAAGGCTGAAGCCAATTCATTTCATGTTTCAAATCAAGCTGTATGTTCTGAGAGGTGGTGGAACACCATGGGCTATAACTCCATTTCACCTGGTATGATGCGGGGAAGTGCTTCAGAATCATCGTCACTAGAACAATCTTTGGATGGCCAATCACAGTCTGACAGTAGGATGAATGATGACGATGAAGATGCTGGCAGACAGTCCCAAGGTGCTGTAAACCAACAGTCAGGTATCTTTTTCTTAGATTGCTTTTCCTCTCATCATTCTCCTTTTCTTTTAACCTTTGTCCAGGTAAAACAAGCATCAGTAAGGCAGAACACATTGGTGATTGTCTCCTATCATGATATGCAAACTTATCCACAATTTGCTGGAAAAAAGTTCTTTAGTTAAGATTATTTTCTGCATAAAATGTTTTCAGGAATTTTTCTATTGATACTATCTATGACCTACCTTTCAGTGTTTTGGGCAGAAAAATGGTATTCAGTTCTAGAAATCTTTATGGATGATTTCCCAAAATGGATCACTTATTCTAATAAAAGGATTCGGTAAATTTAGACAACTTAATTAGCTCCAACCAAGTTGGAATGTAATGTATGCTTAAAAAGCCAGCCTGTCTGCCCTAACCACCATAGACATCCATTGTGTGTAATCATGAAATTCTAATGTGGAAATTGTAATGTTTAATCCTTCTGTATAGAACCATCTTGGACTAGTGTCTTCATTTGGATAATAGTAAAGGAATGTGTTTTTCTTTATGTGAATTGAATTCTAATAAGATCTTTGTTCAAGGTTAGATGGAACTTATGTGCAAGAAGATGGAAGCTTTCCAGTGGTTGCATCAAATGTACCTCCAAAGAGTAATGAGAGTCTTATGCAGCCCCCACAGTTTGAACTAGTTGGGCATTCTATTGTAAGTACTCAGTAGTATTTTGCATGAAATTTTTGAGTCTGCAGTGGGTAATGGTTGCCCCTAGTGTTGTCAGTTCCCGTAACATCTTTGTTTCCTGCTTCTTGTTCAGGCCTGTGCTTCAAATCCCTATCCAGATTCATATTATGGGGGCATGATGGCAGCATTTGGTCAGCCATTTGTACGTGCTCATTTCTTGTTATTACTTGTTTAATTTCCCGACATCTAAACTTTTTTGGCTTTTTTTCCTTATTCCCAAATTTGTTCGCAGAGAAGGTATTTTTTGTTTCATTTTTATGTTCCTTGTATATTTTTTATGCTTCGAGGAAATGATACTGAAACTTCTTTCTCCAACTCCTGGAGGATGGATATGTGAATGAACAATGTGTTGCATTTGTTTTGCTTATGTTTTCCTTATTTTCCTCTGTTTGAGAGTAATATGAGCAGTAAGTATGAAATTTATGTGGCAGTAATTGCCTGCAGTGGTGTCCATATGAGCTGTCGACATTCAAAGGGCTACTGGGGAACTCTAGTTCCTTTCTAAGTTTGTTTTGTCATTTACTGCCTTCTGGCCTCTTCAAGGTTGTATGAACCCGCAGCTTTACTTAAATAATTACCTTTCCTTTTTCTTTTCAGATGGTGAAGCCAATAACAGAGGTCATTGATTTCCAAATTGTTAATTTATCCATGCTAGCACTATGTAGTTAAGAAAGCTGGCTGAAAGTGAGGTGAGGAAATAAAGGCATGTAAACTGCAAATCGCAAAAAGTAAATTCTGAATATGAACTTATGCAGGCTCACTAGTAGAAGGCCAAATTCAGAAGGATCTGACACTGAAATTGGATTAAAATTCTCATCCAGTTGCTTGTTCTTCCATTCTCCACCATCCCAAGGCCTATGTTCAGTTAGCAATCTTTAACCCCATGATGGATCTGGGTGATCCATCTATAAGTGGGAGGAGACTTTGAGCACCTAAACAATCAGTCTAATTTGTCAAATAGTTTTCTTGTTCAGAACTTATTGGGGATCTGTTATAACCATTTATATTATATTCATAATAGCTCGGTTGGTAAAGTACTTACTAGACCTGCGGTTGCGAGTTGGATGCTTATTAGCCGCATACCTATTCCCTTGCCTGATCTCCCTTTGTAACAATGTAGGACTTTCAGGGAAAAAAAAAAAATTTACATACTTCCTCTGTCCGAAATGAAACCCACTACACTTCCTTGGTCGAAATTGAAACCCGTTTTCTTACAATACCCACTTTGGTCAAGTTGTTTATTATGGCTGTTACTTACAGCCGAAACTTGAGATTCTTTGGTCTTGATCCTGTTAGATTGATTATTGGTGCCTACAGATGTAATGTACTTGTATTGCAAGTTTTGTTAGATCAGAAGGCTCCTTTTGGTGCTATATTGTTGTTCTCCCTCTCTGTAGTTGGTCATATCAAGTTCTTTCTAAAAAGCCATTCTTGCATGGATACTGAAATGAAGTTCTATGCAGCACTTGGAAAAATGTTTGAGACCATGTGAACTTCTTGGAAACGGGTTATTTCTTTCCAGAAAGTCAAAGGTCACTTAGGCAGTGATGAGGAATGGTGAGTAAACAGAATGTTGAAGCATGAGTACTGTAGTTTTTGGACAATTTCTCAAACTTGAGGAAGAAAGAAATAGAAATGGATCTCGATTTTGGCCCTTCATGCAAACTTTCCTGTGATATATTCTGCCAGCTGTACTATACGCCCGAAGCTAACATATATCAAGTTTTGTTCTATTTCAAGTTGTAATATCTTGGCATTAAAAAGCTGGAGCAATAAACTCAGCTTTTTGGTATTTGATGAGTGGAGATTACCACCAATTTAGATTGATTTTCGCAGATAAAGTAGTTTGGTTTGACACCTTGATTTTTTGGTACTTGAATCACATCTTCCACTTTGCAAACTAAAGGTAGTTTCAATCTTTACCAGATATCACATTGCTATCTTGTTTGTTATTCAATTACTTCAGGTAGTTGAGAAATGTGAAAGCATTGCTAACTTTTTACAAAGTACCGGAAACAGTTCTAGACCTCTATTATTCTTTCTGTTCTCTTATTGTTCACTTCATGAAACCTGACTGTATGGTTGGGACTGACATTTGGCCGTAGAATCTTTGTATCGGAAGGATTATATTCTCGGTGATTATTTGAACCTAGTAGAAGGATCGTTTTTCTTGCTTTCTCTCAATCTTATTAAATAACTGTATAAATGTGTAATCCTGCAAGTTTTTGTGTTGAGCAGGTTCATCCTCAATTACTGGATATGCAGCACTCTAGGATGCCTTTGCCTCTCGATATGACTCAAGAGCCTGTATATGTGAATGCAAAGCAGTATCATGGGATTCTGCGGCGAAGGCAGTCTCGTGCTAAAGCAGAACTGGAGAAGAAGCTCATAAAAGTTCGAAAAGTTGGTTTGCTAAAACTATTTTTTCCTCGCTTGTAGTGGTACACAAGCTGTGGGTAGCGTGTCTCGGGATAATTGCTTTTTCTTTTTCTAATTTTTTTAAAATTTTTAAAAAAGTGCCTGCAATTCTTTGTGGAGTATGAGTATAGACCAAGAATTTAGTGTTTGTTGCATGGTATCCTGAGTTCTATTTTTTGGTGCTAAGACAATGATGTAGTGGTAGTCACAGGCCACTTCAGAGTTTCTTCAAAGGTTGTTACTTGGTAACCTCAGAGCTTCTTCTAGGAAAATAAAAAGTTGTACAGAAGCTGAAAAAATGTTGGGAAATTGGGAAATGATAAAACTTCCCCACTTTAGAATCCTCGAAACTTAACAGCGTCCAGGTTTGTACAAGAAAATAGGCTCCAAGAATATCTTTATTGTAGTTGATTCAAGCTATGTTTCTTCTACAAGTTTTATGAATGAATTTAATGGCTGTTACAGAGTGCCTCTTTTATTCTTCCCACTTTGCCTTTTCTGTGCTTAATAATCATTTACAGAATCATCAAGAATACATATTTTTGTGGGATCACGAAATTGATGCTTATTTAAGCATGTTCTGATAGAGCGCTTTGGTGGTTTTCTGGTCGTTTATCAATTTCTTACCAATGCTTGCTTGTAATTTAGTCATGGCTTTAAAATTTGAAGAGAGAGAAAGAAGGAGATGGTTCAGAAGGATGAGGATCTCTGTTTTCCCTTTTATGGATAATGGTGGTATTTGATCTTGGTTTGTCTTTCTTTTGCATCAGAAATTTTCAGGGTCTACTTTTTTGAAATCTTTTTTTTCTTGCTTTATCTTTTCTGAGAAAAATCTTCCTTGCTCCTTAGTGATCAAACTGTTTCTTTCGAGCACAGTAAGTTGCATCGGTATCTCTTTTTCTATTCTCATTGACTTATATTGGGCTTATCTCGTGCAGCCATATCTCCACGAATCCAGGCACCAGCATGCCCTCAGAAGGGAAAGAAGCACTGGAGGACGTTTTGCAAAGAAATCAGAAACTCAAACTTCAAATGGAACAGGGTCTAGTTCAGGCAACTCTTCTCAGTATGTGATTTCATCAGATCCTGAATCTTTTCCTTCTCATTCTGCTGAAATGCTGAGAAGCAATTCAGAAGTTTCTGATGATCTTCATGCATATGCCAATGGCAGTGGCAGCTTTGGGAGGCAGAACAGCTCGGAGGCGGCAACAAATGGTTCTACTCGTGTTGGCAAAGAAAACTTATCGGGCCAGCAATGGGGAAATGTCCCATCTAACCGGGTGGATCACATGTAGCAGAGAGCACCACCATGATGTGAGGGAGTCAAAGATTTGTATATCTGATTGGAGGGGGGGTGGGTACAAGCAATGGTTATTTGCTCTATCTTGGCTTTTCTTTGTGCTGGGCGGCAATTCATTCTTGGCTTTATTCTTCTGCTTGTGTTGGAGGGTAGAGACTTCAAGATCTCGTAGATGGTTATAAATTTCTTCAGTCTCTTCCCGTCTCGTGTACAAAGGGCGTAGAGACTTTGGGATAGAATTAGAAATAGACTCCTGGTAGGATCTTTAGACAAATCCGGGATTATTTTAGTACCTGTACATCTGTAAGAGGCTGATGTGTTTTTGTGTTGTATCTTATGTTCTCCCTTTCAAATTCAAAATTTTACTTGGTCAGAATGGTTCACTTTCCAGTAGGCTCCAGTTGTGAATAGAATCTCTTTTGCCTGGTAAAAAGGAAGTGCATGCGAATCAAAATAACAAAACCAAAACTGTTTTTGTGTTGTATCTTATGTTCTCCCTTTCGAATTCAAAATTTTACTGGGTCAGAATGGTTCACTTTCCAGTAGGCTCCAGTTGTGAATAGAATCTCTTTTGCCTGGTAAAAAGGAAGTACATGCGAATCAAAATAACAAAACCAAAACCACAGGTATTTAATATATTTTGATTCTCCAAATTATCCTCCACATATATGGCAACTATAGCTAATTATGCGAACGGTCCATTTATCTTCATATTTCAATTACAAAGGTTCTATGATAAGACAGACAAAACCAAAAACTCTTTTAAGAATGTGATTTCTGCTAAAAGCATTTATTAATCTGCTAAAAATTATGAATCACTATGTTGTTGATGGTATTCATCGACATCGTCAATTATGTCAACCTCGGTTTCCTTAGAGACGGTCTCTCCGTGTTTATATTCAGGGTGAACTTTCTCTCCTGGGCTTGCATCCCCAGTTTCAGTAATATTGTTGTGTGCCTCAGTGGCATTAATAACAGTCTGCTTCTCCATCATCCCTGACAAAGCCAGTCTTGGAGACCACTCGAGCACATCGTCAATAATGTTGGAAACCCGCTTCTGATACCTGCAAAAGGAAGTTTAGGTTTATACTCTGCAGTTAAGAACAGAAACTTCGTTTTCTGCACATGCTCAATGATTTTGATAAACAATACTAAGAGTCAATAACCTTTCTTGAAGAAATTGAAAATCAAGAAGTAGCTAAAAGAAATTCAGAGTAACATATTTAAGCCTTTGCACAGAGGTAATCTACTGATGACCATTTAATCTTAGTAATTTACGTTCTACATATGGTTTCCCCATTCTCATTGGGCTGAAACTGGCTGAAAATTTTCTCCGTAAGGAAGCTGGAGTTTTATGTGCAATGGTAAGAGAACCATTCCTGATATAAATATAACAGCTAGAGGGAATGGTAAGAGAACCAGTACTAGTGGTAAAATGATACTTAGCATGTGACAGAGATGATGACATACATTAATGCACAAGTTATCAACCCAAGTTCCTGTATTTTGTTATCAACGGTGCTTTTAATGGATACCAAAGATTGAGACACGAGCACGATGCCAATAGCACTGAGGATAGGATCTCCAGTAGACAATATAAGGAACTCGCGAAACTGGGATGAAAATTATACATGCAACAAAACCAAAGAGATGCCAAGCGGGAACAGTTTTCAGGCTCTCAGGAGAGAATCCTCTACTTTTGTCATGTTCATAACCCTGGGGAGGAGGATAAGGTCAATGTATAGGAGTTGGCTAAAACCCCAAATAAGGTAGACAAAGGTAAACAGAAGAAGAATTCTGTGAATCAGAGCACTCCTGATGCTGTAGCTGATGAATGTGTAGCGTAACTTTTTGTACTGTTAGAAAAGAAGGGGTGTATGCAAACCCCCCTCTATTGAACACTACGTCATATAGTTCCTAGTGTGCCTATAAGAGACTATCAAGTGAAGCCTATTCAATCACTATTCTCTCCTCCACCCAACTATATTACCAAAAAAGGTCCATTCTCTATCTTTCGTACTAGTTGAGAATGTCTGGAGTTCACAAGACTTACCTGGCTCTGGCAGCCTCATCAGGAGCATGGTGCTTCAATAACAATATAACCAACACAGACAGAATAGCATAGAAGAGTCTTGCCGTCCACTTTGGTCTTTCTCCCTCATCCTTTTTGGGCCAGAACTGAAATAACTCCTTCAGTGTAGCTTCCTCAGCGAGGATGTTGGGGAAAAACCAGACACGTTTTCCAAGGATGATCCACATAGCCCCAAAAACCAAAGCCCTCACTGCGCGACAAAAACATACTCAATAACCACGAAAAGTGACATGAAGATACGGCTACAGCTATATAACACAAATATCGAACGACAATTTTCCCTACTAAAATGAGGATAAGCAAGACAATTCACAGCTGCAGATACTGCAACTGCTGGACAAAAAGGCTACTAAAAGTTTTCCCGGCATTATTAGGAAGAGCACATTCCTCTGATTAAACAGAAACTCCCACACTACTTATGCAAATGTAGACAAGTAAAACGAATTTTGTGTGTGCAATCACTCTCTTGACAAGCACCATATGATCCAAAACCAATACAGGTAGAGATCAACTTCTGGTCATAGTCAGAACTTTTGCAATCATTTTGTTCAGAAGCAAGAATATGGCCAGAGACAAGACACTCAAAAAGGAAAACTTGGCAAAAATATTTATCATAAGCAACTCTTAAAGTGTTTTCACGTCATATACAACATTTGCAAACCCTATTATTCACCTTAACCAAAATAACTTTCTGAAACTTCACTTTAAATCGGAAAAGATAATCTACTACATGGCAGAAACTTTGGACATACAAAAGACACATTGCACAAGACTGTACATTTCACAGGAGTATGACAGTAGATTTACAATGAAAAATAGAAAGACAGAAGAAGAGGAAGAAAGAAACCATAACCTACCAAGCCTGAATAATCTTAATTCTCCATTAAGCTTTGGATATAAACTTGGGAAGGAATCAAAAAGAGCATTGACATAGGCTAGATGCATTCCATAAACTATACTATACTTATAGTGCATTTCAAATAGGTGCCTCCTTGACACCATTAAACTTCATACTGTGGTAGCCAAAATCCAAAACATAGTTTAACAACTATCACATAGTTAATGAAAATAGATAGTGAACCATTAAGACGCAAAACTATAATAAGTAAATAAACAAATAAAGGGTAATAAAAGTAATAAAAGTGAAACACAGTGAAATGCAGTTATATCTGCAATAGTACAAAAAGATCCAGATAACATACAAAAGAGAAGGCAAAGGATGAGGAGGAGGAGACTAGCACAACAGTAGAGAATCAGTAGCTTGCACCGATGGGGATACACAGGAAACAAGCAGATAGCCAATGTCAATACAGGCCAGGAAAATGAGAGAAGAGTTTGCCATAAAGGGTGTCTTTTTACAAATGTCCATGCAAAAAAGGCATCGTTATCTGAGAAAACCTGATCCTGCGAGTAACAGATGATACACAACTGAAAATTAGTAGTAAAGAAAGTACAAGACAAGCACTATGAAAATATATTGATAGCCAGGGAACCAAAAATGAAGAGTGAAAAAAGGCATATATAACAAGAAATAATTAAACTCCACATAAATTTTACAGAAGAACAAGGGAAACAATGAATAATTGAACTACAAATACTAATGTGCTCATTCAGATAGAGTCCGTTACTACTAGAACTTTATTAATACTCCTTTTTATCCAAAATTAAATGTCCACTTTCCAATTCATTTTGAATGGAAAAGTTGATATTCAATTTTGGATGGAGGGAACAAGAGTATGAGAAAAAAGAGGATGAAATATTATAACATTCGCATAACAACTTTACGAAAAGGATTTACTACATAACCAAAAAGGTATAAGCAGAGGCCAATACGAAACATATAAAAAATTAAACAATTCAAACATATCCATTGGGCTCAAATTGCCTGAAACTTGATCTCAGATCAGCATGCGTGATATTTTGTCCTCTCATTTTCCAAAAACGAACGAATAAAATTCATCGTGAAATGATAAAGGGGAAACAGGAACCAGTCATCAAATAATTTTTAGTTATGCTTCAAATCTACATCTGAAAGCAAGGAGCATATTTTTCCAAAAGATAAAACATAAAAAATACAATACTTATAGTTGAACGTGCAAATATGTTTGAGTACAGAGCAAAAACAAATAACTTCATAAATTCGCAAATCTCTCTCCAATTTTTCATTTGTAAAACTAGGTAGAAAAGGCATTTTTTCCATTTGGAAAGCCATTCTAATAGAAAGTGAAAAAGCCATTTTGCCATGATGAGGACTGCAAAGGCTTTCTCATGAGAACACTTGGAAAATATTAATGCCTTATGAACTTGTTTACCTTTTCAACACTACTTTTAATAAGGACAGGATATCTAGTATATAGAATGTACATAATGCATCATTACCATTAACTCTCTCGTTTCAAAATGAATGCCTTTATTTCTGTCATAACATGTAGTATGTAGTCTCCCATTTCCAAATGAGCACTTTTACCTCTATTTTGGAACTTAACAAGTATTTAGCTTTATATTATTTTGCCTATTATCATTTATACAAAGAGGGAATATACAAAAATTAAACATTACATTAATTAACATTATCCAAATTCTACTCTACTTATTCTTCATGCTTACTTCAATGAATCAACCGTACCATAAGGAAATTACTAAAATGCAGCAAATTAAAATCTGAGAATAGAATCCGCTCATTTGCATATAAAGCAATAAAATTAGTATGAAAAGGAACATAGTTTTTCATATAAAACATAACTGGTCCTTACGAGACTGTTATCTATTAATGGGAATCACTTATCTGGAGCAATTTATGAGAACTTACAGGAAATATCTCCAAATGAGCTGGCCAAGTAGACAATTTTTTCTTTCCAGGCCGAACAGTTTTGACTACTCGATCACAGCGAACTAGAAGATTCTTTCTCAGCAACACATTGGCAATATCCTCAACATCTAAAGCACTATCAGATTCAAGTATGTTTTTGAGCTCTGGATGATTTCTCAAAAAGTTGACAAAATCTTTTCCCCTAAAATATTCCACACGTGTTTCCTGTAAGATTGCCCACCTAGATTCCAGATCTTTGTGATCTCTAACTTTCTCTGCAAACAACTGAAATACATCTCTTTTTGCAGCCTGCTTCTGAGATTCCACATTAGAAAGCAAATATTAATGGTCTAAAATCTAATCTAAAATATTCAAACTACTTTTTTTATAAGATAGTTGAAAAATAAACAAACAGTTAACCACAGTAATTCATTGTAACATCAGGGAAAAGAAAATTTACACTAAGAACAGCAATCCCCCCCCCCCCCCCCGGTTCCTTTTTTCCCATTTCTTGGAGGGTTAGTTGTTTAGATGACAAATTCCCCTTGTCATAACTTTGTTGCATCAATGATGAATAAAAGGAAAAGAGATACTACACACTGCCCCCGCACACAAGTACAAACCAATGAACAAGAAAAAGAAACTCAGTCAACATATATTTGCTGAAATCTACCCAGAGCAATGGAAAGTGCTAGCCCTAGCACTTTGCATCATATTGAACGAACCTTACTTTATTAAGAATTAATAAAATTTAAAACAGATTATACCAAATGCTCTCAAAGTAAACTTAAAAGTAAAAGAGAAAGAAAACCAACACATTGCAAATTGCCCTCCATGGAATAGAATCCCTTTCCAATTCCACTCACAGAGAATGTAGTATTAATTGCCAATTCCACAAACAGCAAATTACATGAAAGGCAAGGCACTTCGGTCGACTGCTTCCTGGTTCACTTAATGCACTGGGCAGAACTTACCTGATATAATCTTGGAATATAGAAGGCAAGGAATTAGACCGGGATTAGAGCCTAACCCGCAAATTATAGCTCGACCTTTGCCACCAGGCTATGCCATGATGTCTAAGGACAACTCATTCTCATCTGTATGTATTAACTGATAAGCCACATCATCGCATCATCCTTAAAGAAATTGTGAAAAAGGATATAGATTTCCCTCTCCTTTAGAATTCACAACAATATCTTCTCACATCCAGTATTTAGAATGTAATGCATCAATAATAATTTTATGGGGAATAAAGGAGCCCCAGTGAGTAATTTTGTTTAGCAGCCAGGACGAAGGCTGTCAATCGAAATTTCTAGCAGTAGATGACTGCTCAGCGTAATGTTTAAAATCAGACTTCGAAGGAACAAAAATTCAAAGGACTATGAATGAACTATTCATCTTTCAGAAGTAAAAAAACAGGCTTTGATTGAAGAAATAACTCATATAGGATTCAGAGCTAGAAGGAAAAACACTGATGAACGATCACTTACCCAAACAATCAAATCGTTATGAACAATATGGTTTCTTTCTCCGAAAATCATCTTAACACAACCATTGAATGTACCCACTCGACCAAGAAATAAAACCAAATATGGCGAGAAAATAAAAGAACAATACAGGCTACACTAATCTAACAACAGCTAAAATGAATACAAGACAAAATATTTTTGCCCATCATTAAGAATTTTCTTGAAAACCCCACAAAAAATTATGATTAAAATTTCCAAATGCCGGGTCCCTCTTATCTTGCTTTTGCGTCTCTTTAGTTAATCATCTATTTTATATCTTCTACACGAAATGTAAACGAAAAGAAACAAATTATCACAAACCCATCAATCAAATCGGGAAAAACAAAAATCCCCAACTCAAGTAATCCATCTAAACAGGAAAGAGGGGGGTAAATAGGGGAGCAAACTAACCCTAGGAGGGATGTCGGTACTGGGAGCGTGACGTGACTTCTTCTTCTCTGCTGCTCCGCCACCTGCTTTCTTCATCTCGGCGTCAGTCTCTGCGTCCCTTTCTCTCCCCTTTTTCCTTTTTAATGTTAGATTTTCTCCTTAGATTTGTTTATTTTTAATTAATTTATATATATTGTAGTAATTTCTTCTTTGTAACGCTTCACCTGGCAACCATTTGTTAGTTCACTCGTGTGTCTCCGGGGCCCATCTTTTTTTTTTGGAAATGTAGTAATAAGTCAAATATACTTTTTCCTAAACAAGAATACTCTTATTCACCCAAAAAAAAAAAAACAATAGTCTTTCGTTTGATTATTTAAAAAAAGTGGATAAGGAAAGTAATATTTTTTAAATTTTTTAGTTTTTGTGTTTGGCTCATTTTTATGTTTTAGAAAAGGAATACGATTCCTCAGATTTGGTAAAATAAACGAAGAATATTAAAAAAAATTATATGAAGGTGTTATGTGATTTTTTTAAAAGAAATTTAACAAAAATAACACAAAAATTTATAATTTAATATATAATTTCTTTACATTGTGCCTTTCTTTCTCTCTATTTTTATTTTTTATCTTCTTCCCAATCATCATTTTCTCTTCTCATACCACTCCCAATGTAATTATTTTCTAATTAAAATTATATCTCTACATTTGATAGTTTTTTCAAAAAGTTAGAAAACCTAAATATTAATTAAATTAACTACAAATGTATAGTTTTAAAGTTGTATATTCTTGACAAATAATTTAATTTATAAAAATTCAAATGTTATTTTTTATTCATAATAAAATTCGAACATTTCATGAAGATAATTTAAAAAAAAAGCGTGAACTTAGGGGAATCAAGTTAAAAGAATTAATAAATATTTGAGAAATTGGCCCAATATTGCACTGAAGAAAGGCCTCGCATTATATCATTAAACTTTATTAATGATTGTAGAACATCGTTGTACCAATTCCACAGTTGGAAGCTGAAGCATGACCTAACGGGAACTAATCAAATCACAAACTTACTAGCGATGAATGCTAATTAGGGACATTCCATAAGAAAGAAAGTTACTTCCTTTCTTCCAGTTAATATAGTACCTCTTTAAACAGCAGGTGCAAATTAATGGGCTTTTATACCCACATTTTTGTAACCAACCTTAAAGTATTTATATGCTTATATCTATCATGCATATGAAAGTCTTTAATTTTGATATGTGGGACTACTACTCCTCTTATCAATAAAATATCCTTATATTACCAAAAAAAAAGGAAAAAGAAAGAAGGGAGAGAGAGAGAGAGAGAGAGAGAGAGAGAGAGAGGTTGGTAGGAGAGGGAAAGGTAATGACATGAGGTAGAAGGGAAGAGGTTAAAAGTCAATGAATATTGGAGGGAAAGGGATGGTAGAAACAATTTTGCCCTTTATAATAGCCCATATGCTATAAGCCTTTTTGTTGGAATTCGTTGTTTGAACTTTGAATGGCTTAGTGGCATGGATAGTAGAAGGGAAATAGTTTAGTTGTATAAAAAGGATAAATCACTGTATTGATCATTAATATTTATATGTTGACGACACTAGTCCTTTTTGATTTATTATAACTTTTTAAGTCTCTAATGTAAAATCGAGCCAAATTTATGGTCCTTTCGCCACCAGATACGGTGGAGTTTGACAAAATAAAGCACGAGTTAAGCACGTGGTCTATGTAATGAAGGAAAAAATTGGAAGACCAAGTTGTTTCCCATATTTTTCCTAACGACTCATTTAGGGTTTTTATCCCTTCCTTCCAATTATTGCCGTTGTGCGTGGATTCAATTGTCCTTGTACTTCCTTACCACCCAAAAAAGAAGAAGAAAGAGGTTAGGGAGAAGAATGGAAGAAACAAAGAGATCTTCGTTTTCCAAAGTGTCAAGGAAATGTCATTGCGGAAATGCAATCGTAATGAGAACATCATGGACAAATTGGAACCCATGCAGAAGATTTTTAGGATGTGAAAAGTATGGGGTAAGTTACTTTAACTTCATTTACTCAATTGCTATTCAAATTAGTAGCACATGCTCACTGTAAATTATAGCATGCATTTTGTAGTTGAACGGTAGGTGTGGTTTCTTCTCATGGCATGACCCTCCAATGTGTGAGAGATCAATGCATGCCATTCCTGGACTGTTAAGAAAAGTCAGGAAAATAGAGGTTGAAAATGAATCACACAAGAAGAAGGAGAAGATGTTGTATGCTGTTCTTTTAGTGTCCTGGGTAATAGTAGTTGGGTTGTTGATGAACAAAGTTTAAGGCTATTAGAGTGCATTTAGTTTTGCTTGAAGCAGCTCTGAATTCGTCAGTATGGATAGTGCTGCTCAAATTGATTATGGACATCAATGTGTAGTTGAGGTTCCTTGTCTCTTTTGTAGAGACAATGTGGTTGTATTGTTGTAGATTAACGATATGTATTGTACATTCTATATAAGTGATCAAAATATTTCTGAACTTGTGCTTGTTGGCTTTATTTATGTAGAAATGAACTTTTTCAGCCTAAACAAAAAGGTTGCAGCATAAATATCAATCAAATAAATAATGACCATGAAGATAGAATGTGAAATTCATTACATTTCAATTGATGCTCTTCTTTGTGAACATCACAAAATTGGGCTATCTTCCATAATGTTTTCCAAAGGACTATATAAATGAGTAAGAAATGGACATCATTGCCTTCAAAATATCAGTTTGTCGTAACGACCATACAAAATAAGGTGCAATATCAAAAAGTAGCAACACCTAATATACACTAATCATTCTTTTGAAACACTGCCCAAGGTGTGACTGTTGGATGCAAGAAGGCCCTAGGTTTGGTGCATGAGGCTCTGTTGTGTCAAGCTTCCAAGCACCAGCCACATCTCACTGTTCTTTTCTTTTTGGGGGTACCCCACATATGTATGTAAAGTAAGTATTGACTGGAACCAAAAAAAAAAAAAGTGAAGCAACCAATAAAGCAGCAAACAAACACATTTTTTCTCAACCTGGTCTATAACATGTGCACAATTTTCATGACCACTAACTTTTCTCTTTCCCTTGTTGTTGGCCTGCACATGGAAACAACTCAATGTATCAATGCACTTAGCAGACATGAAAGCAAATCTTAAAAAACAGTCTGTCACAACCTGCTCTGTAACTGCAGCATTATCTTCAGCATTAGAGATTGTTGACTGCTGAGTAGATGACATTTCTCCTTGCTAGTTTTGAGCTCCATATGGTACTGATGCTCCTGCAACTCTGCTTTGGCTGGTCATATCTGTAACCTCAGGTTGGGATACTTGAGATATTTCCGCAATAGCAGAACTATTGTGGCCTAACCCTCCACAGTTCTTGCATCTATTCACGTTGTGGCCATGAGTATTGTTGGTAGTACTTTCAACACCACCAACATCAATATTGGCAAAATTGCTAGGAGGGACAGGGCATTTTCTCACATTATGACCAGCTTGGTCGCACCTTCCACACTTAGCAATCCAGAAAGTAGATCTTTTAAGCTTTCTAGCTCCTGAAGCTATGGCTTTGCAGTTATTCTCACCAGGTTCTAGTCGTCGCTTCATCTTTGGTCTACCAGGTAATCTTAACTTGGAAGGAGGAAGCAATGAAGATGTCCCGGTCTTCGGCCAGTTATTAGGGCCATTTGTGGGTCAGATTACTTGCTCATACGCCATTTTATACGCAGTATGCTACAGCAAAAATCTACATAATGCTCTGGATTCTGCCCTTCCAACCCTAAAGCTGCTACAACATGTAAGCATGGAATGCCAATATGTCCCATTTCCTGCAACTGCATCTCCTTAAATCAATGTCCACAGTAAACTGCTCCATGTTTGCATGCCTTATTTGAAATTGGGAGCCCCCGACATATGATGGAAAACAATTACCCGATGTCTCCTTTATCTTTTCAAGAATCTTCATAATCTTTGGACATACCTTACCTTTTTGCCTTGCAATCCATGACCTATTTGCTTCCAACCTTAGCATTAGATATATTCTGATTCTTTCCAACATTCCCAATATAGGCTTGGACCTTGCAGCAAGGATATTTTTGTTAAATGTCTCACTATGGTTGTTTAGCAAAATGTCACATTTCGTGGTTGTGTTGAAGTGTAACCTTGACCAGTGCCTAGGAGATGCATTCTTGACCAGCCAATCATGTGCACTCCCTTCAAATTCTTTTAGCATATTCATTTCAACCTTGAACTTATTTATGTCTGTAGCCTTGGCACATTTCCACATCATTTCTTTTAATGCTTCCCCAGGATGCAGCCTCTTAAAATTGTTGTGAAGGTGCCTAACACAGTGCCTATGCTCAACTCCAGGAAGAATGTCGGATATAGTTGGAATAAGGCCCTGCAAGTCAATAGCAAGTTTATCAAACACCTCACAACAGTTTAATCAAAATAATGTATCAAAGTTCTTTGTGCAGCAATGTCACTGTACCTATACCTTCTATCTATCATATATTAGGCACCATTCTTCTAGATTGTAAATTGAAAGGTTTTTAATAAGACCTTCAATGAACCATGACCAAGCTGCTCTACTTTCTGCCTCAGCAATAACATAAATATTGGGGTAAATCCCATTGTTTGCATCAATACCCACGGCTGTTAAAAGCATCCCAGGATGAGACCTTTTTAGAAATGTCCCTATGACCTTCCTGCATCCAGCTTTGAAGCCCTTTCTAAGTGCATCTAGACAGACATAAATTCTTCAGAATACCTTCTGTGCAGTGTTCTCATCTTCAATAGCATCAATGTATACTGTTAAACCAGGGTTGCTTCTCCTCAATTCCCCACAATAATCCCACAGTATGTCAGATGCTAAGAATCTCCATTCATCTACAATATGAACTCCTGGAATTCTCCAAAAGTATCCCACATAGCAATCATATCCGATAACATATGCCATTTTATCCAGCACAACCATGACATCATATCCTTTTCACACCAATCAAAAAAGTTAACATATCCAGCAACATACTGTTTCCTATTCTTTGTATCCTCTAATTTACCCCCATGGTGAATTCTTACTATGACATAACCAGATCCCTTCCCTAAAAAAAAAAAACCGCAATACTTCTGACAATGACATAACAAACAAAATAAAAGTATCTGCATAGGACAGCATACACATATCACACATGTAAAGGACAAACATGTGATGAAGAACAAGGAAGAAAATAAAAGTCTTGTGCACAATGATATAACCATTTCAGCTACCAAAACCCACTAAATGGTCCAAAAAGGGGGGCCCATTAGTAAAAACGAAACAGAGATGGGGACCATATCATGTTCACTGGACAAAGGTGTGATTTTTTTAATCCTTCTTCTCGCTTAATCATTAGATACACTCTTGATGCAATAACAGTATAACAACATCATTCCATCATTAAGCAAAAGAAATTATAGAGCCTGCAACTCACCATATTTGGGTACTTCATCACCTGCTTTGCAAAGCTTCATTTCGATTCCTTCTTCGTGCTCGCCCTTCTCCTTGGCAAGAATCTCAGTTTCTTTCTTTTCTCAAACTTCAGTTGAAAATTATGTGTTACATCTGAGCATCTTTAGTATTTAGTTTGGGGGAGGGGGGGGGGGGGAAGAACCCTAATTGATAAGTTTGGTTAATTGTGTTTCAGATAGGTTTAGTTGTCTCTCAATTGTTTTTTGGAGGGAAACATCCTGGTCTTCCAATTTTGCCTTCATTACAGAGACCACGTGCTTAACTCGTGCTTAATTTTGTTAAACTCCGTTGTATATGGTGGTGGAGGGGCCATAAGTTTGGCTCGATTTTACATTAGGGATTCAAAAAGTTATAATAAATCAAAAGGGACTAGTGTCGTCAACATATAAAATATTGGGGATCAATACAGTGATTTATCAGGTATAAAAATCTAAAAGTAAATTTTAGTAGCAAAATGTGCAATAATAACCTTTTCTTAGTGGCACTTTGGGCAAATATTTCTATTATAGAGATAATTTTTGCTCTTAATGTGTAACTCATATGCAGTAGCCATGCCATTTTGTGCCAAAATCTACCATGTGAGGTAGCGGAGTTGCATGGATTGTGATGCAAAAGTAGTTTAGTGGCATAAGATATTAAAAGCAAAGTTTGGTGGCATAATATGCAGCGTGGCTTTTCTTTAGTGACATATTGAACTAATTTTTCTATATATTTATATTCTCATAAAATTGAATACAAGTTCCACTATAAAAAGAAAAGTATACATCTCTAAATAAAATAAAAAGATTAAAATATTTAAAAAATAATTTTTTATTGAGTATATCCTTTTAAAAATATATATACTTTAAATTTTATAATAATATAAGAAATATTACAAAATGCTTTAGATATTTTATTAATTTTATTTTACATATTTAAAAAATAAAATGAAATAATTTTCCTTTACCAATATCTTGGGTATCTAAACATAGTGATGTAATTTACTTGAAATCACAATTCGCAGATTCACTTTACTAGAATTCAAATTCCTGGACATTGTTTTTCATTATTGTTAATCAAACAATATCTTTTAGAATTGAATGTCCATATTTATTTTTAAAAAATGTGAAACTGAATATTTACTTTCTTAAATTAATTATATATTTTATTTAAATTTTCATTACTAAGCTATTTAATTTAATATACCCACTAACACAATAGACTTACTACTAACCTCTTTGACTGCCTTAATTTGAGAAATTTAAACTCCACTAACATGTGTATCCAATTGTTGAACTTTTTAACTAATAAATATACTATTTTAATTTATTTATAGTCAAACTAATCTCTTTAATTTTTTGTTAAATCAAAATAAGATATTTAATTTCACATGGAAGGACTGGAGTATGCATTGCAAGTATAATTTAACCTGTGATAGATGGTAATTCAATTGGTTATAAATATTTTTCCAGCCATAGACTTTTTAAATTAAAGTTACATCTATATATCTATGATATATTCCATCCGTTAGGAATTGAATACCATATTTTAACTTGACAAAAAATTAAGGAGAGTAGGTTGAGTATAAATAAATTATTATATTATCCTTATTAGTTAAAGAAATTAGTTGTGAAATTCCTATGTTAGTCAAATTTAAATCTCCTAAATCAAAAAATTTCAAAAGATTAGTTGTGGGCTCATTATATTAATAGATTTTAATTTTCTTAAATTAAGAAAGTTAGTTATGAAAATTTAAATAAAATATATAATCATTTAAAAAAAGAGGACATTTATTCTGAACATTTTTAAAAAGAGATATTGACATTTAATTTGGGATAGAAGGAGTAATTTAAAAAAACTTAGTAAATAAAAAATTTCATTGAATTATTTTAAAAAATAAAAAATATTAAAATTTGAACATTGGTTTTTCAATTTATTTTAGATAAAAATAAATAATCATTTTGTAACAAATAGAGTTATTTAACTTTAAATATAGTAATATTTTAGTAACAAAAATCCAAAAAATAGCTAACAAACGACACATATTTTTTAAAAGTGGACTTACACCATATAGAGAAAGGGAAATGTTCATCTAGAAAAGTACTTCCTCCATCCATAATTAAATGTCCCATTTTTGCTTAGTATAAAATTTTAAAAAAATCTTTGACTTATCAATTTATTAACTTTACCCTCATTAACCTCATAATATCTTTATTAATTAAAAAGATTAACAGTAAAATACACATATTAGTGGAACTTAAATCCCTTAAATCAAGAGAGTTAAAGATGTTAGTTGTAAGGCATATGTTAGTAGAGCTTTTTTTCTTTAAATTAAAAAGGTTAATAATAAAAGTTTAGATAAAATATATAACTATTTTAGGAAAGTAGATATTTCATTTTGGATATCCTAAAAGAAAAATATAGATATTCTATTATGGATGGATGTAATATTATTGAGAACTTCTGATTAAAAAAAAAAAGTAGCATCTAAGCTTGACGTACATTGTTTTCACAAACGAGAAGTTTTCATAATATTATGGATGTAATATTTTTTTTATGCTATGAATTTGAATGTCAGTAGCATGGAGTATGTTATGGACCCAGTGAAGTTAGCGCACAATATGTTTGGTATCATAATAAGATATAAACTTAAAGAACAAAAAAGAAGAGATAATATAGAGAGAAAAAGTAGAACTCAAGAATTAAGAATGAAATCACGTATTAATATCATCATATAGACTTTATATATATGCTCACAATACAAGAATTTATGACCCAAACTCTAACACGGAAAAGAAATCAAATCCAATCAGTATTAATATTTTAAAAATTTAGTTCTCTTCAGAAAACTAATTAATATGAGCATCTACATATTTTATTAATTCTTTTATAATGCTCTCCCTTGGATGTCCATAATACAGAAAACATACATCGTTAAAACTTTACTAGAAAAAAAACTCCATGAGAAAAAATGTCTAGTGAGGACAAAGAGTACAATATCTTTTATGTTTTTACTCTGCCTGTTTAAAAAATCATTAAACTAACACAGTCAAGTTTTCAATTCTCAAATGTTGCAGTTGGTATGTCTTCGTGCATAAATCTTCAAGATTATTATTTTTTTATCAAAACTATTACAAATCAATTTTATTCTTCTTATAAAGAATGTTTTGTCATATCTCATACAATATATCCTCGAATTCCATTACAATCAAACAATATAGTTGAAATTTCTCTTATGGAAGATATTACATAATATCTCATATATAATATATTATTAATCTTGATCTCACACTTTTTTAATCAACCTCATGAATTACTATTTCTCGAACGTGAATTGAAGATGGTTACTATAATAAATATCACAACATCACTATTTATGCATAACTTGTGTGAATCAAATGAATAACCAACACCTTGGATATCCATCTTAACAGGAGTTCGATTTTTCTCAATAATCCGAGATAAATTATCCATGGAAATACTAAAAGACAAGTATAATATAATTCTAATGCCATTGGATTATAGAAGATTTAAAAGAATATATATATTATTTGTGTGCACCAATTATTTCATGACTAAATAGTCTTCATTATCCTTTCATATATACAGAGGGTCTTTACCAATATCTAATAACCAAATGACCATTGCAATATGCAATAGTGTGCAATATGTTACATCCATGTAAAATCTTCTCTTAATTGATGAATAAATTCATTTTTTTGGATATTTAATTTGCAAATCAAAACTTGAAGCCCATAATCATAATTCTTACTTTCAATAACTATTTCTCATTAGATACTCCTTCAAGAGGAATACTTTGATCTTTTAATCCTATTTATTTTGAGAATTTTTATCTCGGAACCAAGAAGTTAGTCACGCTTCAGGCGTACTTTACTGTCATTGGTTATAGAACTTATATTTTGTCATACTCGAATGTCCATCAGATAGAACATTTATAAATAGAATATTCAATTTGAAGTTCTAGTTTATTTGTGTGTGCATACATCAAGATATGTTAATGATGTCTCTCTCTCCCTAATGTGGGGAACACTAACAATTGAAGATAATCATTTAAGGCAAGTATAATCAAATCTAATAAAAAATTGATAGGCTTATTTAATATTTTAATATCATGCTTTTAACAAGTATTCACTAAGATAATAATGTTACGTTCTTTAAGAATAATTTATTCATATGCTTCAATCATATCAAATCCTTTAGAGATTTTATATAAATTCCAAGTATTTCGTGCACTATTTAATAATTCAAAAGTACTTGCATCCATAACCAAAAAATTTTGTGTCTTTATAATTTAGACTAGGTCTTTTACGAAGAATTTTATTCCACAAGTCATGGCAAATATTTATTTCATGGTTCTCCATATATATTCTCAAATGAATACCAATTTTTATCTTTCTAGAATTACACTTCAAGTGCATAAATTTCTTTGAGAATATATGTACATTGTAGGTGTACTTTTTAATTGTCCAAAGTTTTCATGTTTTAATGCAAACTCTATATTCTATTTTGATTAATATATCTAAATTTTGAATATTGAGTCTGTAGACTTTTTATTCAAGATCCTCATTATAATTTACAATATTATGCATGTAAGTGTTGTTACATAGATATCTATCAATTCTATTCATGACATAATTATTTAGATCTCATAATTTATCATAACTTTTAGGTACTTGAATTTCTTTTGAAAATAATAATAAATCATATTTAGAAAGATTGTGATATCCCCAACTCCTCCGCTAGGTTCCACCGCAGCTGAGTAAGGTACCAGTATGCCATTTAGCACTGATGTGCGCAAATACGAATCGTGTTTGGAGAAAAAGTATATATATATATATTATAATACAATTATAGGAAACATCATTGTAAATACATAAATACATAGATAGATCATATATCTTATATTATCCAAATTCAACCTTCATTTATAGATAGTTGTAAAACATACTTCTCTCTCTATGTGGTGAGAGGTAACAGAAAGGGTACAAATTGATCAAACACATATGTGAGCCCCTCAAAGAATCATTGCTCTGATCCACGATTTAAGTCATCTGGAAAGAGGTATTAAAAACACATGTGAGTTGGAAAACTTAGTGAGTTCATGTATGTGCCAGTGTATTTCGAAAATATGAGATTTTCAAAATATGAGAATAGATGTGTATGCACAGCAGTTCAAAAGTGTTTTATATTATGTAAATTTTCTTGTTCTAAAATAATGCACAAATCTCATGATACGGTTTTAAGCCTAGTTGGAAAGTGTAAGCGAATCAAGACACTTCAATATAGCTTCTCAAACCAAATTTCTTAAACAAGACAAATATTCAAATTTTGGCTCAACAGTATATCTACCGGCAATAAACAAATCTCGACATCCGGTAGTCAAAACCAACCACACATATATTCGATTTCACACATACCTTATGCCTCCCCAAACAAAACCAGGTTGAGGATTCTAAGCTATCTACTAGTCCAACGTTAGTGATCAATCTCAACATTGAGTCCCTCCTGACTCGCCTTTAGGTGACCGCAAACAAATAAACACAGTACCAGTTGGGCCACGCCCTCTCTGATATACTATGTCCCCTTTCAAGTGGATCCACAATCTAGAGTTTATGCGTTCCAAGCCAATGGAAGGGGCCCTAGTACGACGGACTAACTACGTACGATGCAATCCACCGATACTTCAGGCTCAAATCATAATCCAGTCATATTATATTCCAAATCACATCCTATCTAAATCATATCTGGTTGGGGTAGAGTTTTTATGCAACTTTTCAAACATAAAGGCTCCTCAAGTAGCCATCCAAATGAATCCAAATTCATAACCAAATCCAATTTTAACATAATTTCAAAATAACAACCGTCCGCCAGTCTAAACATGTATGTAAGTTTTTCCTAATATGCCATGAAAATACACGGCTTTTAAAAAATACACAATAAATATTTTCTCAAAGATTACTTGCATTTATAGATCATATTCAAATGCTATAATATTTCAAATCAAATAAATACCTATCTGGAGTACCGCTCCTAAATGTTTCTAGTGCATAAATAAAAACATATGGTGGAGAACCTCTCCAATTTAAAACAAGTAAAGTAATTTTTGTGGAAAACCTCTCCAATTTAAAAAAAAGTAACTAAAGTAATCCTCAAAATAATATCTTCACATTTGTCAATAGCAAATATTGATAGCATAAAAAATATAGTGAGTTTCAATTTGTAAACTCACCTGGTAGCAAGTGTTAGAGTTACTTGCTATCTTATGAAAAATGCAAATTTCTTACAAATCAAAACACTAAAGATGATAAATTCTAAGTTATCAAGCGGGTCTCCCTAATATATCCTAGGCATAAGTCTAAGCCTAAACTTACAACTATAAAAATACTCAATTATTAAATGCTCTATAAACATATATTCTTATGTTATGAAATTAATATTATGGATGTCCATTATCAGAGTTATAGAGATACTCCAACTATCCAGGATATAGATGGTAGAGTTCTATCATATCTTTAATTAGTGATAGGATTTGTCTTCTGATTACTCTCTATTTCTTCTTATTAGGATGTACCCCTGAACCCTATAAATAGGGCTCTAGATTGAGGTATTGTATACACTCATTCATTCATTGATTTACTCTCAGAAAATCAATAAAAGCTCTTGTGTTCTTTCTCTCTATTTTTTCTCTATAGTTTTTTCCTATTCTTTGCATTGTAATTTCTTTATTAAGTTCTCTACATTAGTATTACGATTTCATTGTGTCGACGGCTACTACATGCCAACAAATTCATAATCAACACGAGTCTCTACCACTAGAGTTTAGAGTTTAATCTTTTTCTACCTTTGAATTCTCATGGAAAACCTTACCAAACTCGATTTTTTCGCTCTTGACATTTCTGGAAAGAACTATTTGTAGTGGACACTAGATGCTCAAATTCATCTAGATGCAATGGGTCTAGGAGACACCATTGTAGAAAATAATGTGTCATCATCTCAAAATTATGAAAAAGCCATGATCTTTCTCCGCCGCCATCTTCATGAGAATTTGAAGGCGGAATATCTTACCGTGAGATCTACTTGTTTTGTGAAAGGATCTGAAAAAAAAATTTGACCACTAGAAAATGGTAATTCTACTAAAAGTACGGTATGATTGGATGCATTTACACCTACAAGACTTTAAATCTGTAAGTGAATATAACTCTACAATGTTTAGAATTACTTCTCAATTAAAATTATGCAGAGAAAATATCATTAAAGATGATATGCTAGAGAAAACATTCTCTATTTTTCATGCATCGAACATTGTCTTGCAACAACAATATCGAGAGAAAGGCTTTAAGAAATATGCTGAATTAATTTATTGTCTTTTTGTGCGGAACAAAACAATGAGCTGTTAATGAAAAATCATGAAGCTCGATCAACATGTTCTACTCCACTCCCTAAAGTGAATGCAATTAGAACCCGAGGATATGGCCTTGGAAGAGGTCGTGGTCATGGTTGAAACTGAGGACACAGATGCGACCGTGATAGAAATCATCCATATAATCACAGCAAACAGAATAGAGCATCGAACGCAAAAAATAACAAAACTCTCCAGAAGTGAGCCAAAAACAATGAGAAAAGAAAAGAGAAGGAAGTGGATCCAGAAGATCATGAAGATAAATGCTATCGTGTGGTATGCAAGGCCATTGGTCCCGTACCTGTCTTACGGCAAAGCACTTTGTTGAGTTTTAACAAGCATCAATTAAGAAAAAGGGAAAAAGTCCTAAAGCAAACTTTACTTTCCAAAATTCCATTCCCAATGATGGTGATAACAATAATATTAATGATGCCATTGTTGATGTAACTCATATAGATGTGACTGATATTTTGAGCATCCAAAAGGAAGAATTGACCATTTGATTGGTAATGGAAGTGTCCAAAAGAAATGAGAGTTCTATTCAATGTTCTTTCTAATTTCTAGTTTAGTTCATGTTTAGTTATATTTCTTTTGTAATAATTCTTAATGATCTACTTCAAATTTTCTTTGTAATAGAACTTTATTTAAGTATTTAAATTTTATATTTTTATGTATTCAGATGGCTCTTATTCCTTATTATGACTCTCAAAGTACCACTGAGGATATTTGGCTCATTCATAGTGGTACTACACACACTATACTTAAAAGTGAGAGCTATTTCTCTTGTTTGAATATGGGAGAAACAAATGTTTGCGCTATAAATGCAGTGAAAAATTGATTGAAGGCTCTAGAAGAGCTAGTATTTTGTTGCCTGGAGGCACAATAATTGTCATCAATAAGGCATTATTTTCCTCAAAATCTAGAAGAAACTTGTTGAGTTTTAAATATATCCGCCAAAGTGAATATCATGTTGAAACAATAGAAGAAAATAAATTTGAGTATCTTTGTATTACTCAAACTACCTCCGGAAAGAAATCTATCTTAGAAAGATTTCCATCTCTTTCTTCCAGCCTATATTACGCAAAGATTAATAGTGTTGAAGTGCATCATTTAGTAAACCAGAAGTTTACTAATCTTGCTACATCTAGCATTTGGCATAACCGTTTGGGTCACCCAAGATCAATTATGATGTGAAAAATAATTGAGAATACACATGGACACCCATTGAAAGATCAAAGGTTATTGAATAAATTTTCTTGTGCTGCTTATTCTCAAGGAAAATTGGTTATTAGACCATCCCAAGCATAAGTGGGAGTTGAGTCTCCCACATTTCTAGAACGAATTAATGGTGATATAAGTGGGCCTATTCACCCACTATGTGGGCAGTTTAAATATTTCATGGTGTTAATTGATACATCGACCCGATGGTCGCATGTTTGTTTATTATCTACTTGCATTGTGACATTTGTGAGATTACTTGTCCAAATAATTTGCCTGAGAGTGCAATTCCCAGATCACCCTATTAAAATTATTTCTCTAGATAATGTTGTTGAGTATTGTTCTCAAGCCTTGATGTTTACTGCATGTCAATTGGCATTATTATTGAATATCATGTAACACATGTTCACACTCAAAATGGTTTAGTAGAGTCATTTATTAAAAAACTAAAATTAATGAGAACAAATCTTCCTATATTAGCTTGGGGACATGCAATTTTGCATACTGCAACACTTGTGCGTATTAGGCCATCAAGTTTTCATGAATTTTCTCCTTTACAATTAGCCTTTGGCTTTGAACTAAATATTCCTCATTTGAGAATTTTTGGATGTGTGGTGTATGTTCTTATAACACCCAATCAGCGAACTAAAATGAGTCCCTAAAGGAGATTGGGGATATTTGTTAGATATGACTCTCCCTTTATAATAAGGTATCTTGAACCTATGACGGGAAATGTATTTACGACAAGGTTCACTGATTGTCATTTTGATGCGTCTATTTTTCCCAAGTTAGGGGGAGACAATAAACCAAAAGGAAAAGAGCTTATTGGGACAACATTTTTGAATTATCTAGATCCTTGCACAAGCGAGTGAACTTGAAGTTCAAAAGATAATTCATTTACAAATGATAGCAAATCAATTGCCAGATACCTTTGCTAACTCTACAAGAGTAAAAAATTTGCATCTACCAGCTATAGATGGTCCTATTCTGGATGAAGTCCCAAAAGAGCAAAATTCAACACTTGTAGCTGTTAAATCAAAAGCATGCCAGAAACGTAGTCGATCTATTGGTTCAAAAGATAGAAATTCTCGGAAGCAAAGAGGATCAAATGATAAAAGTGATCATATTGAAGAATCTGAGAAAAAGGACCAAGAGATAATTGATGAAAAGTTTCAAGATTCTGAAAATAATACATAGATTTTCATCAATTATACAACTTCCGGCAGAAGTTGGAATCGAATGGAAATGACTATATATAACTCATTTGCTTACAATGTGGCACTTGATGTTTTGAAAGATAATGAGGATCTTGAACCAACATCAGTTAAAGAATGTTGACATAGAAATGATTGGTCAAAATCGAAAGATGCGATTCAATCAGAATTGAACTCACTTTCAAAACGTGAAGTTTGTGGATCTGTCATCCGAACACCTGAAAGTGTAAAGCCCATAGGCTATCTATGGGTATTTGTAAGAAAAAGAAATGAGAATAATGAATTTTTGAGATATAAAGCACGACTTGTTGCACATGATTTTTCACAAAGACAAGGTATTGATTATGATGAGATATATTCACCTGTAGTGGATGCAATTACATTCCAATACCTTGTGAGTCTGTCAGTAAATGAAAAGGTTAATATGCGTCTGATGGATGTAGTGACTGCTTATTTATATAGAAATCTGGACAATGATATTTATATGAAAATTACAAAAGGATTCAACATGCCTGCAGCATGTAATTCTAGTTGTCGTGGAGATTACTCCATCAAGTTACAAAAGTCATTGTATGGTTTAAAGTAGTTGACATATGTGGTATAATTGTCTTAGTGAAAGCTTATTAAAAGTAAGGTACAAAAATGATCCAATATTTCCATGTGTCTTCATTAAGAAGTATATTTCAGGATTTATGATACTCGCTATATATGTTGACAATATCAATCTTATTGGAACTCCAGAAGAGCTTTAAGGTACAGTGAATTATTTGAAATAAGAGTTTGAGATAAAATATTTTGGAAGGACTGAGTTTTGCCTTGTTCTACAAATTGACCATTTGGAAGATAGATGTTTTATTCACCAATCAACATATACAACGAAAGTCCTAAAAAGATTTTACATTGACAAGGCACATCCATTGAGTACTCCAATGATAGTAAGATCACTAGATGTGAATAAAGATCTTTTTTGACCTCGGGAGGATGGTGAAAAACTACTTGGTCTTGAAGTACCTTACATTAGTGCAATTAGTACACTAATGTAACTTACTAATAATACAAAACTTGATATATAATTTTTTGTAAATTTATTAGCAAGATTTAGTTATTCTCCAACAAGACAACATTGGAATGGTGTTAAGCATGTCCTTAACTATCTCCAAGGTATTATAGATATTGGATTATTTTATTCAAATAAAACCAGCCTGAAGTTGATTAGTTATGTTGATGCTGGATATTTATCCAATCCACATAAAGCATGTTCTCAGACTGGCTATGTATTTACCCATAGTGGTACTGCTATTTCATGGCGTTATGCAAAATAATCCATGGTAGCTGCTTCATCTAACCATTCTGAAATTATAGCCCTTTGTGAGGCTAATCGAGAATGTGTATGGTTGAGATCTATGATCTATTATATTCAAGAAACTTGTGGATTATCCTCTAAGAATAAAATTCTAACTCCTCTATATGAGAGGATAATGCAACTTGTATAGCTCAACCAAAAGAATGGTATATTAAACGAGATAGGACAAAGCATATTTTACCAAATTTTTCTTTACTCATAAGCTCCTGAAAAGTGATGATATTGATGTGCAACATATTCGATCATTAGACAATCTGAAAAATTTATTCACTAAAGCATTACCGGCTACAACATTTGAGAAATTGGTGAACGAAATTGGAATGCAGTGGTTAAGAAACCTTAAAGGATTATCTCATCAAGGGGAGTAGATATGACTTAAAGAGCAGTGTACTCCTTTTCCTTCACTAGAGTTTTTTTTCACTAAATTTTTTTTATCTAGTAAGCATTTAACAAGGCATACTCTTATACAATAAACATTCAAGGGGGAGTGTTATGAAATTAATATTATGGATGTCTATTATCAGAGCTATAGAGATACTCTAAATATCCAGGAGATATATGGTAGAATTCTATCATATCTTTAATTAGTGATAGGATTTGTCTTCTGATTAATCTCTACCTCTTCTTATTGGGATGTACCCCTGAACCCTATAAATAGGGCTCTAGACTGAGATTTTGTATACACTCATTCATTCATTGATTTACTCTCACAGAATCAATAAAAACTCTTGTTTTCTTTCTCTCTATTTTCTCTTTATTGTTTTCTCCTATTCTCTATATTGTAATTTCTTTATTAAGTTCTCTACATTTGTATTATGATTTTGTTATGCCGATGGCAACTACGTGGCAACAAATTCATAACATCTTAATATATATATATATATATATATAACTGCACAAATACTAAATTTTCTCAAATACTAAGTATTAAATGTTTAAAAGAGTAAAAATATAAAATAAAAATAACACTTTAATTTAAATCTCAAACCTCAAAATCTCAATATTTAGCCACTTTCAAATCCTAAAGAATATATATTTTTATACTAAAATAAAACTTTAAATAAAAAACAAACAAAACATCTTCTATTACAAGATTTAAAGAAATTACTACGTAAAGTAGAGAAATCACAAATAAAAATAGCATCAGTAATTAAAAACAAAATTTAAAACAAACAAAACTAAACAAAACTTGAAATAAAAAATACAAGTTTTACTAACCAACTAATTTATACTACAAAACCAAGAAAACTATCAAACGAATTAAAGAATTCAAGGACAAAAATTAAAGAAAAACTCACCTTAAACAAGGAGGAAAGAAGGAAGTCAATTGAATGGAAACGAAAGCAAAATAAATGGAAAAGAAAGTAAAAAGAAAGGCAACCGAGAGAGAAAGAGAAGAAAGAAAATAAATGAAGAAAAAACAAACAACTAAATCATTTATAGAAGCCAAACACCGACTTTGGTGGAAAATATCAATGGCCATATGTCAGTTATAGCAAAAACATGATCACAAATTATCCCAAAAATTAACCTAACTCATAGTAGTTTTCTCAAATATTTTATAAAAAAAATTATAAGATCAACTTCAAAACAAATATGCCTAGACCATTCCTAAGGTAGGGTGTTACATTATCCCCTTATTTAAAAGAATTTCGCCATCGAAATTCAAATGCATATACCTAACTATTTGGAATGTTTTCTCCATATAGACTTTTATGTTTCCCATGTTTCTTCTTCAATCCAATGATGTTTCCAAAACTCTTTTACACATTGAAATCAACTTTACTCTTAGTTCTTTTGCATTGCACTCCACAATCCGTGTTGGTTTTTTCTTCGTATGTTAAATCTACTTTCAATTCCAATACTTCATCATTTCAAAATATGATATGGTGATGGATGATACTTTTTCAGTTGTGACACATGTTTCACACCATGCAGTCTAGTAAGCTTTTCCAACAATGCTAACTGATATGCCACTTTACTAATTCTACTTGAAATTTCAAAAGTTCCGATATATGTTGGACTTAAATTTTCCCTTCTTAGATGTTCACATTTTCCCTGGTGAGATGTTAGTTTCAAAAATACCTTATCTTCAACTTCAAACCTGAGTTCTCTTCTTCAAAAATAATCTTCTGTCTACTTTTTGGCATTGTAAATCAACTTTTAATAATTTTTACTTGCTTCTACATTTCTTCCACTTCCGGCATCCAATTTCTTTGTTTCTAATAAGATCAATCCCAATCTTAGAGATGTTCTGCACTTTTTGTCATATAATGCATCAAATGTTTGAATTGTTCTCTTTGTTTTTAGATGCTCTGAGGTACTATAGTTCAAGTAGGTTCCAAGAGCAACCTGTAATTTGGACCAATATTGAGAGGTAAATCTTATGTCTCAATCCTAAACATTATCAACATGTACTCTGTGCAACCTTACTATTTCATCATCATACAATTGAGTTAACTTATCCAAAAGATAGGTCATATTGATAGTAGGAAAATGTGTTGTTTTAGTCAGTCGATCAACAATTATCCAAATGGTATCTTTTTTTTCCTTTCGTATGAGATAATCCCACAATGAAATCCATGGTAATGTGTTCCCACTTCCATTCTAGCACTGGTAATGTTTGCAACAATCCTGTTGATTTCTGATTTCAGCATTCACCATCTGATAGGTAAAACAAGCTGGTGCATATTTAGCTATGTCCTTCTTCATTTCATTCCACCATAATTTCTACTCTAAATCCTTGTACATTTAGTTTTCACCTGGATGCATGGTTTATGTGCTTCGTCTAGAATATTTTGCTTAAGTTCCTTGTCATTAGGAATGTAAAGTTCCTATTGAAAATAAAGGCTCTCATCATCTTGACTTAACTGAAAGTTCGGTTATTTTTTTACTTCCATCCGTTGCTTGAATTCTTGAAACTCATTTGTTCTTTTGGGCATCTCAAATATCTTGCAGTAACATAGTTGTTAGGGTCAAACTTGTTATCTTCACTTTTCTACTTATAGCATCTACTACAACATTGGCCTTTCCGAGCTGGTAAAGAATGGGACACCTATAGTTGTCTAACCACTCTATCCAATACTATTGCCATATATTCAAATCATTTCGTAAAATTAAATACTTCAAACTTTTGTAATTAGTGTAAATCTCATACTTGGCCCATACCAATAATGTCTCTATGTCTGCAAGGCGAAACATATCCCAGTAAATTGCAAATCTTGGGTCAGGTAATTCTGCACATTCTCTTTTAATTTTCTAAAACTATAAGCAACTATTGTTCCCTTTTGCATCAATGCAACTACAAAAATTCTTTTTAAGTCATCTGCGTACAAGATTAAAATTTGTTCTAAAATGAGTCGTCGTAATAGTTCCTGAAAATTTTTCTCACAGCTATCAGTCCACTTGAATTCAGTTGGTTTTCATGTTAAATGTGTCAGAGGTGTAGAGATCTTTGAGTAATCTTTGATAAATTCTTATAACAGACAGTCATTCCTAGAAGCTACGTATTCTGGTTGGTGTTTTGGGTTGTTTCCAACAGATCACTGCTTCTACCTTGGTGGGATCCAATGATATACCTTCACAGGTAACGTGTGACTAGAGAAAGTTACTTATTCTATCTAACACTCACATTCACTGAACCCGAAGAGTCTACCATATGGTTCTAAGATGTTGCTCATGTGTTTCAGGATTTGGTGAGTACCCAAGGTTATCACCATGACAACAATGACAAATTGATCCAGATAAGGGTGAAAAACTCTATGCATCAGATCCATGAAAATAGCCAGTGCATTCGTCAGTCCAAAAGGCATGACCACAAACTCATAATGCCCATATCAAGCATTAAAACAGTCTTAGGAACATCTTGTGATTTTACTCATACTTGGTAATATTTCTATTTTAAATCAATTTAGAGTAGCACTCAACTCCTCAAGCTGATCAAACAACTCATCAGTCAATGGTAGTGGATATTTCTTCTTGTTGGCTCAGACACTATTCAATCTCCACTAGTCTATACACATTCTCAAGTTTTTCTCTTTTTTTTAACATATATAACACAAGTGCTCTCCACGGAGATGTGCTTGGGTGGATAACCCTTGCTGCAATAGACCTTACAACATTTCCTTGAACTCTTTTAATTATTTTTGTGTCATTCAGTATAGAGTTTTGGCCATGGTTTCAACTCAATACTGAACTCCACTTCTCGCTTTGAGAAAAAGTTCTCAATTCCTTTCGAAAAAATCCTTAAATTCCTTGACCACAAATATCAAATCCAACTTAAACTTCTCCCCAGGCTTATTCAATAAATTTACTAAATATTCCTAGCTTTCATTCCAAAAATTAAACAAGTCCCTGCCTTAGTTGTCTTTGGCTTTGAACTCAAGAATTGGCTGACCCGGTCGACTAAATATAACTATTTTCTATCGACAATTCACTTATGTATACTGTTTAAATAACCAATCCATTCCTAATATCATATCATATCCTTTGAAAGATAAAGCAACCAAATTCCCAAGAAGCATAACTAAATATAAATATATCCAATATCATATGCCCAATCATAATCCCAAAGAAAACAGGCATCATGCCCAAAAAGAGCAGTGTTGTATATCCATATATTCACAAGTCAAACATAGTGTTAGAGATAGAAGATATATGACCTACCTGGTCACCTTATCCAAAACATACAAAATACTCAAGTAATGGCTCACTACACCACAAAATTTGAGATCCTATACAATTCCAAGTCATAATGGACTATGATCAAAATTTAGACAATCCTACACACACATAGACACATAACGAAAGAGAAAATATACAAATAATCCAATAAAGGTCTTCCTTAAAGGGTCGAGGCTTCATGAGAATCCTACTCGAACCCTCAACTGTTCTCGAATTCCCTAAAACCAAAATCCAGTAGACGCCAAGGTCTCATCTTACCACGGAATCAAACTATCGTGATCCTGAGTCACCATATCAATCTCACGTAGACAAGCAGCATGAGGTTCTACAATCCTATTTAGTTGCTCCTTTAGCATGTTAGCTTTGATAGCTCCATGCTTTCTATTGCGACGTAAGGAGCTTAGCAGATGATCTAATCATCGTAACTCCTTCTTTAACCCCGCAAGATGCTCTCTCTCTGCTTGGATATGCTACTCATATAGCACACACTGAAGAGAAAAATAAGGGCTAGCTAACTCAGGCAATGGTGACAAAATCAAAAATAAAAAGACTGATCCAACATGAAATACCTAAGAGGGGGTGAATTAGGTATTTCGCTAATTTTTCGCAAATACAGTCCTTTTATAATTCTAAGCAAAAAAGAAAGGATTGTATGTGCTTGATTCAGTAGAAGAGTAAGACAATTAATAGCAAAGCAGTAGAGCAATATAAGAACAAGGAACACTAGTAATTTATAGTGGTTCGATCTCTTCAAGATCTACGTCCACTACCTTAAGCCTACACTTAAGGATTTCAAACAATCTACTATAAGCTCAAGTCTAGAAATTACACAAGAGGCTCACCACACAATGGTTTTACACTCACAACCTCTTTTAGTAATTATACAAACAAGGTTCACCCTTCCACAAGGATTTTATATCTAAAAGACAACCTAAAGACCAATCTAATCCAAGGCTCACCCACACACATGTTTTACACTACAACCTTGACTGATCTGGTCTATGGCTCACCCTTATCAAAAGGATTTTATGTCACAAGATAACCTTGCAATGAGCTAATGGATAAAACACAGTTTAATAGAGAAGGAAGAATGTGTAGGTGTTACCACTTGTTAGTAGATGTTTACACAATGTTGCACCTTCACACTTTGTTGTCTTTGGAATCTTGAGTGATTAATTGAAAGCACAAGACAAAAGAGAGCTTGAAATGTTTGCTAAAGGCTTTGGAATGTTTAGAGTTCACAAGTATTCAAAACTTGCAAAAAATTTGAAGTTTATAACTTTTATAGATTTGAAAATTCAATTGCAACAGCTATAAGACGGCTAGTAACGGCTAGTTCCAGAGAAGTTCGGACGTCCGAACTTTCTGCCAAGCGTCCAAACTTGCGTCCGAACTTTACTGTGCCAAGATATACGGAAAAGTTTGGACGTCCGAACTTTTCCTTATGCCTCCGAACTTGCGTCCGAATTCTCTGGAAAAACAGTGACCATGCAATCAGAGAAAGTTTGGACGGCCAAACTTTTCTCCATGCGTCCGAACTTGCACTATCCAAACTTTTCTGGAAGTACAGTAACCATTTCCAAAGTTTGGATGACCAAACTTGCATCCAAACTTATCAAATTTTGTCAAATATTTTGAAAATCATTGTTAATAATATTGAAAACGTTTTGCGTGAATGGACACATCATTTAAGCACATTTAAAACCGTTACCAAAACATTTTGATCATAAAAAATTTTCTTAAGATCATTTGAGATTTCAAAAACATACTTGTTATCACAAAGTTTATTGAAAACCATTTCAAAAACAAGTTTTGTGCTCTCTCATGTATTCAACTGATTCCAAGACATACAAGTGTAGAGTTTACAGAAAAATATACCTATTTAGCATAAGAACTCTACACTCTAAGTCTTCAATGCCTTCAATCATCTTGAACATATTCTTCAATCTTTAATCACTTTTGGCATAATTGAGTTGTTCTTGCATTGTGACTTCAAGGCAATAAGCCTTCATGCTTCTCAATCCATCAATCCTATCACTCAACATACAAGCACATTAGTCCTCATTAATATTTGCAATTATTCAAAACTAATTATAACTACATGATTTGCCCTTAGGGCTAACAATCTTCCCCTGTAAGACAAAGAAGCATTGATGTCAATGATTGATAATAACCAATTTAGCACATTGACATACAAGAGGCTCAATATGAGCCTATGACCCAACCAACCTCCATTTACCTCTTTCCTTCCAACAAAGATAGAAGATATAGCATTTAAGCATTTAGAAAAGGTTCTAAAGAGGTTTTAAGGTTGTAAGAGCTTAACAATGCTCCCCCTGAGATTGTGATCATTTTTCAACAAGTTTGGACTTGTGATGCTAAGCATCCGAATTCTGACATATCAAGTCCAAACAATAAAATAAGTGAAATAAAAGCTGTAATTTTAAAAAATAAGCTTTCCTAAGGTTGTTCAAACATATTAGAAGAGATTAAAACATATTTGAATCAATTTGAACAACAAAGGAGCACATTTTGACAACAAAATATGGTTGCATCCCAATTTCAGAACATGCATCCGAACTTTTAAATTTTTAAATCCAAAATTTAAAATATGTGAGATGAAGGCTATAATATTTGAAAATAAGCCTTCCTAAGGTTGTTCAAATATGATAGAAGGTTTCAAATAATTTTCAAACAGTTTGAACAATAGAAAAATCAGATTTGGCAAGACAGTTTGGATGCGTCCGAACTTTTTGGTTTGCATCCGAACTTCAAATCCAAACTTATGAATCCTATCCTCACATATTATAAATCTTTCCAGTTTAAATTTCAAATGTATAAATATAGTCATAACATGCCAAAAAGTTTTCACAGTGTATCACTTACTCATATTAACACACATTGCATATATAACATATATTGCAGAAGCACACATATTTCACATTTTTGCAGCACAATTTTTGCATTTTGCAGCTTATCATCTTCTTTCTCCCCTTTTTGTCATCACTCAAGAATGGGAAAATGAAAATGAGACTGTCATTACTAAAGGAAGCTCGCAACTCTAAGGTTTCATCATTGAGTTTCATACCATTAAAGCTATTACATATGCCATATTAAACTAGTGATAGAGTGCAGAAACTTAAAGTGCAAAAACAGAGATATTTGCACAAAACATGCCAGTAAAGGTTCAAAATAAATAAAACTAGTAAATAGAAATGAGAGTGAAGATATGCTTAGTCTTTGGATATTGGTGGAGAGTCCTTTCTCGGTTTCTTCTTGACAGCAACATACTTGACTCTTCCATGGCCAAATGTTGGATTTGATTGGGTTGCTATTTCAGCCATTGCAATTTGACCTCCTTCTTGACTGATTTCAGCTTGCTGCAATCCTTGATCTCCTCTTTGAGATTCCATGGCCTGCTCATTGCCATTCCCTTGGTCACCATCATCATCTTCATCATCACTGTCACTGCCTTCTTCATTTTTCTTGTTATCTTCATCATTCTCATCATCCTTTTCCTCTTGAGTTCTAGAAGACCCTTCACCACTTTGAGGATTTCTTATCAATATTTCCTCAATGTGCTTGACTCTATTATCCAAACTGTCCAGTTTTACAAGCACCATAGGAGCACATGTTTCAAAGAATTTATACATTTTCTCCATTTCTTTCATGTGGTTGTTCAGTGCTTCTTGAATTTTATTTTCTCTTGAAATCTCTTCAGCGCTAGTACCTTCCCCAGCAATAGGATGTGATTGTGAAGTTGGCTCTTCTTCAAAGAGTTTCTTTTTTAGGGAGGCTGCTCCCCCTCACTTATTGAATCATGCATTCTCTTAGTTTTCATTTCCCTTGCCCATGTTTCTATCTCATCTTCTTCTTCTTCTTAGTTTCCTCACTTTTCTCTGCTTCAACTCTCTTTGGAGGGGTCTCTCTTCTAGTTCTCCACACTCCCTCATCATCAAGAGCCAATTGCATCCTTTTGAGACAGTCATTTGTATAAATTTGTCCTCTTTTAAAAGCTTGTCCTCTAATAGGAAGCTTGACTCGAAAATATTTGAAAAATCTTGTAAGAAGTCTTCCATATGGTAAAGCCTTGTTATCAGTCTTTATAACCCCAATCATATGCTTCAATGCCATGTATCCAAAATTCAATCTGCTATGCTCATGCAAAGCAAGCATAATTACCATATGAATGTTCCCCACAAATGTTTTGTGACCAAAGTTAGGAATAATCATGGTTGTAATCATATGATGCATAACTCTTCCACTTGCATCTAAAGCATTAATCTCTCTTTCCTTAATGGTTCTAAACTCTCTACCATTTGTGAAAGCTTCTTCAAATCTAGAATTTGTAAACAGTTCTCGTTCATAGCAGTGTTGTCCCAAAGAAAAATATCTTACTCCAACATCACTTACTCCATAAATTCTATTTACCAATGATATTTAAAAAATTAGCTACATTTACATATATCATATCTATATTAACTATCATCAACCTTGAGTTGCATAACCAACTACCAAAGTATATTGTTGGAAATTATAATTTATCTCAATAATTTTATGCTTCTTCCAACTGATACTTAATAAAGATGCAAAATCTATTTGACATAGAACAGGAACGTAGCAAACTTCTTTCATATTGTATTGATAATATTTATTAGTATAAAGTGTTGAAATTGTATATTTTTCCTTTTCTTTCTCATTATCTTGTCAACTTTTGGTGAGAATATGTACTTTAAAATTTTAATGATGTTATGAATTTATTGACGCAGAGTAGTCATCGGCACAATGAAATCATAATATTAATATAGAGAATTAAATAAGAAAATTATAATGAAAGGAATAGCAGAAAACTATAGAAAGAAAATAGAGAAAGAACACAAGAGCTTTTATTGATTCTCTGAGAATAAATAAATAAATCAATGATTGTATCCAATACATCAGTCTAAAGCCCTATATATAGGGTTTAGTGGTACATATCAATAAGAAGAGATAGGGAGGAATCAAAAGATAAATCCTATCAATATTTAAAGATATGATAGAACTCTATCATCTATCTTCTCGTAGGATAAAGTATTTCTATCATTGATTTTTGATTATCTCTTTGATATCTGACAATGGACATCCACAATTATATTAATTTCATAATACTCCCCCTTAGATGTCCATTACATAAAGAATATACCTCATTAAAACCTTACTAGATAAAAATCCAATGGAAAAAAAATTCTAGCAAAGAAAAAAGAGTACACTATTTTTAATATCATTATTACTCCCCCAGATGAGATAATCTTTTGAGATTTCTTAGTCAATGTTTTCCAATCAAATGTTACTATTGGTAAGGTCTTAATGAATAGATTTGTTAAATTATTAAATGATCAAATTTATTGCACATTAATATCATATATCTTCTAGAGTTCATGAGTAAAAAAGAATTTCATGGATAGTTGGAATTTCTTTGATATATCAAACTTTATTATCATCCAATAATATAACTGGAATTCCTTCTTAGAAGATATATGTTTATCTCAAATACATTAATCATGATCACACATATTCTCAACCAATATCAAAAATTTCTATTTCTTCAACATAAATTGAAGATGTGGTTATTATAATCAACATGTGCCTATAAATGCATGGTTTATGTGGATCATATCGGTAACTTATATATTACATATCTATCTCAATAGGAATTGGATTTTCTCAATATTCTAGATAAACTATCTCAAGGAGATATCAAAGGGCAAGCTTAATGCCATCTCAAAACTCATTGGATAGAGAAGAACTAGAACAGATATATACTTGCATGTAGACAAGTGTATTTATAGACTAAATTATAGAGTTATGATACTTCAGGACCAAAGAGTTGTTCAATATCTTTTGATAGATATAAATGATCTTTATCAGGTATAATAAATCAATGAGCATTGATATGCTATGTCCATGTGAAACATATTTAGGATGTTTAATCAAAACAAAATATTAATTTTTTGAAACTTTGATCACAATACTTGCTTTTATAAATTCTTCAGGAAGAATATCTTGATCATCAAATCATTTTCTCTTTTGAGGATTATATTTTCAAAATCAAGAGATTAATCATGCTTCAAGCGTGCATCAAAATCGTATGGATATAACATCCATATATTTGTCTTACATGGACATCTATCAAAATAGGAATATCTATAGTTAGTATATTATATTGAGTAACTCTGCAGAAGTCAATCAAACAATCAATTTGTAATTTTATGCAAATAAATAATATTTTAAACTTCTAGTTCATTTATGCTTGTGCATAGATCAAGATAATGAAGGTCATAAATGATATCCTTTTTTGATTGATGATTTTCTCCCTTTAAGGTGGAGAATACTATGTCAATCGATAGATCATACAATAAAGATATCTTCTGACAAAGAACAAATATAGCAAGTATAGCTACATACGGACTTTCATCATATATGGATATACTCGATCATTCTTTCAATAAGAATTCACCAAGAAAATCTCATTATTTTCTCCAAGAACAATCCACTTATATGCTTAAGCATATCAAGTCCATCAGAGACTCAAAATATAAGTACTATTATGAAATAATAACAAAGATAAACACATATTAAGTGTTATCATGCACTACTATATCCAGTGCTAGAAATATATTTCTTCGTAATCAGTGTCAGAACTTACTGAGAATCACACGGCATACGTCATGGCAAATATTCACATTTATATTTCACATTTTATAAGTAAATATTCATTGCTATCTCTGTGGTAATATACTTTATGTGTATAATTCCTACTGGAAATACATGTACATTTCAAGTGTACTTATGACTAGTTTGAACTTTTCATATTTTTCATATGAACTTTATCATTTTGAGTCTGTTAGACTTCGATTCGAAAATCTTTATTCTGAATCAATATATTATTCGCATTAATATTATTAACGTCATATACTTGTGCGGTTCTAATAGTTCCCAATCATGTTGAGATCTCATCATTGTCAAAGTTTTTAGGTACCTGAATTTCTTATGAAAATAATATAGCAATCATGTTTGAGAAAAAAATTTACTAGAATTTAAATATCATCGACTGAACATATATAACCATTTTAAGTCTTTACTCCAGTGAGGAGTTTGTATCATTGGAACCGACTTATCTACCTCATTTCAGCTATGTATCAAATTTATTTGCAGTGGTAGATTATCTTTCAGGGACATCAAATATAATAGGAGTATTCTTTATCGGATGTTGGTAAGTTAATATACTTGGCTATATAAATTATCCTTTTAACTTCTTATTCAATGTACCTTCTATGAGGATCAAAATAGAAGGTCAAGATGCGACACAAAATAATATATTTATCCAGTCTCATATTTTCTCCTCTTTATGTTGGGATAACATAATTAACAAATTATGAATCTCTCCATTGAGATTCGCTCCCAACATATTTGATAATCTCTTTGAGGATTCATCTCATTACCTTCGTGGTAGACCAACATACATAGTGTACTTCCAAATTTTAAATTAAAAATATTTAGTTTCTGACTACAAACAAACTACTATGAGGAGAATTTCTAATACATTGGCAAAATATGAAATAAGTGCTAAAACATCATAGTCATGAGTATTCTGTAGGATGTTCAATATTTATCTCAATAAAACAAGTATTTTTAGAACAAATTGCGTCAGGAGTATTCTATAAAATATGAGTTTATTATCAATGAATTGCAAACTATAGGCTATGAAAATTAACAATACACATACGACTATTCTGTTGATGCATCAACTAATAATTTTTCTATATTCATCCCAAAATAACACATTCAACCCCAAGTAATATTAGGAACATTCAAATAATGCAAAACAAATAACACATACAAATTTATCATAACCAGAATGGATTTTCCTTGATACCTAACATAATGCACGAAAGGATCTTTGAACAAACCTAAGTTGGCCTGAAAATCCTTAGCAAAGACTTTGACAAGACTTTAGGAAACTTCTAATTCCATAATATTTTTACAAATTCCTAATCATTCTTCATATTTTAATGATCCAGGATGGTCTAACCGGTCACGCCAACTAATAAATTATTTAAATTAGTAAACTTCATGTTTACTTAATATTGCATCTCAATTTCTTAAATTTTATACAATACAAACTAGAAAGAGTAATGATAGTATTTAAAATTGACATTTTTTCTATGTCATAATAGTAGTGCATATGTCTCAAAAGTCCATTCATCAAACTCAATATGATCAGAATATTATCAAGGCTCAAAAGTTTTTACGAGACTATATAGAGAATGATGCAATATAAAAATTGATTATTATGGTGAATATTTGGTAGCTCTTCTAGAGCTTTTAATAAATAACTCTAGAGTTATTGATCAACTAGTTCTTCAGGAATTTTGTACTACCACATATATTTTGGACATTTATTTTAAATTTGTCCAAATGAAAGACCAATATTGTTTAGACAAATTGTATCTTTACTATTCTTGATCCAAAACAAACTAAAATAATATATAAATACTAGAATATAAATATATAGTATGAAAAGTTTCAAATAATAATCACAAAATGATAGAAAATAAAAAAGTAATAATTCGATAATTCAAAATTTTAATTAAAATTTAAAATGCTAAAAACTCTTTATGATATTCAAAAGAATTTACTACATTCACATGTGTCATATCAATGTCATCAATACAAGCATCATTACTATCACTAGCATAATTTAGGGAAGTAAAGCAATATAAATACTTAATAGAAATTCATAACATGCTTGACGTATTATAGGTACGTGGCAAACTTTCATATTGCATCAATAATATGTTGAAATTATTACTTTCCTTTTTTTCTTCTCATTATTTTCTCACTTCTGGTGAGTATCTATACATTGAGAATTGAATGAGTCATTCTTACTAACATAAGAACAAAATGCATTTCTACTAGCTACAACTAAAATTTTTTTCATAAATATATTATAAGTTCGGATGACATTCACTTCAGAGAATGATATAAAATTAGTCGGTCAGACGTCAAAATATTTTATTAATGACTCATTTGATCTCTAAAGAAAAAAATTCAAAATACTTGTGAAAAATTTATTCTCTATATTGCTACTACAGTAGCATGTTTGAGATATAAGAAAGAGAAAATATTTTATTCATCACATCACTAGTAATATTTCTCCTTACAACTTTGAATGGATGAGAAATTTTAAACGTGATAAAATTTAACATACTGATAGACACAAAATCTTTTAAGCACACTTATAACAAATCATAATTAGCATTTATATAACAACCATCTTCTTGTGATTGTGTATTTTCTTCAAAATTTGCTAGTAATTAAGTGGCTTTGATAATTTGTATTTCTTAAATAATGTCTTTAGGACACACTATATTCAGATAAATCTTAGCATCATGTATAAAAAATAGTCTCTTTTCAAAAATATCAAAAATTAAATATTCAAGTTTTGAGGTTTGCTATGAAAATTCAAAGTTAAGTAAGAAAAATACCTTTCTTAAAAAGCTAAAAAAACCAGTATATTTCTTAAAATCTTTTTCTCGATATTGTTGCTGCAGGACAATATTTGATGCGTGAAGTGTAAAAAAATTTTAAGATGATGATGCATTATTTTTAAAAATAGTGTCTGTCAGACCCATTGTATCTAGATAAATTTGAGTATCTGGTGTCCATGATAGATAGTTTTTTTTCAAAAATGTCAAGAACAAAAAAATCGAGTTTTGTAAAGTTTGCCAAGAGAATTCAAAGGTAGAAAAAATACCTCTTTTTCGTCTTGATTAAACTCTAAATTTCGGTGGCAGACACGTGTGTTGATAACGTGTTATGAATTTGTTGGCCTTGAGTAGTCGACGGCACAATGAAATCGTGATAGTAATATAGATAATTGAATCAGAAAACTATAATGAAAAAAATAGAAGAAAACTATAGAAAGAAAATAGAGAGAAAACACAATTACTTTTATTGATTCTCTGAGAGTAAATGAATGAATCAATAATTGTATCCAATACATCAGTCTAAAGCTCTATATATATGGTTTAGGGGTACATATTAATAAGAAGAGATAGGGAGGAATCAGAAGATAAATCCTATTAATATTTAAAGATATGATAGAACTCTATCATCTATCTTCTGGTAGGATAAAGTATCTCTATCATTAATATTGGATTATCTCTTTGATATCAGATAATGGACATGTACAATTATATTAATTTCATAACAAATGAGTCATTATTGTCGTTCTTATAATTATAAGGATTATCTCTATCGTAATTGTAATTATCACCAAAATTTCTTATAAGGATTATCTCTATCATAATTGTAGTTATGACTAAAGTTTCTTTAACAAATAAGTATAAAATCAAATCGTATTTACTTCAAGGAATGTCATCCTTTATAATATTTAATTAATAACTTTTTCTTTTATTCAGTCTAAAAAAGACACGAGGTCAATAAATTTGATTTTTTTATATTACTATTGCACGAGCATATTCTAGGAGAATATATTCTTTGCATAACCTCTGAGAAAGAATTCTAAACATAATAGGATTTTGTATATTAAAAATTTGTAACCATAAGTATATCCAATCAAAAGGGTAATCAACTATCCTTTTATAGTTGTACCTTATTTTTAGGTTTTCCTCACGAATAAATAATTCTTTCACGATAAGACAAGTAGCCTTCAAAGAAAATTATTACTGGCATAATTTTGATTCAATTCTATATTATTCTTTTTAATGGTCTTTTTAGGACCCATTATATAAAGATGGATGTTAACTTAAATCCATAATAAATAGTTCTTTCTTGCGATATCAAAAGTCATGCACCAATTTTAATAATATTTGATATAATAATTAAGAAAAGTATGAAATTTTACATTAAGAAACTTTTTACCTCAAAGAGGAGTGTCAAATAATCGTACTTCGGTGAATCATATTGATAACGTGTTATGAATTTGAGAATCAATGTGGAGTATGCTATGGATTAAGCAAAGTCAGTACACACAATATGTTTGGATAATAACAAGATAAGAGAAGAGAGAAAGTGAAACTCAAGAATTAATAATAAAAACATTTATTAATATCATCAAATATCCTTTATATATAGATATCCTTTATATATATGCTCGCATGAAAAAGCAACTCTAATACGAAAAGAAAATTAAATCCAATCAGAAGTAATATTTTAAGAGTTTAATTCTCTTCAGAAAACTAATTAATATAGGCATTCACATATCTTATTAATTATTTCACAACATTCTATAAATATTTATCTCTATAATGGTTTCAAAATTCCAAATGCCCCCAGAAGGTGACCTAGCAAATCCGATTGTTTTAGAATGTAGAAAAGTAGCCTTTAGATAATAAGAGATGCAAGATCAAAAACTTAACAGGGTTGCATTTTCAGGTAAATATATAGAATTGTATGTCTAAGGTATACTAGCAATGTTGGACACTTCTTTTTTGCTTTCCCTTTTTCTGGACACTGGACAGTTTTAGAAAACCGAAAATATTTGAAAGGCATTTGGATTTTTTTTCCTGGATAAATAGCTTTCTATTAAAAAACATTTACCCAAATGCACAAGAGACTGCACCTTACAACTTGTGACAAAATAATCATTTGACCATTTAACACAATAAATGAGATCAAGTAAACGAATTTTTTAATCAATCAATATGAAACTCCCAAATATGATAATTACTTTAAGACGGAGGGAGGGACAGGGACTAGTATACTTCTAGATTTTAGCATCAGGATGACATCATCCGTTTTGGAGCTATTTCCACTGCTTTTCAAGTTCTTCAGCTGCTTTCCTGTACATCCCCAGTTTTATTGAATGCACACGGCCACCTTGGGGCACCATATTCACAGACAAGTGTTCACAACATTTCCTCCTATACAAGATTAAGCATTTCATTATACAATAATCTTGATCATTGCTATACAACCAGGAAGCAATGAATTTTCTTTTCCTATATGCACTCTCTAGAACTGAATCCTGGACTTGGTAAAATCATGATCCCGATATTCGACTATTAGAACACTACTTCAACAATAACATAGATTGAAAAAAAAAACCCCAAAAAAATATTGGGCACTAGCAACTGTAGTGGGGTTTGATAGTTCTACCTCCATAAGGAAAACAGGCCTTCCAATATTCACCTTTTCTCAGCCTCGAAGATCTTCAAGGTTCTAAAAAAGCCAGAATACAGAAAAGGTCTGCAGCAATCATTCCCTTTTGGATGGCCTTCAGGTAAGCAGAAATTTTCTTGCAGCACCAAGCGGTCTAAAGGCCAACCCAATGCACCCCTAGAGAAACTGCGTTGTTAGTCCAGGTGCATAGAAGAAGATGCCAGATTTCTTCTGTAAAAGCAAGAAGTGACTTGCATTGCACGGACCATAGCTCTTTCTCAAATAGTCAGTAACCAGTGACAAATGCAGCTTCCCACGCAAAAAATAGCAACTTTCCAGGGGCACTGACTTCCCAGGTTGTCTCCGGGGCAATAATTTTCTCCTGTCACCCTTGACAGAGTCGTAAAGAAGTATTTTATGTGACATGAGACGCATTGATCATAAGGATATAGGAAGCAGAATCAGTCTCTTAGCGCCAAAAATTGTCATCATTCTAAGTGAGCCCTTGAAGGCAACATCTTTTATAATCATCTCTCCACAAAATATAGATTCAATGTTCAAACTAGCAGCAACTTGCTAAAAGCTTACTGAAAGTTTGATCTTCTGATGTTCTCCTCTGAGATTCATCTAAAACCAAATCAACGAAAACCAACCAATTTATCATCCAAAACCAGAAAAGAAGAAAAGAAAAGAAGAGAGAGAGAGGTAATGTTGCGAACCTACAAATATTTTCCAGCCAAAAGTTCAGTAAGTATAAGAACCCTTACAATTTTAGCAACAAAAAATAAAAAGCTTCCTTCCATATGAAAAGGAGTTATTCCTCTTTCTTTTGATCTTCCTTTTTGTCATCGTAAATCATTGTGTGACATTCATGTTTCACTAACCCCTAGCAACCCCATTCCTTTAGGTGAGAAAAGCCATCAAAACTGAAAAATATATATGACCAAGCTCAGAAAAGAAACTAGCAAAAGAAAACTGAGAGAGAGAGAGAGAGAGGGCTCTAGATCTTTTAGTGTATGCTCTAGTACGTTATCTAGTATACAAATGAAGTTGCTTCACATGTAGCAACATCATTCGACCAAGGAAAATTAACAAGCTTAGACTAATCACATTGTTCCATGAAGAGTAATTTAGTTGGTGTACTAGACAATATACCAGAAAGTGTATTAGAAGATCCATGGCCAAGGAAGAAAGAAAGAGACAAGGAAAGAACAAAAAGAATATAATACCTGGAAGTTGCTGATATTTTGCCACGTCACTTGTACAAGTGATCACTCATGTCCTCTAATAATCTGCAGAATATTCAATCACAAAAATTTTAAGTAGGTCTAGAAACAATAAACAGTATTTTCACAATATGAGCATTGAGAAATAAATGTAGAGATTGCCACTGAAGATAGTCAGCTAAACTGAATATTCTTGCATCCCAAAGAAGCACACGAAAACAAAACCAATCACCAGTCTTACTCATCATAGAACTTGCCAGAAAAGAGATATGAGCCTCTCTCTTTGATTTCTTCTAGCCTGGATAACCTAGTCTCTGAGAATTATCCAGTTTGGTTAGTAAGCTAAATCCTCAGGCAGGCAACAATATCAAATGAACATTTGCCGCAGGAAACATTACAAATGATCCATCTGCAGCCTACTCAGCTAATCCCAGTCAAAAAACATTTGACGTGAGTTCAGGTTCAACTTAAAGATTAACTTTGTAACACAAAGAAATGGAATGAGAAGCAAAGTTCATTGACAAACTTCAGAACATACATATGCATTCTCAGGATTTTCAATCTTAACAAAAGAAAATGGGAAACTTTGGAAATGTCGATAAAACCATAGGGTCAAGAAATGGAAGGGAAAAATCTCCACAATTCACATAAAATTATATGATCAAGAAAAAGGAAATGGAAATGAAAGGATGTAAATATGTGTCGTTGAGTAATGCACCATGATAATTACAAACTGGAGGGCAACATTTTGAACCAGTAGTTTGATGCAACCTTTACAGGCTCAGTCACGAAGAAAACCTTGAACAATATGATTGGTACCATCCCCTCAGGGAAAAAGAATTACCAAAATGAAAATATATAGGATCAAGAAATAGAAAAATTAAAAACGATGGAAAAGTAAGAAAATAAATAAACTTCTTTGTGGGTGAGCAGTGTATCATGCAAATTCCAAGGGGAGGGCAAATTCTAGATGATACTAGAATCTTGATAACCTTCAATAGGGGATGGAGGAGCCAGACACATCAGGAATATGTATAATAGAATGACGGGTAAATATCCCTTTTATGTAGATAGGGAATTACCGCTGTGAAATCAAAATTCTATTTTCCAAACAAAAGCGAAAGGTGAAAATTGTTAAAGATGAAAAGCGTACGCACATGTGCATAGTGAATCGTGATGCTTTTCACTAGTTTACACTGCATAGAAGAAAATATGCTAGGAAAATAGGGGAAATTTTGGGTGCATTCTGGAGATGTATAAAGTGAGTCTCAAGAAGATCAAAAACTGCTAAGCTAGTTGAAAGGCTACAATTGTAAGAAAATGTTCAAGTTTAATTGTGGTTTACCTATTAATATCTTTATACCAAGCGTAAGGATCTTTTATACATAAATTTTCTCAATCTAAGTCTTGAACTATTGTTAGACTACAAAATGTTCCAATGGGTACCTGGAATTTCTCAAGGGTGTATACAACATCTTCTCATGACCTGCCAGCTCTTTTACAGACTTGAAAGCTGCATAGCATTTTGTAGATATCCTTTTGGAAAGCAGCCCTGCTATTATTTCTGATTAACATGTCCGATAGATTCTGAATACAGATAGTGAGTTAATGTTGTTCCTCAATCTCCAACCGGCTTGCCTGAAAATAAAGTAAGCAAAAATGCCTATTATCTCATCTGGGAAAAATATAATTAATTAACACAATCAACTAAAGCTACCAACATTTTATATTTTCTTATGTATGAAACGATTTACCATGGCTAGGAACATACCACAAAAGAGTTCCATGTCATTCTTTTTGGGCAAGTGCTGAAGGCTGGTGCAACCGATTAACTAAAGAAGTGTATAAAACTTCATCTACTTCTAGTCCAATTTGCACCATATTATCACACAAGTTGAAGGCCTCCTCAAATTTTCCTTCCTTCAAAAACCCATTTGTCAAAGTATTATAAGTGATAGAATCAGGAGTAATTCCCTTCTGCAACATCTCAGCAAGAAGGCTAGCAGCTTCTTTCATATTACCTAACCGACAATACCCATCAATAAGGATTGTGTAGGTTATCTTGTTAGGGCACATGTCATATGATATCATTTCCTTCCAGACTCTCCTAGCCTCATCTATTTGACCTAGTTTACAGTAGCCACCAATTAGTGCAGTATAGCAAACCACATCAGGCAGTAAGCCCTCCATTCTCATTTCATGAAGAAGGGACTTAGCCTTCTCAACACAGCTAATGTTGCAGAATCCATGTATAAGAGAAGTATAGGTGGCACACGTCGGCAGAATGCCTTTGCTTCTCATATCATTGCAAATTTTAACGGCCTCTATCATATTACCATTTCTGCAATAACCTCTAATAATTATATTATAAACAACAGAATTCAACTCATTTTTCTGTTCGCACAACTTATCAAAGAGATGTCTAGCCTCTTCAATTTTTCCAGCTTTGCAGATTCCATCTATCATGACCCCATATGTGAAGACATTAGGTACAATGGCACTCCTCTCACACTCTTTCCAGAGTAACATTGCTTCATCAATCTTCCCCTGTTTACAAAAGCCTAGCATCAGCAAGTTGTAAGTAATAATGTTTGGTGCGATCCCTCGCTTGGCCATTTCCTCCCTAAGCCTAATTCCACTCTCCAATTTCCCCTCTTTACAACACCCATAAATGAGTGCATTGTATGTTGTCCTATCCAGTTGCAAACCTAAATCCAACATTTCTTTGAGAAGCCTTGCAGCATCCTGCAACCTACCTACTGAGCAAGTTTCACGAACAAGAGCATTTGAAGCACCTGTATTGGCAGCAAACCCCTTCTTCAGTAACATAAACCACAATTCTATAGCATCTGAGTGCTTATGCTGCTCGCAGAGCACCTCAATTAATCTTGTAACTAGTTTGTCATTTGGCCTAATACCTCTTAATACCATCTCCTTAGTGAATTGTACTGCAGAATCTAACTTTGATTTTGTACATAACTCGGAAATAAAGGCATTAAAAGCACCAGGACTCAACAAGAAGCCTTCTGATAACATTTCTTCTAAAGCGTGCACAGCATGATCAATTAGATTAACCTTGCAAAACCCATGGATGAAAGAACTATAAGTAGCAGAAGTAGGAAAAAGACCACAAGACAACATATCATCCCTCAACGTCATTGCAGTCTGAATATCTCCAGATCTGCAATACCCATCGATAAATGTATTGTAAACAACCTCATTGGGGGCATGCCCCTTAGCAGTCATTTCTTTAGAAACAGTATGGGCTTCATCAAATTTCTGAAGTTTTACCAGACCCTTAATAAGCACACTGTATGTAACGAGACTTGGGTGCATACCATTGTTAATCATCTTCTCCTTGAGATCAAAGGCTTCTTCAATTCTGCCGTTCTCACAGAGCCCGTTCATAAGGTTATTATAAGTAACAACATTAGGGGCAACACCATTCTCCTCCATTTGTTTAAAAAGCCTCATTGCCTCCTCGATTCTCCTTCCTTTTGAAAAGGCATCAATAGCAATGGTAAAGAGATGTACCTCGGGAACCAACCCTCCACACAAAGTATCAAAGGCCTCATAACACTTTTGAAGCTTATTTGCCTTCACAAGAGAGCTCAACAAAACTACACCAGTTCTTAAAGAGGGAAACAAACCCCTCCTTGCCAAAAGGCCAAGCACATCGAAAGCAGCATCTAAGCCCCCTAGATTCTTGAATTGAGAAGCATAAACATGAATCAACAAATCAAATGTCCTAACACCAACAATAGAGTTTCCCAAGACCAAATTCAAATCTGCAAATAAAGTCGCCAGCTCCAAATGATTATTTTTGCTGCTGCTATCATTCTTTGAACTTTCAGAAAAAACATTCACTTTCCCATCTATCAACCTTATCAAAAGCAGCCGGGCAGGCGAAGCAAGATTAGAAAGAACAAGCAAACGAATCAAAACGCAATAAGATCGAAGAGTGAACCTAAAACCACAAGAATCTGACGAAATATTAAAGAACTTCAAAGCCGATAACGGATTCACAGACGAATGGATGTCCAAGAAAATAGTCTCGAAATCCTGCGGAGACAAATGTGTCAACATATCTTTACACTTAGATGAATCTATATTCCCTTTAGAAAGAACTGAACACACCCACTTCAAAGAGGAGCTCCGATCATCACTTAACACCTTTTCCTTATCTTCCAATCCCTTTTTTCGTTCTTGCATTCTTTTTCTGGGCAAAATTTCCAATTCTGGTAAAGACCTTAGCTTTTCCTTCGGGTTTGGATTGGTGGGCTGTTCCTGCTTCTGTTTCTGCCGCTGCTCGTTGTTACTATTTGTGATTTCTTGGACGGTAGAGGTAATTATAGGGCGTTTAATCGGTGGCAAAAAAATCTGTGTAGCTCTGGGGCCTCTCAATCTTATAATGTCCATCTAAACCTATGAATGCAAATGATCCGTGGCTTTGTATGGGTCGTGGAAAGGGTTATAATAGATAGGGAAAAAGAGGGTTTTGCTCAAGATGAAGGAGGTTTAAGAGGGGGAGGTGGGGAAGCCATGCGAGATTGGTCCTGGGGTGGCTGTTGAGAGGAGGAAGAAAAGCCACGAAGAATGGAAAGGGTGAAACCAACTGCGAATGAGGAAACCTCGAAGGCGGAGTTAGGGCCAGGAGAGAATATTTTGCAGGAAAGACCTTAATATCTAGGGTTTATTGCAAAAGGCCCACCTGAAGTTAGAGAGTAAAAGCGCTTTAGTCCCTCATCTTAAAAAATAGGTGTTTTATTCTATTGACAGTTGATTAAGATTTAAAAAATTAAATTATCGTCAATATAAAAATAAAATATTAAAAAAAATCTTACTTCCTAGTTAATTTTATTAAAAAATATCTTTTTAAATGTTGAAATAAAATTACTTTAATTCAAATTTTTAAAAAATAGACTATTTATCTTCACTTAATAAGATTCAGTTCTTAGAGTTTTCAAGAGAATAAAGTTACTTTCATGTTGTCTTCTAAACCTTTTCTCCTTGGAAATAGTTTTCAATATTCTAAACAAAAAAAAAACATTTCATTGAAAATGTAAATTGATTTAATTGAACTTTGAATAATTATAAATAATAAATTATATCAAAGAAAAAATATATTATTTGTTCTTTTCCATAAAAATAAAGAAAAAGAAATAGAACAACTCATTGTTTTAAAAAATTTTACCCTATAGAAAAAAAAGGAAAAAATATTAAATATGGTAGGTATGGGTATGCTAATTAAAATTGTTTAATTTTTTTAGAAACCAAAATTCTTTAACTCAAAAAAAAATCCACAAACTCCTTATATCAAAACCCAAGGAAATGAATCTTAACAATTAAGGGTAAACTATCTATGTTTAGAAGAATATTGACTAAAGTAATTTTATTTCAAACTGTAAAAAGAATTTTGCAATAAACCAAAGTATGAGTTAGGGGTATTTTTGGTATTTTATTTTATACTAACGGCAATTTAGGGCCAACTTAAATTGGCTTTCTATACGAATTTTTCTTTTTTTTTACTTTTTTTACTTTAAGCCCCACTATCCCTCTTACAAATAATTTACTTTTACGATTTCTAATACATCTCAATTCAACCCAAATCCGCCCTTGGTTTCAACACTTAGTCAACTATCAACGAGAGCAAATGCAACTTTCTTAAGATTAGGGATTAAAATGCTTTTATCCCCTCAACTTCAAGGGTACTTTGATACAACAATCTGAAATCAATTATCCCTTAGAGATCTTGAAAGATGTGTTTAATTCGATTTTAATGTTTTAGTGTAGGAGAAAAATATATCTTACTAACAAATTTACTACAAATAATATATGCGAACGTGTATTATTTATAAGATATATTTGTACCCCAACTACACTAAGATATGGTAATTCAAGACTAAGTGTTATGAATTTAAATGTTGACAACACAAAATCAAAGCAAAAACGTTACTCAATATGTTTGTAGAATAATATAAAACTAAAAAAAAGAGAAGATAGAATATAGAGAGAAAGTAGAACTCAAGAATCAATACTCATCTTCCATCTTATTAATGCCATCATATGACCCTATATATAGGCTCATAATATAAGAGTTTATGGAAATCCAAAATATAATGGGGAAAGGAAATCAAATCTGATTAGAAGTCACATTTGGGAGTCCTGATCTCTTCAGGAAACTGACTAATATGAACATTCACATATTATTTCATAACACTCCCCCTTGGATGTTCATAACATAAAGAATATGTTTTGTTAAAACCTTACTAGATAAAAACCTAATGGAAAAAAAACTCTAATGAAAGAAAAAGAGTACATTATTCTTTATGTCATTATTACTCCCCCTGATAAGAAAACTTAACCGATACTTTCCAATCAAATGTTGTTATCGGTAAAGTCTTAGTGAATAGATTTATCAAATAATCAAATAATCAAATTCATTGCACATCAATATCACATCTCTTCTAGAGCTTTTGAGTAAAAATAAACTCATAAAAATATATTTTATCATATCTCCTTTAATATATTCTGATTTTATTATCATCCAATAATATAGTTGGAATTCCTTCTTAGAGGATATAGATTATCTCGAATACATTAATCATGATCACATATATTCTCAACCAACATCATGAATTTCTATAAGTTGAAGATGTGGCTGTTATAATCAACACATGCCTATAAATGCATGGTTTATATGAATCATATAGGTAACTTTTACCTTGCATATCCATCTCAACAGGAGTTGATTTTTCTCAATATTCGAGATAAATTATCTCAAGGAGATATCAATAGGCAAGTTTAATGCCATCTCAAAATTCATTGGGTAGAGAAGAACTAGAATAGATATCTGCTTGCATGCAAACAAGTGTATTTATACTCTAAATTGCAGAGTTATGTTACTTCAGGACCAAAGAGTTTTTTAATATTCTTTAATAGATATAAAGGATCTCGCATATAATAACCCAATAACAATTGATGTGCTATGTCCATGTGAAACATCTTCAGGATGTTCAATCAAAATAAAATATTAACTTTTTAAAATGTTGGTCACAATACTTGCTCCTCTAAATTCTTCAGGAAAAATAACTTGATCATCATATTCTTTTCTCTTTTGAGGATTTTATTTTCAAAATCAGGAGATCAATCACGCTTCAGGCGTGTATCAAAATCATATGACTATAGAATTTATATATTTGTCCTAATGGGACATTTATCCAAATAGAAATATCTATAAGTAGAATTTTTATATTGACTAACTCTACAGGAGTTAGAGAAATAATCAATATATAATATTATGCAAATAAATAGTATTTTGAACTTCCAGTTCACTAATACTTGTGTATAAATCAAGATAATAAAAGTCATAAATAATATCTTTTTTTAATTAATGATTTTCTCCCCCTAATGTGGGGAACACTATGTCAATCAATAGATTGTACAATGAGGATATCTTCTAATAAAGAAATACATATAACAAGTATAATTACATATAGAATTTGTTCATATATGGACATACTCAATCATTCTTTCAATAAAAATTCACTAAGACAATCTCATTATGTTCTACAGGAACAATTATATGCTTCAAGCATATCGAGTCCATCAGGGATTTCAAATATAAGCTCTATTATCAAATGATAACAAATATAAACACATATTCAGTGCCATCATTCACCACTATATCTACCACTAGAAATATATTTCTTCGTTATCAGTGTCAGGTTTTACGAAGAATTATACGCCATAACTCATGGCAATATTCACTTTTGTGGTTCGCATTTTATAAGTAAATATTAATTGCTATCTCTTTGAGATTACACTTCAAGTGTATTATTCCTGCTGAGAATACATGTATACTTCAAGTGCACTTGTGAATAGTTTAAACTTTTCATATTTCTCATGCGAACTTTATCTTTTCGAGTCTGCGGACCTCGATTTGAAAATCGTCAATATATTATGCGCATTAATATCTTTAAAGTCATATACTTGTACGGTTTCAATAGTTCCCAATCATGTTGAGATCTCATCATTTATCACAATTTTCAGGTACCTGAATTTCTTCTGGAAATAATATATCAATGATGTTTGGAAGAAAATTCTGCTGGAATTTAAATCTCCTCAACTTAACATATATGACCATCTTAAGCCTTTGCTCCAGTGAAGAGTTTGTATCTTTAGAACCGACTTATCTACCACATTTCAATTATTTTTCAAATTTAGTTATAGTGATAGATTATCTTTCAAGGATATCAAATATAATAGGAGCATTCTTTGCCAGATATTGGTCAGTTAATATACTTGGCTATATAAATTATCCTTTGAACTTCTGGTTCAAGGAATCTTCTATGAGGTTTAAAATAGAAGATCAAGATGAGACACATACTAATATTTTTATCCAGTCTAATGATTTCTCCTGTTTATGTTGGGGCAACATATTCAACATTAATAAAATATGAATCTCTCCCTTGAGATTTGCTCCTAACATATTTAATAATCTCTTTGAGAACCTATCTCATTACCTTTGTGGCGGAGCAACATACATAGTGCATCTCTAAATTTATGATGAGAAATATTTGATTTCTGACCACAAACCAACTACGATGAGAAGAATCAAAATGTGTTAGCAAATACGAAATAAGTGCTAATATATCACAATTATGAATATTCTGCAGGATGTTCAATATTTATCTCAATACAACCAGTATTATTAGGATAAATTATGTCTTTGGGAGAATCTTAAAATATGAGCTCATTATCAATAAATTGTGCAAACTACAGGTTGCAAAAATAATAATATGCATACGATTATTTGTTGATGCATCAACTAATAACTTTTTCATATTCATCCCAAAATAACACATTCAACCCCAAGTAATACTAGTAACTTTTAAATAAAACAAGTAGCACATATAAATTCGTCATATTAGGAAACTTCTGGTTCCATAATAAATTAATAATCGTTCTTCGTATTTTAATGATCCGGGATGATCCAACCAGTCATGCCAACTAATAAATTATTTATCAGTAAGCTTCAAGTTTACTCAATATTGCATCTCAATTTCATAATTCTATGCAATATAAATCATGAGAGATAAATAGTGGTATATATAATTGACATATATTTCTTGTCATAATGGTAATGTATATATCTCAAAATTTCATTAATCCAATGTCTTAATATATTGATAATAAAATGCTTAAAATGTTTTACGAGACTATATGGAGAATAATGCATTATAGAATTGACCATTGGGTGAAGATCATATAGCTCTTCTGGAGCTTTAAATTAATTAACTCTTCTAGAGTTATTTGTTCAATTAGTTCTTTAGGGACCTTACACTATTATTTATACTTTGGATATATATTTTAAATTTTATCCAAATAAACACAAATATTATTTATAGAAATTATATCTTCACCATTTTTTATCTAAAATAAACTAAAATAATATATAAATACTATAATATAAATTTATAGTATTAAAAACTTTTCAATAATAATAATAATCACAAAATGATAAAATTGAAAAGTAGCAATTTGATAATTCAAAATTTTGGTTGACATTCAAAATGCTAGAAGCTATTTTTGGATATTCAAAAGAATTGGCTACATTCACATATGCCATATTAATATTATCGACACAAGCATCATTACTATCAGTAGCATAATTTTGAAAAGTAAAAATTTATCAATAATTAATAGAGATTCATAACATGCGTGACGTACTACAGGTACGTGACAAACTTTCATATTGCATCAATAACATGTTAGAATTATTACTTTTCCCTTTTTTTCTTCTCATTATTTTCTCACTTCTAGTGAGTATCTAATTACTGGAGATTTAATGAGTCATTCTTATAGTATAAGAACAAAGTATATTTATACTAGTCGCGACCAAAATCTCATATATAAATACATTATAATTTCTAATATCATTCACTTCAGGGAATGACATAAAAATATTTGGTCGAACATCAAAATATTTTATCCAGGACTCATTTAGTCTCAGAAGAGATAAATTCAAAATACTTCTGAAAAACTTCTTCTCAATATTGCTACTTCAGGAGCATGTTAGAGATATGAGAAATGAAAATTTTTTTATCTATCACATTACTAGTGATATTTCTCCTTATAACTTTAATTGAGGAGAAATTCTAAAAGTAATAAAATGTTTGCATATTGATAGACAAAATATTATAGGCACACTTACAACAAATCATAACTAGCATTTATATTATAATCATCTTCTGGTGATTGTATGTTTCATTCACAATTTGCTAGTAATCAAGTGGCTTTGATGCTTTGTATTTCTTAAATGGTGTATTCAGGACCCATAATATTCAGATGCATATATTCTAATCGTCATGATTATATGGATTATTTTTACCATATCCGCGTCTATGTCGACAGTTTCGGCCATGACTATGACCTCTTCCAGGGTCATAACTATTGGTTCTAATGCATTCACTCACAAATTTAAAGTAAACCGTGTTTTTGATAGAATGACCATCTTCTGGTCGTCAAATCTTTCTTTTACATCATTCCACAAAAAAAGTGGATCTTTCACAATAAGATATTCTGCCTTTAGATCCTCATGGAAATTATGATAGAGAAAAATCATGACTTTTATACGATTTTGAGATGGTGTCTGCCAGACCCATAATATCTTGATAAATTTGAACATCGTGTCTATGACATATAGTTCTTTTTATACATATCAAGAGTAAAAAAAATGAATTTTGAAAAGTTTACCATGAGAATTCAAAGATGGAAAAATACCTCTTTTTCTCTTGATTAAACTCTCAACTTCGGTGGCAGAGACTCGTGCTGATAACGTGTTATGAATTTAAGTGTTGGCAACGCAAAATCAAAGCAAAAGCGTTACTCAATATGTTTGTAGTATAATATAAAACTAAGAAAAAAAGAAGATAGAATATAGAGAGAGAAAGTAGAACTCAAGAATCAAGACTCATCTTCCATCTTATTAATATCATCATATGGCCCTATATATAGGCTCATAATACAAAAGTTTATAGAAACCCAAAATCTAATGGGGAAAGGAAATCAAATCTGATTAGGAGTCACATTTGGGAGTCCAGTTCTCTTCAGGAAACTGACTAATATGAACATCCACATATTATTTCATAACATTAAGCAATTTTTCATCCTTTTCTTGTGGTTGGAAAGCATCTTTTAAACTTCTTGTGATGGAACGATCATTAGAGTACTTAAAATTTTGTCTATATAAAACTTTCAAGGACTTTTTCACTATATATTGACTGATGAAAAATGATTGTTTAATTTATAAACTAAGACAAAATTTGGTTCTTCTAAAATCCTTAATCTCAATTTTATTTTTCAAGTAATCTCTTGCCTTTAGGAGCTCTTCAAGAGTCTCAATAAAATTAATATTATCAACATATATTCAAATTGTAATGAAGTTGATTCAGACTTCTTGATGAAAACACAAACAAATCAAATCATTTTTGTATCCAACGTGCATCAAGCGTTTACTAAGACATTATACCATAGTCTCCAAGTTGCTTTAATCTATATAGGGATTCTTGCAATTTAATAGAATAATTTTTTTGAGTGCTTGATTTACATGCTTAGGCATGTGAAATCTTTCAAGGATTTTTATGTCAATGTCATTGTCAAGATTCCAATATAAATATGCAATAACTACGTCCAAAAGACATATATCAATTTTGTCATATATTGCTAGACTTATAAGATATCAAAAAGTAATTACATTAATCATAGGAGAAATAGGTCACTTTGGCACGCATCAAAGAAAGATTACGACATCTCCAGGTATCTCCAAGTATTTGTAAAAACCATTGTGCTACAAGTCCTACTTTATATCTTATGGCTTCATTTTATTAATTTTGTTTTCATATGAATACCCATTTACAACCAATTGGTGTTACACACCTTCTGGTGTTCATACTACAGGTCCAAAAATCTCACTTTGGCATGGGTAAAAGAAATATTACGACATCTCCATGTATCCCCAAGAATTTGTAAAATCCCTTGTGCAAGTCCTACTTTATATCTTATGGCTTCATTTTGTTAATTTCGTTTTCATATGAATATCCATTTATAACCAATTGGTTTTACACCTTCTGGTGTTCGTACTACAGGTCTAAAAACCTCACTTTTGGAAAGTGAATTTAATTTTAACTGGATCGCATCTTTCTCTTTTAACCAATCAGATCTATATCGATATTCCTCAACTAACATAGGTTCAATATCTTCTTTATTACTTAAAACATCAACTGTTATATTATCTGCAAAAGAATTATCAGAAATCTTATCTATTCGATTCCAACTTTCGCCTATAGCTACAAAATTTATGAAAATTTTCATATTTTCATTACTTCCAAAATCCTGAATACTAGCTTTTATCATTTCATCCTCTTTTCTTTCGTTGACTTTTATCTGTAGAACAAAGTAGTCGATCACTCTTCAGGTGCATTTTAGAATCAGTAGTTATAGAGTTTACATTTTATCCTATTAGGACATCTATCCAAATAGGAGTATCTATAGTTGGAAGATGTGATTTGACAACTCTTATAGAGTTGGCAAAAACATCAATTAACTGATTTGCAATTCTTTAGAAATGTATTATCTTTTGAACTTTAAATTCACTAATGCTTGTGTAGGGATCATAATGACCAATAATGATGTTTTCTACGTAATGTCTTTTTTTTAAGCTGATTTCTCCCTCTAATGTGTGGAACATTGCTTCATTAAAATGACAATTATCAAATCATATAATAAAGACGCCACATGTTGATGACTCAAGATGCTTGATGATGGATTAGTAAACTTCTAGTTTACCATATGATACATTTAAATTGCTATAATTTTGGTATAATATAGACCGAACAAGAAAGATCCTAGTTTCTCAAATATATATATTTTACCTGAAACAGTTGAAATAATGCATAAATATTCTACATTCATGACATTGATTATTTCAATGTGATAACCATTTTGACGGTTATCTCTAGAACTTAATAATTTTTCCCAAAGCTTTGTAGTGAATAATGCATTTAAATGACCAACACAGTTCCTTTAGACAAAAATATTCAAACTTTTCCAGATCCTTCAATTAATTGCATATTGCAATTTATAGTATGAATATTTATACTTAAATGTGATTCGCATAGTTTCACTATCAATATGACAAATATTTCCACTTCCATTCCTTAATCCAAAAGAGGGAATAAGAGCCATATAATCTTCAATATAAACAAAAGTTTTAAATAATTTACTTTTAAAGTAAAACTAAAGAAAGTAAGATATTGATATTTTTTGTAATATGAAAGTTTCAAAATACTAGTTACTATAAAACTAATCATAGCTAATATAGATTTAAAATAGACTAAAAGATGAAAATAAAGGATCAAGCTCTCTAGACTTGTCCATCACCAGTCAAGTGATCAACCTTTCCTCCTGCATATTCAAAAAAATCAGCTACATCTAAATGAGTATCATTAACATGAATATCATCATCATCATTTTCAGTCTGCTAGGAAGTAAAGTTTGCCTCAACACTTCTACTTTTCTTCTTAAGATATGTTTGATAGAGGTCAACAAGGTGTTTGGTTGTATGACAAGCACATGACCAATGTTATTGTATTCTACATCGGTAACATGCCTCCTTATGATCTATTGGATCAATTTTTTTTCCTTTTCTTTTCTTATTCCTTTTCAATTTCGAGGAACATTCCTCATTACCATGAGAATAGAGAATATTTTTACCACAAACATAGCCATGGCCATGATCTTGGCCTCTTTCATGGCTATAAGTTCTAGTAACATTCATTTTAGGGAACAAAATAATGCTAGTAGGTCGGGCTTTATGATTTTTCATAAAAATTCATTATTTTATTTAGCCACAAGGAGACATAAAATAAAATCAGAATATTTATAAAAAAAATTCTCTCGATATTGCTTATATAGGAACATATTCGAGGTATAAAATGTAGAAAAAATTTTCCATCATATCAACATCAGTAATATTTTCTCCACATAATTTCATTTGAGAAGTAATTTTGAACATGACTTAATTATACTCGCTAGTAGATTTGAAATCTTGGAGTTGTAAATCCAACCAATCATATCATGCCTTTGGGAGAGTGACTATTTTTATGTGGTCAAATTTTTTCTTCAAATTATTTCGGGAAATAAGTAGCTCTTTCATAGAAAAATATGCCACCTTTGAATCTTCGTGCAAATAATGATGGAGAAAAATTATAGCTTTGGCATAATCTTGATTTGATACTGTATTATTTTCTTTAACGGTGTCTCCAAGACTTATCATATATAGATAGATTTCAGTATCAAGTGTCTAAGATAGATAAATTTTTCTAGTAATATCAAGAGTTATAGGCTCAAGTTTAGTAAGATTAGTTACGGAAATAAAAATTTGTAATATAAAAACTTATATTCACTTTTAAATCTTTAAAATAGTATAACTCTTTTCCAAATAGTAAAAAATAAAGAATTGTACCGATAATGTATCGTGAATTTTGTGTAATACTTGTGTGGAATAATAATAAAGAATAAAGTGAAATAGATAAACGAAAGAAAGAGAGAAATTTAAGATGGAGAGAAGAATGGAAATTAGATTTTTCTTCTTCCTCTACATTCCATATCTTTCCTCCTATGGTTTAATTTATAGTCAAATGATATATGAAACATAAGTCACATAACAAAGGAATTTTATCTTACAATAAAGGTAGCATTATGGGGGGATAAGATAGGATTTTTTATTGTTTAGTAACCAAAACGTCGTCTGCCTTTTATTCTTCAATTTTCATAGCATGAGAATAAATTTTTTTAATTAATTTTGAAAATAAAATAACAAAAAAATACTACTAAAATATTCTCTCTGTTCGAAATTAAATTTGACTATAAGTAAGATTAATGGTGGGATTTATGTGTGTGTGTGTGTACTTTGAAAAAACAAGTCTCTTCATTCTGCACTAACCCTCCTTACAAAAATTTTTTAAAAATAAAAAAGGAAGAAATAAATATTTATATTTTTAATTTATTTTAAACATCTTAAAGAAATTTTTTAAAAGGAAATTAATTTTGTTCATTACATATTACATTTTTTTATTTGGGGCGGGGGATTTTTGATCTTTTGGTTGTTACAAAGTTCCGATGGGAGTTCCATCTTACTAATCTGGTTGTCTCCCACAAGTGAGGGAGTTTGTTGTATATTACTTGAGGAGGTATTTTTGGAAGAATTTGGTCTTCATTAAAAGACCTAGATCCAGCCTACATATTATAAGCAATTACTATATTTTCTCATATCTAAGTAAATCAGATAATATATTAATAAAGATATGATTGGAATATAATCTTGATATTTTCTTGATTGAAAAAACCTCTAATTAGTATCCATCATATGAAAGTCCATAGTCTAGCCTATATAAAACATGTGTAATACTATCAGTTCAAGTGTTTTTAAACGTAGACTGCCATAGGCTAGAAGACTCTCGTACAAAACAACTTAGCAGTGGAGAAATTGAAACGATTCAAATCAAGGTATTATATTTAAGTAACTACTTAAACAATCATAGCTAAAGGTATGCATTTTAGTTTTTTTTTCACTGCAAGATATATTTCGGTTCATGTTTATATTAAATTTCTTTCATGTTATATCAGAGTCTTCTTTAGTCTTGTTGTTTGGTTTATATATGTCTTCTAGCTTCTGCTAACATTTCTTCATGTAGTGTTAATGTTAATTACCAATCAAGACTTGGTTTTTTATTTTATTGAAAAATATTTAAGCTTTAGTCTCAAGTGATTCTTCTATTTTGAAGACTTGATTTGTCTTATTCAAAAGTTTTGAGATTTTGTCTCTTGTGATTCTTTGTTAATATCGTAGCTTCAATTCTGTATTGTAAAGTTTAAATTTTTTGTTACAACTTTATGTTAGAAATTTTATTATAAATTTAGGGTAAGGATATTTTATTCGTTCCATTAAAGCCTTAAACTTTTAGGACATCAAGATTTTTTCAATAGTGCTCTATAAAGCCTCTTTGAACTTGGGACTTTGATTTATTTTATTTTAATTCAATGATATTCTTCAGTATATTCTGGACTATATTTCAAAAACAATTATGACATGGAATTAAATATGATATGGTTAAATCTCATGTCCCCATGTAAAATCTTGCAAATCAACATCTAGTTAAGTTGGTTTTTTAAATAATTATTTGTAATCTCATCAAAGATATTTATATTCGTGTCAAGTGTTTAAGAGTAGCCAAAGTATTTTAAACACTTGGCACATAAGAATTTTATTCACATAAAGTTTTTAGCCACTAAATAATGACATCTATGAGGTAACAAATAATTTTAGATGCATATTTATTATATTATTTGTACATACAATGCTTTGTTAACATAATAATAGTTGGTATTTTAGAGGTATTTTCAGAAATGCAATTAAATTATGTATTTGGAAGTAGCCACAGCATCCCAAGTATCTTAAGTGTTAAGGATTATTAATCACATTAAGTTTCGTGATTAGTAATTATCAAAACAAATATTTTATTATGCACCTAATTTATTGTATGTATATAAACTATTTTGGTTTTGTTAACATTGAGAAAAGTTGACAAATTTAAGAATATTCTTGAATGTTATTGTGGAGGTTTATTTTATATCATATGCTTAAGAGTTAACACAACATCTTAAACATTTGATACATAGAGATAAATTCAATCTCATAAAGTTAAGAGGTTGAATGATGACATTTAGAAGAATGGTAATTAATTTATTGAAATAATAACTCGGCCTTACAATGATGTTATTATTTTGATGAGATTAATTGAAATAAGACTGTAAACTAAACATATAGAATATTGTACTACGCCCATAGATATAGATGATTTGTTTTACCAGTTTAATTTATTTTTTATAAAGTATTATAGTAAATTCTATTATATTTGGTGGTTTTGACACATCAAATGTGAGAATTTACTTTTGAATTGATATTAATTGATTCATAGCATTAATGTGTCTTTATCCTTGGTTATTATGTTTTTTTCCCTGATTACGACTTTGAAAAAATTGTTATTTTATAATTTAAATGTTATTTTATGATATCCTTTGCAATGAATATTTTGGGCATGCACAATATATTAGGAGTGTGCATAAGTAAATGATAAGGTTTGATTATATGTTCTAATTGATTTTAAGTCATTGTTGATATTCCGTTTTGGTCTCTCTTCTTGTGTGTTCATAATTATATGCATGCTTCTACACTCATAAAGATGAATGGTCAATTATTGGATCTTTGACCATGTGTATTAGGAGAAATATATACAAGGAAATTTTATAAATTGGTAAAGTATTCCAATTAAAAAGTATCAATGTGGTTTAATGGTATTTCATAAGAATAATGTTGGAATGCTATAAAGAAACTTATTTTCATGTGTTAAATGACTCATAAGGAAATTGCCTCATTTTGTTGTTCATCTTAAGGAATCTAATAATATAGAAAAAAAATTATTTTGTAATCCATTGGCCAATTTTGTGCAGGATTTTAAGAAAATAAAATTTATTTTTATTAAAAGCAGCCATTTGGGATGCATTTGGATGAGTAGGGTTTTAGGATTAATTTTAAAATATTATTTTTGAAAAAATATATTCCATGAGTTATTAATTTTAAAATTTTATTTTAAAGTTAAATTGCTTAACTCTGTCTTCAATTTTGAATTTCGAAAATATTTTTCAAATGTTCAAGTCAAACCCACTCGTATTTAGTTTTAATCTTACATAAAAATATAATTGGCATAAAGTATTATGTTATCGTTTAGAGTTTATCTATTTGTGACATATGCATATAGGAGGTTGTAAAATATCTCTATAAAGATTACCAAAAGAGGAAAGAAACCCTCAAAATTTAGAATTTCTTCAACTCTTTTAGTAATTATTGGGATTGCATAAGGTAAGACAAACCTATCAAGATTATTGAAAATGTCGAATGAGTTCTGACTACCCTGAGATTATAAGTGTTTTTGAATACTTTTATTTTTTTTCGTGAATAGTGAGAGATACATTATCTTATTTATTGATAATTATTTTTAATAAGTTCTTTTTTTATCCTTGTTTGATAAAATTGAAGTATTTGATGCCTTATAAGGTTACAAAATAAGGAGAAAGAAAGAAATAGAAGATAGAGAGGAACATTCTATGATATTATGTTTATTTTCAACATAAAGTATGCTATGAGATTAAGAAATGAAACTATATTTGATATTTGTGAAAACAAACTTAGCTGTAATTTAAGTTACCTTTACCTTTGAAAAAGTTTTAGAACCATTTTTGTGTACTAGATGGGGTTTCTTTTGACTTGTCTTTACAAGAATGTTTGGAAACCACATCTCTAAAGACTACACATATGAAAGTTTCTAGCTGAGTTAAGGAATTTAAAACTCTTAACTGATGAAATTGAATAAGGATAATAAGTGGTTGTTTATTTGAGATTATTTTTAACTCCAAAGGATTTACATTTATTGTCCTTTTATCCACTCCATATAGCTTTCCAAACTCAAAATGAGGATTTCTTTAAGGAACAAAAAAGAGCAGGAGTGGTTCTTTTATGATGAAAACTTGTAAAGGTTCTTTTAAAATTGTCATGTTTGAAGAACAACATAAAGAGCACACTTTTTATTTCTTCCATTGATTAAAGATTTCAAAAAGCAATGGGAGTTATAGGTTATTTATGAATTTAGAGTTTTAATCATTTCTACTGATTGTAGACCTTTCATATTCTAACTTTTTTGTTAGAATAAAAATAGTTGAATTATGTTTTTCATAAAGCATAAACAATTTAGACCCTATTTTTGATATGATGTCATAAAGTAATGCTCTATTTGAAGTTGGAGTCATGTCTAAATCTTGTTCAATTACTAGAGTTAACCTCTATTAGTGTATACTAATATAGGTCATTATAGTTTATCTGGTAATGTTGAACAGTACAGTTAGACTTATTTCTCAAATTTTTATTTAAAGGGCATCCATTATCTAGAAAACTTATTTTACCTTTTAATAAAGGATTCTATTGCAATATTCATGACATTGTAACTCACTTTGATATAGAGTTATTTTTAATGGATATGAAAACGTGGTTTGAAATGAATCCTATATAATGGAGAGGTATACATGTGCTTGTATAAAGTTTTTCATAAATTTTGATGATTCTTTTTTTTTTACAAGATAATGAGAATCTCTATATGACAGAAATTGCTTCCTCCAATGATATATCGAAAGTTACAATGTTGTTTCTTTATTTTGTTTTGAAGTGCATCATTGTTAATTTGTATACCTCAAGGTCTGTGGGGGTAAATAAAATCTCTTACTCTCATATGATGGTATTTATTTTGCAAAATTTGGCAAAAGAATGTATATGACTTTTGAGTAATTTTATTTTGAATACCAATTATAGGCGTCTTAATTGTAATCTATTGTGTTATTTGCATAGAGATTCACAAAGGTTTGTAATAATATTTTATTAATGTTCTTGCGACCCAACTTAATGTATTCTTATAAAGTTATATAAAATGCCGCTCATTACTCATACTTGTCACATTTAAGATGATTATTTGTTTGTTACAATACATTGAAATAAAGGTAAATCCAATGAGACTATGACGATATCACATGCATATAATTTGGCATATTGTTCGTCGATTTTGCTTTTAACAAAATTTATGTTATTCAGCTTTATTGTTCATTTTGAACAAGTTATTTTGATAGTTGAATAAGCAACTCGATGTAAAGTTTCTTTACCAGTTTGAAGCAAGTGGCTATTGAGTATTAAAATTTTAGTGTGCTGATTGATTTTTTACTCAATTCTTATAACTCAACTAGCACATAAAGGTATTGCTATACTCACATTATTTTTCCAGACATTTAAGTAATTTTACTCATATAAGCTGTGCACATAAATTTAATGTATAAAGTTGTGATCCATATTGGATCCATAAGGTTGGACCCTAAATGACTTATATTAAGTTCATTCATAAAGTTTGGGTGTTTGATTAGGAGATGTTTTGTATTGTAATACATAAAAGCGAGTGTTCAACAAAAAAAAAACATAACTGTTATGATTCTTATATTACATCTTTTGATTAAGTAACAATTATATAACCATATTACAATATAGTGATTGTAAAGTTTTTTTTGCCATATTTTGGATTTTCAATCACTCATAGAGGCATTTACCTTATTATAATATGTGGACTAAGTGGGATAATGTAAAATTTTGGTCTATATTAAAAGACCTAATTTGAAAAATCTATTTACTAACATCTTACCGATAACAATATTTGATTGAAAAACGTCGGTTAAGAAATCTCAAAAGATTATCTCATCAGAGGGAGTAATAATGACGAAAAATATATTGTATTCTTTTTCCTTCACTAGATTTTTTCTCACTCAGTTTTTATTAAGTAATTTTTTAATATTCTTTATGCAATGGACATCCAAGGGGGAGTGTTACGAAATTAATATAATTGTGGATGTCTATTATATAATATCAAAGAGATAATCCAATATAAAAAAATTGAGATACTCTATCATGCCGGAAGATAGATGATAGAGATACTCTATCCTACCAAAAGATAGATGATAGAGTTCTATCATATCTTTAGTTATTGATATGATTTATTTTCTGATTCTACCATATCTTTTCTTATTGATATGTACCCCTGAACCCTATAAATAGGATTTTAGACTAATGTATTAGATACACTGATTAACTTATTATTTACTCTCAAAGAATTAATAAAAACTCTTGTGTTTTCTCTCTATTTTCTTTCTATAACTTTTCCTATTCTCTTCATTTTAATTTTATTATTTAATTCTCTATATTACTATTATAATTTTGTTATGACAATAACAATTACGCAGTAATAAATTCATAACAATAAATAAATTCTTTATATCTTCCATATTTAAACTTTTGTACTATTTTAAATTTTTTTAAATACTTATAGGATTATTTGCTCTTCTCATCCTCCTCTCCCCCCTCCATCCCTAGATCTCTAAAAAAGAAAAGCGTGACTTATTTTCCTTGGAAATAAAAGAAACGGGCAATCTGTAAAAACAGTCCTCAAACTATCTTATTATTATAATTTCGTCACACAATTCATATTTTAATATTTTTGATCTATTATATTTAGAATAATCTACAAAAAAGTTTCAAAACTATCTTAATTTTTATAATTTAGTCTTACAACTTACATTTTAATATTTTTGACACATTATCTTTATATATTTCACTATTTATAGTTCCAAATATCATTACTGTAGCGAAAACTAATACAATATAGACATGCATATCACGTGTCTCACTGGTGAATTACAAATATATCCCTTCAAAAAATTTTCTCTCAAAATTCATGGCATGTGAGAGTGAAATTAATTTTTTTATTTATCGAATAAAATTAAATTGGACAAAAAAATGAGAAAAAAATATATTTCCTAAATTCTAATTCTTGTCCTATAGGGTTTATCGTTTTACCAAAACAAAAATGATAAATCTTACAAAATAAGAATTAAGATTTGGAGAATATGTATTTTTCTTGCTCATCTCTTCTTTTGTCCAATTCAATTTTACTCTATTAAACAAAAAAATCAAATTTAATCACATGTGCCATAAATTTTGAAAGAAAAAAAAATTCTTGGATAGATTTGTCCTGATAGTGCACATGAAATTCATGTATATATGTTTATCGATTTTTATCACATTAATAATAGATTAAAAATATTAAAATAGAATTATAAAATTAAATTATAAAAATTAAAATAATTTATGAATTATTTTTATAAATTAATTTTAAAATAATAGATTAAAAATATTAAAATATAAATTATCAGACAATAATTAAGATAATTTGAAAACGTTTCTGAGCTCTAAAAGAAACTACGGAGTTGGGGAGATGGCCACTGAGGGGAGTAGCCCAAATACCGTTAGAAAGGCTTATCTATTGCAGAGCATTACACTTCTCAAAGGGTTGTTCAAATGCTTCTTCTTCATCAGCCTTTCTGTTTTCACGAATTCCCATTTTTCTCTGCATCGTTATCACTGAAAATCAATCAGAAAACATCAGTTCTTGGAATGGGATGGAGTTGCTGCGAAGGGTTTATTAAGAGAAGAAGCAGCAGCTCTCTTGTAGTTAGTGCTGTGGAGAAAGAATCAGACTTTGAAGTTGATCCGGTTAAGGCCCGTGAAGCTTTAAGAAAGCTTGATGAACAGCTTCAGTCAATTGCGCAGAAACAAATTGACCCGCCTAAAGTTAGAGGTAAATTTGTTATATAGGATTCTAAGTTTTTTGATGAATTCGTGTGTTGTAACTGGGTATTCTTCTTGATTATGTTGAAAATTATGCATACACATTCAAAAAGACCATGCATGATAAAGCACAGAGAAAACGATCAAATTAATTTATTGGAAGTGTTTGATGAAAAGATTGTTCAGTTGGTTAGGCAAAAAAAACTTCATCTTAACCGATAGTGTAGGTCTTGTTTCTACATCATGCCAAGAAAAGAATGAGGTTTGCAAGATGTAAGTTTTCTGCTGAAATTTCCTTTCCTGTTATCTATTTATGAGACAGAATAGTATCTGGAACTCATGGTGCCGGTTCTCAACATGACTTCGGAGCAAAAATTGGGTAAAGATTAGTTTTACAATATGGCACAATGATTCTCAAATTTGATATCTCTTGTTAGAATAATAAAGCTAAGTTATGTTGAATGATCCTGGGATAGTTGTGCCTATTTATACTAATTGTTTAATTGTAGGAAGTGTGCCTTACCTTTACCCTTTTCTCCCTGGCCTGGTGGAGTTGGCTATTTGTGCCTCCTAATTATTGAGACAGTAAATAATGTGTATCTAGTGTTTTAGATATATGTGTCTTCTTAATCGTGTGGTAGGTATGTGCATCACACTAGTTGCTCCTCACTCTCTAAATAGTCATACTTGTTACTGGATAGTATCACTCATACTGATTATTGAGACACTAAATAATGTGTATCAAGTTTTTTAGATATATGTGTCTTCTTAATCATGTGGTAGCTATGTGCATCACGCTAGTTGCTCCTCACCCTCTAAATACTCATACTTGTTATTGGAAAGTATTACTAATCTGTTTGAGATTCCAAGTGGAAGGGATATTCGTGGGTTCTATAGTCATCAAAAATATTTTCATATGCATAACCACTGAGAACCCCTTTTGAATAAAAATTGGCCTATATGTTACCTGAATTAATGGTTAGTTGTTAGGTAAATTATTTTAGGTAATTTGGCCTCTCCCTATCTTTTAAACAAAAAAGAAGGGGCTTTCCCCATTATCTTCACTTCGAGGTCAACCCAAATTAAAATGCTTTGGTTTATTTGCATTGTGAATAGATCAGCTTCAACATATTTCTTCTAACATTCTTGAGTTTTTTAAATATCCTCTCTTTTTGCTAGATATGCCCATTCTTCTTACAATTTCTTATCAAAGCAATGTCTTATTGTTTCAAATTTTATCTAATAAAGGGACAAGAGGTTGCTTGTAACTGAGATGGCGTCAAGAGAAATCTTGGCTGAACCCCATAGTTCTACTTTGTCTTAGTCAATTGTGATTCTTGGTCTCTAGTTTATAATTAATTTCGAAAGTAATTCACCATCATTTAACAAGCCATTTCAAGAAGTTAGTGGTGTACTGCCCAGTGGAGAGGTTAAAAGCTTGAGATTGACTTGAAGAAATATGCAGAAGCAGACCTCACATATTGAAATATGTTACTTTTTTGAAGCTGATCTGGAGTAAGGCTAATCAACTCTGGAAGGAAAGCTTAGAGAAATACTGCTTAGTGGTGCTTATAGATGAATGAAGGAAAAAAGTTTCTATTACTCCTTTCATAAGAAAAGGGCTGATACACACCATCTTTACTTTTGAATAGCTGTGATCTTTGTGGTCCCTATGTGTACTTTAAAATTCAAAATATACTTCACCAGTTCAAACTTAGAAGGACAGCTCCTCAGTTACCTTTTGCTTGTCTTTCATTCAGAGATAACCTCCTCATCCAAATGTGAAAGAACTCCTACAACCCCTCTATTACAAATTCATCTCATGAACAGTGAGTGATTCATGAGAAAGTGTAGTTCCCAGTTAAGAATTAAGATGTTGCAGTTGTGACGCTTGCTTTGTCATATACCTTCCGAGGAATGATGAAATGTACAATGATCTTACTTCAACATCTTAGGTAGAGGATAACTAAATTACTTGCATTACTTTGGTGAACAAATATAGATATAAATTGAATATTACAAGTACCATCTGGACTTATATGTATATGTTCCTATTCTTGTTTTTCCAAGGAAATATACGAACTTGGCATCAGAGAACATCAATTTGTGGGCTAAATTTTGCCTCCAAAATAGTAGCTTTAAATGAATTACTCAGAGTTTATAATCAAACCTTGAAAATTTGAGTTCCTATTCTTGATTATACTTCATATCTGCACAAAGTTATTCCAATAGAACTTCAACATGATTGTTTGAGAAGCCCACAAGTTTGATGGTTGATTAAATAGATGGTATAGAACCATTAAAAATACGCTTGATGTCAATATTCGTCTTCAGAATCCAAAACTGTCTATAAGAAGAGCATTTACGTAAGCCCTAGTTTGAATGTATAGTGTATTTTTCATGATAAGAAAGTAAATAGGTTTTAACTGCTGTAGCAATAGGAATATACTAACAATATAGCAGGATCATTATTAATGTACACTTCTGTACAAAAAACATAAAAGTTTCTCTTCCAACTAGGATTCGGACTCAGAAGAATGAGATGGCTTATAAGTATCCTCAATAGCTTATATGCTTCGATCTCTCTATAACGAATATGCTTCTATATTACTTCCTGTAAATGGCCTGGTAATAATATTTGACAGATAATGCTTTTCTGTTTAATTGGCATGTGATTGAACTTGAGCGCTGCTTAATTTGTTCATTGTGTTTGCATTTCCTTTTTTACATGTCAACATTTCCCGGAAAGATATCTCTTGTTTTCTGGTGCTAATCAAGTAGTATTGTTGAGAAAAATCAGTTTCTTGGAAGATTGTTTCGGTAATATTCAATGGGCAGATGCAACCAAATTAATCTTTCAATATGTTGAAATAGAAGCCTAGGAAGAGTTATCACCATACGCATCTTCAGCAGTAATTAGCATCTGTAGAAAATAAAATTGTTCTATGCATCATTTATCTCAATACTATTGAAGTAATTTTTAAATTCAGCAGCTTTGACAAAAAATTTTGCTGTTTCTGTAAAGAATTTTGCATAAATGATTTCTCAAATATTCTGTTAGGATGAAATAGATGATATTTCTTATGTGCAAGCTCTTATGCAGCTGCAAGAAAGATGATTCAGGTCTTGTATATTCTTAATTACTGAGTTTGCATTAGCACAAATAATGCTATTTTCTCTTCTGTATTCCATTTTCTTTTCTCTTAACAATATATATTTCCGTGGTATTTCGATTCAATGTGAAGAAAAATTTCTGCTGATAGGGGAGGAAACTGATTATATAACTCATATTCATAGTCAGTTCTTTGAGAAACTCCAAATTTGTGTTGTATCTTTTATCTGTGATAGTCCAGTTTGAGACTAAGAATAGAGTAATTCATTTCCTTCTTCCCCACCTACCTCAGTAAATAAAAGGCAGAAGGAAAGAACATGCGAGAATTTCAAACGTAGAATATATAGGAACCTGTGTTGCCAGTTGTTAAGAGACAGAAGTAACAATGCAGTCATTGCTTGATTTGAAAGGATTTCTATTAATTTTCTTGCATAACTTAGTTTCCCTCTGCTTGCTCACTCTTATGATGCTCAGGAAAGAACTCACTACCTGCATAAGTAAACCCCATCCCTCTCCCCCTGGAAAGAAGAAAAGACCTTTTGAATAAGGAGTTTTCTATGTGGTTCTATTTTACTAGTATTGAAGCAAATGTTGTTGGAACAAATATGTTGCATTTTAGCTCTATTACGAGTAGAACTGTTGGTCGTTACTGACCAGATTCTTACATGGAATGCAGCATCACGCCTGACTAGCACAGGAGACCCAAACAAAGAAGGGATCGGATATGATACAGAAATTTCTGGGACATTTTTAACCTATGTAGCTTCTGGTCTCCTACTTTTCACAATTTGCTATAATGTACTGTTCCTTACAGTTATAAAGCCAGCAATAGATGGTCCTGAAACAGTTGAAGCCATCAGCTCTGTCATCAGCAGTGAAGATGCAGCAGCTTCTTTAGAACAATTTCCATCCACAACAGGAACTTCAATAGAGCCTTAAAAATGTCAAATTTGGGAAGCAATTCCTCACATAAAAAATTCTACTCTTCAAATGATGCAATGTATAGAGTAAGGAATTCTGGTTTTTATTCTTATTTTTACTTTTCCTTTTCCTTTTCCTATTTGCCCTCTCACTTAAATTGTTAGCTACTAGACATCGACTGTTCTACATGATGCATACATGTCTTTGTTGTAGCTTGTGCCTGAGCATGCTTGGTTAGATGTGGCTATCTAGTTTGTAATTAGTATGCCTATTTTTCATCCTCTGATTGTTCTGCCTTTTAGGGTCTGGACATAGTAGCAGCAACTGGAAGCTTAATCAACAAAGAAATAAACTATTCTCCAAAGAGAGTTTAACAAAAAGAAAACAATGAAAAAGAGTAACTCGACTTGAAGAACTGTCATGTAATCAACGCATAGATATTTAGATATATCAAATCTATATGATCCACTCTGGCAGGCTACATTTATTATCGAGAATAATATACTAGATACTGCTGAGTTGTCCCTCGATATGTGCAACGCTGTGTACATATTTGACTTTGATGCATTCACGGTTTGATGTAATTCAGTGATGTACTGATGTTGACTATTGGCTATTCAGCATAAAGGAGATGAATATCTTTTTTAGGAGTGATTTTTGTACTTCCTCTAGCTTCTTGCACTCTTTCCTTTAGTTTTATCAAGATTGAAAGGACAAAACTACCCATGCCCATGTGTTCCTTTGACTTATTAAAACTAAAGAAAGGAGTGCAAGAACCATTCTCCTATTTTCTTCTTCTAGAATATGCATATGGCTTTCATACGTTTGCTTCCAGATGAATTTGTTACTGCATATTCCTAGGAATTTTATTCTAGAAACTGACTTTAAGGATAGAGCGGCTTTCAAAAATAGAGTCTATGTTTTTTCTTTTCTCTTTAGAAAAACAAGGAAGGTTTCTTAGAATCTGCATACTTTTCTTTTTGTCTGGAATAATAGGAAAAAAGAGAATCTTTCAAGAAAGTTTCTTAGGGGTCAATAAGTAAATACATAAAGGGAGCTTTAAAGAAAGATAATAATAATAATAATAATAATAAAACCTTCTATGTAAAATGCAACGTGTCTTTTCATTTGCTTTTAGAAAATACTTTTCTATGCCTTTGAGTCAATGATGGAAACAGTGTTAATAAGGTTTCTATTAATGTACAAAGTATATTAGTGTATTCCACTCTTCTTTCATTATTATTTGTTATTTTTAAGTAAAGAAAGAAAGCTTTTACTCCGAAGATCATTTATTTTTTTTAATAATTCATTTTTTCAGATGGTGAAAAGCAGAAATTTTGGTTAGATGATGTGAAGTTGTGCTATAGTTCGGTAACGTACTACTTGATCTAGGTTGTTAAGCATATTTGGGGATTTATATGGAGATTAAAACAAAGGAAATATAGTTTAATTGAGGGCAATTTGTTCTAAATATTATTAAAAAATATCATATCGTTAATTTTTATATTATTAAATAATTTTTATATTATTTTATAATATTTTTAATTATTTATTTCGCTGAATAATATTCGTGTATCTTTTTATATCACTTTACAATTACAAAAAAAATTATTATTCAGTGACATAAAAATAGATACAAAAGTTATTCAGTAGTAAAAAAATAAAAAATATTGTGAATCGTCATAAAAAGATATACGAAAATTATTTAGTGGCGTGAAAAGTTTAAAATAAAGTTCAGTGACACAATTATCAATAGTTATTTTTTTAGTGACATTTTTCATTAACTAAATAGTATATCTGATTGGAAATTAACAATTGAATTTCATGTTTGAGACCATCAATTTCCAAAATTTATTAGATGCTCCTTCCTTTTTTCAGATTCTGGAAAATTTTGGACACAAAATGCAAATGCTACATTTGCTTTTCATCAATAAAATCACGTGATTATTTTGAATATCAAATTTTCGTCAATAAAATATTCAATAGATTTGCGAGGAACTTATTATAATATCATTAACTGCAGTCAAAATTGTAATGATGTTAAGTCTTCTATGCAAAAAAGACATTTTTATCCCTAACAATTATTAAATGTTCACAAAAACATTAAAAGAAAGTTTTGACAAAGAAAAAAAAAAGAAATAGCTAATTTCACTAAAGCACTTACCTTCATGTTTGTGACCATTTTCAATTTCGTACTTTCACATTTTTTGGTATTGACCAAAATGTCCATCTTTAATAAAAATAATAATTTCTTCACTTTTTCCCATCTTTTTATTCTCTTTATTCTTTCGTCTTCCCTTTCCATTAACACCAATCACTAGAATTGTGGGTTCTCTCTCTTCTCTCCAATTTCACGCTATTGTTCACTTATCGACTTTTAATTCCTTATATGAATGGTTTGGCAAAGTTTGCAATTGTTGTATTTCATTGAATGATAATAATCGAAATAAACTTGTTGGAAAAAGGAGGATCTTAGGTTACAATTAGCTGAGTTTTCTTGTAATTTGCTTCTTATTTGCGTTCATGTTTGAATGAGTCAATTTAACAAATGGATGTCATATAGTCATGGATATGTGTAGGTGATATAGTAATAAAAATGACAAAGATGTGACTATGTTATCTCTAATAATAAAAAATATATTATTGTTTATTAGGGGTAAAAATATATTTTCATACAAAAATTTAATATTATTATCTTTGATTCGCTATCAAGGAATGACAAATATGTGACTAGATTATCTCGTTTTTTTTGGAAAAAAATTATGTCATCTCTAATAAGAAAAAATATATTATTGATTATTAGGAATAAAAATAAATTTTCATAGAAAAAAGTAATATTATTATCTTTGACTCGCTATCAAGGATAGGGGTTCGTTTATCCATTTAAGAATATAAGCGTATTTTGTTTTAAAAAAGATTTTTACTAATATCATTTAGCAGAGGAATTTAACAAATAAAAAATGATGTCAGAGTACTAAAATAAAAACAGAAATAAAATGAAGGCACTTCAATGAAATTAACCCCATATATTTGACTGCTTGAATAATCTGTCTTGCTACACCTTAATATTCAAGTATCGTTTTTATTGTGTATTTGGCAATGGTTTGGTTTTAAAACTAAACTCAAAATTTTAAGTATGAGACTCATATTTCTTTTCACAAACAATTTAACATTTACAAAATTCAAAATAAAAATCTCAAAATCAAACTATATCTAACCACACCCGTCTTGGGGCTAAAATTCCAACTGAGCTTCATTTTTTCCTAATTAATACATTTTATTAGCATAAACATGAAATGGTTATACAAATGGGTTGGAGACCCATTATCACAAACAAAATATCACAAGTCATTAAATTTCAGATGAATATTATCAAAAAAAAATTGAAAAAAGGAAAACACTGTAGTTCTACCCTCGGTATGTTGGGCACCATCCTTAAACGCAACTAGTACGAAGAACCACATTTTATGGCGTCTTTGATAGGCAATTTCAACGGGCTTCCAACTTCTAGGAGTAGTTAGTTGTTAATTATACTAACAACTGAGTAGCTGAGTGAGGGTGACATTGCTAGAAATAAATTATGATTCCACTCAGTTGGGGCCAAAAAAAAAAAAAAAAAAAAAGAGGAGGAGAAAGGAGTTCCCCAGATTTTGAATGTTTTAGGGGGAGAAAAAGCCGGGGGTGGGTACAAAAGGAAAGGCGTGATTCTGTCCTATTCTCCCTCATATTGCTTCTTTTTGGCTCATTTGTCCACATCGCATATGATGAGAATAGATGTAAAGAGTGCATGGAGTTATATCGAAACTCCAAAAGTAAATAATGAGTAAAAAAATGTTGCACTGCATTTGAATCCAAAAAAAAAAAAAAAAGTTGGATAAGAAGAGAAAAATTTTATTTCAACTAAATTACCAGCTAAACACTTTATAATAATTGGATAATTATAATTTTAATTATTGTGTATATCAAGAGATAAAAATATAAATTAAATTTAAAAAGTGTAAAAAGATTAATGTTTTATTGAGAGTGCTTTGAATTCTTTTTGATAAAATTTTTTTGTAAAAAAAAGTTTTATTTTTATATAATTTATTTTCTTATGAAAGAGGGCGAGAAATATAAATTTATCAATGAATACTAAAAGATAATAAATTAATATTTTATTAAAATATTTTTTTAAATTTATACGCTTAAAATGCATATTAATTTGAATTAAATAATAAATCAAATCTATTGCTTCATAAAATTGGAGAGAACAAAAGAGTTTTGAAAATTTAATCGAGATAAGTTACGAAAAGTCCACAACGAAGTCTGCCATCTCCACGAAGAAATGCAGCTCTTTGCCACAAACGAACGTTTTCAACTGTAAAAAATAATCATCAAAGTGTAACGGAAAAAGAAGCAATCAATTCAAACAAACAAAAAACAGAATTGAAAAGTGGAAATAAAAGAAATCTGGAGAGAGAAAGTGTGGAAAAGAGGGACGGAGGGAGAGAGAGAGCTGGGGGAGACAGATAGAGACAGCAGGGGTTAGGAGAGAGAAAAGTCTCTGTAAAAAGGAGCTTTGACCCTCTCTCTTCAATGGCGGATTCCCACCTATATGAAATCCTCCCTTGACATTCATCTCTTCTCCCCAACAACCGCTATCCCTATTTTCTTCATTTTTACTTCTCTTCTTCACCTCCAAGCTAATCTCAGCTATCATTTCCAAGAAATCAGGTAGCTTATCACAATCTCCCTTTGTCCACACTTTTTTTTCCCAAAATAATCTTTTTTAAAAAATGTATAATTTCCCCTGAGCAGTAGCATTATAGGTCTCCTGCTTTATTGTATGTTTGTTTATTTTACGCCTTAGGACTCTAATTTTTCTGGGTTTGCGTTATTCTATGGTTTCAAATTCTCTTTTTTTCCCTGAAAGTTTGTTTTTGCTCCATTTTTCTTGGAGATTTCTCTAATAAACTGGCATTTTCCTTTTAAAATTTTAGTTAATTAGTTTTTTCTTTTCTTGTGGTCTTGCTGAGACATAGGACTGTTGGATTTGGCAGCTTCGATTTGGATTTTGTTGTTATTTATTCATCTTTTGGCTCGTTAAGAGTTTTCTGATTTATTATTATCATCTTTTTGTGGTTGGGTTTGCTTAAAAAAAAAAAATCAGGTAGTATATACAATTAAGGAAAGTTTCAAGTTTGGATCTTTTGGATTATGGGAAATTGCTGTGTGACCCCAGTTGATTCTTCTGAGAAGAAGAAGAACAAAAAGAAGAATAAACCCAACCCATTTTCAATTGACTATGGTGCTGCGCATCATGGATCTGGAGGTCCAAACAAGCTCGTAGTGTTGAAAGATCCTACAGGTCACGACATTCATCAGAGATATGATCTGGGTGGAGAGCTGGGGAGAGGTGAATTTGGAGTCACATATTTATGTACTGATGTGGAAAAAGGTGATAAATATGCTTGCAAATCGATATCGAAAAAGAAGCTTCGGACCGCGGTCGATATCGATGATGTGAGGAGAGAGGTTGAGATTATGAAGCATCTGCCCAAGCATCCCAACATTGTGACCTTGAAAAATACTTACGAGGATGAAGATGCAGTTCACATTGTAATGGAATTGTGTGAGGGTGGTGAATTGTTTGATAGAATAGTGGCAAGAGGGCATTACACAGAAAGGGCAGCTGCAGTGGTCATGAGGACAATTGTTGAAGTGGTTCAGGTATCTTTTGAATTTTTTCTTTAAGCTGTCACCTGCTGGAATACTGTTCTATTTTCCTGACGATCATCGTGCTGTAAAGTTTAGAAAATTGATGCTGGTATTGATGACTTTACCAACCATTCACTATCGCCTAAGACATCAGTATTGAATTTTTCAATGAGATCAATATTCTTGGATTGCTTAGAGTGGACTGGATGCTTGAAGAGTTTCATTTAGAAACTACCATACAAATCCTTCAAAAATATCCTGAAATTCTGCCAACTTGTGCTTAGACGTTGTAGCAATTTGTGGTTTTTCTTGTTTTATATTAATCTGGTGCACTTTTGATGCAAAACTGCCGAAGTAGCTGAGTATTGTAATCGTGGTTTACTAATCAATGTGGTCCTGATATGGTCGGTCTTAGTTCTTAACCTGCTGTTGCTTTTCAGGTGTGTCACAGGCATGGAGTGATGCATCGTGACCTTAAGCCGGAGAATTTTCTCTTTGCAAACAAGAAAGAATCTGCTGCTTTGAAAGCTATTGATTTTGGGTTATCAGTTTTCTTTAAACCAGGTATGAACTAGGCTTGATAGAGTCTGCCTCTTGTTGTGCTTCAACCATTCTCCAGTGTTGATGATTCTATTGGTCTGGATTTGTTGTTTGTTTCTCCTCTTTTCATGAATTTTTCCAATATATCTGTAGGTGAGCGCTTTAATGAGATTGTAGGAAGTCCATACTACATGGCTCCAGAGGTCTTGAAACGCAATTATGGTCCGGAGGTTGATGTTTGGAGTGCTGGTGTTATCCTATACATTCTGCTTTGTGGAGTTCCACCGTTCTGGGCTGGTAAAGTCTTCTGGTATTGAAGATATAATACCTAGCTCATTGAAGAATGTTTTTAAGTTTACTCTTTTTCTAGGAACTGTGTTAGACAAGATGAATAATACTATTAAGATACTGAAGGGAGAAAGTCAAGGAATGTGTGGCTATAAGGCAAACATCAAGTTTTAAAGCTTATTTGAGCTCTTACTTATGCTCTTTACTAATACTATTGATTTTCAAGATTAATACTTTTGAATATTAAGAAATTCGAAATTCGAAATTCATGGAGTTTGTGCATTAAGAAATAGAATAGCATGTTTTACCTGTGTTTTGAGAGAGGTGAAACGCCTAGTGCAAGACTCGGGATTCATTCCTCTGCTGAACAGGGTAGAACTCTTCGCCATGTGGACTTACCTCACACAGTCCCCTTTCTTACTCTCTGGAGTGTTTTCAGAATTTGTTCCAGATTATGCCTTGCTAATCTTCAATAAGACTCAACAAATGTTGCATATGTTTCCGCATTTTGGTAGGCTTCTCACGTGTTTCTTATTTCATGCAGAAACTGAACAGGGAGTAGCTCAGGCTATCATTCGCTCTGTAATTGATTTTAAGAGAGATCCATGGCCTAAAGTTTCTGATAATGCAAAGGATCTTGTCAAGAAAATGCTTGACCCAGAACCAAGTCGGCGTCTTACAGCACAGCAAGTGCTTGGTAATTTTTCTTATTGTTAAAGACGTTGCATTTCACACTTGAAAATGCCTTCTAGTAATGAATGAGTTATTGTCTCGGGCTTAACTGTAGTGATCAAAATATTTTGATTCCAGAGCATCCATGGTTACAGAATGCTAAGAAGGCACCAAATGTTTCCTTAGGTGAGACTGTTAAAGCAAGACTGAAACAATTTTCTGTAATGAACAAGCTAAAGAAGCGAGCACTGCGGGTAACTATAATCCCTTTAGAATGTTCTTATTGATCGGTTTTTCCCGCAATAAGGTAGAAGATCAATACGAAGAATATCTTACTGGTTTGAATGAAATCGCTCTTAAATAGGTCATAGCTGAACATTTATCTGTTGAAGAAGTGGCTGGAATTAAGGAAGCTTTTGACAGCATGGATATTCAAAATAGAGGCAAGATAAACCTGGACGAACTTAGAAATGGTTTACACAAACTTGGCCACCAAATTTCCGATGCAGATCTTCAAATCCTCATGGAAGCTGTAAGTCTTATTTCATGTCTCCTACAGTCCTACCCTTTGACTTGTTTGTTTCATTCTATGGTCTTTGTCGGATACCATATGGATAATGTTTGCAGTTCTCCCTATATTGCCCCTTCCCGCAACCTCACCCCCCCAAAAAACCACAAAAAAAGAAAAAGAAAAAGGAGAAAGACCAAAAAGGCAACACGAGAGGAACAAGAGAACAAAAATCCCAAAATCAATCCTCTTCCACCCTTTGCTTTTGTTGAAAAAGGCAACACGAGAGGACAAGAGGACAAAAATACCATAATCAATCATCTTCCACCCTTTGCTTTTGTTTACTTCTATTCTCATCGACAAATTTCCTGGGCTGTTTGATGTCCAAAATTTCATTTTCCATGTTATTCATATTGTTGATTATTCTCTGTTTCCCACAGGCTGATGTTGAAGGAGATGGAACATTGAATTATGGAGAGTTTGTTGCTGTTTCTGTTCATATAAGAAGGATGGCCAATGATGAACACCTTCACAAAGCCTTTGCCTTTTTTGACAGAAATCAGAGCGGTTATATCGAGATTGAAGAGCTGCGGCATGCCTTGAGTGATGAAGATGATGCCAATAGTGAAGATGTTATCAATGCAATTATTCATGATGTTGACACAGATAAGGTCAGTTTCTTTTATCAAACCATGCACAAAATAATGTTTTGTTGTATATAATCTTGAATCTTAGGAGTGTAAATGAAGCAAACTGTCCGTCAGAGGCTCATGCAAAGCTTGTTCAGCTTGCAGTTCCGTTTGGCTTTAATAATTCGTTTTTGATTTAGAGTAAATTCTCTAAATTTCTTTACATAATTATCCTACGTATTAAAAACCTGATGCTTGTGCTCGACATGAATATGCTTGAATATAACGAATGACTGATAGTTGAATTGAGCTGAGTATATATGGTTGTAGTGAATATTTTACCATGTGGTTGAGCTTGAATTTTGAGTTGAGCCAAGATCAAGCTCTGACAAAATTCAAGCAATCCCAATAAGTTTGAAGCTTTTGTCAGTTCGAGTTGATTACAGACCCATTCTTGGTTGATCAGACAGCATATGAGGGGGAGCTAATTGTTGGGGGCAACTTGTGAAGTCTGGCTTTCTCCGTGTCCTGGAAAATCACAACTGTTAATTTGGTCATACCTCTGCTGTACATAACTAACTTGTGTTTTAGCAATTATTTTTCTTTTCTTTTTTTCCTTCTTTTGCTTTTCTAGATGCTAGCTCTCCTTTGTTTTAGATAGAACGATGTGATTCATATAATATGCATGCACTTCCTATAATCCTCGAATGTTGTGTCTGTTTGTCTCACTCATAAACCCCGTGTTTTGGTAGTGTTTTAATATAGATATTCGTTACATATATATCTTTTCTCAGATTTGAATATATTGACAGCCAAAGATTCGCAGAAGTGCTATCTCCTGCCTGATTTGTTATACTAGTATCCTTCTTAGCCTGGATAGGTCTGTACTGGAGGCCCCTTATTGTCCATAAGCTAGGACCTTGAGCTTGAATTTTGTTTTTGTAAAGCAAAAGTAAGTGATATCTGTCTTTCAAATGTGCAACGAAAATCATGAAATGATTTGGTGATCTCTGTTTTTGAGTAATCCAGTATAACAAGGATAGAGAGAAAATTAAAACTAAGAAAAGTTTAATGGAAGAGGGGTTACTAGCTAGTTCTCTTCTGAAAAAAGTAAAATAATTGTTGGAAACAGTTGTCATCATCTTTTCAACTGCCGTGCCTTAAAAGCCATTGATTCTAGCAAATGACCTTAGTCCCCACCATCCCTTTGCCTAGCCTTCTGAAAACCCCCATTCCCACATTCTACCGAGCTTCCTATTCTTCCCCCAGAATGCCAAAATCGGTATCATTAGCATGCTTCTCCAATCTTTTTTCTTCCTTTTGATGAATAACATGCTTCTCCAACTTATTTATCTTCCATTAGAGTTCTAATGGTGGAATACATATAAACTATGGAAATAGACAGGACCAAAAAGCCACATAAGAATGTTCTTTACTGAAATGTCATGGGGTAAGGGTCTTGGCAAATTAAGATCACTTCCTTTGCTACATTGAGCCGTTCCGTTTAGATGATGGTATCAGCAAAGCTGACTGGAAGAACTGCATGTAGACTGATGGTGGATGTTGTTATCGTGATACTTACCTAGGAAGAGATGGCCTTCTTCTTATTCTTCTTTCCTGAGGAGGTGAGTGGGTGGTGGTTTGGAGACTGGGTAAGGACAAAGAGCAGGGAGAATTTGGTGGGGTGGAGGGCTGGTCAGGATTGGCAGATTGCTTTTAGAGGATGTGGGAGTAGTGGTGCGTACTTGAGGTGGCAATGAGTATTCATGCATGTGAATTGGGTAGATGCTCAATTTTCATTTGGGGTTTGAATGGTAAGCTGCTGGAAAGCAGGAAAAATTAGCTCAAGTGAAGGGGACCACCTTCTGAGATGGTTTCAGATAATTTATAGCTGGAAGCCTTGGTGGTCAAGTTAGAAAGAGAAGCTAGGGAAGAATGGTTCCTCTCTCTCTTTCTTCCCCCCTGGGGGTGTTAAGTATTCCCTTTTTTTTTCCTGTTCTGTTCCTTCCCCTCAACCTCCACCCCACCCCCAAAAAAAGGGAAAAAGGGTAAAATAAAGTGTTATCTTTGGTAGTATAGACTTCCTCTGTATTTCTGTGTTTTATGCATCACTCGGATGTGATCAATGTGAAATTTTGAATCTGAGATGGTTTTGTTTCTTGTGTTTTACACTGTACTGACAGCAAGAGTGATACTAACAACTTTCTTTGGCCTTGCACTCTGCAATAAAATATCCTGTTAAATTATTAAGCCTGATGAATCCTGTGGTGTTACAGTTTCCCTTTATCCTGGGAATGATATGAATAGAGTATATCCCAAAATTCGTGCATTGCTTTTCCATCAGTGTATTGCTTTTGCAGCTTTCCCAGGGTTGTGGATGTGGGAGTCTGGGAGCAATTTAACTTCATTTTCTTTGTTGCAATATTGACTTTAAGCTCTTAGATTTTTTTAGCATTCCTTTAATCTTGTAGACAAAGAGGTTCATAAATACGTATAATTGATATGCAGGATGGACGTATAAGTTACGAGGAATTTGTGGCAATGATGAAGGCTGGTACTGACTGGAGGAAAGCATCTAGGCAGTATTCTCGTGAGCGGTTCAACAGTCTGAGCTTGAAGTTAATGAGGGATGGCTCGTTACAAATGGCAAATGAGACTAGGTGAACCAGTTAACAGGCTCTACATTATGGAGCGGAAGAAGAAAACTAGTATGCAAAATGAAAATGATAGATTTGCTTACTTTGTACTGGGTTCAAGAAATCAAAATTTCCTTGTTTGGTATAATTTTTTCCATCTCAGTTCAACAATTTCTTGTTTTACTCAGCTGACACCTTCAGGAGGATTGATGTAGGTGAGTATCTGTCTTTTTAGGGTCAAAATTTTCCTGCCTTAGCTGTAGAACACCAAAGTCCTCTAACAGAGGATGAAAGCTAATGATGTGATAATGCCGTTGTAAATACGTTTATTTAGGTTCACAGGGCACTGTCAATTTAGGAACAAGCAAAAGGTCAAGAAAGAGAGGTTATTACTCTGTAGTTCTCTGAATTTGTTGTTGATGACAAATTTAAGTGTCCTCATCATTCTAAGGAATCAATGGGTTTGGTTACTTTGTTTGATGTATGGGGAAACCCCAGAGTCTTGGAGGATTCTGATTTTCCCCTGAAAGTAATTCTATCTGTTATGCAGATACTCTTTTACTTTCCTATGAAATTACCTCAATGCTTTATATTCCAATTCTTGCTATAGACAGCGTGTGTTCACAGATGATACCTTGTGCTTGGAAATTGAAAAAACTAGTTATCTGTAGAGTCAAGGTGGTTATTTGGTTGCTAAAATGCGCTCCATGTATCAAGTGTTGCGTGTGGTCGGAGATAGTTTAGGTGGTTAAAATACATCTTATCGTTTAGAAGTTTTGAATTTCATTTATATTTCGAACTTTTAAACTAGATGGAAATAGTTTTGAATTCTATTTATATTTTGCACTTTTAAGCTCAGGGGAAAAACTTCTCTTAATTAATTTTTACACTCCTTAATATGTATACTTCGGAGATCCGAAGTTGTAAATATACTATATATGAGAATTCCAAATTATACGTTATAGAAAAGTATAATACTTAATACTTCACTTGATTGAAATTGAATGTGTTATTTTAATTTGATAAAAAATTAGGAAAAGTAGGTTGAATATAAATAAATTATTATAATATTTTTATTACTTAAAGAAGTTTATAGTGAGATTCGATGTGTTAGTGAAGTTTAATTTTTTAATTAAAAATATCAAAATAATTAGTTGTGAATTTTATTGTTCTAGAGGTAATTGATTTTTTTAAAAAATAAAATAAAATATATAATTATATTTAAAAAGTAAATGTTTAACTTTGATAGATAAATATCATAATCTTCAAAATGTCTATACGGTGTAACCGGCATCGGTGACAGATAGTAGTATGATGGGCATGCATCTTTGGTGTGGTCGTTGCGGATCAATGGTGCGTATGCAGACGCTATCGAGTAGTAATATGATGCGGTAGGAGTTAGAGACGTCATTGGAGGTCAAAGATATAGTGCGTATCCTAACATGGACGCGTGCATTTTTAAAACCCACGACATATGAAGTGCGAACTGTAATGAATTGACTCTCTGTGTGACATCCGTAGTACTCATAGGAATGTCACTAGTGTTGGGCCTTGCCAAACCTGCTCGCTGCCTGACAGATGCTGTAATAGGTTGTCGACCGTGCAATTGACCGTTACGATCAGCAACTGGTCCCAAGTCCAACAATGCATCACGCTGGCATCGAAAATGATCTATCATTTATTATACATAATCAACAAATATAATTATTACGTAACTCGCACATGAAATTTACATATCCTCCTTACAAAAACTTATGTCAAGAATAAACTGATATAAACATATACAACAACCTACATGTGGATATTCAATACAAAATAGTTTAATATTTCTTACTACTAATGCTTTTTAAGAAATAATCACAGTACTGTAAAATGTTTCTTTTACCTTACAATATTCTTCGCAATTTATTTCATTAATATAATAGCAAAAATGATTTAATTAAACTACTACCAAATAAATAAATAATAATTAAATTAAAATCTAAAGAAATGAAAGAAATAATTAAATAGATTGAATTACTCGAACAAGCTATTTGAATCAAATAATTAATTGCATAAACAATAAAAATATTAAAATATAATTAATTAACTTAGCACAAATATACATAAAATTAATTTAAAACTTGGTTCCAAAATTACATTTTTTATACGCAATTTTTGTCAAAAATTTTCGTCACAAAGTGGCAGAATTGTGTGAATAATTCCGCCACAGTGGCGAGATTGCCGGAACCATTGTACCCAATTTGGGTATAATTGTTCCGATGAATTCCGCCACTTTGTGTAGGAATTACACTACAAATTTCCCACTCAGTGGCGGAATTTGTAGAGTTTTTTGAGATCATCAAACTCGGTCTATTTTTAGCTGATTTTGAAATTCTTTCTGTGTAAATCGATGTAAAATTATAAATTGTTTGATAAACTAATATATTTTCACGGAAATCGTTCGTCGTTCTTCATAGATCTTAATTTTTTTTTTCGAATGCTTGAGAGAACTTTAAAAACTCTTCGATATTAAAATAAAATAAATTATATTTAATAAAAAAGAACTGCGTATAACAGTCCTCTTTTAGGCAAGGACTATAAATATATATAAACTCAAATCAGGAAAGAATAAGCACCCTTGAAAGAGGTTCAATGTTTTCTATCGAGGAGGAGTAAAGTGTAACTTGGCCTAATATTTCCTGAATCAATTCGATTAACTATTTGGCCGCTTAAAAAAATATATATTTTGGTTATTTTCCATATTTGATTCCTGTTTAGGTTTACCTTTTGCTTGCGGCTTTGGGATAACTCCCAAGCCGGTAAAAGTTTCCAACTCTCTCCGTCTTCCTTTTCCTTTCTGGAAAAGATATAATCTCAACTTGCTTATATATCACTTCCTTCTTCCTTTCTTTTCTTCAAGGTTTCAGATTTCTTCAGAAACCATCAAAGTTCTTGAACTTCCTTTTCTCCTGATCATCACCATCTGCAACAATGGCCGTCGACTCCGGTTTCAACGAAGAAGCATATTGGCAATACAAGGATGAAGTTCACAACAGCGGGGGCTTTCATGTCCTCTCTGACTACGGTTCCCAGTTGATAGGCGGAATACTCCGAGTTGCCGAGGATTCTCCGGCTTATAAGAAGGCGGTTTCTGCCGCCCGGTTCGCGGTGGAGGAATCCAACGAGAAAGAGAATTTCAAGTTGGAGTTCTTGCAAGTTTTGAATGTGAACGTGGAACCCTGTGCTGGTTCTCTGTATTACATTACCTTGGAGGCTAAGAAACCCTCGTGCAAGGTGAAACAATATCATGCAAAGGTTTGGTCCACGATTAGCAATAGATTTCAGCTTCTGAGTTTTAGGGTTGCCCCTTATGCGGTGAAAGACTCGGGTATTTCTTTCAATTCTTTGTTCTTCTATTTTTTTTTTATAGCTTTCAGCAAGAGACTATATTGTTAATTTTTTTTTTTTGATTGGTGGGAAGGTTGAGGGTTCATGATATCTATCATCAACGCATTGATCTTTATCGATTTTAGTTAGATTTATTAAGGTTGATCTTATTAGCAATATTGGTTCACTCTTGGATGGATAGAAACTAATTAATTGGATTTGACATAAATTTAATCCCTTCCCTCAAGAAAAGTGACAAGTGACTTCTTGATAATGTTGAGACAGAAGACTTCTCAAATTTCGACCTAAGATCGATCCCAACTCCTCTCCTTCCTTTTCCTTTCGTTCCTTGAGATTAGGAGGGAAATATGGATGTAAAAACTTAATCCCTTCCGTCCCCCTTATTTTTTTTTTTGCAAGACCAACATACTATTTTCTGCTGCCTTATTTTTTTTTTCCAGGTTCTTCTATAGGTTCTATAGCTTCTGAAAAAAGAAAATTTAATGAAACAGAAAGAACCCTCAAGTTTTGACCTAATCCCAATCCCAAAATCTATCTCCTCTCCTTTTTCTTCTCCCCCCTTTCGTTCCTTCTTTTGAGATTAGGAGTGAAAGATGGATGTAACACTTCGCGTTCAATATCACTATTAGAATTAGACTATAAAATTTGGATTTTTTTTATAAAAAAGGAAAAGAAAAAGAGATAAGTTTACAAGAATACTGATATTGTTGTGCTTAACATGGGCAGGTACTACAGATAACTCTTGCTGTCTTCGGATTGATAATTTGCAGCCTTGGATGGATGAGAATTACCTCTACTACAAGTGCTTTTATACAGCCAAAGAGGTAAACTTACACCAATTTTATATTTCATTTATTTTTTTCTAAGCAACAATTGAATTGCTACTTATTTTAATGTTCATGTACCGGTGAATGATTAACAGAGAGAAGAAAATCAGTAACACATTTAATTTATTTTGTAACAGAAATTTGATTTTTTTTAAGAAATAGAAATTTGATTTTCAAGTTGCATATTTACGTTTATGTCCTTTGAAAGTAGAAGCCACCCCCTTCCCACTTTTTCTTGTTTTGCTGGCCAGATAGCTATAGGTTTTTGTAAACCTCTCCTTGGGAGTAGTTAGACTCTTGCAGAAGTATTAGCGATCACGAAAACAACGAAACATTCGTAACAAAGTGTCTACACAAAGTAGAAAGCTTCTGCATTTCTCTGTTATAGTTTTTTCTCCTCTTCTATTTTTCATGTTATCGTTTTCTTTTTTCTTGAAAAATAAAATCCAGAATAATTTGATTATCAATGTATTTACTTACTAATGATCAATTTTTTTCCCCACTTTCAGCTTCTGTCAATCCAGGTTGTGCGCAACAAGCCTAAAAGAGAGGGATTTCTTCAATTTAAATCGCGATCAGCAGTGGAGAAAGTTCGAGCAGCTTATGATGAAAAATTGATGCCCTTTGCTAGCCAAGTTTACAAGTTGGATTAATTTGATGTGATTTACAAGTTTAAATATGATAAAATTAGTTAAATTTATTATACTTGAGTTGTCTTGAAAACTATATCCGATAATCTAATGCGGGTTTTGTTCACACATTGGCAAAGAAAGTAGTGAATGTTCTTTATATTACATGAATAAGTTTTCTCTTTCTTGCCACGATCTGCATTTTGTTTATACGATATCAACAACTTTTACCGAAAGACATACAGACATATAGGCTAATACTAATGTGTATTTAGATTGAATTCGATTGCGAAACTTAATGTAAATTCTCATTTATTCTCTTACAAAAAATTTATTTTTACAAAATATAAAATAAAAAATATTGAACTCAAACTCTATTCAATCTCACCATAAATTTATCAGTATTTTTAACCCTTACACCTCATCACAATTTTTCAGAAACTATGATTTCTTTTAATGCATTGCAGAATATGAGTGGAATCCAAGGCTTATTGTATGGGGGAGGTTTACGACTTTGCTATCATTATTGACAAACAATTGATTTTAGTTTTCATTGATGCATGTTCATGTTAGGATACAACTAGACGGGATGGCCTTGAGTTTTGTTTGGCCCAACATAAAATGAAAAACTTTACCAAAAGTTCCTAGAACTACTCATTTATGATTATTCAAGGGTTAATACCAACTTAATCCTCCAAAATATGACAATGTGTGTCAAGTACTACCCTAAACTTTATATGTGTGATCAATTTCATCTCTTGAAATGAAAAACCTGATTTTTATTTGGAAATTAACGGGAAATACATCTGTATGTCAATTGTTATAATTTACCGGAGGTCTTCTTATTTCCCTCCCCCCCCACCCCAGAGAGAGAGAGAGAGAGAGAGAGAGGCGGGGGAAGGACTTCACTTAAGTTTGATTTAGTCTAAAAATTCTTAATTTGTTTGTTTCTTCTCCAAATTTAGAGGCACAATTGTTCTTTATCAAGTAAAGTTTGGGATGGTCAGGAAAATGGCATGGAGGACTAATTTCTAGTTCCAAAGATTTATAGCATCACGTGCTTTGAACTATGTGAATCTAGGTGGTCTTGTTCTTCATTGTGGTATGGATGATATGGAGGAATAGAAATTTAGCTACTAATATTTTTGAGGGCAACAAGTTTACTGTATATATACTCTAATTTTAGTGTGGAACTTGGTGATCGATGATCAGTTGCGTCAGATTTTTTATTTAAGAAAATAAAAATTAGAATCTGCTCTCAATGACAATAAGCTAAATGTAGATGGAGCTTGGTGCAAGAATGGAGTTGGAGCAGCAGCTTTAATCCGGATTCAAGAGGCCATATTTCACATATTTCATTAATTAATTGATAACTAAGAAAGTACAAGTTATGTAAGAAGACAAAACACAAACCTTTGAATTTGTAGAACATATGCCTGTGAGGCTTTGCCCGGATAGTAGGAGTTAGAGATCTCCCAACCCTGGTTGGGAGTTCGATCCTACGAGTTCTAATTCAAACCTTAACAATTTAGTATGAATATTTCATTGTTTAAAAAAGATGTAAGAAGAAGAAGTAAGTTTCTTCATATAATTATTAATTTACTGAAAAGATAAAGCTTACTATCATTTACTAAGCAAAGCTTACTGATGGAGTTGGGACTCATCACATGGACTACGAATAGATTCAGAATTAACAATGAGACCCATTCACGATTGGATTTGGGTTAATAATAAAGTAATTCCTAAAAAAGATTTACTTATCAAAACTCCCAGGTATGAACTCTTATAAATACACTTATTTTCTCTCATTACTATTCATTCAATTTCAATATTGACTTAAGCATCAAAGGGTTTTCGAGATTAAATCCCCTCTATTGACTTGGGCTTTGTTTTTCTACCTAAGTCTTCTAGCAGTTCCATATCTGTAGAGGTTCTACCTCTAACAATTGGTGCACACTAGGTTCAAACCCCATGCGTCTTTTTTTTTTCTGTCCTTATGGATCCTTTGAATACTGTTTCTCGTGGATCTTCAGATCATCTTCGTGTTTATTAGCATAGGCACAAAATGGATAACGATCTCTCTATTTCTTCTGAGGGTGCACAACCTCTACATACTCATGTCGGTCCTCTTGATATTCCGGTTGGAGCGCCGTCATTCCCGATTACACTAGAACAATTAAGTGCTCTTCAAGCTTGGATTCAATTCGTTAACACTTGGCTTCTGCAGGGACTTCGTACCCTTGACCAAGCTACTAGTCACATGGCTGTTGCATATGTACAATTTATGCCACACCACGCTTGTAGCTCTATCAAAGAAGGCAGAGGCTCCAATGTATGAAAAGAAACCACTAGTGACCCTTCATAAGGTGAGATACCCATGCCAAATTGCCTTGACAATCGGGAGCAAGAGGCTCAGATAGCCATGATGGAGGTTATGAACAATGTATGGCAACGCAATTTTGGAAATAAAGTTCCCAACACAATCCTTTATGTGAATAATTTCAACACACAACTTTAGATGTATGATTCTACAACACTAAGTTCGATAAGTATAAAGGTATCGGAGATCCAAACACTTGGAGAAATTCATGTCCCTTATGCTACAAAGAGATGCTTTTGACATCGCCTTATGTCGAATATTCCCAAGCTCATTAAAAGCACAAGCTTTGCGATGGTTTTTCTTGATTAAGCCACGAAGCATATCCACTTTTTATTAGTTGGGCGAACATTTTTTAATGTAGTTTTCCACCAACATTGCAAGATAGAAAACTATCAATGACCTACTACACATTTGACAAAAGTCCGCAGAGACAGTTACCAATTATACGGCTCGGTTTAGCAGAGAAGCACTAAATATTAGGGACCTTCAAGACAAGATGTAAGTTAAAGTATACATCCATCGGCTGAGGACCCTGCTGCTGATTCGTAAGCTCACAATAAGTAATCCCCAAATGGTCGCAGAACTTCATGATCACGTGTAACGTTTTATCCGAGGAGATGAAATCATCCCAAAGAAAAAAAACTTGATCAGAAATTAGAAGAACAAGAACGAGAAAAGAAAGAAGACCAGAGAAAGCATGTAAAAGCTAATGTTCAGGAAAATGGGAGCAGTCGGGCACCTGTTCGATTTACTGAGCCATATAAGGGTAATTGTCAAGATATACATCTACAGTTATAGGAACAAGTTTCGCTAAAAGCAACTTGGACCGAGGTCTTACATCAGGTAGAATCTTTGGACATCTTAAGCCTACCACAAAAAATGTTCACTCCTCATAATAGGAGAAGCCAAAAGCATTATTTTTTGTTCCATAAAGACCATGGCTATGAGACAAGAAGTTGCAACGACCTTAAAAAAGAAATTGAAGATGCCATTAGGTGGGGGACAACTTAAAGATTTCATCAAGCCATACGGGGATAGATGAGAAAAGATGCCAACCAACGTAAGAAGGATAGATGAATGGAAGCATAAGGCTAGAGTCATTAACATGGTGACAGAAGAACTCCCGTCCAAAAGGAAAAAAATTCTAGATGACCAACCCTTAGTAATCTTTTTGGATGTAAGCTAATAGACAGTTCGGCAGATTTTGGTCAATATGGGAAGTTTAACTAATATCTTGTTTAAAAGCACCTTTGATAAGATGGACTTATCAGTAGACACATTGGTATGTGAAGAAGTACCCCTGTACATATTTACGAGAAAAAGCATAAAATCTATAGGCTCAGTTGATTTGCCTATACGTATTGGAAGTATAATCAGGACAATCAAGTTTCTAGTTGTATCCACCACCTCTGCTTACAACATGTTACTAGGACAACATGCACTGAATAAGTTCAATGCACGAATCTCTACGGTAGATCTGACTCTAGAAATTCCCATGAGGCAAGAGTATTATATGCTAAAAGAAGAAGAAAGTTAGGCCTAGGAATGTTATTCGGCTGAGATTCTAGATTCTGAAGATAAAGTTTACGAATTGCAGGTCATAGAAGTTGGGAAGCATTCAATAAGAATCGAACGAGAAGGAGAGTTTGAGCAGTACTGCATTGATTCTTCTAGAACTGAGCAGTTAAACATGAAGTATCATGGGCCTTTATGAACATGGTTTATAGTATTGAACTTTTGAAATAAATCTAAACTTGTCGGGATCCCTAAAGACCTGCATACCAAGATAAATCATATTACTAAACGTATAGCATTGGGCGCCAATTGGACGGGAGCTAGCGACCAAAATCTCTAAATATCTGTCAGTGATTTTAGAATAGGAAGACGAAAACCTCTTTTGAAATAATTTAGATACAAGAAAAAACAACCCGAATAAGGGGGACTGGCCCTGTCAGAATCTAAGGGTTTAACGAGTTCATATTCCTCCCTTCAAATATGATATTTAGAATAAGATAAAACCATTTGCCTATCAAAAGTGACTAGAAAAATTTGGGTGGCAAGTGGAGTGGTTAGTAAAGCCCTCTCTTAAGGTTCGTATTGACCAACCTAGCCATGTTAGGAAGTTGAGTCGGAGTGAAATCAACAAGAACTAAAGGAAAAGCAACCATTGTTTCTCCTAAAGCAAAACGAGAATCCCCATTTTCTGTTTACAATGGGAAAAGTTGAAGGAGAGTTACCTACGTCTGTATGATAGGGATAGGAATTTAACCGACAAAGCATGGATATGGATATAATATTTTGAAAATGGAAGGAAAAAAGAAGCCTCCAAAAACTTACGTACTACTACAGTAAAAAGTGTTTCACTTCCAAGATATCTCAGGGAGTGCAGATGAAGAGGATGATTACTATTTTTTAAAGAAAAGTGAGTAAGTGAAAAATCAGGATTTCACTGAAGGATAAAATCTTGAAATATACCTCAAAAGGCACAATCAAAAAATATATTAATATCGGATATCATTTTTCAGCACGATATATCCAATACTTCACTTTGAGTAGTCCTGTCAATACGAGTCAAAGCCCTTGGTCTAGTCCGTATATACGGGCTTGGGCTTAGTATACCCAAGCCCGTTAAAAACGCGGGCTTTTTGGCCAGCTCCGTTTAGCCTGTGGGTTAACGCGGGCCGGACGCGGGCTAGCCCGTTTTTTCTTTTTAATTTTTTTAATAAAAAACGATGCTGTTTTGATGTTTTAAAAATATTTATAAATTTTTTTCCTTGAAACGACATCGTTTTGATGATTTTTGACAAAACGACGTCGTTTTGTAAAGCACGCGGGTTTACTATAGCGGGTCGCGAACTGGGGTTTTGTAAGTTTTTTTTTTACACAGTGGTGAGAAAATTATTAATTGAATTCACACATTTGTGCGATAAAGAATATTTTTACCAACTAAACTATTTATTTATCACAACTTGTAATACAAGTTAAGATAAATGATTTACGACTTACTGATTAATATTACTTATTCAACAAATTCGATTGGTTAATACGAGCTTATTTTCGATTACGATAAATTGATGAAACAATAGCCGATCCAATAGCTGCTTCAGCGGCTGCAATATCTATAACAAAAATTGAGAAAATATCTCCCTTTAATTGACGATTATCAAAAAAATCAGAAAATGTTACAAAATTGATATTAACTGCATTCAATATAAGTTCAAGACACATAAGGGCCGTGAAAAATGGATACAAATTTTTGACTGCTACTTAGTATCGGCAATAGGTCTGAAAAAGTATCTAAAAATATCAAATTTAGATATTTGTACCCTGTCGAAGTAAGGAACCTAGGGGCGCGAGACAACTCTCTCTAAGGAACTCGGCAAAATAGCCCCGTAACTTCGGGAGAAGGGGTGCCTCCTCACAAAGGGGGTCGCAGTGACCAGGCCCGGACGACTGTTTACCAAAAACACAGGTCTCCGCAAAGTCGTGCTTATGAGCAGGGTTTCCTTGGGTTACTCTTCACCTCTTCTAAAAAATTTATTTTTACAAAATCTAAGATAAAAAATTTAAACTCAAATCCAATCCATATAAACCCTATTTATTAATTTCATATTATTAACGTTCTAGTAAATAAAAAAACAATTAATGTAATGTAATTAAATACATTAGATGTGTCTATAAGCACACACTTAGTGTGTTCATCAGTCATTAAATAGCGTGCATTTCGGTATAAAATTTTTAATTTTAGAAATTTATATAAAAAATTGTAGATCGAAATTTACCGTTCGGTTTGGACCCAAATTTTGGGATTGCTGATCTAATGTTTTCAATTTTATTATTTGGCTATTTGTCCCAATTCATGCTTAATGTAACCCAAAGACTCTATTTTCTTGAAAACATAGGAGGCTCAAATCAATTTATAAATTAATTTATATACTTCTTAGTAAAATGAAAAATTCTTGATTGAGTTAATTGTTAAAAATTTTATGGTTTCTTCTAATAATAACAATAATTATTATTATAAAAGAAAATAAAAATTTTAAAGAAGATTTTAAATATTACCAAAATTTTATTCATAAAATTCACTTTTTTGGGTTTTTTAGTTTTCAAAAGCATAAGACCAAAAATCAAATTGAAAATTTTAAATAACTTTATAGATCCAACTGAATCGAACTAAATAGAATAAAAATTCAAAATTCAATGCCGTCCGATTTGGTATTCCAACATGAATCAAATATCAAATAGTGAACTCCTCTATTAAATAAATGTAATTTGTATAATGAACTTAAGATATTTAGCATATGATGTTATACCATCATTTTTATATACATATTCATAGAAATGCAAATATTTCTTCCCCAAGCATCCAAATCCTTATTCTCATTCTAATTTTTGGGAATTTTACTTTTTTAATTCATTTAAAAAGATTTTGATTGGTCTAAAACTTTTAATATGTTAATGGAAAATCCAATAATCATTATTTAGTTTTAAAATAATTAAGAGATAAGAGATTGCATATGAAGAATAAAGGCCCGTTTAATAAATCTGAATTCTAAAAATTGAAGTTTGAAATATTGAAGTTTTGAATTCTGAATCTAAAGACAAATTGCATATCACACACAAGTTTTCTTCTTCGAATGAAGGCTCCTCTTGGGTTTCTGAAAGCCCTAGTTTCTTTCTAAAAAACCCCCAAAATTATGTAACTCTCCTACGTATGTTGTCTTTCCAATTGAGTTTCCCTGTTATTCTGATAATATTTCATTCTCTCTTAAGCATTATGCTTCTGTCCTAACCTGTTTTGACTCATGGAGTAGGATTTGTTGAACCAATTCCACTCTTTCAGCCTTCATTGCGTGAAAAAAGTGTCTACCAAACTTGATTTTTTTATCTAGAATCAGGCCTAAAGGATGCACGATTCTGTTGCATTGGTAGATTCATGTCTTGCAAGGCGAGCTAGACCAGATCTTACCGTCTCATAACGGGTAAGGTATGGTAATGTATTGATCTGGAGATTGTTAAAATGGGAGAGAATACTTTCAAATTTATCTTTCCTGATGAACCTGTCAATAATTTAAGTGGCACAAATAGCGAATGTAATTGCTAAACAAAAAATTATTACTTCATTAAACTCTCACTTGCAAGCCACATAACACTCACAACTATAGTGCATTTAATCTCTCACAAGACACTCTAACACAAGTAGCTCTTACTCTCTTTTCTTCTCTCTTATTTGCTCACTCAATGGAGCACCTCGCTCTTACACACTTCTACTTCATCACAACCAACCTATTTTTTCCTCACTGACTTGGCAAGGTCAGTTGTAATTTTTAATCAATTCTAGAGGAGTCTAATTACTTCTTATTGCAAGCATTTTCAAGAGGATTCTAGATGATCTAATTTGCTTCTCAAATGGTCAACATTTGCTGCACCAATTTTTGCTTCTCCATTATTCCAGAGAGTTGTGGATGGATCTCTCAACACTCTCCCTCATCCACTACTCTCGCTTGTTACTCTCCATGTAGTCATACCAAGCTATTTTTGAAATTCTTCAAACTTTGCACCATTGGGACTCTTGGTGAAGATATCCGCGATTTGCTCTTCAGTCTTTACATGTTTCATATTGATATCTCCACAAAGCACTTTTTCTCGAACAAAGTGATAGTGAAACTCTATATGCTTTATTTTTTCATGAAACATCAGATTTTCAGCAAGTCAAACTGATGCTTATTGTCATAATATAGCTTTACTGCATCATCTGTTGGTTGATAAATATCATTTAACAGTTCTAAAAACCATGTACATTCTTATGTGGTCATTGCTACAACATGATATTCAACCTCAGTACTTGACAATGCAATGTAGGTTGTATTTTATTGCACCATGAGGTTACTTCCGATCCGATGTTAAACATGTATCCGGTAGTTGATCGACGAGTGTCATGGTCACTGGCATAATCAGCATCACAATATTCTGTCATCTTACTTACATTTGACTTCCTATAGAATAAGTTATAATCTATAGTTCCTTTTATGTACCTTAGTATTCTTTTTACTGCTTCAAGATGGGGCTTCTTTGGCTTCTGCATAAATTTACTTACTACTTTGACAACATATGAAATATCAAGCCCTGTCAATGTTAAATAATTTAAACTTGCCATGAGCTGTCTATACATTGTCACGTCCTCGAGATCTTTCCCTTCTATTGAGAATAGTCGAGCATTCACCTCCATCGGTGTTGATATTGGCTTGGAATCAAGCATTCCATAATTTTGTAGAGGATCCTTGGCATACTTCTCTTGACCTAGGAATATTCTATTATTTACTCGATCTATCTCTAAGCCAAAAAAATGCTTCAGTTTCCCAAGCTCCTTTATCTGAAATCGTACCAAGAGATTTGACCTAATCTGTCTATTCTTTTCTTGATAATCTTCAGTGATGATGAGGTCATCCACATACACAAGTATTATCACTAGCTTTCTTTCTCGACTTTTGATGAACAAGTTTGAATCTACTAGTGCCACCGAATATCCATTATGTATTAAGAACTCTGCTATTTTTTCATACCATATTTTAGGTGCTTGTTTTAATCCATAGAGCGCCTTCTTTAACTTGTATACATACTCGGGTATGTTTTACTCTCAAACTCTCTTGGCTGTTGCATATATATTTCTTGATCACGTTCGCCTTGCAAGAAAGTATTTTTAACATCCATTTGCACAATCTCCAGGGCTTGCTTGCAGCTAAAGCAAGTAATACTCTTACTGTAATAATCTTAGCTACCGGACTGAATATGTTATCGTAATCCAATCTGTACTTCTGTAAGAATTCACGAGCCACTAGTCGAGCATTGTATCTGTTGACCGATCCATTAGATCTTGTTTTTAACTAATATACCTATTTACAGGAATTGGGCTCTCTTTGATCTTGGCACAAGATCCCATGTCTCATTTTGTCTTAGTGCATGAATCTCTTCCTCCATTGCTATTCTCCATTCTTTCTTACAAGATGCTTCCTCATATGTGTCAGGTTCTTTTACGATATTCTCGACCATTGCTGCATTTGCATACTTAGGGTTTGGTCTTCTTTGTCAATTTGATCGATAGAGTTGTAAACTAGCTTCCTCTTCTTCATCTTCTTTTACTTTGTACTGACTTAGCCTCTGATCTTCTATTGTTTTGTGTGCTCCAGTTTTCCACAGATTTTTTTCCTTTCTTGATGTTTGTTCTTAAACTAATGATTCTTTTTCTTCTTCTTCTACTTCTTCAGACAGTGAAGAATCTCTCCCTTGCTCCTCTAATCTTTCTGCAATCTCTCTCTCAATTTTCTTGGATTTTGATAATTTCAAGGCTTGAGATAACCACCAGGAGGATGCTTCATTGAACACGATATCTCTAGATACATAACATTTGCCCATGTCTGGATTGCAACAAATCCATCCTTTTCTTCGAGGATCATATCCTATGAAGATGTAGCAAACAGACTTCTTGTCGAACTTACTTCTCAAATGGTCATGTACAAGCACATAATAGATACATCCGAATACTCGAAAGTGAGACACTAAAGGTTTCTTCTTTCAAAACTTCTCATAGGGTGAAATAGAGACGAGTTTTGCTTGTGGAAGCCTATTTGTAATATATATTGTTGCCTTCATACATTCTACGCAAATGCGTGCTTGTATATTCTTAGCATGTAGCATGCTTTTACAAATCTCTACCAGATACATGTTCTTCCTTTTTGCGATTCCATTCTGTTAAGGGGTATTTGGACATGTCAACTATCGTCAAATCCTATTCTTCTTCAAGAATTCTATGAACTTGTACGAGGTATATTCTCCGGCATATCTATACGAAGACATTGTATCTAACAACCTACCTCATCCTCCACCCTTTCCTTGAGGGCTTTTAATTTTTCAAATGCCTCTGATTTTTCTTTAATAAAATATATCCAGACATACTAAGAGTAGTCATCGATAAATGTTATAGTATAGCGATAGCCACTTACCAATGGTTGCTTCATTGGTCAAAACACGTCTAAATGTACCAACTCCAATGGTGTCTTAGCTCTAAACCTTGACTCCTCATATGACAATTGGTGTGCTTTTCCATACTGGAATCCATCACATACTATGTTATCTCGAACTTCTAACGGTGAAAGCCCATTGAGCATTACTTTTTTCATCATTGCCTTTAATTTGGTATAACTCATGTGTCCTAATAGTGCGTGTCATAAATCTAGTGTCTCATTCTTCCTTGTCTTGCGTGCATATGCCATTTCTTCTGTCACTACAAAAACCAACTCTAATTTGCATCCTTCCATGATTCGTGGTCCCATTAGGTTCAATTGGTGATACACCTTCATATCCTTTGGACCAAACACCTCAAAATTTCATGTTGAAGTTAATTGTGATATTGAGAGAAGATTCTTTTTCATATCTGGCTCATATAGTACATTTCTAATTTCACTTCAGTTGAGTTGAAGCGAGGTATCATCATGGCTTTGCTCACGTGTGTGATTGGTATCTTTAAATTGTTTGTAGTCACGACAGCTCGTTTTCTATTGTGCTCTTTCATATTCTAAATAGGGCTGTCAATAAGGCCTAGTGAGTCGGGCTTTGTCAAGCCTGAGCTTGACCCGGTTTTGTTTGGGTTGAAAAAAATGGGCCAGAGCTCGGTTCACTCGAGTCGCCCTAGCCCGATTTTTTTTTTCATAAATTTATTTTATATTTTTGTTTTCACTCTATAAAATTTTATTTAATTTTTTAAAATAATTGATACTATACTTTTAAAAACTTTTTAAACTTGTATTTAAATCTTAAATATTTTTAATTAAAAATAAAAGTAAAAAATTAATTAATGATACTATTATTATATATAATAATAATAATAATAATATATTTTTAATGAGATATAATATATATATATATATATATATATATATATATAAAGTAATAAATAACTTTAAATTGACTTACATGTTATAGAGTTGTGAATCGTTGATATAGCAGAAAGGATAGAGAGTGAGAGTTTTGCGAAAGGTGATAAAAACCTATGTTCTAATAATAACTTACAATATTTATAATAATGTTCGGATTTGAATCCCAGATTCCAAACATGGAGATGGTACATTGATGTGTTTCTCGCTCGTGTAACTCAAATGAGTGATAGCAGCAGTGAATATTAGAAATTCAAATATATTGAAGAATTGCCATATTATAATATGTATATATGTAATATATATGCATATATGTATATACGTATATAATATACAATTATAATGTGTGTGTGTGTATAATATACACTTCAAACTTTTGTATAAAATTTCTTACTTAGTTAAACAGTGTCAAATAAAATAGGATAGAAAGAGTGTAGAAATTTTAAATATCAATCAATTTTCAAAAATAAATATAATTAATTTCCTTAGCTATTTTCCTTCTCATGCCTATATATGCCAAGCATGCAGGAATCCATTTTATTTAGCCATAAAGGAAAAATAAATGCACGAGTATTATGAAATATTATGAATGTCTCTTATACCAAGAGATAATTCTTTTAAATTATGGAATATGAAAGGTTAGAGGTTACAAGCAAAGTTGTAACATTTATCATTTATAGACCACTAACTCCACTACCTCCATTATCTTCTTAGAGATCATGAGAGGTAGGTTATGGAGGAGAATACTAATGACCTATGACAGGAAGGGTCACTTCCAACTCTATAAATAGGAGCTTGTAAGAGTGTGGATGTTCACGTGTAGTAAAAACTTTCAATAAAATTCTATCTTTTTGAGTTTTCTCTTTCTCTGTTTCGTTATAGTTTAAAGTCTTGTTCATTCTTATTTCATAGTTATTTTTGTATCCATTGTGACCAGAATTTTACAACACGTTATTAGTACAATTGTTTGGAGTATTATTATTTGAAGTTTCTTTGAAGCACGATTTTTTGAATAACGATTCTTTGAAGGTTTAGGTAAAAAAAATCTTTCTTTTCTTTGTCATCACGTCAAATCTTACTAAACTTGAATTTGTGGCTCTTGATATCACGGGAAAGAATTATTTATCGCGGATTCTTGATGCTGAAATCCATCTTGATGTAATGGATTTTGGAGACACCATTAGAGAAAACAATAATGAGTCGAATCAAAATCGTGCCAAGGTAATAATTTTCCTTCATCACCATCTTCATGAAGCCTTGAAGATTGAATACCTAACTGTAAGAGATCCTATTATTCTTTAGCAAAATTTGAAAGAAAGGTTCGACCACTTGAAGATGGTCTTTTTACCAAAAACTCATTATGAGTAGCTACACTTGAGGCTACAAGATTTTAAAACTATTAGTGAATATAATTCTAATATGTTTAGAATTACTTCACAATTGAAATTATGTGGAGAAAAATATCGCTGAAGAAGATATGTTAGAAAAAACTTTTTCTACGTTTCATGCCTTGAATATGCTCTTACAGCAGTAATATCGAGAAAAAAGGTTTAAAAAAATTCTGAGTTGATTTCATGCCTACTCATAACTAAGCAAAATAAAAAATTACTCATGAAAAATCATAAGACTCAACCAGCTGACTCTACTCCACTCGCTAAAGTGAATGCAACTAGAACTAATAATTCTAGCCACGGGAGAGGCTGTGATCATGGTCATGGCAATGCATGTGGTCATGGATACAATCGCGGTAAATATATGCATTACCAAAATCATCAAAAGAATGAGAAAATTGATGAAAAGGGGAACGCTACTATCTTAGTAAACCGTTAAGATAAATGTTATCGATGCAATATGAAAGGACATTGGTCGCGTACCTGTCGTACGACCAAACATCTTGTTGAACTTTATCAAGCTTCACTCAAAAGGAAAGATAAAATTGCTAATGTCAATTTTACTTCCCCTTCTGATATTGATAGTGATAATAATGATGATGCTCATGTTGATATAACACATTTAGATGTAGCGGATTTCTTTGAGTATCTAGAAGGAAAGATTGACCATTTGATTGGTGATGGGTATGTCAGAAACAATTAAAACTATTATGTTTTGTTTAGTTTTATTGGAATAATTATTTGATTGTAATTTTATTTATTTTGGTTTTATGTAATCTTTATTTGGTTTTATTTTGAACTATTGCAATGATTTATGTCTTATTGACAGTGGAACAACACACCATTGAAACATGAAAAATATTTTTCTTACTTGAATATGGGAGAAATAAAAATGCATACCATAAGTGGTAGTGCAAAATTAATTGGAGGCTCCGGAAGAGCTAATATCCGTTTACCTGGAGGTACTGTGGTGGTCATAAAATATGCGTTATTCTCTAAAAAGTCTCAAAGAAAATTTATTAAGTTTTAAAGATATTCGTTTTAATGGATATCATATTGAGACAATTGAAAAAAGTGATAGTGAATTCTTATATGTTACTGCTTTTGTTTCAAGAAAGAAACATGTAGTAGAAAAACTGTCAACCCTTTCTTCTGGCTTATATTATACCAAAATTAGTGCAATTGAAATACATCATTTAGTAAACTAGAAGTTTACTATTCCAAATAATTTTATTATTTGGCATGAATGATTAGGTCATCCTGGCTTGGATCTATAATGATGCAAAAAAAAATTTGAAAATTCTCATGGTCATTCATTGAAAAAAAAAAATCTTGAATTCTAACAAATTCTTATGCATTACTTGTTCCCAAGAGAAATTAATCATTAAACCTTCAACAATGAAAGTGGGAGTTGAATCCTCAACATATTTAGAAAGGATTCATGGCGATATATGTGAACCTATTCATCCACCATGTGGGCAATTTAGATACTTTATGGTTTTAATTAATGCTTCGACCCAATAGTCACATGCATGCTTATTATCATCTCGTAACCTGACATTTGCGAGATTACTTACCTAAATAATTGGCCTAAGAGCACAAATTTCTAATTATCCAATTAAGAAAATTATTCTAGATAATGCTAGTGAATATTCATCTCATACTTTTGATGCCTATTGTATGTCCATTGTCATTACTATTGAACATCTTATAGCTCATGTTCATACACAAAATGGACTAGATGAATCATTTGTTAAACGTTTGCAATTGATTGCCAGAACATTGTTGATGGGGACAAAACTTTCTATATCAGTTTGGGAACATGCTATTTTGCATGCAGCAACACTTGTACGCATTAGACCAACTAATTATCATAAGTACTCTCCTTTTCAATTAGTTTTTTTGTTTTGAACTAAACATTTTCCATTTGAGAATTTTTGGGTGTGATGTTTATGTTCCTATATTGCCAAATCAACGGACTAAGATGAGCTCTCAAAGAAGATTGGGAATTTATGTTGGTTATGAATCTCCCTCTATAATAAGATATCTGAACCATTAACAGGAGATGTATTTACTACAAGATTTGTTGACTGTCAATTTAATGAGACAATTTTGCATACATTAGGGGGAGAAAATAAGCAGCAAAAACAATAAATTACATTGGCAATATCCTCTTTAAATCATCTGGATCCGCGCACATGTGCTAGTGAACTAGAAGTTCAAAAAATTATTCATTTACAGAAAATTACAAATCAATTGCCCGATACTTTTACTGATTCTACAAGAGTAACTAAATCGCATATTCCTGCTGTAGATACTCCTATTCAAGTTGATGTCCTTGTAGGACAAAATATAAATACTATAGCTAATGATTCTAAGGCATGCCTAAAGCGTGGCCGACCTCTTGATTCTAAAGATAAAAATTCTCGAAAGAAAAGAGGATTAAATGTTCAAAGTGCCCCTTTTGAAGAGTTAGAACAAAAGGACCAAGAGATTACTAATCCTAATGTTCATGATTCTAAAAATGAAAATATAGAGAATTTCATAAACTTTATAGCTACGGGTGAAAGTTGGAATCAAATAAATAAGATTCCTAATCATTCTTTTGCATATAATGTAACACTTGATATTTTAAGTGATAAAGAAGATCAGCCAAGATCGATAGAGGAATGTTGGCATAGATCTGATTGGTTGAAATGGAAAGATGCGATTCAATCGGAACTAAATTCACTTACCAAAGTCAAGTTTTTGGACCTGTAGTCTGAACACCAAAATGTGTGAAACCAATTGGTTATAAATTGGTATTTGTGCGAAAACAAAAAGGACAAAATGAAGTAGTGAGATATAAAGCATGACTTGTAGCACAAGGGTTTCCGCAAATACATGGAATTGATTATAAGGAGACATATTCTCCTGTGATTGATGCAATAACGTTTTGATATCTTGTAAGTTTGGATGTACATGAAAAACTTGACATATATCTTTTGGATGTAGTTACTGCATATTTTTGCGGGAATCTTGATAGTGAAATTTACATGAAAATCCCTGAATGATTTCACATGCCTGAAGCATGTATATCGAGCACTCAAGAAAATTATTCCATTAAATTACAAAAATCCCTATATGGAGTGAAACAATCTGGAAAAATGTGTTATAATTGTCTTAGTGAGAGTTCGATAAAAGCCGGATATAAAAATGATCTGATTTGTCCATGTATTTTTATTAAGAAGTTTGAATCAGGCTTCGTGATAATTGCAATATATGTTGATGACATTAATCTCATTGAGACTCTTGAAAAGCTCCTAAAAGCAAGAGATTATTTGAAAAGAGAATTTGAGATTAAGAATTTTAGGAAGACTAAGTTTTGTCCTGATTTACAAATTGAACATCTGGAAGATGGAATTCTTATTCGATAATGTATCTTGTATAGTTTAATTAAAAGAAGGATATAGATTGGACAAAACATATATCACTAAAATTTTTCTTTACTCATAAACTACAGAAGAATGGTAAAATTGATGTACAACAAATTCGATCATGTGATAATCTGGCAGATCTATTCACTAAGACATTACCGACAACAATATTTGAGAAATTGATGAAAAAATTAGAATGCGTCGGTTAAATAATTTTAAAGGATTATCTCATCAGGAGAGTAATAATGACATAAAGAGTAATATACTTTTTCCTTCACTAGAGTTTTTTCACTGAATTTTTTATCTAGTAAGGTTTTAATACGGTATATTCTTTATGTAATAGACATCCAAGAGGGAATATTATGAAATATTATGAATGTCTATTATACCAAGATATAATTCTTTTTAAGTTATGGAATATAAAAGGTTAGAGGTTACAAACAAAGTTATAACATTCACATTTATAGACCACTAACTTCAGTACCTCCATTATCTTCTTAGAGACCATGAGAGATAAGTTATGTAAATTATAGAGGAGAATACTAATGACTTATTGATATTCTATATTTGTGCTTCATATAATTAGCATTTTGAGCTTGATTTTATGTTAAATTTTGGTGTTTTAATCACCACTTATACTCCCTTTATCTCTTATTTGCTTTAGGTAATATTATTGAAGATTTGGAATTAAATGAAGCAAATAAGGGAAATTTACACAATGAAGAACAACAGAGAAATGTAGAGGAAAAACAGACTGGTAGACATATTTCAAGTCGGATTTTGACCTCTACGAAGATTTCAAATGCACAAGTGGTATTCTAGAAAATTATAGAGGACATTATAAAGTTTTCAGAATGGTAAACTTTGTGTCAATCGGAGTTCATTTGCCTACCCTACTTATGCTGCAAAGTCACCTATTCTGCATTGGGTTCCATTTTTGACATAGTTTGGTATAATGATCATATCTTGAGTTCTTGATGCCTAATTGATGTGATTCAAATCTCTGTGAAAATTTAAGATCCTGATCAACAACTTTCATGAAGACATCAAGACCTAGATCGGCCGATTTGATGGTCTGAATTCACTTAGAATTCAAAACAGTGTCACAGTCGGGCAGCAGAAACTTGCACCAAAACTGGGGGCAAGCGGCGCCGTTTGGTGTGATATAAGCGGCGCCGTTTGTGTCGATCTGAAGCTGCTTTTAATCTGCATTTCTCTCTCTTTTGAGGCAGATTTTGATACCTTTTTAGGGCAGAAACGAGAGAGAGGGTTGGAGTGACCAAAAACTCACCAAAACTCTCTCAAATCCCATCCCAAATCTTCATCTTTGCAAGAGAAGTCAAGAGAGAAGATTGAATCTTTGAAGAAGGAGAACATCTACCTTGAAGATTCATGAAAAAAGCTGTAATTTTCTCCATGCTACAGTGACGAATTTCAAACCTTGAAGAAGAGAAGATTTTACACCATGAAAATGAGCAATTCTTACTCTTTCTTTATTGGTTTATATTCTTTGAATTGTAATACGTTGATGAACTAGACTTTTGAATATTTGGAATGGGTATGAACCCTAAATTTTACTTATGTGAATGAATTATTTCCTTGGTTGATTGAATTCAAATTTCTTGTGGATTGTTTGTGGATTTGAATGGTTGAATTGATTGAGTATATTAATGATGCATAATCTGGAATTTTTATTTACTTGGAATTGAGAAATGAAGAGTGATTGACAATTGATTCAAAATCTGGAAATTTTCACTTGGAATTGAGAAAGGAAGGGTAAAATAGACCATACACAAACAATGATGATGCTTTAGGTAACTAGAGATAGAAACCTAAACATCTTCTTGATAATTAGAGAAATCTAATTGGAAATTCACAATTCTTAATGCATTCTTGGGTTGAATTGGTTAGAAAGAGATTTCAACTAATTAATCTAAGAGTAGATGACTTTCATCTAGAGATAGAGTGAGTTCTATCATTGGAATTTCATCAAACATAAGAAGTGAAATTTATCAACCAAGGGACATTTCTATCACATAGGTAATTCTAGGGGGATTAACCATCCAAGTATTGTTTTCTCAACTGAATTCTCTCTTGCAAACAAAAATTAGTTAAGTTTGTTTAATTAGCTAAGTTAGACTTCTATTCCTAGTAGTAATTTCAACAATTTTCACAAGCAATTTTGATAGGCTAAATAATAAAGTAGAAAGTGAGTAATGGTATTTAACCAACCCCGTGGATTCGACATTTGAATTTACTTGCCATTGTATTACTCATAACGATAGGTGCACTTACCTAGTGTTTGTGTGCAAATTGTTAGAGATTGTAATAAAATTGAGTATAAGGGCATAGAAATAAAATACAACACTTATAATAGGAAATGTCACTTCCAACTCTATAAATAGGAGTTTCTAAGAATATGAATGTATATATATAGTAAAAACTCTCAATAAAATTTTAGTTTCTTAAGTTCTCTCTTTTTTCTCTTTCGTTATAATTTAAAGTATTACTCATTCTTATTTTATAGTTAGTTTTTTTGTTCATTGTGACCAGAATTTTACAACAACGAGTTTATTTTCCCAAATAATTCTCATAGGCATTATTATTATTACTATTATATTTTCTCATGTATGTGATGCTAAGTTTTTTCTTTCTAACATTTGCTCCAACTGCATTATTGGCCATTACTTCCAAGTAACATATGTTTTCTCCTTATTACATATATTAAAAATTAAAAAACAAAAGAATAGTATCCTTGGATTGATTTTTAAATAATAAAAATATTTTTTTACTTTTTAATTTTAAATCTCATTTTTCTCTCACAAATAATTTACTTTTATAATTCTTAAAATAATTTAATTCAAATAAAAATATTCAATCGAATGACATTTAGAACACGAGAAACAAACCTAGGAGGATTACTGAAAAGGAAAAGTAGAAAAAGGAGACAAATTGCGTATTTGACGAAATGACGACGCATCAGTCTTGTGGTCAACGTTGTACAGAATCTTAACACTTTTTTGGCATTATTTAATTTGATAGCGCAGCCTCTAATAGAGAGGCCTAGGTTTTAGTTAGCTGATGTAATTTCGTCCAGATTCAATGTATCCAAACCCGAACAAATATACAAACCCAAAATCTAATCGACCTTTTCTGCCTTTGAGCATGATTACCCACCGCTATCCTTTCACGCGCTACCACGCTCCCTTCAGAAAATAGTTTGTAGAAGAAGACAGTGGTTTGTACTTGTAATTCAAAAATTTTCAGTTAAAAATTTCCTATTTTTTAGAATTTACATATATTTTTAGAAAAGCTAACTAGCTGTAAAATTATGATGCATAGAAAAATGTTTCTAAAATATACTTATTTTTTTATTTGAGATTCTTTTGGGAGAAATTTAATTCTACTTCAAAGAATTTATAATTCATTATGCCATTAAGATTTTGTGATCAAATCTTGAATTTCAAAATTATGAGTCAACCAAATATTGTGCAATGCTTGAAAAAATTTGTGGTTTAATATTTAAAAGAGAATGATAATGAACAATTTATTATGCTATCTTTAGGGTTAATATAAAAAAATTACCTTAACGTTTGGGATCATTTTAAATTTTATAATTTTTTAATTGTTTCAAAAATTATTTGAACGATCAGGATCATTTTAAACCCATTATCTTTCTCATGCATATTGTAGAACACTTTTTACTCTCTCTTCTACCCTCAAAGCTTTGAAGTTTTCATTCTTATTTTTTAAAATTTTAAGTTTTTAATAAAAAATATTATTAATTAGAATTTAAACCTTTAAAATTTAAAAAATCAATTCTTAGCCCCACTTCCCCAATTAAATCCCCTAATTTGTATTATTCATATTTTTTCTTTCTATATCTTTCATACTTTTTTCTTTTAAATGATTATGTGCACTAATATCTATTTTTAATTCTTTTAATAGAAAATTAGTAAGTTTTTATTTTCTTTGGTATGTTTTGAAGTTTTATTTATTTCAACAACTTTGTTTTGATCACAAAGTTTTTTCTATTTTTCTTTGAGTTGATGATTTAGAAATTATTATTTATTTTGTCCTTAGTATATATTACTCTAATTTGATCCTTCATATGCTAAAATTTAAGGATAAAAATATCTAATTGCCTATTAAAACATTCTGTATGAGAACATGCATGGCTTTTGTAGTATATTAGATATGAAATATAATGATATGTGGTTTTTGTGTTTTTTTGTCTTTTCATCAAGTAGATTAAAAGAAAAAAATAATTTTTGTAATGTGTAATAAGTATACTAATATTATGATTTATTTTTTCTGGTTGATCAAAATACTATTTTTTTAAGAAATTTTTGAGCAATGTTTTGAGAATCTTTAAATTTTTTAAAAAACCAAAATTTTTTAGCAATGTTCTAAGAATTTTTAAATTTTAAAAAAACATTTCTTTGAGATTTTCAACATAAAGTACTAATATCTTTTATTTTGTAAGTTATTTATTTTTTAGGAGTAGAGAGAGACAAGGAAGGGGAGAGTATTTTTAATATTCACCATAATTTTATTGCAAATATATTATATTTTTTCTTAGCAGAGGCTTTATTTAAAAATTAGTATAAGAATATCACAATTAAAATAAATTACTTTAAGGTTTTAATATTAATGACCCTTTTTATTTTGAATATTTTTTCTTTGAGGGGGCTTGGGAAACACAAAAGAATTTAATAAGATTTCGAAAAAAAAGGAAAAGTAAATGTGATATATCAATATAAATTAGTACTTTATAAATTATTAATCTCTTTTTTAGAGTTATTAGTGAAAAAGTATCAATAATTTTATATAATACGAATAATTTATCCTAGCGTATTTGACAAAAAATTTTCTTAATATAGTAAAATGAATAGTTTATGTTGTAATCATTCAATTTTGGATGAAAGGAGTAGTATGGAAAAGAAATTGAACTAGATATTATAATAGTTTTTTTTCTCTTAAAAATTTGATCATGATAATATTTTAGAAATATTTTGTAGTTGAAGTATAATTAGTTTATTTTAAGAACATTTTAGTATTACAACAATTATTTGAATTTTTATTTTTTTTTATTTTTATAAGTAATTTTTTAAATTATTATTTAAAGTTTAATCATTTTACCCTTTGTGTGGGTATATTCATAAGGTGAATTCAAGCTTTTTTTCCTTTTCTTTAAAGAGCTCATAGCTATTTAAGTATTTAATTTATTTTTTCTATTTTTATAAGTAATTTCTTAAATTAATATTTAAAATTTTAATCATTTCACCTTTTTTGCAGGTATCCTCACCAGGCAGATTCAAGTATTTTTTTGCTTCAAAGAGCTCATAATTATTTAAATATTTGATTTCTTTTCTTTCTTATTATTATAAGTAACTTCATAAATTAATATTTAAAATTTATTCATTTCATCTTTCGTGCAGATAGGTTGAAGCATTTCTTATTCAATTCTTTATTTATTTAGAATGATAAATAAACAAAGTTAAGAGTTTATTGTTAATTTTAAATACACATAATAATCGGTATGTATCATTGTTTTACAACTTCTTCCCACTATTACTTACAATTACTTCTAAGTGAATAATTTTTTAATTAAATACATAAAATTTCTTTATAGGTGTAATTTTTTAAAATATATTTCAATAATTATTATTAAAAATAAAATATTTAATACCCGTGTATAGTATAAACTTTTATAGTATTACTTATATATATTAATAAAATACTTTTATTTTCTCTCCTCCCCTAAAATTTTTAGAATCTTCATTCTTATTTTTTAAAATTTTAAATTTTTTTATAAGATAAAAAAGTTATTATTACTTAAAATTTAAACTTTTAAATTTAAAAATCTCAATTCTTAGCCTCACTTTCCCCATTAAATCCCATAATTTGTGTTGTTTATGTTTACCTTATTTGTGTTTTCTCCTTCTATATCTTCCATGCTTTTTCTTTTTTTATTTTAATTGAATTATGAACACTAATATATATTTTTAGTTATTTTAATAGAAAATTAGTAAGTTTTTATTTTCATTGTGAAGATTCATATATTCCAACAACTTTATTTTTATCACAATTTTTTTCTTTGAATGAATGATTTAGAAATATTTATCTATTTAGTCCTTAATATCTATTACTCTAATTTGATCTTTCGTATACTAAAATTTAATAATAAAAGTATCTAATTACTTATTAAAATACATCAGAACATGCATGACTTTGCAGTACATTAGATATGAAATGTAATTGTCGATAATTTTTGAATTTTTTCTTTTTTTGGTCTTTTCATCAAAGAAAGAAATAATTTTTGCAAAGTATAATAAGATAATAATACTATAGTTTCTTTTTTTGTGGATAAAAAATACTATTTAAAAAAATTGAGCAATGTTCTGAGATTTTTTATTTTTCAAAAATATTTTTTGAAGTTTTTAATAATAAAATACTAATATTTTTATTTTATAAATTATTTATTTTTTAAGAGCAGAGAGAAGCAAGGAAAGGGAGAGTGAATGTTATAGTGATTTTAATATTCATCATGATTTTATTACAAATATATTATATTCTTTCTTAGTAAAGGCTTTTTTTAAAGAATTAATATAAGAATATTACAACTAAAATAAGTTTACTTTGAGGTTTTAATAATTAATAAATTTTTAATTTTGCTTTTTTCTCTAAGGAGAAGGTCTTGAGAAACACAAAAGACTTTGATAAGATTTAGTAAAAAAAAAAAAAGAATGATAAGTAAGTGTAACATTTTAATATAAAATTAATACTTTATAAATAATTAATCTCTTTTTGAGGATTTCTAATGAAAAAGTGTCAATAATTTTATATAATATGAATAGTTTATGGTATCTTATTTAACAATTTTTTTCTTACTAAAATAAATAGTCTATATTGTAATCATTCAATTTTGGATAGAGGGAGTGGTATAGAAAAAATTGAACTAGACATTACGATAGTTTTTTTTTTGCTTAAAGATTTAAATATGATAATATTTTAGGAACACTTTGTGGTTAAAGTATAATTAGTTTATTTTAAAAATATTTTAATATTACAATAATTGTTTCTTTTCTTTCTAATTTTTATAAATAACTTCATAAATTAGTATTTAAAATTTTAATCATTTCATCATTGTAGATAGGTTGGGGTGTTTCTTACTCATTTTTTTATTTATTCTTTATTTATTTAGAATTGCAAAGAAATAATACTAGGAGTTTATTGTTATTTTCAAATACACATAATAATAAATATGTATAGTTATTTTTATAATTTCTTCTTACTATTACTTACAATTACTTCTAAGTGAATAATTTTTTTGTATTAAACATATAAATTTACTTCATAGTCGTAATTTTTAAAAATATATTTTATTAATTTTTATTAAAAATAAAAAATTTAATATATGTGCATAGTATTAACTTTTATACTAGTAAATAATGTAACAGTCATTAATAGATATTTAAAATATTATTATTACCTTTTGAAATAATTTTATTTTTTAACTTTCTGGCAAGAGGAAAAAAACAATTTTCATTTATTTGGACTAGATCATACGATCAATTCCTTTCAGAAAAAAATTAATTAAAATAAAAAATAAAAATAAAAGAGTCCAAATACACCATTAAAAAAAGAAAAAGAGCGCACAAATAATTTAATATTTACATCTTCGTTTTTCTTTTTTTGTTTTGGGATAAAATATACTTGGCTTTTCATGGAGCGCGTGGGCCATCAGAAGTTAAAAAGAATCCAACACCAAACCAAATACTCCACTCCCACAAGAATAGTAATTAATTAATTAAAGTCTTTTTTTTGGAAAAATACTCGTGTCAGGCACGTGACGGCGCACTTCGGCCAAAAAAGACACCACCGAACTAAGCAGCTCCTTCCTCTTCTTCTTCTTCTCACTCTTCCTCATCCCCACCACGCAATCCTTTCCCCAGAAATCTTCAAAAGCCACAGAAAATCCCTATCTCATCTTTGAAGTTAGAGGAATCATCAACTTTTTCACATAGTGCTCCATTGTTTCAAGATGGCGGCGCCGATTGGTGCAGCGAATGCGGCGGCGGTTGTTGGAAATAATGAAGGAAAGCTTCAATTTCAGAGTTTCAACGGCTTGAAGAGCGTTCCAGCTTCCGCCTCCTCTAATTTACTTTTCCTCAGCAAACGTCTCAGCGTGATTCATTCTGTCTCGGATCCTTCTACGGTTATCCGTGCGGTCTCGACGGTACGGATAATTTCATTTCCGGAATTTATTTAATGTTTTTCATTTTTGTTTTCTTTTGTCTCTAAGAATCTTTGTTTAGAGTGAATTTTGATGAGTTTACTTAACAAATTATGATCCGTTGAATGATTTATGTTATCTTTTGGGCTCTGTTTGGTGTCTTGGTGCCGGAAAAGGAGAAAATGAAAGTTTGTCATACAGATGATTTAACGTGCTGTATTTTGCATGCGAACATTTGTTATTTGTATATTTTATTTCTCTCATTTCTTATCGTTTAGTTTTTTGGAGTAATAAAGAAAGCTGCAAAATTACGATAATAACAAGGCTTTGAAACAATTGCTTTGATGAGGTACCACTTTCTAGTCACTTTATATGACTATTTGAAATTTTTTTAGCATTGCCACTTGTTCCGCGGGAACTGTTTTTGCGGTTGAAATGAGCTGATGTTCTGTGCAATTAATTATACAACTCATAAACTAGAATAACCTGAATGGGGCAATAAGCTGATGACCAGTATTGGTGAAATTGACCTAGCATATTTTTCTTTTTCTAGTGCGTTATTGTAGTTGATGAAGAGTTATGATGCAATCTACCCTCATTTCTTAACGCTTGAGGTGATTTCTGCAAAGCATAAACAACAATGCCTATGGTCTAGTGATTACATTGTAACTTCCTTGCAGCCTGTGAAGCCGGGGACTACTACAGAGACTAAAAGAAGCAAAGTTGAAATCATCAAAGAACATAGTAATTTTATAAGGTACCCTCTAAATGAGGAGCTACTAACAGATGCTCCAAATATAAATGAGTCTGCTATTCAATTGATCAAGTTCCATGGAAGCTATCAACAGTACAACAGAGATGAACGTGGTACAAGGTCATACTCGTTTATGCTTCGTACAAAGAACCCTTGTGGGAAGGTTTCAAACAGACTCTACCTGGCCATGGATGATCTTGCTGATCAGTTTGGCATTGGAACCCTTCGTTTGACTACCAGGCAAACGTTTCAGCTCCATGGTGTCCTGAAGAAAGATCTCAAGACTGTGATGAGTACCATTATTAGAAATATGGGATCAACACTTGGTGCATGTGGTGATCTTAATAGAAATGTTCTCGCACCAGCTGCCCCATTTGTAAGAAAAGATTATCTTTTTGCACAGGAGACTGCTGAAAATATTGCTGCACTCTTAACTCCTCAATCAGGATTTTACTATGATATTTGGGTAGATGGGGAGAGATTTATGTCAGCAGAACCTCCTGAAGTAGTAAAGGCTCGGAATGATAATTCTCACGGAACAAATTTCCCTGATTCACCTGAGCCTATATATGGAACTCAATTCTTGCCAAGAAAGTTCAAGGTTGCAGTTACTGTACCAACTGATAACTCTGTTGATCTATTTACAAATGATATTGGTGTTGTTGTTGTATCCGATGATAATGGAGAGCCGCAGGGTTTTAACATATATGTAAGATGGCTTCCTAACTTTGTAAATCTTTTCCCCTTTTAAGGGCATTGTATGATTTGATACTTCTGTTGCAGGTTGGTGGAGGTATGGGAAGAACACACAGGTTGGAGAGCACATTCCCTCGTCTGTCAGAACCACTTGGTTATGTGCGAAAGGAGGACATATTATATGCAGTGAAGGCTATTGTTGTTACACAGAGGGAACATGGTAGAAGAGATGACCGGAAGTACAGTAGGATGAAATACTTACTGAGTTCATGGGGTATTGAAAAGTTTAGAACTGTTGTAGAGCAGTATTATGGAAAGAAATTTGAACCCGCTCGTGATTTACCAGAGTGGGAATTTAAGAGTTATTTGGGATGGCATGAACAGGTAAACGATTGTTTTCAACATGAATTTAAATGTTTGTCTTTCCCATCTTTTTCTCTCTTCATGATCATTGCATAGAAAATTTACCTTCAGAGCCAACCTGGAATTTACTAGGATCGACCATTATGTGTTTTTTGGCAGGGAGATGGTGCTTTATTTTGTGGTCTCCATGTTGATAATGGTCGAATCAAAGGAGAAATGAAAAGGACGCTAAGAGAAGTTATTGAGAAATATAACCTGAATGTTCGTATCACACCAAACCAGAATATCGTCTTGTGTGATATAAGGCGTGCTTGGAAGCGCCCAATTACAACTGTCCTTGCACAAGGTGGCCTGCTGGTAGGGCTATACTGAATTTTTGTTGCTTGAAATGAGGCTGGAATAGATATCTTCTTTATATTGTGGCATCTTAATCATGAGGTTCAAAGTTCTTTTGTTTATTTGGAAGGAAGCTAACTGCAAATGACATGGATAAACAAAGTGTCTTCTGGTTTTGATGATTTTCATGTATCGAGTTGTTTGGTGTTGTTTGAGGGAGCTTGCTGCCGATTCTTTTTCATTGCCTAACTGAGATTTGTGCTGACTTATTACTTGTATTGGATTTCAATCTAGCATAACTCTATGGGGAAACATTTGGCTGACAATGGAATTTTATAAAATTAATTTAAGCAAAATCATTTCTTTAAACAACCTATAAGAAAGTTATTCCATCTCTGAAGAGTAAAAACTTGGGCTTGCTGAAATTTTTGGCTTTCACAAAAATTACAATGAATGATCTTTACCTTGAGCAGTGTGTGAGTTCCAGAGGATAAACTCAATGTATAGTTTATAATATAAGGTCACCTGCACAATTACAACTTTCTATTGATTGCTAGGTCCTGTGAATTTAATGGATGGATGAATGCTTAAAGGACTACAAAGTAAAGAAAGCTCCTGCCTTTCTTGGATTACAAATGTTTTAGGTGAAGAACTGCTATCTTGCTGTTTGAACTTCTTATATGGGCTCAATTTCATAAATAGCTGAACATATTGTTTAGAATAATAAATGGACTTTTAACACTAAAAACTTAAGCTACTTGTGGTGGAAAAGCCAATTGAGTATCTATACCATCAAGGCACTGACAGATTTATGAAACCTCTTTTGTCAATTCCTAGAATCTCTTGTTATGGCCTTAGGCACCTATGGTGGTCAAGCTTTTGGCCTTTGGCTTAAAGTTGAGCTCCTACTCATGAATTGGGCTTTTGTTTGGTGCATTCCACCAAAGTCTTCTCACACGACACGAAGAGTCACTGTGGACTCCCCTTCCCCCCCACCTCCTCCTCTCCTCCTCCTCCGCCTCTCTCTTTTTGAATACAAGAGGTACTATACTACTAGTGGAGATTACACATATCAAATACAATATCGCACAGAGTTACAAGCCTTATTAAAGGAGGAAATAAACCTAATAAAAGGAGAAAAATCCTGCAGTATGCAGGATTCGAACTCCCAACCTCTGGTTGATTAAATCAATATTCAACATCACCACAGACAAACTTAATAGAATAACATTTACCAGCAATTTGAACTTCAATAGACAACTGTCAAATTCCCAATAATCTTCGAATAGTTTTACACAGCTTCATCATTTTGAAGGTCCTTACAGAAACTTGTTATGACACTCGTGGTTATTGAAGTGTAAAGATATTAAAATTAAGGGACCACGATATGGTGGTCCTTTCAGATTCTCGATCTCTTTCACTTTCTCCTTTCATGCTTTTCTGTGAGCTGTTTGTGCAACATTTTTGGCTCTGTACTAGATGTGGTTGCACTTGCGTGTGTAGCTTTGTGCTCAAGTCACGGGATAGGGTGAAGGGGGCCGGTTATTACGGGAGGGAGAGATATAGAAAGGCCAGGGAGGAGAGGTAAAGATTTTGACAACCATGTATATTTTTATTGATTTAACATTAGTTTCTGGAGGAAAACATGATGATATGGCATAAAGTTTCAAGTTCTTAGTCCAGGTGTGGTGAAACTGGTCCTTGTACTTTATGCTGTTAAGTTTTTTTTGTTTGCAGTTTACTATCACCATGTTTTCCAGAGATGCATCTTGAATTTTCTTTTAATTAATCTTTTGTGAAACAGCAACCTAGGTATGTTGATCCACTCAACTTGACCTCAATGGCATGCCCTGCTTTTCCTTTGTGCCCTTTAGCAATAACAGAAGCTGAACGTGGTATACCTGACATCCTCAAGAGAGTTCGAGCTGTGTTTGAAAAGGTACATTTTCAGAACCTCCCGAATTCTTCAAGCACATCATGTGTGTGTTGGTTGAATAATTATGGAAGTAAAAGTAATTTGTTTTTCACTTTCAGGTTGGTCTCAAGTATAACGAATCTGTAGTAATAAGGATGACTGGTTGTCCTAACGGATGTGCTAGGCCCTACATGGCTGAACTTGGCTTTGTTGGTGATGGCCCAAATAGTTATCAGGTAGTATGAATGCTACCTTCTTTTGATTTTCCCCCAGAAATCAGGATCTTTTCTGAGAAAGTGACATTCTCAATTTTTTCCTAAAATGACAAAACACTTTTGTTGTATTATATATAGTTATGGCTTGGTGGCAAACCGAATCAGACATTGTTAGCTAGAATCTTCATGGACAAGGTCAAGCTTCATGACCTTGAGAAAGTATTGGAGCCTTTATTTTATTATTGGAAAAGGAAGCGACAATCAAAAGAACCATTTGGCGACTTCACAAACCGTTTGGTGAGCTTATAATAAAATAATGCCTCTTCAGTGCTTTTAGTAGTGTTTTCTTACCTTTCTCAAGTAACTCCATTTTGAAAGGTTCAATAAACTTTGAAATCGGGAATTGGCATTTCTGCCATTTTGAGAAATTATGCTGATTAAATTGTTTTGTCAGGGATTTGAGAAACTGAAGGAGCTGGTTGACAAATGGGAAGGTATACCAGAATCATCTGCTCGCTACAATTTGAAGCTGTTTTCGGACAAGGAGACGTATGAAGCAATGGATGAATTGGCTAGAGTTCAAGATAAAACAGCCCATCAATTGGCAATGGAAGTTATCCGCAATTATGTTGCTTTCCAGCAAAATGGCAAGAGTACTGAGTAAGAAGTCATGAACTTGTTCCTGCAGGGTAAATGAGTTGTTAAATTCAGGGATTTGATGTCATCTCTTATCATCTAAGCTCTGGCGTAAGTAAATTCTCCTGTATGTAGGCCTAGTACTGGTGCTTGATTTTTGGAGATATTGTTGGGATCTTGTTCTTTGAGCTTTGAAGCGAAAAAACTCGGGCTCTAGCAGGTTTGACTTGGTTTTTGCACTTGGTCTCGATGTGAGGGTAAAAGAGGTAAAAAATTTTGCATATGTGGAACAATCGAAGCTCAGAACATTTTTCTTTTACTTTCACATGTTCAGCTTTGTATTGTAATTGCTTTATTTTTGGCAGGCAAGGAAGTTGATACTTAAAGCGGAAATTCGATGGATTGTAGTCGTTCTTTATTTTGATCTGGTTCCATGGATATTTTTTTTTTGTAATTTATAATAATGTTTTTTAGTTAATATTTGAGTGTTTAACTTTTAATTTAGAAAAAACAAGAGTCATATCGGGTAAAAGAAAATTGACTGTCAGATTACCCGTCTGAAAATCTGTTGACATTTTGCCTTCGTAGTATTCATGTTTATCTGGATTGTAGTTCAAATGTTTTTTTTCCCCAGAAAATCTTACTCTTTTGAAAATGAGAATTGGGTATTCGAATAATGAGTATTGAAGTTGTTTTTTCAATTGAGTTAGTTTGATTGTAACAATTTCATAAATTCAGAAAATATTTCCTTCGATAAACATTATATGATTGTTGCAGTCTTCGAGCATTTACAGCCCCAGACAAACTATTAATTTAATAGTCTAGAAAAGTTTCATTCAGGAGATTCAGGAAAAAAAAAAAAGACCAGAAATGACGAGTGCTACACTCTCAAGGGGTGAGACCGGCAGCAGCAAAGTGGAATTTCCGTGATCTTGGAAGCAGTTAGACGTGAAGGTTACTCTGAGGCATGGAAATAAGTATGTAATTCCAAATGTGAACTCTACTTTATTTATCTTGTTGATCATTGACTAGTATTTCATATTTCTCATTTTTTTACAGCAATGAAAAGAAAAGAATCACTCTAAATTTCAGTGTATATTTACAAATTTCCGGTGTCTTCTTTAACCAAGATTAAGCTAAAAGAAGGAATGAAGAAATCACATCCTACTTTTTCTTCCCCCCTTTAATTTAAAACTTAGCCCCCTTTTCTTGTCCGATTAAGAATCATTCGTATCAAAACCAAACTCAAAATTTTAAAAATAAGACATATATTTTTTTTTACAAATAATTTAATTTTTACGAAAATCGAGACAGAATTTTATCCAATCACATTGTTGACTATTGTAATTCAAGAATTGAACAAAGGAAGGAATTACCCTATATCGTTAAAATGTGGAGGAGGAAGGAAATTGATGAGTCTCCAAATCACAATTCAAGTTAATCGTTTAGTAAACGAGCCCTCTTAAGTCTTACCATTGAGATAATTTCTAAATTTTGCGCTATTAATTCCCAATGAACCATCATATAATAACTGGGCAATGAAAAAATTATACAAATGTATACCATACATGATGGGGACGAAATATTTTTTGAGAAAGAGAAATTAGCATAAGAATAAGGTTTTACAATGTTCTTATAAGACCAAATGAACAAAGCATCAGCACACAGTTTCTCATTTGTGGCAGATTTTGGCAGTGGGCATTGTAACACACACAGGTGCGTACTTCTTTTTAGCTTCAGGAGTTCCGGGCTTTGCATCCACATCAGCCATGGCAATCTTAGCCAAGGAGCAGGCCGCGGCGGAGGCAACGGCGAAAACTAACTCCCTCCTCCCATTGCTGCTCTCTTCCTTGGCAACCATCTTCTCGCCATCAACTTTTGAGGCCTTTACCACCAACATGCCACGGCGGTTGGTGGTTGTGGCCGGGAGTTGTTTTGAGACGGCAGCTGCGGCTGCGCCGCCGAGAAGTGAGGCTGTAATGGTCATGGAAGCCATTGCTTGAACTCAAACTTTGTGTTTGATCTCAGAATGCAGAATGCAGAATGCAAGTTTGAGGTTAAAGGTGGTTGTGTAACAAAAAAGAGTGCTTCGTAGAAATGTAATCCATTTTCTTATCCTAAATTGGAATTTCTGACCAGTGGGTTTTTGACAAGTGCCATTCTCTATCTTTGCCAAAAAATTCGTGGTAGTCATGCCTTATGGCGTGGAAGTGGTCTCATAGGTAATTTTGTAGACAATTTATGGAAATTTCCTCTTTTCTGTTTTTCCTCATTTCATTTATTTTTGGATTAACCTTTTAGGGGAAAAGTTTTTTTTATTGATAAGGAAGCCCACAATAACTATTCGAAGGTGCTCATTAGGTAAACTTTATCTAGTGCAATAGGTTACAAATTATACGGGAAGTTAAGTCACACTAAGTAAATACTATAGGGCGAACTCAGAAGAAGTTTAATTTTTGTTGAAAAAAATATTATTATTTTATATTGTGTAAATTGATCTAAGTATTTTCCTTCTAAAATATCTAAAGTTTCTTCTCTTTGTGGCAATTATAAATATAAAGTAGTAGTAGAAAACAAGACAATAGACTGCAATAAATTTATGTATTAGTTAAAAAGTGACGTTTTCAAAAAAAAAAAAAAAAAAGTGACTGATGGGTACTTGGGGGACCTAGGAGCACGTCATTCCTGCCAGGGGTGCGGCTTGTTTAATGCTTCCCGCTCCATTCGGCTGGAAGCATTTCTACGTCTAAAGATTTTTTTTTTGGGAGCTAAAAAAAATCAAAAATCTTTATTTTAAGGTAGAAAAACATAATTTTATCTCAAAAATTTTAGCACACACATTATTTTAACTTGGCTTAAAAAAATTCAAATCTTCAATAATTTGTTTAAATTTTAGAGTGATGGTAGTGAAAATTTTAAGATAGTGGGTTGCCCGGGATTCGAACCCGGAACTAGTCGGATGGAGTAGATAATTTCCTTGTTAAACTAAGTAAACACCCCTCCCCAAGCCGTGCTTGCAGTTTTCGTTGCACACGGCTTTCCCTATGTATACATGTATACATCAATTATTTTTTAAAAATTTAAAAATTATTAATATAAAATATAACTGCATTACAATTAATAAATTAATACCCGACATCTCTAAGTAAGAATTTGATTGGGTTAGGATGCATTCTGAGCTCAATCTGGTCCTTTCTGAGTAAGTAATTTGGGTTATATGAATTGGAAATGGTCCAGCGGAAGAGTTGGGCTCTAGGCTTGGCAGTCAACCCAAAAAGCCCAGATGGGGTGCACAGCGTGTATTTAAATTTTATTTTCTTTTAAAATTCTTTTACCTTAAATCTTATTTCTTCCCTAATAAATAATATATTTTTATAAATTTTTTAAAAAAAATTTCAATAGTTAATTCGTGTGTTACATATATACTTTTAAAATAGGCAATAGTCCTACCTTCTTACCAAAAGCAATATATTGCCTATGCTTGCAGAAACCATTCATTTCACTTTCTTTTATTTTTGTAATAAATCAAATAGTCTTCAAGTACAAATAAGCTTATCTGAATGAAGCTTTATGGTATATTAGATCACATCTATATATATATATATTATAGAAATATAACCCTTTCTTTCTTATGTCTTCAAATCTCTCATTCTAATTTCTTAGAGTTTTTACTTTTTTTAATTTATCTTAAAAAATTTGATTGGTTAAGATCATTTTCAATCTATTAAGATAACTATAAACTAAATTAAGATAACTATAAATTAACTTATACATTAATTTTAATTTTGAATATGTATATTAAGTTATTTTACAAAAGTAGGAGACTTTATTTATTACTTTAAAAATTATGATTTGTTAGAATCATTTTTAATTTATTCAAATAATTTTAAACTAAATTATTTTCAATCTATTAAAATAATGTTAAATTAACTTATACATGAATTATAATTTTAAATTTCATATTTTAAGTTATTTTTTAAAGTATGAAACTTTTGTTGTTATTTTAAAATTTTAAATGGATAGAATCATTTTAACCCATTAAAATAATTTTAAATGACTTATTTATTAACTTGAATTTTGAATTATCTTAATTTTTAGTTTTTTATTTTTTAATCAGTCTTCAAATTTTGATTTGTTGGAATCATTTTTAATATATTAAAATAACTTCAAACTAACTTATACATTAATTTTAATTTTAAATTATGTATACTAAGTTATTGTGTAAAAGTATGAGACTTTAATTATTACTTTAAAAAATTATAAATGGATAGAATCATTTTTAACCCATTAAAATAATTTTAAAATATTTATATATTAACTTAAATTTAGAATTTTGTATTTTTTGGAAAATTAAATTCTGTATTTTCAATAAATTTATAAAAGTAAAACTTTAATTATTCAATAGTTGTCAATAAATATAATTTTTATTTTTATAATTTTTGTTTAACTTAATCTTTTAATTTAAACTAAATTAATTAAAGCAAAACTTCGAATGTCTACCCATATTTTTTACACACAATGCACATCATCATTATTCTTTTCCGCACATTCTTTTCTTCTTTTCTTCTTTTTCATAAAATGTAATCACCTCTTCCATTTTTTTTGTTTAATCATCACTCAAATCTTATTATATCCAGAAGCTTCAATTCTTATAATTTTTCATTTTATCATCACTTCTTAATGTAATTATTTCGCTTTCTATTTTTTTCATTTGATTTAGGTTTTTTATGAGTATTTGAGTGTTGTATTTTATAAATTCTTTTAGAATCATTTTATTATTTTCTTAAATAATGTCTTTACTTTAATTTGATTGAACTCCCTAAAACCTCATTTGAGGTTTTTCTTTCTTGAGATTGATATCTATTTCATGTTTTATTTTGTAATATAAAATTTAGTGATTTCTTTGGCATATTTTATTAGTGCATCATTAGGCAATGCAAATGAATATTATTTATTTATTTGATTACATAAAAATATGTTTAAACTTTGGATCAAAGTTATTATCTACATGATAATTTTTCGAACTAGAATTTTAGGTGTACTTCATAAGTAGATGTAAGAGCTCTAATTTTTTTTCCTTTTCCTTTTTAAAATATCAGAGTTTTCTATTCCATTCACTTTTGATCACGGCTTTAAGACTTAAAATTTTACATTACATCTTCTACTATATTATTTTATCTATTTTGTATTTTTTTAATATTCTGTCTTCTTTTATCTGGTGTTACCACAATGACATGATTCATTATATCGACTTATGATATTTTTCTAATATCTTTACTTTTTCTTCTCTTTCATAATTTTTCTCCATTTTATGTTATATTTCGTTCTTGCATCTCGCGACATCTTTCTTCCTTATATTTGTTAAGCTATTATACTAAAATACTTATCCACTTATTGGAAGGAAAAAAAACAAATAATCATTAGATAATTTACAGTGAAATAAATGAACTTTTATTTAAATCTCAATGTTAAACTTTGTTTCAATTTTCATTTACTTTGATTTACCCCCAATAAAAAGCCTAAGAAATAGGAAAAGAAATCTTGATTAATGAAGTAAATAAGGGAACTTCTCGAAACTAAATAAGAGTTTGAATAAGTTCAACTCTCTTTGATCTAATAAATGGTACATATTATTTATATTTAGATAAAGATATTAGTGATATTTGTATGCCAATCAAAGATTTCAAAAAAGTTAAAAAGTATATTATACGTAACCAAATATTATTTTGAATTTTATATTGAAATGAATAAAATAGGTAAAAATTATATATTAAGAGCCTAATAAAATAGAAAAAGAATGTATTGGGTCTTTTTTAAAAAATAAAATTAATATTTTATGTTATTCGATTATTTTCTTAAATACATACTTTTTGAGAGGTAAAAAATATTTTTTTAGATATATTTTTTAAAAATTTAATTTTAATATTTTTTATTTTTAAAATATATTCGTGCATTGCACGGGTTTAAGTTAGTTTGTGTAATATCGAAGATACATGAAACTACAAAAATTTGTAATTCGGTCAGATTAATATTTGAGTGGTCATGTATTTGACTCACGCGTGTGATTAAATTCAACTCTTTGCTTCTGTTCCACAAAAAAGAAAAAAAAATTTAAACACTAATAATTAATTTAATTAAAAATTAAAATCAGTTTACAAAGTCAATTAGAGATAATTTTGGTGTATTACAGTTTACCTTAAATAAATCATCTACTGATACAAACGCATTACATATGACAAATCCATGAACAACTTCAGGCTCCAGACTGACCATTTCTAACAGTCAGTAGACAAAAACACATGCAAAAAATTCGATTTTGAACTATTTACAAAGCAAATTAAAATAGGATGGAATTAGATAAAGTTTGTATTTAAAATTATCTTTTATCTTAGTTATGTAAAATAAATTGTTTGAAAGAGGAAAAAAAATAAGATTTAAAATAAAAAATTTATATTTAAATTCAGAATCAAAAACACAAATTCTGAGGCGTAGAAAAGGAAAACATAGCATAACGTTTTCTTCTTAAAATTAGCATATAATTTGCTGCTAATTTCTGAATATCTACCTTCCAACATTAGGTAAAGTTCATATATGTTATTTTTAAAACTTCAGAAGATGGGACAGAGCAGTCCTTTGTTTTAACCCACTTCTTGTACCTAGGTTGTACAATTAAAATTAACTTAAAGGTATATTTAGATTGGATTGTGGAATTTAATTCAAAATTTTCACTCTATCCTACCTTTTCTTTCACAAGCAATTCACTTTTATGAAATTTAAGATAAAAAATTATTAATTTAAATTATATCCAATTCCACCATAGGTGATTCCAAGATTTTGAGCCTGACCATGGAAGAGTTCAACAAACGGTCAGCTTACCAGATTAAGGTTTTCATGCAAAATCATTAAGGAATATACTTCTTTTCTCAACATTTTTGGTTCAATTTGGCTTGACATGGGGGTAAAATAGTCCATGAAAGAGGGAAATACTCTTGCCTTCTTATGCGTAGGAAGACTTTCTAAGCTAGTTTACACTTTTACTCCCGTGTTGATCCAAATTTTTTCAAAATCTTACATACTGGAACTTGTGGTTGTTGAACTCTCACTAAACTGAAAGCTTTTTTTCCTTCATTGAAGCGTAGTGCAAGTACATGTTTTGTACATGTTCTGTGAAATAATATATTTTAACTCTCGGTAATTTTTTCTTTTCTTTTTTTTTTTTGTATTTTAGTTATTTTTTATTTTTCTTTATTTTTTTCACTTTGAGTTTTATAATTTGTCATTTTCTCTATTTAAAATTCAAATATAGAGTACAAAAAAACTTAAAACAAAATAGAAAAAATTTCAAAATTGGGTTTCAACTAAAATACGCCTAAATCTTACACTGAAAAGTAAATATTGGACTATGATATAGTGCCTTAAATGTCCTTGCGTTGGACACGAGAGAGAAGCTCCCTAGGGTCTGCTGTCATTTCAAACATGATGCTCCAATCAATACAGAAGCACTGCGTGCAGAATCTACCACAGTCATTACTTTCCCAAAGCAATAAATTTGAAGCAAAAATTGCTTCCAAAACTTCTCTTTTAGAATAAATTGAAGCACTGTAAAATCACAAAATATCTGGGAAAACCCAGAGATATTCAGTTGTAAAAAATCATAAGATGCCAAACAAATCGGACTCAGTCTGAAAGGAAAGAGTTCAAATATGGAAAATTATTAATAAATGCCAAAGTGTATACTATTTGCAATTATAATGATAAAAGTACACATAACAGAAGACAGACATATAATAAACGGCATGGACCAATTTAGTATTTTGAACTCTCATGTCTGAAGACAGACATCAGCAGTTGTACAGAGCAGAAGTGAAGTTAAAAGTATTACTCAGTATTTGGAGTCATCACTGAGACAAAACATCTCGTAGTGCGTGTTGACTTCTCTTCTTCTGTTAGGTGGAAGAGAAGCGTCAACACCTTCCTTACTTTTGGATGCCACACATAAGTCCTTATCATTTATAGGAAAAAAAAAAAAAAAGAACCATGTCAGGTCAACGTTAATCTGGATTAATAGAGATGATTATGTCATTATATTACAAAAATCATCTCTTTTTCTTTTGGCTTGGGGAAGAGGGGAGAATTTATAAAGGAATTTTAAGAAAACGTAATATTTGATATTTATATTCTCTTTGTAATTCTTTATATTCTGTTTTTGTTTGTAAAATCTTCATTTCTCCTTTTACTTTATCTAATCAAGACAAAAGAATCTTCACATTTTTCGTTTTCTCACGAATCTCAAGTTTAATTCACTTGAAAATTTTGTAATTTTTCTTATTCTAAGGTTAAGGGAATAATCAATAATTTAAACATCAATATTTAGTAAATTTTAAAAAGTATTAGTAAAATGAGAATAGTTATTACAACTACAAAAGACTTTTGAAAGTTATAAATTGCTGTTGAAAAATTGAAAGAATGCTTGTTCATTTGTATTTAACAAAAATGGACATTTTCGTCAAAAGACTATAACAATCATGTACATATAAGAACCGCACTTTTTTCAAAATTTATAATGGGAAAAAAAATACTTTTTCATAACATCAGCTAAATGAGGGTATTTTAGTAAGAAAAAAAAAAGATTAAGGTACAAAAGTGAAACAATATACAAAGGTTAGAGTACTTTAATTAATAAAAGAATGCTACTTTAATGAGAAAAAAAGATTAAAGTATTAAAATAAAAAAACATACAAAGCTTAGAGTACTTCTTTTTTTTTTTTTTTTGAAAAGTCATTAGAGTACTTTAATGATAAAAACCTTAGTAATTATATTATACTTTAATAATTTGTACATAGTTTCAAATTCAAAATTATGGCCCCTCAGGTAAATGTTTCTCAATATCTGTATGTGTACATTTTTTGATCAGATGAATAGTGGCAATAGTAGCCCGTGTGATGTACATATAGATTAAGTTAGGGTAAACAATTTAGTTTGTCCTCCAAGTTTATCCAAATTTGCTCTTCGGTTCCCATTTTCCCAAAAAAAAAATCCAAATTTTAATTTTTGCCATCTAGTTTCAAAAAGGGTGATTCCTAACCTTAAAGTATCAAAATGCATCAAATCATGCCCTTCCATCAATTTTTGCGATAGTGATTAACGGATCAAATTTTAACTTTCTCCGACTATTTTAGTAATATATGATATCTTTTTCAATTTTTCCAATATATCATATCTTTGTCCTTAGAAAATGGGAGGGCGAGGGGTGGGAAAGGAAGAAAGATTGAGAAATGCCGGCATTGCTATTTTCTTCTTTGTTTCTGTCTGCTATTGTTGTTCTCCTTCTCTTTCTCGCCTTCTTTGTTTTGTGTCCACCAAAACACATAATCATACTAAGATACTAGTAAGTTTCTTTCTCTTCTCTGTCTCTTCTTCTTCTCACCCCCTCAATACCACCAATAGATTGCCGGCAACAACAGCAAAGCTTTATCTCCAATCTCTTACAATTTATAAGATTTATAAATTTTTTCTTTTTCCTTTCAAGCTCGAGTCTCTTTGGTTGGTGCTTTTGAACTCAAAAGTGGTCTCTTGATTCTATGATACGTTAAAGAACATTAGGATTGTACAGAAGGGGTTAGTTTGTAGATTCGACTCTGGTCGGGAGTTATTGGTTCTATAAATTGACGGCGGTCCTGTTAAGGTAATGAAGGTTTTTTTTTTTTAGCACATGCAGATAACTTTTTCACTGTTCGATTGGCTACTGTTTATTATCTTTTGATCTGATAGTTATAAAGCATGAGGAGTATCTTGGATAACCAAAATTAGGAGGAAAAAAGGAGAAAAGTTTGAAACGATTTAAAAATTTTAAAAAGTCATCATTATCTTCTAACACCCAATGTCTTCAACAACTTCATAAAATTTTCTCTCTTTTTTTTCTGTCTTTTCCTCTTCTTTCATTTCGTGTTAAACAGTTTCGACGAACCTTCAAGTTTTCTTTCTGAATCAAAACTCATTTTTTCAAATTTACTAATAGTCAAAATGAAGTTAGATATTATGAGTTTTCGTTGGACTGTTTGGTGGCTTCTACACTATAGAAATATTCACTAAAAAAAGATTTATGATCTACTTGTGGAGGCAAAGAAAGCAATGTGTTGATTTTCTTGGCTTGAAGAATGATTTCGATAGTGGAATACTCTTATGACTTCAAAGTGGCTTCTACGCTATAAAAATCTTCATTGAAAAAAGATTTACGATCTACTTGCAGAGGTAAAAAAAGCGATGTGTTGATTTTCTTGACTTGAATAATGATTGCGGCAGTGGAATACTCCTGTGACTTCGAAGAAGGATTTTAATGGTAGAGAATTTGAATATTGGATCTTTTTTTTCTAACTTTAGAACGATCTGCTTTGACTTTTTTTTGTAACAATTCTCATTGTTTTGAATAGTAACTCTAAAGATTAATTATTCAAAGAAAAATATGCATGGTGAATAATTATTCAAAATATTATGCATAGATGTTTACATATAACAATCAGTTATTCATAAAAACCTGAATTGATATTTAATGAAACTGAATACATCTGATTTGATCGGATGGTATCTTAAGAGTGAATAATTATTTTCTGTTAAGTGAATAATTATTCACTTAACATATCAAGTGAATAGATCCACCATATCAAATAATTATTCATAAAAATTTGAATAGATATTTACATATAACAATCAATTATCCATAACAATCTAAATGGATATTTACAAGAAACTAAATAAGTCTGATTTGGACGAATGATATGTTAAAAGTGAATAATTATTCTCCGCTAAGTGAATAATGAGAATAATTATTCACTTAAGATTGAATAATTATTCTCTGTTGAGTGAATAATTATTCGCTTAACATATCGAGTGAATAGATCTACCATATCAATTAATTATTCATAACAATCTGAATAGATATTTACATGAAACTAAATACATCTGATTTGGTCAGATGATATGTTAAGAGTGAATAATTATTCTTCGCTGAGTGAATAATTATTTACTTAACATATCAAGTGAATAGATCTACCATATCAAATAATTATTCATAACAATCTGAATGGATATTTACATAAAACTAAATACATCTGATTTGGTCAGATGATATTTTAAGAGTGAATAATTATTCTCCGCTGAGTGAATAATTATTCACTTAACATATCAAGTGAATAGATCTACCATATCAAATAATTATTCATAACAATCTGAATAGATATTTACATGAAACTAAATACATATAATTTGGTAAGATGGTATGTTAAGAGCGAATAATTATTCTCCACTAAATAAATAATTATTCACTTAAGAGCGAATAATTATTCTCTACTGAGTAAATAATTATTCACTTAACATATCAAGTGAATAGATCTACCATATCAAATAATTATTCATAACAATCTGAATGGATATTTACATGAAATTAAATAATTCTGATTTGGTCAGATGGTATGTTAAGAATGAATAATTATTCTCCGCTAGGTAAATAATTATTCACTTCTCCACTAAGTGAATAATTATTCACTTAACATATCAAGTGAATAGATCTACCATATCAAATAATTATTCATAATAATTTGAATAGATATTTACGTGAAACTAAATATATCCGCTAAATGAATAATTATTTACTTAACATGTCTCTCATTAATTTGCAATATTCAACGCAACCCCACCGTCAACAGCTTCACTCCGTATTCAACAATCTCAGCCGTTCTCTACTGTCATATCTACTCTTGGATGCTTTATGAATAATTATTCAAGAATGTATGAATAATTATTCACCATTGCATTAATGTGAATTTTTGTATTTAACAAACTTGAGTATAGTACGAATAATATATACTAGTTACATAAATTTACACTTGTTGTTGTATAAAACTTTAATCTATATATAAAATTATTAGCAAAAATAGGCATTTTACTATTGTTCTCTCATCCTCATCAACATTATAAAGACAATCATTACTTTTTAATTTTTTCATAACATAACACAACCCTTATATTCAACACAAACTCCTATTACCATAATTATTTTTTACTGTCAAGAATACAACTTTAGATATTAAATAGAAGATACCAAGAAAAAATAATACTTAATATAACAATATTCATCTAACAACAATAGTAGATTTTTTGTCTTCACTCTTCAGATATAATAAATTACTACTTTTCTAGGTAACCCGATTTTTTATCTTCACTCTTCAGATGCAACAAACTACCACTCTTCTCGATAACCATTTTTTATATCAAGAACTCCATCCATAATGCCTGCAACTGTAATGGATGAATCTGTGAAAATTGACTAATGGATCTTTCACACAACGTCCTTTACCTTCTTGATACTAACCTTGATTGCATAAGAACAATAGTAAACAAAATAGAGAAGAGAGAGAGGGAAGAGAGAAAAATAGTCAATCTGCTAAAGATTTAAGAAAGAAGAAATCTGATAAAAATTCAAGAGAGAAGATAGATGAGAAAGTAAGAGAGTCAATCTTCAAGGGAGGGATAGATGAGAGAGAGGAGTGATCGGAATAGAAAAGGGAGAGAGAAATAGATATAGAAAAAAAGCAGATTACTCTTTTCATGAATAGACAGATTTAGGCAGGAGTCTAAAAATAATTTTCTCTCCAAAATATCTCTGGTTTCTTACAACCATTAGATCAAAAGATGTTGATCCAATGACTATGAAGGGCCTCCCGCATATGTTGAAATAAAGGAGGCTCAGCATATTAATCAAACCGTATTGACGGAGGTTGGATTCTAATGTTTCATTGGAATCTCAAGTGAACAGTTCGAGTGATAGTGTGGTGCTGATATTGCCGGCCTTAGCAACAATGATGCTGAGATTAAGGAGGTCGGTGGGGATGCAATAGTCATTTGGTTTCGGAGATTGGCTCAACTTTTATGGATCAACAAGTTCTTTCTAGGGCTGTCAATTGGGCTGAGTGAGATGGGTTTTGCTAAGCCTGAGTTCGGCTCGATTGATATTGGATTGGGAAAATGTGAGCAAAGGGCCGAGCCCGGGCTTGGGCCGGCCCGAACTGGATTTTTTAAATTTTTTTATATAATAATAATATTTTGTAATAATATAATATTATTATTATTATAAAAAAATATATGTATATACATATAAATATATTTATGTATATATATTTTTACGAGTCAGGCTGAAATCGAGCTAAGCTTTTCTCAGCCCGAGCTCGACCCGAAATATTATTCGGGCTGAAAAGATTAGCCTGAGCCCGTAATTAAGCGGGCTGAACGAGCCGGGCTCAGGCCAGCCCGACCCAATTGACAGTCCTAGTTCTTTCATTCTAATTCTGATTTGCCTACTATTGCTGTATCGTCTTTTGTTCCTATTCTAGCTTTCCTTGATTGAGCTATGTGAGTAGGAACAAGAGTGGAGAAGGAGAAGAAAGGAAAGAAAAAAAGAGAAAAGAAGAACAAGGTTTATACTTCTTACTAATTAAATAAAATAATATAAAAAATTGACTTTCTTGTGCTAAAATATAGAAAATATAAAAGGTAATAAATATTATTAAAATACCCACAACACACTTGTGCCTTGCAGATGGCTTGCTCTATTGATACTTAATTGCAAAAACTAACGGAAGCTAGGATTTGGTGCCTTCTGATAGTTTAAGGTCATAAACACTCTTTCTTAAGTTGCAAGGCAAAAATCAAACATTGAGTAAAGTTTAAGGGTAAATTGACTTGTTTACCCATTAAGCTATATATTCAATCTTAATAGAACATAAAAGGGCGAATTAAGTTATTACTCTTTTTCGGTTAGTTTATTTTTCTTGCATTATGTTTATAGTTAAGCTTATCTTGTTGAGTTTTCATTTGGTTTTCTCTTTTTCATGATTTATTATTTTCTTGGTCGTCCTTCTTCTTTTCTTTTGTTTTTTAAGTTTCATTCGATTAAATTAATTATTTGTGGAATATGACTATTGTTAGGCAATCTTTGCCGTTTCCCTTTTCATTTTTTTAGAGAAAAACTAGCAATATTGATTAAGATAGTTCTTTGGTAACTGATATTAATGTATTGAAATAATGATTCTACAGCCACAAGATCATTCAAGTAATTCTAAAAAATTAGTTATTAAATGTTCTTATATTGATAATCGAAAAACATTTTTAGAAAAAAAAATCTAAAATAGGATTCATGAAATGGTGTCACATATTGAAACTAGAAGTTTTTGCCTTTTTTTCCTTTAAAAAAATACTTATAAAAGTTGAGTTATTATTTGATCTTACTTGAAATATCGGAATAAATAAAATAATGATAAAAGCTCCTCAAGAAGCCAATATCAAAATGTAAAGAAAAGTGATTAGATAGGGTTTAGTTTTGAGATTTTTATCTTAGATTTGTAAAAGTTAAATTATTTATGAGAAGAATTGTCTTGGATTTTAGTCAAAAATTTTCTCCTAATAAAAATAATTCTAACCCCGAAGAATTGGTCTCCTATAGAAGTAAGCAAGCTCCAATTTCATATATAGACATAAAATATGCATGAATCGGCACTTTTTTTTTTTTTTTTTTTGTTGAATGCACGAATCGGTAGTTAATTGATAATATGAATGAATCATTAAAAAATGAAAATCATTTTATAAAAATTATTTTGCAATTGGTGATAAAGTAATAACTCAGAATGCATTTTCAATTAAGAAATAAAATTTAAGTTCATTTCACATTTCGTTCCGAAAGTATAATAATAATAATAATACTTTATTTGTTTTAAAATATATGTCTTATTATTTTATTTTATTTTAAAATATATGTCATTTTTTATATAAATATTTTATTTATTATTCTATTTTCTATATTACCATTGTTTCCAACTAACTATTTAAATATTTATATTTTTTAGAAATCATTATTTTTTTAACAAACCACTTGAAAATTTAATTTAAAATATTAAATTTAAATTTGACAGACTAACTAATTATTTTTAAAATAGTGGTATTTTAGGTATCTATACAAAAAATTTATAAAATTTATTAAAATCTTAATTTTTTATATAAAATAAATTATATATTTTAAAACGAATTAAGTAATAAAAAAGCAACTAAAAGCTGATGCTATTTTGGGCTTTGTTATGTTATATATATATATATATATATATTTATTTATTTATTTGTTTGTATATTTATATTTGTATTTATATGGGTGTATTTGCATACGCACATTTATAGGTGTAAATGGACACTGCATAAAACAGCTTTAGGCTCGAGACTGACCATTTCTGACAATCAATATACAAAAAAATATGCAAAAAGTTCCCCCCTTAAACTATTTTTAAATCAAACAGAATCCTTCTGACAAAAATTCTAAAACCCAGAAAAGAGAAGACAAACACAGTGTTTTCTTCTTTTTGAAGATGAGCATATATTTTAGCTGCTATCTTTTGAATAGCAACATTTCAACAGTAGGTGAAGTTGATACATGTTTTTCTGAGAAATCAAGGAAGAAGACATCTTACAAACTCCACTAAATGGGACAAAACAGCCCTTTGATTTCGACTCTTCTTTTGTACCTAAATACCATCTTTAAATTTGACTTTTGTGTTTAAAAACTGAAAATAAGTAAGTATAACTTTTCAATTTAAGCCAAAAAGAATTCGACAAACAGTCAATTTTTAAATGATTAAAAATTTTACTGAGATTTTTAAAAATAAATTTAACTTTGGAACTTGTCATCGTTGTTTGTAAATGAAATATATTTACAACGGTAAACAGCAATTTCTTATTATAAATTTGAAAATTTTGCCGTCACTTGTTTTTGTTTTTACCTTAACTAGGAAGTACTATTGATATCAGTACTATTTTTTACCTCGTTGATGCAGATTTCTATGTTGTACCTGAAACTGGAAGAATTGTACTTTATATATGTTTCAAGCTAGTTTTGATGAATCTTGACACTTATTACAAGTTTTACAAGATATATGAAAATTTCAAAAAGAATAAAGAAGGACAATGGGGAGAATTTGAATTTTGACAAATATAGAAAGGAGTTAATAGATAGATTTGTGGATTTTCAGAGCTCTGTACCCAAAGAATATAGTTCGTTCTATTTATAGATTTTTTCTTGTTTTTTTTGAGGAAAAAAGAGCAATTAATTTAGTTTTTGCTGTCACTTGTTTTTTTGAGCATTTATTTATTATTATTACCATCAAAGTATTTATAAGCATTTGAATTGGATTAGGTAAAATGTCTTCTTCAAAGCATTTATAAGAAATGTCCTCGAAATAGTCGAAATTGAAAAGCTCAAAAATTAAATGGAAAAAAAAGGAAAAGAAGAAGCCTAGTTTCACCCAAAATTGAAAAATGCTAATCAAAAGTCGTTAACTAAAAAATCGACTTATATATTCAATCTTCTGATATCTTAAAAACGTCTATAAAATACTTAATATTATTTTTTTTATATGAAAGAAAATCAAAATTTAAAATTTTAAGTCCGAATATTAAAACATAGATATTCATTCACAAGACTATACTTGCCATTGACTAATCCATTAAGAGAGCAGACCTCCCTACAGCTAGGCTCCATGTTTCATTTCAAACATATGATCCCACAATAGATACAAATGCAATGCAGGCAGAATCTCCCACAGTCATTTCTATGCCAAAGCAATGAATTTGAAGCAAAAGTTAAATCCAAATTTATTATTATTTTTCCTTTTTTTAAAGTACTAATTGATTTGAAAGCAATGATCACACAATAGAGAAAAAGAAACTGTGAGAATCGAGAGAGAATCACAGAGAGCACTGCGTAGAAATAAATAATGCGATGCCAAAAATCTGAGTAGGAATGAGTTCAAATATGGGAAAGAAACAAATAAATGCCAAAATGTATAGTAATTAATTCATGACTTTTCTGAAGAAACTCAGCACAAAACACACATACAACTTAAACGGCACGGACCAATTTACTATTTTGCATTTATAGAGAGAGAGAGAGAAGTGATTGAATTCATGTGAATACTGTGTGTGGTGGGTGTGTGTGTGTGTGCCTTTTCCTTGGACTTTGTTTGCCTCCTTATGTTAATTAATTAAGGTTGAAGAAGCATCAATGTCTCCATTGCTTCTGCACGACACCATGTCAACCCTAGACTGATTCACTCACAACGACTTTGGATATTCTGTCTCATTATTTTTAAATTGTCGTAATTTTAAAGAAAAAAAGGATTCATGTGATAGTATTACTTCCCCCCCCCCCCCACATCTTTAAGGGAAGCAGACTTTGGGAACAATATAAAGTCATTTCTTTCGATTTTTTTTAAATTTTTTTCCATTTTATACTTTGAAGAAAAGAAGAATTAAGCGTTTGAACTTTTCTAACATTAGTATTTAAACTTCGAAGAAAAATATTTTCTAATTATTAATTCAAGAGATTGAATTTCTATATTTAGTGCTTTTTGAATAATGTGGAGTTGGGATATATTGTACAGTAAATCATCTTCCTTCCCCACCCCCCTTTTTCTTTCCTAATTATTATATGAGAATTTCAAAAATTTCAATTCATTCAAATAGGCAGACTCAAAGCAAATTGATGCATTAACACATGTTAAAATTCCGTGGGTTATTAGCAATTAGATTCTTTTTTGAGGAGTAAAAGGTCACGTCGAGAGAAATTCATTACGGATACCCTAACTAATGAAAGCCAGCGGAATGTTTTATATATAAGTTGGTTAGAACTAAGTTTAAGTAGATCATCAAACTCTATCGATGCACTAATAAGTCGAGTCTTTAATCTCATAAAATCAAATATTATAAATTGATTACTATTATCTTATAATGTAGTAGTTAATTATGTATTTATAATAAAATTTAAACTCGTAATGTTAAATATAAATATTAAAAATTTTTAATTATCGAACCACCATGCTGGCATGTTGAAATTTTTAATTATCGAACCACCATGCTGCCATGTTGGTGTTCATTAGTATAGTAATTAGATAAACCACCAACAATGTGCACATGATCAAGTTGGCAATTTGCCCCCTTTTGATTATATGGAGTTTCGTCACAGCAAAGTAAGGGGAAAATATATATTACGAGTCATTAACTCAAAGAATCACAGGATTCTCGGCATTACATAAAAAACAGAGCTCATGCGATTGGAATTAAACTACCAAGAAAACATGTACTACAAAAAAAAAAAAAAAAACACACACACACACACACCAAAGCAAAAAGTCCCTTTGCGTCTATTCAAAATCCCTGCGCTTTTCAGTGACGAGGTTGCACTGCAGGCCAACATATTCAACCCCCCCAACACCCTCTCCCTACAATAGAATTAGTAATGGTACACTTTATATTATAGGTAGTACAATATTAGTGTAAATATCATTAATGATATACTATTTTCATTATCGATATATTTTTTATATCATATGATGTACCTTAATTGTTGTAGGGTACACCAACTCACAACAACAATTGTTGCGGTCTCAAATTCCTTGCAACCTCAATATCATGGAGCAAATTTTCGTAATGGAAGAATGTATTGAGGTTTTTGTTTCTAATACGATAATAGTTTAATTAATTAAACTAGTTTATTAAATAAAGAGAGGTGATATTTTTATTTTATTTTTAACATTTTTTCATTGATTTCTTGCTATTTTTATAAATAAAAAGATCTTAATGCTCATATCTAGTTATTCTGAATAAGGTTAAAGTTAAAATTTTGAAATCCTGTTCAGTATTAAAGTGATTTCAATTATGAAAAATAAGAGAGGGAAGTGAAAATATCATTTCCCGAAATAATATGTTTTGAATTTGATTTATGTTCGTTATCTCTTTGTGTTATTAAAAAGGTAAGAAAGTTCTTGTTCTATTTCTTTTATGCATAATATATTTTTCAACATTTTGTACCATTTACCATTATTTATTTTTAAAAAATTCATCCTCCTTGACAAGTGATTGAATTTGAAGAACACAACATGACATAGACGATTCCTATAATAATTTCACTTCGGTAAAATAATACAATTATTTTACTATTCGAAGAAAGAATGCAATTTTTTTTTACAGAGGTTAAAACTGGGTTTGAGAAAATCAAAAAAAAAACTCCTTTACAAACCGTTCAAGATTGATGGACCACACGGCAGTTCACTGGAAAACCCTCCATGGAAGAATTGAAAAGAGGTATTATTTATATAGTTATTCTTATCAGACGAAGATTCACACACTCTTCCACTCCACTAAGACATATTCCTATGCTTCCGTCTACAGAATGACATGTTTATCCGTCATAATCCACCATTCTTCGTGAAGTAATTTTCTATTCCATTGGCGCAGAATTGTTGGATAAATTTTACATTTAAACATAAATGAAAAATGGCCAATTTAATTTTAAAAATTAACTACTTAACATGTTATGGTTCAAAAATAATTTTTACCATTATAGTTTTCAAAGAATTTTTGTTTATAAAACAAGGTCCAAAATATCAGGTACCTACAACATGGCGATGCCTATTAGTTGGATCCAGTTGAACAAAAATTCTTTGAGGACTATAATAGTTAAAAAAAAACTTTTAGAACTATAACATGTCAGGTATTTAATTTTTGAAACTAAACTTGCCATTTTCTCAACATAAATTATAATTAATATGATGAAGTAGTTCACTTGCATTTTTCTTATATAGTAAAAAATAAATAACTAGAAAAAAGTCACACTATTAATTACAATATTTAATGTTTAGTCTTCAATTTTTTAAAATTTAAAATTTATCTTACATAAAAGTGTTTTAAAGATTTTCAACTGCATTGAAAATTTCTATTATGAAATTGTGTTTTTATGAACCAGAAACTTTAAGAGCATTGAAAGTTATACATTCTAAAATGATAACAACATTTTTAAACTTTTGAGCCATAAAAACTTTTAGTGCACACTTCCGTCTCTCTGAGGTCCCCCTCCCCCCCCCCCTCTCCCCCGGGGGGTCACTCATATAACATCACTACTGCAGTTATGTATATAGCAAATATTCATATCTATCTCGTCTCTTAGACCGTTAAATTCAAAATCCACCTCAAAAGCCTACCAAAAGAGCATCAACAACTATAGTCTAAATAGCAAGTGCTTCAAGAACACCACCTCCAAGATAAAGGCTACAACACAAGAGTGCCCATACACTGTACAGAGAAAAGGATAGAGAATGTCAACAACAACAGCAACAGCAGCTTCAAGAAAGCTAAAATGGCATCCAACACCACCACCACAGCCGAGTCCCAAGATCCTCAACTTACCAAGAAGAACTCATCACCGCAAACGGCCCAAAAAACCCACCGAAAGGCCGGCTTCATCCACCTCCAAGAGCCTGTCCAACTATCATTCTTTATTGGACTTACACCTGCAGGGGTATTACTACTGTAATAATGATCGAAGAGGGAAGCTCGAGAGGCTTTTTGGAGAAGAGAGGGAGTTCTCTAGGAGTGATTGTAGTGTGCCTATTGTGAACTCATCTTCTTCGTCTTTGTCTTTGTCCTCTGGTGGGAGGAGAGGGAGGGTAGAGAATGAGTTGGAAGCAGGGGAGGAGGAAGAAGTAGGCGGCGGCGGCGGTGGGAGGGATGCGTTTGTGGAGGAGAAGTGGAAGTTCCAGGCGGAGATGTTAAGGGCTGAGTGTAACTTTTTGAGGAAGGAGAGAGAGCTTGTTTTGAAGAAGTTGGAGAAGAACAAAGTTCAAATGCAGAGGACTTTGAGATCAGCGGTTGAAACTCTGATTTCTGTTAGTATACTTTTTTCTCTTTTTGTTGCCTTGTGGGTTCTCTCTTTGGATAACAGATGAAAACCAAGAATGGATAAAGAGTTGGGAAATAATTGCAGAATATCAAAGGAAACATCAGGCCAAATTTTGGAATGTGGATAAATTATTGTTTTAATCTTTTGGATATCTATCTTTATCTTATAGCTGTTTTGTTTGCTCAAGAGAAAAGCAGGTCACATAGTCTCCTCCTTTAGGAAAAACTTAAAAAAAGAATTGTATTTTTTAACTTAAAAGTGGTGTTAAAGAAGAGTTCTTCATTGATCACCAGAGACAAAATTCCTCAATTCTCTCCTTTCTGGAGTAGAAATTAGAAGGGAAGCTTCACCTTTCGGTTGGCGATCATAAAGTATCAGATAAGGTTCATTTTCTTCAAAACAAACGTGGAAAATTTTCAGAATTATATTGCTTGAAATCGTTTTTGAATTTTGTCATAGTTCTAGTTTGTGAACAAAAGTATATAGATTGCAGTGCTGAATCTTACCTTGTCATTGTAGGGGAGAAAGAAGATATTTGAAGGTCAGAATGTGAGTGCTGTAATGGAGGAAGAAATTGAAGATTTGGCAGAGAAATTGGCAGAGTTACAGAGGAAATCTGGCATTAAAGATTTTGAGGGTAGGAAATGCTGCAACTTCGATAAGCAGGCCGGTCATTTGCAGCGCCGGCTGGAGAAGCTTGGAGGCTTATCGGATGAGAAACGTTCAAATGAGTTGCAGGAACTAGCGGAGTCCAGCTTGTCCATGAGCATAATCCAGGAAATTGACAAAGAAAGCTGCGTTTCGGTTCCAAGAAACCAAAATAAACCAACTGATGTGAGATAATAAGTTATTAAGACCTCCGTTTCTTTGCCTTCAATCTGCTGCTTACTTTTGGTACTTTAGATTTTCGCCTTAACAACTTCCGCCAACAAGATTCATACGAAGAAAATGAGATTCTGAAATTGAAACATGAGAAGATTTTGTTCCTAGTTCACAATTTTATGCAGAAGAATCATTAGAATTGGACTCATGTTTTCTCCTTCTGATACAAATATTCTTCTCCTTCTTGTTTCTCTACATCTAATCAATCCTAATGTTGTTTGCATCCGATCCAGACGTCCAGTTTCTGTACAATAATGAGGTCTCAATCATGTGCAGGCGGAGCTGTTGAGGAGGAAAATGGAGGGAATATCAAAGGAAATGTGGGATAAACTCGAGGAGGATTTTGGATCAATGCTTTCAAATACAGCTGACAGTTCTGTTGCCAGTTCTGCTTCAACATCCAAACGAATTGAATGTCCTCCTGAGTCAACTTTTTCTGGCCGATTATACCAGGCACAGTTCTTCACTCTTCTTGTCCTTATCATTTCGTGCTGTGTCAAAACATTTACCATATTAGGATAAACTTATTAGCTAATGATTTGCCGAAAAATTCACATTTGGAGAATGTAACTCAAAATTGTTAATGTTGTTAGAAAATGGACTCGAGAGATGTAAACAGGATTAATGTTTAGTAAGGCTGCTTTATGATTATGAGGAATATAGCCAAATTAACTGTGCTAAAACCTGATTCTTGATCATTTGCACTTCTATGTTCTTATCTAATTCAGCTTTAAAGCAAGCTTTTGCTGTTGCTGCCGATGTAAATTCGTGATCCCAATGTTTCTTATCTAATTCTGTTTCTGCACAATTTTCTTTGCTAATTGCCATCCTTCAGTAGGATTTCTGCACAATTAGTACAATCCTTTTTGGTACACTAGTATTGAGATTTTTATTTAATATAATTATTTTTATATTTATTTGATTTTTTAAAAATATTAATATTTTATTTTTATTTTCATACTATTATATTTTTTATTTTTCATTAAATATATTTGCATTTAAGTTTTAGTAATCATAATTATTCCTTGTGTTTTTATTGTAAAATATATTTAAATAGAGGAGTTAAAATATTATTACTTAGTAATTAAAAACTTAGTTAAGAAATTTTCTATTAATTCTTTATGTATAATTATTATTTTTTATTTGTTCATCTTTTAACTCCTGTAACTCCCACATAGCACTTATGTTTTAAATTTTTAATAATAATGCTAACAGTAATATGAATAACAACAATAAAAATAATAAACTAATAGAATACTTTTTTTCTAAAAAATAAAAAAATACTCTTTTTTAACTAATGTAACTCTGAAATAACTCTTATTTTTTATTACTCTTTATATAATTCATAAATAATTATAATTAAATTAGAGTTTAAAAGATGAATTTATATGAAATAATTATATTTTTGTACACCTTGTGTACTTTTAAAGTCCTATAGTTAGTCCATCAAAATAATAATAATTTATTTTTTAAAGATATTTTAAATAATCTAAAAATAAAAAACTAATTAAGTTTACATTTTCATGACCTTTATTCATACTTTTAGTATATTATAGATATAGATGAATGCGATAAATTGTTGTATGTACTGACATAGTTGAGAAAGTACTGTGTACAACATTGCACTGAATTTCACTGTACGACAGTAAATTTTCTATTTCATATCAATGCTTCAGTCTCCAGTTCATTAAATATATTTATTGCTCTGATGTACTTCGGAGTCTAGCAAGGGACCTCATAGACTCTATAGCAAAAAGGAATTATTAGAATTATTAGTTATATCTCATAATTCAAGATTTAGACCAGGTCGGTAAAACTCATCTCTAGAGAGATTTCCTCATGGTAACAAGGTGTAGTTGACAATGAAGCATTTTCCCCTTGTCCAATGCTAAAGAAGAATTTCTCCCTCAGGACACAATGCAGCAGGAGGATGGCAAATGCTCTGGACGCTGCAAGGCTATACTGCAGAAAATTGTAGAGCAAGTTAGAGTCGAGACTGAACAATGGTCACAAATGCAAGGAATGCTAGGGAAGGTGAGGGAGGAGATGGAGGAGTTGCAAGCTTCTCGTAATTTTTGGGAAGATCAAGCACTCAATTCAGATAGTGAAATTAAACGGCTCCAGTCTTCTGTAAGCATATGCTTTTTCATCTTTTGAAAGAATTGCTTTTCTCAAAGAATACCCATTAATCACTGAAATAAGCCCCATTTTTCAGATTCTTTTTAAGTAAGCACGCTGAAAACTGATGCTAAAGGAATAAACGTGGAAATGTTCAAATAAAATGTAATTCTAATTTGATTGTTTTCATATGGAAAGTTTCCATAGGGGAACGGAATTAATGAACCATGTTCTGAAATCCCTAATAATGTTAAGTGAGAAAAGGTAAGAGAGAAATATTGGATCGGGAAATCTTGACAATGTCCTTCCTACTTCCATCTAATTCATGACATTGGTAGCATTCAGCTGCAATTCTTAACAATGCACCGTTTCTTCTCAAACTATTGATGGAATAACTTTGTGCACATTTTGGATGTCAGAAGGTTAGCTAAAAATAATAATCCTTTCGAATGCTGTAGAGATATACACAGATACCATATGTGATTTTAAGGTTATAGGAGTTTCATGCCGAAGCTTGTCTGAAGACCTGGTCCTGTTTATTGAAACTGATTGACAAAAATGTATCATTTCTCATTCTTAGGTGCAAGAATGGAAAGAAAAAGCTCTAAACTGTGAAATCAAGGATGATGAACTGCAAAAAGAATTATCTGCACTGAGAGGGGAGCTGGAAAAGCTGAGAACGGCAGAACGCAATGAACAGAGCAGGGAGGTAATCAAGTTCCAAAATAAATCTCCACTTCCACTAATTAAACACCTTGGAAAGGAAAACCGTGCAGCATCTTGTAATCTGAACGAAAGTCATCAATATGATAAAGAATGCAAAGAGACTACCAAGAAGAATGTGGTGACCGAAGCAAACAGTGATAAGGATGTGCAGCCAATTTCTCTTGGAAAGCAGCTTGAAAAGGAGAAGCGCTTGCTTCTCCAACGCCGAAAGGATATGCATCATCCAAACGAAAGAAACAGAAAACAGGAGACTGACAGCAGAGAAAAGTCTAATACTGGCAACAGTACTGGACTTGTGACCATGAAGCGTTCACCATTTCGCGATATTAGTAACTCATCACCTTTGATGAAGCAGAGCAGTGGAACAGTTTTCCCTTTGCATAGTTAGCCTCAATTGGAACAATTGGAAGAACATTTCACTTTCAAAAGCAGAGTGTTATGAAGATGTACAACGGGGTATGATATCTTTTTTTTGGGAGATGACAAAATCGGTATTCTGATGAAATCTAATAATATTGTCCAATTTTCAACATGAATAACTAAAGAGTAACACTAGTAACGAGCTGGAAGTATTCCAATTTTGCACATGCTGCAATGGTTCAAGCCTACAACTAAAACACTACAAATCCAAAACTAACAAACTTGAGTATCATGAAGTTACTAGTTTCTGAAAAAGTAAAACCTACAACTTGAATGGCAATTAGTCAGAACGGTTAATTCCTCTTCAATGGCAATGGATTATCCATATTTGAGACTGAAAATTTATCAGCATATCTTATTTGGTCAAAGCTTCTTGGGGTTGAGAGATTTGCAGGAAAGTGAGGGATGAAAACCTGATCTTCCGCTGGAGATGTAAACTCATAAGCAGTATCATCAACATTGTAAACAAGACCCTGGTGAGCAGCCTTATTGCATATATTGCCTTCCAGATCCAATATATCATCTGTCATAACTGTTGGTTTGGAATCTGCTTGAGAAAGATTATCCTGCATGTAGCTTGGAGTCATATCCACTTGATTCCAGAGGTTATAGTTCACTGGATTGACCATTGGCTTGAAATGAGCCCGGGAATTTGCAATTCTTGCAACCTCACCGTCTGCAACGTCCATAGCTTGCCTATTATCATCAGAGGTTGGAGGAATATGTTGGGAATTGTCTAATATCTCCTAAACTCCACATTAGTATGATATTGTCCGCTCTGGGCAAAGCCCTCACGAATTTGTTTTTGAGTATCTCCCAAAATGCCTCATACTAATGGAGTTATCTTGAATCTTATATTTAGACAACTCTTCCATCAAATTTTCCATGTGGGACTTAGTTTGCATCCCAACAGAATGCTATCATGCTGGTTAGAACTTCTTGGATTATCAATGTTTCTCCACCCAACTGTGGCGATTGCTTGATCTCAGTTACCTTCATTTTCTTGGGTTTTGGAGGAGCTACCAGTCTTAGAAATCTTGCACAGGACATAACAATCCAACTGCCAAAGGGATGAAATAAAATAGGAAAAAGTAAATGATTCTCAGTAATACAGAATAATCTAGAATGTAAAGCATAACAGCATAGAGATTCTTACCCTCATATCATTCTCAAAGTCATTCCAGTCACGCTTAGAAGGTGACTCAGAAGTTATAGCGTCATCAACTTGATATTCATACATAATCCAATCGGTCTTCTCGTCTTCATTTTTGTTCTCTCTCTTGCTTTCCTGGCGGTTTCTGGGCTTACCTTCACAATAGACCAGTGGCCTCCTTTTGCCAATAACATTACGGTCATGATCACGAATTTCACGATCTGTCCCAGTAGCTTTCCAAAATCCGGTAGTGGTTGCACGATTTGGTCTTTTACCATCCCGATACTTTCTGTCCCTTGAAGTGAAGTACCACTCACCTTGAGCCTCTGGATAGGCAGCTATGGAAAAGAAAAATAACAAAGATATTTAGGAGATAACGAATGGAACTCTGAATCCTCGTAGAATATAATTCTTTGATAACTTGATTTTCCTCTTCATGTACACAAGGAACAACGGACCAATACAAAGGCAAAACAAGAAGAAAAAATATTTTAACAGATAATACGGAAAATGTATATTCCCATAGCGCTTCTGCTTTGAGACACTCTAGAAAACAGAGTCTTTTCTTGGCTACCTTGCTATCCAACCATTAATATTGACCATGTTCTATCAGTTTTATGTCAATAAATTCCCAGAGGTGGTACTCTACGCCAACAAAAAATTTCATTTTTGATTTTAATAAATTAAACGGAAGCCCTAATGTATAACAACTCTAAATCAACACCCTGCTCCTTATATTTAGATCAGTCCGATGGTACTGGAAAAATTATGGTAAATTTGCCCTAAAAGATATACGAGTTCTCCCCTCCCCCCGTCCCCCACAACCAAAACCCATAAGGAGAATTTCTTGTTCCTTCTTTATAAGCAAGGACAATGACATGAAATCAATGCTAATAATAAACGAAAGCTTGAACTGAAAAAGGTTTAACTATCGCTTAGAATAATAAGAAGATTAAGAAGAATCTGCCGAAGCTGTAAGTTCATGTGGATCATACTGATAAAGATTAACATCCTTTATGTGATCCCAATTGACTGCCAGGTTCGCGATCTTCTTCATGAGATAGTCGTTAATGAGCTCAGAGTCATACGGGCAAAACTGGAACCCAGGCGGGAACCCTTGATTAATGCCAGCGACGCCGGGAGAACCGGCGCTGTCCTGATCACCATTATTAAGCGCAGCGAACTCAGCTTGGTATTTCAAATCTTGAAGATTTTCAAGTACATGGCATCATTGATGCCCTTTGAACTACCGGGGTTTTCATAATCAATGTACTGCATTTCTTGTTCAGGGTTGCCATATTCAATGACCCTAGGGTTCTTCTGAGGAACGTCTTTGAGAACGAGGGTTTCTTGTTGTTGAGTGGTATCCCAAATTTTGGGAACCAACTCCCTCTTTTATGCCTAATATTCTTCCATCTTTTACTCCCTAAAATACTCAACATGTTTCCTCATTTTATGTCTAATATTCCTCCATCTTTTACTCCCTAAAATACTCCACATGTTTCCTCATTTTATGCCTTATATTCCTCCATCTTTTACTCCATAAAATGCTCAACATGTTTCCTCATTTTTTGCCACAAATTAGGGAAAGTAAAATGGACTTCATCATTGTATTTTGCAAGACCTCTTTGTGTGGCTATAAAAGGAGGTCTTCTAATTGAGTTCAACACACCAATTCTCTCCAAATTCTCTCCCCAAAGGCTGAAATTTTTCCTCCACATATATTCACTATATCATCAAATTATAGGGTTGAGTTTATGAGATTTATTTCTCTCTTATAAGTCTTCGTTGATAATTGTTGTTGAAGACTTTTTCTCTTGTACTTACCCGATTATTATAATGGATATTTTTTGGCTCGCCGTAGGCAGTGAGTTTTCTCCCGTATTGGGTTTCCCACTTAAAAATCCTGTGTCTCCTTTATTTTTTCTTGCTCTCCTTATTTTCTTTCTCAATATCTATTCTTTTGTGCTTCCGCTATGCATTGATATCATAACAAGTGGTATCAGAGCCTAGTTACCAAATATGTCCACCGTCACCAAATTTGATATTGAGAAATTTGATGAAAAAATCAGTTTCAGTATATGACAGATTCAGATGAGAGCAGTGCTCATTCAAAATGGTTTAAAGAAGGCACTTGTTGGAATTTCCAAGAAGCCTGCGGGTATGACAGATGAAAAATGTGAAGAGTTAGATGAGAAGGCACATTAGGCTATTCAGTTGTGTTTGTCCAAGGAGATTTTGCACGAGGTCAATAAAGAAAAAACTGCAGCAGGGCTATGGACCAAACTTGAATCCCTGTACATGACCAAAAATCTTGCCAACAAGCTTAGACTCAAGGAGCGCCTCTACACTTTGCGTATGGCTGAAGGTACCGCTATACAATCTCATCTTAATGAATTTAATTCTATCTTGATTGATCTTGAGAATTTGGATGTCAATATTGAAGATGAAGATAAAGCTGTACTGCTAGTTGTTTCTTTGCCGCCCTCTTATAAGCACTTCAAAGAAATTATGCTTTATGGAAATAATGATACTCTGTCATTTGAAGATGTTAAATCTAATCTATTGTCTAAGGAGAAATTTGATCATGAGGTACGGTCTGATGATAGAGGTGAAGGCTTGAATGTTAGAAGTAGATCTATCGATAGGAGTAATTTATCCAAGAAAAATCGTAGATCTAAGTGTCGAGGCCGTAATTCTAAATCCTGTCGTTATTGCAAGAAGAGCGGACATGAAATTTCACAATGTTATAAATTGAAAAATAAGAATGAGAGAGAGGAGAAAAAGAATAAACCTGCTCAGAATAAAGCTGAAGCTGATGTAATTGAAGCAGATTCTGATGGTGATGTTTTGTTGGCTACTACTTCTGATAAACGTAGCTCTTTAGAATGGGTTTTAGATTCTAGCTGTACTTTTCATATGTGTCCCCACAAAAATTGGTTTACTTCATTTGAGAAGGTTGATTCTGGTGTGGTTCTTATGGGAAACGATTCACATTGTGTTGTTGCTGGAATTGGTACCATTCAGATTAAGGCTCATGATGGCACTATCAGAACTCTGACTAAGGTACGCCATATTCCTGATTTGAAGCATAATTTGATTTCTTTAGGCAACCTGGAGTCACTAGGGTGCAAGTATTCAGGTGAAGGTGGAGTTCTGAAAATTTCTAGAGGTTCCTTAGTATTGTTGAAAGGAAAAAGAATTGGGAGTCTCTATATTTTGCAGGGTTCAACCGTGACAGGTTCTGTTGCTATCTCTACTTCTCTTTCTGATGATGATCTTACTCAGCTATGGCACATGCGTTTAGGACATATGAGTGAGAAAGGCATGAACATTCTGAATAAAAGAGGTCTTCTTGGTAAGCAAGATGTTGGTAAGTTAACTTTCTGTGAACATTGTGTAGTTGGAAAACAAAAGAGAGTTAGTTTCTCCACTGCAACACAGCGCACACAAGGGATTCTTGATTACATCCATTCAGATCTTTGGGGACCTTCAAAATTTCATTCACAAGGCGGCAAGAGGTACATGATCACATTTATTGATGATTTCTCTCGTAAGGTTTGGGTTTATTTCCTGAGGCATAAGAATGAAGCTTTCTCTAAATTCAAGAAATTCAAAGTTTTGGTCGAAAATCAAACTGGTAGGAAGATTAAGAAACTCAGGACTGATAATGGTTTGGAGTTTTGCAATTTTGAATTCAATGAGTTTTGTGAGAATCATGGCATTGCTAGACACAGAACATTAGTAGGAAAACCTCAACAGAATGGAGTTGCAGAACGCATTAATAGGACCCTTTTAGAGAGAGCTCGTTGTATGTTATCTAATGGTGGTTTATGGAGTCGTAGAGATTTTTGGGCTGAAGCTGTATCCACTGCTTGTTACCTGGTAAATCGCTCACCTCATTCGTCCATTGATTTTAAAATTCCAGAGGAGGTTTGGTCAGGTAATCCTATTGACTATTCTAATCTCAGAATTTTTGGTTCTCCTGTTTTTGCACATATAAATGATGGAAAGTTGGCACCTAGAGCATTTCAATGCATTTTCTTGGGTTATTCATCTGAGTCGAAAGGCTATCGGTTGTGGTGTCTTGAATTTAAGAAATTGATTTTAAGTAGGGATGTCACATTTAATGAGAATGCCTTGTTATCTCCTAGAAAAGATACTGCTGTTTCTTCTCTTGATACATGTGATCGTCAAAGTGCCAATGAGAAGGTGGAGTTAGAGGTGTCTACTCAAAAAGGAAGGAGTGAATCGATTTTTACTGGAGAGTCTGAACAGAATCTTGAAACACATAATGAATCAATACCCTCTAGTTCATCTGAGCCTATGCAGTCTTCAAATGATCATAATATAGCACGTGACAGACCAAGGAGAAATATCAAAAGGCCTGCAAGGTATGCTGATAATGATGATGATAATCTCACTGCATATGCTCTTTCTGTTGCACAGGATACAGCTGAAGGAATTGATCATTCTAATTACTCTGAAGCTATATCCAGTTTTAATTCATCCCATTGGCTTTTAGCAATGCAAAAAGAAATTGAAAGCCTACATAAGAATGGGACATGGGAGTTATGTGATTTGCCCAAAGGACGTCGAGCTTTGAGTTGTAAGTGGATCTACAAACAGAAAGAAGGTATACCCGGGATTGAAAATACCTGATGGAAAGCTCGCCTAGTAGTTCGTGGTTTTGATCAAAAGGAAGGTATTGACTTTAATGAAATTTTTTCTCCTGTTATACGTCATACCTCTATTCGAGTGCTACTCGCTCTTGTTGCTTTATATGATTTGGAATTGGAGCAACTTGATGTCAAAACTGCCTTTCTACATGGCGAGTTGGAAGAAGAAATTTACATGAAAAAACCAGAGGGATTTGTTGTGCCAGGTAAAGAACAATCAGTTTGCCGTTTGAAAAGATCATTGTATGGTTTGAAACAAGCTCCGAGACAATGGTATAAGCGTTTTGATGCTTTCATGATTGGGCAAGGATTCACAAGGAGTCAACATGATAATTGTGTGTATTTTATGCAGTATTCTAATGGATCATTTATTTATTTACTGCTTTATGTAGATGATATGCTTATTACCTCGAAAGACAAGTCTTTGATTGATAGGTTGAAGTCTCAACTTAAATCTGAATTCGAGATGAAAGACCTTGGTGCTGCGAAGAAGATACTTGGTATGAAGATTCGCAGAGACCGACGAGCTGGCAAACTCTACTTGTCTCAAAAGAATTACATTGAAAAGATTGTTGAAAAATTCAATATGAAAAATTGTAAGCATGTCTCTACTCCTTTTGCTGCACACTTTAAGTTATCTGCTGATCTTTGTCCAAAATCAAAGAAAGATATTGAGTATATGTCCAAGGTTCCCTATTCTAGTGCAGTTGGAAGTCTCATGTATGCTATGGTTTGTACTAGACCTGATCTTGCTTATGCAGTTAGTATGGTGAGTCGTTACATGCACAATCCAGGAAACATTATTGGCATGCAGTGAAGTGGATTTTTCGTTACTTGAAGGGCACGACCAATCTTGGTTTGGTTTTTGACAAAAATAGAGTTGCCTCAAGTAATGTCAGCGGCTTTGTTGATTCCGATTATGATGGTGATCTTGACCGACGTAGATCTCTTTCAGGCTATATCTTCACTTTATGTTCCGGTGCTATTAGTTGGAAAGCAACTCTGCAATCCATTGTTGCATTGTCCACAACAGAGGCTGAGTTTGTTTCAGCTACAGAAGGTGTTAAAGAGGCTATTTGGGTGCGTGGTCTTGTTCTTGAGCTTGGTATTCCACATGGTGCTACAATGGTATTTTCAAATAGTCAGAGTGCTATTCACCTTGCCAAGAATGATACATATCACTTCAAGACCAAGCACATTGATATACGCTATCACTTTATTAGAGATGTTATTGACAAAGGAACTATCATTATTAAAAAGATTCATACGTCGGAAAATCCTGCAGACATGCTTACAAAGCCATTACCTGTTACTAAGTTCGAGCACTGCTTGGAATTAGTTGGCATCATTAATGCCTAATCGCCCTATGGGGTGCCTACGGTGAACTTCAAAATTTGAGCCAAGGTGGAGATTGTTGAGCGGTGTCCCAAATTTTGGGAACCAACTCCCTCTTTTATGCCTAATATTCTTCCATCTTTTACTCCCTAAAATACTCAACATGTTTCCTCATTTTATGCCTAATATTCCTCCATCTTTTACTCCCTAAAATACTCCACATGTTTCCTCATTTTATGCCTTATATTCCTCCATCTTTTACTCCATAAAATGTTCAACATTTTTCCTCATTTTTGCCACAAATTAGGGAAAGTAAAATGGACTTCATCATTGTGTTTTGCAAGACCTCTTTGTGTGGCTATAAAAGGAGGTCTTCTAATTGAGTTCAACACACCAATTCTCTCTAAATTCTCTCCCCAAAGGCTGAAATTTTTCCTCCACATATATTCACTATATCATCAAATTATAGGGTTGAGTTTATGAGATTTATTTCTCTCTTATAAGTCTTCGTTGATAATTGTTGTTGAAGACTTTTTCTCTTGTACTTACCCGATTATTATAATGGATATTTTTTGGCTCGCCGTAGGCAGTGGGTTTTCTCCCGTATTGGGTTTCCCACTTAAAAATCCTGTGTCTCCTTTATTTTTTCTTACTCTCCTTATTTTATTTCTCAATATCTATTCTTTTGTGCTTCCGCTACGCATTGATATCATAACACTTGTTTTGATAGATGAAGAGTGGTGGTGTAGGCAGCATGAGTTGTAGTGGAAGGAGGGAACGTGTTTTGTCCAGAGCAATAGAAGATAGAATCAGGGAAGGGAAAGGGAAGGTAGTTAAGTTAGTTACTCAGTATAAATGGCACGACACCGTTTAGGAGAAGGGGTTTAATTTAGCAGGATGGTTCTTTCGCAACATGCCTTCTTGCACATAAAACACACTGGACATAAACAGGTACGTGTACAATAGAGATTTGAAGATAAAAGAGGACCGTTACATAGTCTTCTTCCACAGCTTCAATATCTGAAACTTAATTGCGGGCATAGATAAAGGATGAGGTCAGGTAAGCTTTGCGTGGAAGGTGGAGATTTCACCAATGTTGTGATCACACTAGTATTTAAGTTCTTTTTCACAATGTAAAGGGTGTCTTTTTGCCCAAGTTATGTAATCATAAGTTTATTCAAGCTTTGAGATACTCGTCTTTATTTCCTTCAATCTGATCACATTCTTCCCTTTAATTCATTTTATTCTCTTATTTCTATTTTCTTTTATTAAAAATTCAACTGAAGTTCAGGCTTTGTTTGAATCATTGGGGTTGTTTAGCTGGGATTTGACATTTGGTATCAAAGCAGTTGAGATCCGAGGAAGCATGCCTGCCTTCAAGAATCAGGAGAAGGAGGACGCCATGCTGAGGATAGAAGGAGACGTTGAGGAGTTGCATGACCATTTGGAAGCATAGATAAAGAAGTTTGGGACACTGGAGTTTTTCATGAAGGAACAAGGGCATCGTGCGAACACCATAGAAAGAAACAGGGTGCTAATGAATGACATGATTGAAGGTAATACTAAGATCCTACCTAATGTTATGATGAATATGCAAACTATGATGGCTTCATTAGAGGATATTGAAATACCTAAGAGGCGGGGAGGGGGGGATGAATTAGGTATTTGGCTAATATTCACAAAAACAAACCTTTTATCCGTTTAAACCAAGAAAAGATTATATGAGCAAAATAGAAGCAATTTATAGCAAAGCAATGATAGAAAGCAATAGCAAAGAACTCAAACAATTTATAGTGGTTCGATCTTCAAGATCTACATCCACTACCTTAAGCTCACACTTAAGGATTTCAAACAATCTACTATATGCTCAGGTTTACAAATTACAAGAGAGGCTCACCACACTATGGTTTTACACTCACAACCTGTGATACCCCAATCCCAAATGGGATAACTGTAAGTAAAGTTCTCTGTATATGAACATGGGAATAAGTACCCACTATCAACTTGGGATATCCATTTTGGCATAGCGAGGACGGTTACTAAGTAGTTGGCCGTGGATGTTGCCAGGCCCATGAGTCGCGCGCTTAGGCCTGCGGGCACGGGGCGTGACATTATGGTATCAGAGCAGTTTGATCCTAGGCCAATGATTCTGTTCTGGGGTGCCTAGCGAGGGTGCTAGGGCCTTAAGGAGGGGTGTATGTGATACCCCAATCCCACATGGGATAACTGTAAGTAAAGTTCTCTGTATATGAACATGAGCCTAAGTACCCACTGTCAACTTGGAATATTCATTTTGGCATAGCGAGGACAGTTGCTAAGTAGTTGGTCGTGGGTGTTGCCAGACCCATGCTGCCAGGCCCATGAGTCGCGCGCTCAAGCCTGCGGGCACAGGGCGTGAGATTAGAATGTAAGATCCGGCCCAATTCATGGCCCAAGTTAGGATTGGAGAAAATAATAATAAATGAAATAATTATGTTATTGGGGGTTTAGTTGCAATTTAAAAGAATTAGTTATATAAAAAGTTCATTAGGGTTAGAAAAACCTCTTTTAGGGTTAGATATACGGCTAACAAAAGGGTTCTTTCAGCGGCGGCTGCTGACGACGAGCGTGAGAGAGTCAATACCGGTCAGGGACGGATATCGAATTCTACCGACGGAGAGGTAGAAGGAGAGCTCTAGAAGGGAATAGCAAGAGGCACATAGTTAGAGTCGAAAATTTTCAGGTAAGTGATTTAATCCCTCCATACTAACCTAATAATAATAATAATAATGCGTGCACGATTTATGTCTATAATATTTTGTAAAATAGATTATTTGTTTATGATTTTAATAATCTGTTTGGGCATTGAGAATATCATGTGAAGTAATTCTGTTCTGATCCTCGTGATGAGAAATTTCTGTTCTGTCCTGTCTAGATCACCCTAGGAAATTTATTTGGAACCCATTACATATTAATTATCCATTACCTGATTTCTTTATCCTTCTATCGTTCCGTGGTTGAAATTGGATGAAAATCCAGGTTTCTTTTTGTTACTGTTGATCTGGCTGAAACTAACGAAGTTGACATGTATTCTGTGGAGATGGTTTGGAAAGAAAGATTTCTGTGATTTGATTATTGTTATTAGGTGAATGGGTGGTGTTTCTGTATGAATTGCAGAGAATAATTGTGGTGGAATTGCAGTGGATAGTGACGCTGAAATCGTCTCTGTCTTGTGGCCCAAAAAAAATCAATCATGACAGAATGAAGGGAAATTTAAAAAAAAACTTTTTTTGTGGTGTTTGCATGGCAGAAGGCTGAATTGGTGAGAATGCTAGACTAGTGAAAGTATTTGGGCCCATTGAAGTCCAGGCTGGTAGTTGTGGCCTGCTGGGCTGAAGTTGGAAATTGGGCCAGCAATGGTCTGGGCTAACAAGCCATGTATATGTGGCTTAACAAAGGTTATGGGCCAAGGCCCAATAAATTGAACAATTTGTTTAGTTACGTATTATATTATTACCATTAGTTTATGGGTTGAAATTTGATCTCAACCCAGATTTGTTTTTTTAAAAAATATTTATATATATATATATATATATAGAACTTTTAAAGAAAAATTTTAGTATCACTAAATTCTATTTATGTCCTTTAAAACAAAATTATTTGCAAGAACTTAACCCTATATATGTATAAATATTTTGATCATTGTTTGGAGAAGAGATTTAATTACTTATTGAGTGATAGCTCATTCCTTATCCGATTATATTTCAGAGAACGATTCAGAGGACTTTGATAATTTTGACGAGGAATACTAGAAAGCAAGATATCAATAACTGAAGGTGGATCGAGATTTCTCCAAAAGTTTATTGATATTAAGGAGTAGTATTTGGGGTTGTTTTAATAAAAAAAATAATTTGAGATATTTTATTAAATCTTCTTATGTGCTTTGAAATTATTCAGTATTTACCTCTGTACTATTTGGATTAGTTTCGATGAGATTAGTATTTTATGATTATAAGGACCTTGTGTTTCCGAATTTCAGTTTAGGAACACGGTCGTGTTGCGCTTTGGGTACCGGGTCTTTAGTCCGGGTTCGGGGCGTGACATTTTGTGGTATCAGAGCCTAGGTTCAGATCTTTGGGATAGAGTTTTAGTGAAAACAAATAAGTAGGTATATATTTATTTTTTAAAGAAATAAGTACGAACTCTGGTAGGTTACGTATATGTATTCTAATCTGTGGATTTCTTGGAGTGACACTAAATTGTTTTTATTTTATTTTATTTTATTAGATGGCTGGGAACGGGAAACCCGACAATACCCTTGTTCCAATGTGGAAGTACAAGGAGTTAAGACGAAGATTGGGGTGATGAAAATGCACCTAGAACAAGCATCAAAGGATAGTAGATATTATGATTATTATCTAAATGAAGCTAGACACGAGAGAGACCATGTAGCTAGGGAGAGAGACACTATTAAAGTCGAGTGCGATCGGATAAAGGAGGAGGATGATCGGGTGCATGCAAAAATACAACAAATTAGAGAGGATAGAGATCGAGCCCACGCAAGATTAGAAGGGATGACTCAAGATAGAGATAGGTATCGAGAAATGTGCCAAGAACTGTTGCAACAACGAGATGAACTAAGGGAGCAAAATCATGCCATGAACGTTATGATTCAACTATTGGAGCCAGTGGAAGAGAATGACAACATGTTGGATACCGGCTCAACTGTCACTGGGAATTAGTTAGATATTTTCTCTGCTAGTTAGATGTTACAAATAAGTACCGATGGGTCATTTGGATTATAAACATGTCTAATCTATTTTGAAGCCCTGATGGGTTTTTGTTTCCTTTCGTACTTTTGTTTGACTCTATGTGAAATTAAATCATAAAATAAGATATCGGGTTCTCTTTACTAGAATTGTTACCTTATGAGCTTCGCATTATCAACCATAGTACAATTAATATCATGATAATACTAGGGAAGAGATAGAAGTACCTCTTGTCCAATGGGGGAGACGAACTCGTTCTCAAGGAAGGACTGAGGAGGGTCAAACTAACCAACCTGAAGTTGTTAGGGCTTCTCCTTCTCTAATTACACCAGAACTATCCGCTACCATTAGTCTGCTGGCCCAAGTAGTGCAGAATCAACAATGTATACTAAAGGACTAGCAGATTGTACAGCAACAGCAACAACAGGCTCCACCACCAGTCCAAAGGAACACATATAGTGTTGGGACTATCTACGAACAGATGAAGAAAGCAAACGTACCCACATTCGCAGGGAGTGCTGACCCAGAAGCTGCTGAGAAATGGCTTCGGGAGGTTGAACTCAACTTCAATATAATGGACGTACCAGATGATATGAAAACAAGGGTAGTGTTACCTTTCCTAGTAGGTGAGGTAGAAAAATGGTAGAGTGGCGCATCAGCACCAATTTATGCACCACCAGGACACCACGTGACATGGGAAACATTCAAGAAAGTGTTTCTGGACTATTATTTTTCGGAAACACTAAGGTTGGAGAAGCAAAGTCAATTCTTTGATTTGGTACAAGCGGATAATATGACAGTGTCAGAATATGTTGGAAAGTTTAATGCCTTCGGAAAATACGCTAGGGCGATCATGAGCGATACTAACATGAATGTGTTAAGGTTCACTCGAGGATTACATCCTAGGATTAGAGCAAGGATGGCAGCAGTGCGTCCTCGAGATTTTGAGGAGGCCTACGAGACGAGTCTTCGAGTGGAAGCAGAAATTAGAAGAGGTGATGATGAACGCCACAAGAAAAGACCGAGGCCTGTGAACCGTCAGGGTCAAGGGACAGGAACGTCCAGTAGATTCCAACAGGCAAATAAGGGGCGACCACCCCCTCTGCTTAATATGTCCACGGGAGCGCTACCAGGAGAATGTAGAACCTGTCATCGAATCCATAGTGAAGAGTGCCGATGGGATTCCGATGCATGCTTTCAATGTGGCAAGATAGGACACATGGTTAGTGAATGTCCTTTGCCAGCACCTAACTCTGTGCGGCCGACAGACCCACAACAAAAATCTAATGCTAGAGTGTTCGCACTCACTGAGAAAGAAGCGGAGGATGTGGTAACAGGTATAATATCAATTAATCTTGTACCTGCTTATGTATTATTTGATTGCGGAGCGTCGCACTCTTTATTTCTAGTAGCTTTGTTAAGACTCTCAAATTGAAACCTGTGCTCTTAGATAAGCCGTATCGTGTGTCGATTCCTAGCAATAAGATATTAATTTCTGAATATGTGCATCGAGGAGTAACACTAGGAATTGGGGAGAAGAAACTCATGACAGATCTAATACAAATTCCCATGAGAGATTTTGACATAATTTTAGGAATGGATTGGTTATCTAGGAACTACGCAATTGTGGATTGTCGGGGAAAGAAAGTAAGGTTTGCTATTCTGGGGAGAGATGAGTTCTTTTTCTGGAGTGGAACTAAAGGGCAACAGGGTACCGTACCACATGTGATTTCTTCTGTTCAAACTTACCGATTGTTGAGAAAGGGTTGTATTGGCTATCTCGCTTATGCAATTGAAGAAAAGATGGATAGTCTGAAATTAGAAGAAATTTTAGTAGTCAAGGAGTACCCAGACGTATTTCCTGAAACATTGCCAGGGTTACCCCCAGAGAGGGAGATTGAGTTTGAGATTAATCTGACCCCAGAGACGGAACCAATATCGAAGGCACCCTATAGGATGGCTCCTGCAGAATTGAGAGAGTTAAAAATCCAACTTCAAGAACTTTTGGATATGAAATTTATCCGACCGAGTGTATCACCTTAGGGAGCACTAGTGTTGTTCATTAAGAAAAAAGATGGGAGTATGAGACTATGTATAGACTATAGGGAACTTAATAAGATCACCATCAAGGATTGATGATTTGTTTGATCAACTTAAGGGGGCCAAAGTATTTTCTAAAATTGATTTACGGTCAGGTTATCATCAACTTAGAATTAAGAAGGAGGACATTCCAATGAGTGTATATCGAACTCGTTATGGGCATTACGAGTTTTTGGTGATGCCTTTCTGGTTGACAAATGCTCCCGCAGTGTTCATGGACTTGATGAATAGAATATTCAAGCCATTTTTGGATAAGTTCGTCATTGTCTTTATAGACGATATCTTGGTATATTCCTCTTCTGAGGGAAGAACATGTTGAACACCTTCAAATCGTGTTACAAACCCTGAGAGAGAAGAAGCTCTTTGCTAAACTCAGCAAGTGTGAATTCTGGTTGACGAGTGTGACATTTTTAGGACACGTAATATCAGAAGTTGGGATATCGGTTGATCCCAAGAAGATAGAGGCCGTGGTAGATTGGCCAAGACCTACTAATGTTACTGCAATATGTATTTTCTTGGGATTAGCAGGTTACTATCGAAAGTTTGTAGAAAATTTTGCGAGAATTGCAACACCCTTGACTCAGCTGACACAAAAAGGCATCAAATTTGTTTGGAGTCCATCTTGTGAAGAGAGTTTTCAAACTCTGAAACAAAAATCGGTTACAGCGCCAGTCCTAACCTTGCCAACTGAATTGGGGGGATTTACAATCTACAGTGATATTTCGAAAAATGGGTTAGGATGTGTTTTAACGTGATCTCGTATGCATCACGACAGTTGAAGCCTTATGAGCAGAATTATCCAACGCATGATTTGGAATTAGCGACAGTCGTCTTTGCTTTGAAAATCTTGAGGCACTATTTGTATGGAGAGCAGTGCGAAATATTTACTGACCATAAAAGTCTGAAATACATCTTTACACAGAAAGAATTAAACATGCGGCAACGTTGATGGCTAGAGTTACTTAAGGATTATGATTTGAAAATAAGTTATCATCCCGGAAAAGCTAACAAGGTTGCTGACGCTCTGAGCCGTAAAACTACAGGGAATTTATCAGCTTTGATTACGCAACAGAAGCAACCAACTTTTGAGTTGGAAAGGTTAGGGGTCGAGACAATAGAGTCGATTGGGGAATACTTAGCGGCTCTAGTGGTGCAACCGACCTTAATCGAAGAGGAACTGAAGAAAATAAAAGGAGGAGTGATAAAAAGTTCTCAAATTGACTTTAGAACTCATAATGAAGGGAGTTTGTTGTTTCGTGGAAGACTCTGTGTACCTAGGAGTGCAGAGGTGCAAAGAAAAGTTTTAAGTGAGGCTCATAACTCCAGGCTTTCTATCCACCCCGGTGGAACTAAGATGTATCGGGATCTAAAATAATATTTTTGATGGAGTGGGATGAAACGAGAGATAGCAGAATACGTATCAAGGTGTTTAGTGTGTCAGCAAGTGAAGACAGAACATCAACGCGCAGGGGGTTTGCTTAAGCCATTAGAGATACCTGTGTGGAAATGGGAACATATCACTATGGATTTCGTCACGGGGTTACCTAAAGTGAAGAGTGGGAAGGATACTATTTGGGTGGTTGTGGATAGGTTAACGAAATCTGCTCACTTTTTACCTATTAAAGTTACGACTAGCATGGATGAATTAGTTAAATTGTTTATGGAGACAATAGTTCGGTTTCATGGAGTCCCTGTAAGTATCGTGTCTGATAGGGATCCCCGATTCGTCTCCCGATTCTGGAAAAGCTTTAGTCAAGCAATGGGGACTACACTAGCTCTCAGTACTGCTCTCTACCCTCAAACAGATGGGCAATCTGAAAGAACGATTCAGACCTTAGAAGATATGTTGCGAGCCTGTATCCTTGATTTTAAGGGGAATTGGATAGATTATTTGATGCTTATTGAATTTTCATACAACAATAGCTATCAAGCTAGTATTGGGATGGCCCCTTATGAAGCTTTGTACAGAAGGAAGTGTAGATCACCTACTTGTTGGGATGAGGTAGGAGAGAAATTGATTACTGGTCCGGAACTTGTACAACTTACTCAGGAAAAGGTGTTAGTAATTCGAGAACGGCTTAAAGCAGCACAAGATCGGCAAAAGAGTTGGGCTGACCTTAAGAGAAGGCCTTTAAACCTTGAGTGTAGAGAAAAAGTATATTTACGAGTATCACCAATGGAAGGAGTTATGCGTTTTGGTAAGAATGGTAAATTGAGTCCGCGGTATATTGGACCGTTCAAGATCCTAGAAAATTCACAAAAACAAACCTTTTATAGAGGATATTGAAATACCTAAGAGGGGGGGGGGGAGGAGTGAATTAGGTATTTGGCTAATATTCACAAAAACAAACCTTTTATCCGTTTAAACCAAAAAAAGATTATATGAGCAAAATAGAAGCAATTTATAGCAAAGCAGTGATAGAAAGCAATAGCAAAGAACTCAAACAATTTATAGTGGTTCGATCTTCAAGATCTACATCCACTACCTTAAGCTCACACTTAAGGATTTCAAACAATCTACTATATGCTCAGGTTTACAAATTACAAGAGAGGCTCACCACACTATGGTTTTACACTCACAACCTGTGATATCCCAATCCCACATGGGATAACTGTAAGTAAAGTTCTCTGTATATGAACAAGGGCCTAAGTACCTACTGTCAACTTGGGATATCCATTTTGGCATAGCGAGGATGGTTACTAAGTAGTTGGCCGTGGGTGCTGCCAGGCCCATGAGTCGCGCGCTCAGGCCTGCGGGCACGGGGCGTGACATTATGGTATCAGAGCGGTTTGGTCCTAGGCCAATGATTCTGTTCTGGGGTGCCTAGCGAGGGCGCTAGGGACTTAAGGAGGGGTGTATGTGATACCCCAATCCCACATGGGATAACTGTAAGTAAAGTTCTCTGTATATGAACATGGGCCTAAGTACCCACTGTCAACTTGGAATATCTATTTTGGCATAGCGAGGACGGTTGCTAAGTAGTTGGTCGTGGGTGCTGACAGACCCATGCTGCCAGGCTCATGAGTCGCGTGCTCAAGCCTGCGGGCACAGGGCATGACATTAGAATGTAAGATCCGGCCCAATTCAAGGCCCAAGTTAGGATTGGGGAAAATAATAATAAATGAAATAGTTATGTTATTGGGGGTTTAGTTGCAATTTAAAAGAATTAGTTATATAAAAAGTTCATTAGGGTTAGGAAAACCTCTTTTAGGGTTAGATATACAGCTAACAAAAGGGTTCTTTCAGCAGCGGCTACTGACGACGAGCGTGAGAGAGTCAATACCGGCCAGGGACGGATATCGAATTCTACCGACGGAGAGGTAGAAGGATAGCAGTAGAAGGGAATAGCAAGAGGCACATAGTTAGAGTCGAAAATTTTCAGGTAAGTGATTTAATCCCTCCATACTAACCTAATAATAATAATAATAATGCGTGCACGATTTATGTCTATAATATTTTGTAAAATAGATTATTTGTTTATGATTTTAATAATCTGTTTGGGCATTGAGAATATCCTGTGAAGTAATTTCGCTTGCATCGCTTGCTCGCTTTCGATCCTCGTGATGAGAAATTTCTGTTCTGTCCTGTCCCGATCACCCTAGGAAATTTATTTGGAACCCATTACATATTAATTATCCATTACCTGATTTCTTTATCCTTCTATCGTTCCGTGGTTGAAATTGGATGAAAATCCAGGTTTCTTTTTGTTACTGTTGATCTGGCTGAAACTAACGAAGTTGACATGTATTCTGTGGAGATGGTTTGGAAAGAAAGATTTCTGTGATTTGATTATTGTTATTAGGTGAATGGGTGGTGTTTCTGTATGAATTGCAGAGAATAATTATGGTGCTATTGTAGTGGACAGTGATGCTGAAATCGTCCCTGTCTTGTGGCCCAAAAAAAAAATCAATCATGACAGAATGAAGGGAAATTAAAAAAATTTTTTTTTGGTGGTGTTTTAATTGGTGAGAATACTAGACTAGTGAAAGTATTTGGGCCCAGTGAAGTCCAGGCTGGTAGTTGTGGTTTGCTGGGCTGAAGTTGGAAATTGGGCCAGCAATGGTTTGGGCTAACAAGCCATGTATATGTGGTTAACAAAGGTTATTGGCCAAGGCCCAATAAATTGAACAATTTGTTTAGTTACATATTATATTATTACCCATTAGTTCATGGGTTGAAATTTGATCTCAACCCAGATTTGTTTTAAAAAAAATACTTATATATATATATATATATATATATTATTAAACTTTTAAAGAAAAATTTTAGTATCACTGAATTCTATTTATGTCCTTTAAAACAAAATTATTTGCAAGAACTTAACTCTATATATGTATAAATATTTTGATCATTGTTTGGAGAAGGGATTTAATTACTTATTGAGTTATAGCTCATTCCTTATCCAATTATATTTCAGAGAACGATTCGGAGGACTTTGAGAATTTTGACGAGGAATACTAGAGAGCAAGATATCAAGAACTGAAGGTGGATTGAGATTTCTCCAAAAGTCGATTGATATTAAGGAGTAGTATTTGGGGTTGTTTTAATAAAAAAATAATTTGAGATATTTTATTAAATCTTCTTATGTGCTTTGAAATTATTCAGTATTTATCTCTGTACTATTTGGATTAGTTTCGATGAGGTTAGTATTCTATGATTATAAGGACCTTGTGTTTCCAAATTTCTGTTCAGGAACACGGTCGTGTTGCGCTTCGGGTACTGGGTCTTTAGTCCGGGTTCGGGGTGTGACACAACCTCTTCTAGTAACTTTTACAAACAAGGCTCACCACACACAATGGTTTTATATCTCAAACAAGCTTGAATCACAACTTCAAGGATCACCCTTATCTAAAGGGTTTTATGTTATCAAGATAACCTTGCTAGAGCTAGTAGACAAACGCAATTTAATAAATATAGAAGAGTGTGTAGATGTTACCACTTGTTGGTAGATATTACACAAAGTTGCACCTTCACACTTTGATGTCTTTGGATTGATCAATTGAATGCACAAGACATAAGAGAGCTTAAGAAATGTTTGTTAAAGGCTTTAGAATGCTTAGAGTATTCAAGAATTCAAAACTTATAAAGGATTTCACGTTTATAGCTTTATAGAATTTGAAAATTAGTTTTAACAGCGATAAAACGACTATTTTCAGGAAATTCGGACGATCGAATTATGCGTCCGAATTTTTCGGACGACTGAATTCTTCCTGCTGCGTCCGAATCTTCGTCCGAATTTCTCTGGAAAAACAGTGACCATGCTGAAGACCAAAATTCGGACGACCGAATTTTTCTTCATGTGTCCGAATCTTCTTCCGAATTTCTCTAGAAGAATAGTAGCAAACTTTTGCTACAAAATTTGGACGACCGATTTTTTTGGAAGCATATTCAAACTTTGTAAAATCATTTGAGATTTAACTTCAATAAGTTTGAAAAACATTTGGTATGTATAGAAAACTTATTTAGACATATATAAGTTTGAAAACCAAAATCAAATTCCTTTGATCATATAAAGTTTACTTAAAAAATTTTAGGACACAAAATCACATTCACCAAAAAATTTATTCAAAGCCTTTTAAGATTAAGAAACCTATTTTATTCTCTCTTATGCATTCAATAGACTCCAAGACATACAAGTGTAGAGTTTACATAGAGATTTACCTATTATCATATCTACTCTACACTTCAAGTCTTCAATGCCTTGAGTTCATCTTTGAATAACCTTCAAAAGACTTCATAGTTTATTGAGGTTGTTCTTGCACTTTGGCTTGAAGGCAATGAGACTCCAAACTTCTTAGTTCACAAATCCTATCACACAATATAAACATATTAGTTCTCATCAATATTTGTCATTAATTAAAACTACATGATTTGCCCTTAGGGCTAACAGATATTAATAAAAAACTAGAAATCAAAGTGGGAAAACAGGTGGAGGTGGGCTCTGGTAGTCAGGAGAGAGCAAATTTTTCTTCCCAAACTCCTATGATCACTAGGTCTACGTATATGGGGGGACGGGTTAGGCCATAGAAGAGAGCAGGGAGCGAATATAAAATGCCTAAGTTTGATTTTCCTAGTTTTGATGGGAAGGGTCTGAGAGAGTGGAAGGGTAAATGTAGAAGTTTCTTTGAATTTCATGCAGGAGCTAAGGATAGAAAGATGAAATCACAGAAATGCTTATGAAGGGAAAGGCTTATACCTGTTTGCAAGGGTTTCTAAGAACTAACCCTTAGGAAGCATGGGAACAAATGGCATGGGAAGCTTTTACGAGGTTTGGAGAACCTGATGGAGGGGATTTAATAGAGGAGTTCAATAGAGTGAAGCAAAGGGGAACTCTAGAAGAGTATATAGATAAATTTGAGGACCAATTTAGAGCATGAAATCGGCTGAACTAGGTGTTGATGTCTCCACAAAAGTTGTTTCTCATGATCTTACTTTCCATAGAGCTTTGAATCACCTCAATTGGACATCTAGAACTCAAGATATGATCATTCTACCAAAATGTGTCAAAACTGGAACAAAGTCCAGAACAGGTGAATTTGCAACATAAGCAAGGTAGACAAATGAACTCGAATTGATATAAATTATACCATTCTGAAAACTTGAGAATGTCCTCTATAAGTGTCTAGAAGATCATGTTTGCATTTGAAATCTTTATAGAGGTCAAAATTCCACTTGACAATTCTCTACTAGGCTATTTTCCTATGCATTTCTCTATTTTTTTCATTGTATAAAAATCTCATTGATTGCTTCATTCTATTCCAAATCTACAATAAACTCACCTAAAGTAAATAAGAGATAAAAGGAGGTAAATGGTGATTGAAATACCAAAATTTAGCAGAAATTTAGGCTTAAAATGACCATTATATAAAGTACAAATATAGAATATCACCTAGTAATAGTTCTTTTGCTTCCCAGTGCTGCCAGTCGAGAAGAAAGAGGGAAGTTGGAGATTTTTTGTTGACTATAGTCAACTTAATAGCATTTCTATGAAGGCTAAGTTTTCCATTCCTATTATTGATGAACTGATTGATCAATTGCATAGGGCGAAATATTTCTCTAAGGTTGACTTGAGGTCTGGATATTTCCAGATCAGGGTAGCTGAAAAGGACATTCACAAAACTGTATTTGGAACTCACCTGGGGTTATATGAATTCTTGGTCATGCCATTGAGTTTAACCAATGGTCCTTCCACATTCATGTCCCTAATGAACAAAGTTTTTGCTGAGCTTCTAAGGAATTCTGTATTGGTCTTCTTTGATGACAAACTGGATTTGAAAACACATTTGGAGCATCTTAGGAAAGTGTTTGGCCTGCTGAGGAGACATCAACATTTTGCTAAGTTGAGTAAGTGCAATTTTGCCTAGCTCAAGGTGGAATACTTGGGTCATATAATCAGTCAAGCAGGGGTTGAGGCTGATCCTAAGAAGGTATCGGATATGCTTAACTGGCCAAGACAAGTAACTGTCACACAGTTAAGCGGAGGCTTTTGAAACATTGAAGAAGGTCATGATTCAAACCACAGTCTTGGCTACGCCAAACTTTTTCCAGCCATTTGTGCTAGAGACTGATGCCAGTGATGTAGGAATTGGAGCTGTACTAATGCAGAACCGTAGGCCTATAACTTATTTGAGAAAACCTTTGGGGGTGAGGCACAAGGCCCTCTCAGTGTATGAGAAAGAACTTTTAGCATTGGCCATTGCAGTGAGCAAGTTGAGGTATTACATTGAAAGAGCCATTTCATAATCAAAATTGATCACCAAATCCTTAAGTACTTGATGGAAAAAAGAATAACTACTGTGGCACAACAAAAATGGATTGCTAAATTAATGGGATTGAGTTATGTGATTCAATACAAGAAGGAAGTGAGAATAAAGTAGCAGATGCCCTCTCTATGAAGTAAGAACTAACAGCTATATTAGTTTCCATTTCAATTTGGATTAATAGGAAGGAAGGGAGATGGTCATGCTCAAGCAATGGTTACAACCTGTTGAATAGGAAGCAAGGGAAATGGGGAGGGGAAATATCAGGATGGGATTCTTAAGTTTTAGAACAGAATATATGTGGGCTCTGGTAAAGGAATCAAGTTGAAATTAATAGAGGAGCTTTATTCAACCTTCCAAGGGGGACATTCAGGAGTTCACGATTTTTATTAGAGGGCCAAACAATATATTGGCTAGGTATGAGAGAAGAGATCCAGAAATTCATAGCATAATGTGATGTCTGTCAAAGGAACAAAGATGAAACGGTGCATTATCCTGGGCTGTTGCAACCATTGGCTGTTCCAGAGTCTGCTTGGAGCCACATTATTTTTGAAGTAATAATTAAAATTTTATAGTTTTACAAAATAATTTAATATATGAAATTAAAAATTAAAATTAATGTATAAGTTCAGAGTTTAGCTTTATTGAATTTAGTTTAAATTAAGAGATTGAGTTAAACAAAATGATTAGGATAAGTATTTTAAAGTTATTTTAATATAAAAATTTGAAGACTACTTAAAAAAGTAAAGGTAGAATAGAGGAAAAAAAATACATAATAGACAAAATAATAGAGTATAAAATGAAAAGTTAAGTTTCTAGGCCTTGAAGCCTGTGATCAAAGTACCTAAGAATAATTAAATTTATGTTTGTTGACAACTATTAAATAATTAAAAATTTATTTTTATAAAGTAATTGAATATACAAAATTCAATTTTATTAAAAAATACGAAATTCAAAATTCTAGATTATAAAATTTTTAAAATAATAATTAATGCCTCATACTTTTATAGTGCAACTTAATATATGGAATTCAAAATTAAACTTAATATATAAGTTAAGAATTTAGCTTTAATAAATTTAGTTTAAATTAAGAGATTTGGTTAAACAAAAAATGATAAAGATAAGTAGTTTAAAGTTATTTTAAACTTTTTCCTTTTTTTAAAATGTATTTTTATCTTTTAGTGCTTTTAATTAAATTCTTAAATCCTTATCTTATGAATTTTAATTTATTAATCACGAAAGCAAAAATGAAACCGCCAGGTAGCAACTCTTGAACATATCTTTCCCACTAACAAAAAGATCAGAATACTCTCCACTTCAAGAGAAACAGCACCTTAGGTGAAAAGAAAAAAAAGAAAAATTCTATGCAAAATGGAGCCCTTTAATATTTGAAAGTGATATTTTTTCTTCACATCATGATATCTCAATGCATGGTTTTGCTTTTTGTAATATTTTCCTATATATAGTAATTTATATTCTATTTTTTTGCAAAATTAAAATTATACATTAATAATAAAATGGTTCATCATTACAGCAAAGAACGGTCTTCAATTCCTACTCCAATACAACAAAAAAGGGAAATTGAGAGAGTGGGTTAACTTAATACAAAAAACAAATAAAATTACACATTGATTCGAAAACTATAATAACGGAGAAGATCCCACACCTTAGAAATAAAAAATGGGTAAAATACAATATGACTAATACAAGTAACAACAAAAGCAAATAAATTTCGATTTTCTTCGCCGCAGCTGTATTGCCAACTTTGAAACACAGAGACAAAGAAAATTCAGTATCTACCTTTTCCTTAAAGAGCAGCAATTTAAAAAACTATGCGTGTATATGTTGTGTTGTTTTGCATGCCCCTATACTAAATTTTATCACACAAAACACTAGGCAAGTACACCTATCATTTTGATTAGTATAATGCCAAGTATTTTAAATGTCGTATCCACGGGGATGATCAATTACCATTACTCACTTTCTACTCTATTGTTTAGTCTGTCAAATTTGTTTGTGAAAATGATTGAAATAACAACTAGGAATAAAAATATAACTTAAACAGAAAAATTCAGTTTATGTAAATTTCAGTTTACAAGAGAAAATTTCAATTGAGAGAATAATACTTGAATGAAAATCCCCCTAGAATTACCTATGTGATAGAAAAGTCCCTTGGTTAATGAATTCCCCTTCTTATGTTTGATGAAATTCCTAAATTAGAACTCACTCTATCTCTAGATGAAAGTCCTCTACTTTTAGATTAATTGGTTGAAATCTCTTCCTAAACAATTCAACATAAAAATGCATTTACATTAGTGAATTTTTAATTAGATTCTCTAATTACTAAGAAGATGTTGAGGTTCATATCTCAGTCACCTAAATCATCCCCGTTGTTTGTGTATGGTCTATTTCACCATTCCTTTCTCAATTCCAAGTGAAAAATATAGATTATGAGTCAATCATCATCTGAATTAATTCAAGCAATCAAACCTCCAAATTAGATTTCTCTAATTACCAAGAAGATGTTGAGGTTTCTATCTTTAGTCACCTAAATCATCCTCATTGTTTGTTGATATTCTATATTTGTACTTCATATAATGATCATTTTGAGCTCATATTTCTGCTAAATTTTGGTGTTTTAATTACCATTTACACTCCCTTTATCTCTTATTTTCTTTATTTGAGTTTGTTGAAGATTTGGAGTTAAATGAAGCAAACAAAGAGATTTTACACAATGAAGAAAAATAGAGAAATGTAGAGGAAAAATAGCCTGGTAGAGATATTTCAAGTGAGATTTTGACCTCCATGAAGATTTCAAATACAAAAGTGGTCTTCTAGACAATTATAGAGGACATTCTAAAGTTTTTAGAATGATAAAATACATTTCAATCATTGTTCATTTACCTACCCTGGTTATGCTGCAAATTCACCTGTCCTGCATTACGTTCCAATTTTGATACATTTTGGTATAATGATTATATCCTGCCTTATAGCTGCTCAATATCGGTGATTCAAAGCTTTGTGTAAAGATAAGATCCTGGTATACAACGCTCATGACGCCACAAAGACCTAGATCAGTCGATTTAATACTCTAAATTCACCTAGAATTTAAAACAATGTCACAGTCGTGCGGCAGAACCTTGCACCAAAACTGAGGGTAAGTGGCGCCGTTTGGTGTGATCCAAGAGGCGCCGTTTGTGTCGATCTGAAGCTCTTTCTATGCTGCTTTTGTCTCTCTTTTGGGGGAGATTTAAATACCTCTTGAGGGCAAAAACAAGGGAGACGGCTGGAGTTGGACAAAACCAGCAAAAACATAAGAAAACTCACTCAAATCCCATCCCAAATCTTCATCTTTGCAAGAGAAATCAAGAGTGAAGATTGAATCTTTGAAGAAGAAGAACATCCACCTTGAAGATTCATGGAAAAAGCTAAAATTTTCTCAATGCTACAGTGACGAATTTCAACCTTGAGGAAGAGAAGATTTTACACCATGAAAATGAGCAATTCTTACTCTTTCTTTATTGGTTTATATTCTTTGAGTTGTAATATGTTGATGAACTAAACTTTTGAATACTTGGATGGGTATGAACCCTAGATTTTACCTATACAAATGAATTGTTTCCTTGGTTGATTGAATTCGAATTTCTTGAAGATTGTTTGTGGGTTTGAATGGTTGAATTGATTAAGTGGATTATTGATGCATAATCTTGAATTTTTTCACTTGGAATTGAGAAAGAAAGGTTGATTGACAATTGATTCATAATCTGGAAATTTTCACTTGGAATTGAGAAAGGAAGGGTGAAATAGACCATACACAAACAATGGGGATGATTTAGGTGACTAGAGATAGAAACCTCAACATCTTCTTGGTAATTAGAGAAATCTAATTGGAAATTCATAAATCTTAAGGCATTCCTGGATTAAATGGTTAGAAAGAGATTTCAACTAATTAATTTAAGAACAGAGAATTTTCATCTAGAGACAGAGTGAGTTCTAATTAAGGAATTTCATCAAACATAAGAAGGGCAATTCATCAACCACGGGACTTTCTATCGCATAGGTAATTCTAGGGGGATTTTCCATCCAAGTATTGTTTTCTCTATTGAATTCTCTCTTGTAAGCAAGATTGGTTAAGTTGGTTTAATTAGTTAAGTTAGATTTCTTTTCCTAGTAGTTATTCCAATCATTTTCACAAACAAATTTGTTAGGCTAAACAATAGAGTAGAAAGTGAGTATTGATTTTTAACCATCCCCGTGGATACGACATTTAAATTTATTTGCCATTACACTAATTTAAACGATGGGTATACTTGCCTTGTGTTTGTGTGCAAATTGTTGAGGATTGTGATAAAATTGAGTATAAAGGCATAGACAACAAAACACAACAAGTTTTTGCCACCGTTGCCGGGGAATTTTGATTAATATTAGGAAAGCTTGAACTCTATTAATTTAGTCATTTTACTTATTTGTTGTTATAATACTTATTGCTAGTGTTAGCATTTGTTGTCTTGTTTGTAATTTTGTAAATTATTGGTGAATTGAAGCGTTTATCTTGTGTTTTTATGTGTTTGCCCTGTTTTAGTGAGAAAACCTTGGTTTGAATTTTTAGTGAGCATTTTCTGTGTTAAATTTTTGTTTGTATTTATGCTTAAGGAATGAGCTTTTTGGATTATGATTTGTCACCACAACCCTCTCAAGTGATGATGTCTTATGACTTTTGTAGAGGTAGTTATCCAATCTATGAGTGCCAAGCCATGGGAACTTCCAATGCATAGTCAATGGAGCAAGGGAACTATTTTGGAGATAGGAAGCAATCCTACAATTCATACAACAATACTTATAATCCAGGATGGCACAATGATCCGAACTTCTCATGAAACAACCAAGGGCAGCAAAGACCAGCACATTCTCTATATTTCCAAACATCATCAAGTTCCCAACCCCAAGTATTCCTTCCTTACCAATACCAACCTCCTCCACCTCCTCAAAAATCGGTGAAATCTTGCCTCGAAGACAAAGTTCATAGCGAATACCGAAACCCAAGTTCAAACTCGAAAAGCCCGTAACCAAAAAATTGAAGCTAGTTTCAGTAAGACAAGTTGGAACTCCCACAAACAATACAGAGCCAAATTCTAGGGAGTGGGTTGACGCTACAAGTTTGAGGAGTGGGATAGAATTGAATGTCTCACAGCATAACATGCAGGAAATAGAAGAAGGGAATATGGATGAGAGACTACATGTTGAAGATGAACAAAAAGGAATTGAGAAAAATGAAGAAAAAGGATGAAGACCCTTTGGAGATATCTTTGTAGAAAGTTGTAGATAATACTCTTAAGTTTCCACAGAGATTTGAATCACTTCTGTTGGACATCTAGAAATCCAGATATGGTAATTACACCACAATGTGTCAAAACTTGAACCAAATCTAGAAGTATTGATTTTGCACTATATGTAGGGTGACCAAACAAATTCGGATTGATGTAAATGTTACCATTCTGGAATCTTCAGAGTCTTCTCTATAATTGTTCAGAAGATCATGTCTACATTTGAAATCTCTAAAGAGGTCAAAATCCCACTTTAATTGTTCTGTCCCGCTGTCCTTTTTTGCTGCTCTATTTTGCATTCTTCATTTTTTATCTTCATTATAAGTATGTAGAATCTCCATCATTGCTTCATTGTGCTCTAAATCTTCAATAAACTCATCTAAAACAAATAAGAGATAAAGAAAGTGTAAATGGTGTTTGAAACACTACAATTCAATAGAAATTTGAGCTCAAAATTATCATTATATTAAGCACAAATATGAAATATCAAACTCCCCCACACTTAGACATTACTTGTCCCCAAGCAATATGACAAAACAATTAAGAAATTTGAACAATAAACCACAAGAAATAAAGAGTGTTCTGAAGCATTTCAAAGGGAGGCAGCATAGAGACAACATTACTTCTTAAGAAAATTTTGAGCATGTCTACACAAACAATCTAAACGTCGTCCTAAATACCCATCACAAAGATTAAACAATCACCTCCTTATCTTATAAAGCAAGTAAGAATTCATGTGTATGTGCGGGTCCAACCAATGCAAATGCTCAATAATTAGAAGAGGGGAATGTCATATTATTGGCTAAGGAATTCACCTCAACAAAGCATAATGCCCAATAAGCATGGCATTCACAAAACCTCTCCAGTAATACGGGACCCAAAATTTAACCTCGATTAGGTAGGACTTTCAAGCTGGTAACTTTAGGCTCAGGGAAAGTTTAAGGTGTCAAACGAAAGGTAAGGAATTCAAAGTCAAAGAAATGAGAGCTAAATAGAAAGGAATGAGACATAAAACAAATGTAATAGCCTTATTAGTCACAAGAAATATATCACCATTCCCATATATTTAACCACAAACTCCCATTCTCTACAAAATTCCCTCACGTTAGATTCAACAAACTTGTACAAATCATAGTCCATCCCACAACTTTTCCATCATCACCCATCTATGGCAACCCAAAAGTTTATACCTCAATTGTGACAAAATTTACAATAATACAATGAAAACAATGAAGGCATCAAGAAATGTGATAAGCCTTCAAAGCAATGAACATACACATATATTTTTTTTGTTTTTAAATTTTTTTTCTACCCATAAAACCTATTTTTTCTATCATCTTCCATTCCACCATTTGTTCCAATTTACACAATACTCTTTGCTAACTTAAGGGTAAAAATGCATTTAGTTCTCGCAAAGAAGGGTTAATAAATATAAAGAGTGGAGTTTAAAATTTGAAAGAAGGAAAAATAAAAAGTATAGATTGGAAAATTTATGCATAAAGGCTTCAAGTAGGGTACTATGAATAAAATAAAAAAGGATGGTTAGAAAGGCTCAATCGGGACAAAGAAGGCCTATTTCCCTCATTTCAAGATCAAACCAAGGTTACCTATTCATTTCGACTCAAGGCAAGTGAATGCGGGCTCTAGGACAAAAATTTTGTTAAATTCTAAGGCCAATAATACAAGATTCAACTCCATAATCAGTACAACAAAAGCAAAGGAAAATGTGCTTAAAAGATGAATTTTATACAAGCAAAGAATACAAGGGGTGCTTAGTTAATCAAGTTTAAGATACTAGTTAAGACATTTAGAATGATTGTATAACTACTCTCTGAGAAAAGATTAAACATGCAGGTTTTGAAATACCTTATGATTCCAAAAATAAAAATAAGAAAATTCATCCAGAATTCATAAAAATAAACTATACTAAAGCCAACTCCCCCACACTTAAGGCAACATTGTCCCCAATGTTGGGAGAAAGATACACAAGAGACTATAAATAGAAATTTAAAGATTGCACTCAAAACAACCAAACACAAATATGGTTAACAAAAGGGTTGTTTCGTACATGAAGGCTGGGTGAACCCATATGAGCAGCAAGCTACTCCTTCCATATACTACACAACAAGAATGCATAAGAGAAAGTTGGAAACAAGGACAAAATTAGAATTCAAGCATAAAAACATAAGAAGAAAATAAAGAAAGAGAATGAGAAAAAGAGAAAAGAGAACTCCCCTGATGTAGTGTTCATACATCGCTTGCTCCACCACTAGCTCTGGGGTCAGCTTCGCTCTCCTCCTTTTTTTTAACACTTGCGAATAGTTCTGCAGACGGCACTGATTCACTTTTTTTTTTGTTTTTTTCAAGACTACAAACATGCAACCACAAATTCAACAACCAATTTTAATAAAATAATACTCATGGACATAAAAATTACACCAAGCAACACTCAACAAAAAATTTCCACAACCCAAAAACAATTAAAACTTGAAAGTCAAAACCAAAGTAAATAAAATTATGTACAGATGTATAGAAAGCATTGCAAATCACTTATCATCCATATCATGGAGGATTAAAGAATTTTTTTTCAAGTCTCTTAGGATCCCCTCCATGATAGAGTTTGAGGCTCTTACCGTTAACTTTAAATGTTCCTTTATCTAGATGTGCAACATCCACTACACCATAAGGGTATACCTTGTTTACTTCAAACGGTCCGAACCATCGAGATTTGAGCTTTCCAGGAAAGAGACTTAACCGAGAATTGAACAATAATACTTGATCTCCTTCCTTAAATTCTCGGTTTGGCAACACATGTTTCTCTTGCCATTGCTTCACATTCTCCTTGTAAATTCATGAATTATCATAGGCTTCTCTCCTCCATTCATCAATTTCGTTGATTTGGAGCATTCTTTGCTTTCCTGCAATGTTAAGATCAAAGTTAACCAACTTGATAGCCCAGTATGCTTTATGCTCAACCTCCACCAGTAAATGAGAAGATTTTCCATAAACCAATCTCTAAGGAGTAGACCCGATGGGAGTCTTGTATGCTGTCCTATATGCCCGCAAAGCGTCATCAAGCTTAACACTCCAATCCTTTCTAGTATGCTCAACAATCTTTTCCAAAATTCTTTTAATTTCTCTATTAACAACTTCTACTTGACCACTAGTTTGTGGATGATACGGTGTCTCCATCATGTGAGTAACTCCTAATCGAAGCAAGACTTTCTCCAGTTGTTGGTTACAAAAGTGGGTTCCTCTATCACTTATTATAGCTCTAGGAATGCCAAAGCGAGTAAACAATTTCTTCAAGAGCTTAACAACCACCCTAGCATCATTTGTGGGCAAAGCTTGGGCTTCGACCCATCTAGAGACATAATCAACTGCGACCAAAATATATGTATTACCAAAAGAGTTTTGAAAAGGACCTATGAAATCAATACCCCAACAGTCAAATACTTCACAAATTTGAAATGTAGAGAGAGGCATTGCATGTCTTTTTGAGATATTACCCGTACGTTGGCAATTATCACACTTTTCAACATACCTTTGGGCACCCTTAAACAAAGTCAGCCAATACAATCCCGATTCTAGTACTTTTCTGGCTGTCCCATTAGCTTGATAATGACCACTGGCTGGACCTTTATGGCAATGCTCTAAGATGTCCATATTCTCGGGGTATGTTACACATCTCCTTATGATTTGATTTGCACAAATTCGAAACAGATATGGATCCTCCCAAATATAGTACTTTAACTCCGAAAATAATTTCTTCTTTTGTTGAGGAGTCAAGTTCTTCGGTAAGATCCAACCTACAATATAGTTAGCATAATCTGCAAACCAAGGAGTGTGATCATTGTAACCTATGACCGAGTATAACCTCATCAGGGAATGTATTATTGATGTCTTCTTTATTCAATAACTCCAAATGTGGGTTCTCCAACCGTGATAGATGATCGGCAGCAAGATTTTCTACTCCTTTTTTGTCCGTTATCTCCAAATCAAATTCCTGTAATAAAAGTACCCACCGGATTAGTCTAGGCTTTGCGTCATGTTTGTTAAGAAGATATTTGAGTGCCGAATGGTCAGTATAAACAATGACTTTAGACAAAATGAGATAAGGACGAAATTTTTTAAAAGCAAAAACTATAGCAAGCAGCTCATTTCAGTTGTGGTATAATTCTCTTGTGCTTCCGTCAAGGTCTTGCTTGCATAGTATATCAGTTGAAAATGCCTTTCTCGCCTTTGTCCAAGCACTGCCCTAGCTGCAAAGTCACTTGTATGGCACATTAGTTCAAAGGGAATGGACCAATCGAGGGCAACCAATATGGGAGAATCAATAAGTTGTTTCTTTAACACATTGAAAGAAATCAAGAATGTGTCATCAAACATAAAGGCCACATCTTTTTCAAGCAAATTCGTAAGAGGTTTAGCAATTTTTGAGAAATCCTTAATAAACCTTCTATAGAATCTTGCATGACCAAGAAAACTCTTAATTGCTTTTATCGAAGTAGGTGATGGCAATTTCTCTATAGTTTCTACCTTGGCACTATCAACCTTTATGCCTCTACTAGATATCTTATGCTCCAAAACAATGCCTTCTTTAACCATAAAATGACATTTCTCCCAATTCAAAACTAAATTGGTTCTTCAAATATTTGCAATACCTTTTCAAGATTTTTCAAACAAAGTTCAAAGGAATCACCAAAGACAGCGAAATCATCCATAAAGACTTCCATAATATCCTCTACTAGACCTCCAAAAAAAGCTAACATGCATCTTTGAAACGTAGCAGGAGCATTACAAAGACCAAATGGCATACGACGGTAAGCAAAAGTACCATAAGGACAAGTAAAGGTAGTTTTCTCTTGATCTTCTGGGGCTATTGGAATTTGAAAATACCCCAAAAAACAATCAAGAAAACAATAATACATATGACCCGCGAGTCTCTCAAGCATTTGATCAATGAAAGGCAGTGGAAAATGATCTTTCCGAGTGGCATCATTGAGCTTCCGGTAATCGATGCATACACTCTATCCCGTCACGGTCCTTATGGGAATCAACTCGTTTTTCTCATTAGGTACCACAGTCATCCCTCCTTTCATGGGGACTACTTGGACGGGACTACCCATGGACTATCCGAGATAAGATAAATAAGACCGGCATCAAGAAGCTTGATTACCTCATCTTTTACCACTTCCTTCATGTTTGGATTTAACCTTCTTTGGGTTTGCACCACGGGCTTTAAGTCTTCTTCCATCAATATTTTATGGGTGCAGAATGAAGGACTAATGCCATGCCGTTGCCTTTTTATGCTTCTTTAACACTTTGATGAGCTCTTGTTTCTGCTCTTTTTGCAAATTATTTGTAATGATCACCAGAAGTTTATAATTATCTGCAAGAAAAACATACTCCAAATGATCCAGTAACTTCTTCAGCTCCAACTCTGGGGGATCTTCAATGGAAGATTTCATTCTACTCCCCTGTTCCCTTTCAATCTTCTCAAACATCGTCCCTTTAGTTGTGAATGGGGATGACTCGAAATGTGCTATAATTTCATCAACTTCATGCTGCCCCTTTTTTATTTCTTGACCTTGAAATAGAGATATTTCCAAAGGGTCATCAATCAATAATTCCTACACATAATCAGAGACAATGTTACCAATAACATCTTTCCTATAACAAGAATCATCATGATCAAAAGAATGTTTCACAGCCTCGGGAACTTTAAAGATAACTTCTTCTTCTCCTACCCTAATTGTCAATTTTCCATCACATATATCTATATTAGTCTTAGCGGTAGCTAGAAAAGGTCTCCCTAAAATTAATGAGATATCAATATCCTCATTCATGTCAAGTATCACAAAATCAACAGGAAATATGAATTTTTCAACTTTTACAAGCACATCTTCAATAATTCCCCTAGGTTACTTAACCGATCTGTCTACCAATTGAATGCTCATCCTAGTAGGTTTAGGTTTACCCAACCCCAACTTTTTAAACATGTCATATGGCAACAAATTAATGCTAACTCCTAAATCTGCTAATGCTCTACTAATTGATGAACTACCAATAGTGCAAGGGATAGTGAAACTACCTGGATCCTTTAGCTTTTGGGGTAACTTGTTTTTGTTCTGAAGAATGGCTTAACATTCCTCCTTCAATGACACCATTGAGAACTCTTCTAGCTTTCTTTTCTTGGAAAGGATCTCCTTTAAGAATTTAGCATATCTTGGCATCTGTGAAAGAGCTTCAACAAATGCTTAAAAAGTTTGAGAAATTTACCATATTGCTCGTCCTTTTTCTCTTGTTGAAGTCGAGCAGGATGTGGAATTTTTGGTTTGTATTCTGGAATTTTCTTTTTCTTTTGTGCTTCTTTCTTCTCAATCCTTTCTCCATCATCAGCATGCAATGGTTCTTCCATCTTCTCTTTTTCTCTTTCTTGCTCCTTTTGCTTTGGAACCTCCAATTCCTTCCCACTCCTCAAAGTGATGGCTTTAGCATGTTCTCTCTGATTCGGCTCGGTATTACTTGGGAGGGTTCCAACTTGCCTTTTTGAAACAAGCATCACCAATTGGCCTATTTGATTTTCCAGGTTGTGAATAGAAGTCTCTTGGTTCCTTAGGGATGCTTCTTGAATTTGGAATCGATTTTCGGTTACCGCAATAAACTTTGTCATTAATTCCTCAAGGCTAGACTTCACAGGTGGTTGAGGAGGTGGAGGAGGTTGATGTTGGTAAGGAAGAGATGGTTGGGGTCGAGAGCTTGATGAAGATTGGAAACTGGGAGGATATAGCAGTCTGTGTTGCCCTTGATTACTCCATGAAAAGTTTGGATGATTCCGCCACTCCAGATTATAAATATTGCTATAAGGATTGTTGGGCTGCTTCACTCCTCCAAGATAGTCCACATGCTCCGATGACGATGTATTAGACGTTCCCATGATTTTGCATTCATGATTTGGGTGACCATCTCCGTAAAAGTCACAAGCAATCATCACTTGGGAGATTGAAGGTGACCGACTTAAGCTCTTGATCTTCTTGTTTAGGGCATCAAACTTAGCCTTCAAAGCTATCATCATATCTACATTGTGTACTCCATTAGCCTTGGCTTTCGGTCTAGGATTCCCCCATTGGTAATTGTTCATTGCAATATTTTCAATAAGGTCATGTAACTCTTCCGGTGTCTTCAAATTTGTAGTTCTTTCTAAAGAAGCATCAATGAGTTGCTTGGAAGGGAAATTTAACCCAATGGAATGTTTGCATTTGCAGCCCCAAATCTAGACCATGATGTGGGCATTTTCTCAATAGCTCCTTCCACCTCTCCCAAGAATCATATAAGCTCTCACTCTCCATTTGTTGAAAAGAGAAGATGTCATTCCTTAGCTTGGCTGTACTTGCTGGAGGGAAGTATTTAGCGAGAAACTTCTTGGCAAGATCGTTCTATGTAGTAATAGAGCTCGGTGGAAGTGACTTTAACCATGACTTGGCTCGATCCCTCAATGATAAAGGAAATACCCGAAGGCGGATGGCATCTTCGGAAGCCCCGTTAATCTTTAAAGTATTACATATTTCCAAGAAGTTGGCAATATGAGCATTTGGGTATTCATCCGGTAAATCATTGAATTGCACCAATTGTTGAACCATTTGGATAATATTTGGCTTGATCTCAAAATTGTTTGCTTCAATGCTTGGCCGAGCAATGCTTGACTCCGTTCCTAACAAAGAAGGTCGTACATAATCTCCCATAGTTCTTTGCCTTGCATTCCCATTGTGTGCCATATTGTTCACTTGTTGAATATTTTCACCTTCAATTTCAACTCCCTCAAGTACCACTTCAAAATTGATTCCCCTTGGATCCCAATGAAAAATCTGTTCAACTTGGGAATTAATTTGAGGCAATTCTTCCAAATCACTTGAGATCATAAACCAAAACAAATTCATACCTTCACCACAAATAAAAGTAAATGTTTAACGTAAGGAACTTTTGTTTTTCTTCACTAAAACAGAACAAAAACAGAAAAAAATAGCTTAAACAAAACAAAAACAGAAGAAAACAAATTGAGTACTTCAATTCACCAATAACTAACAAAATTACAAACAAGAAAGTAAATGCTAACACTAGTAATAAATATTACACAAACAAAAAAGTAAAATGTCTAAATCAATAGAGTTTTAGCTTTCCTAATATTGACCAATTACTCGCCGGCAACGGCGCCAAAAACTTGTTGTGTTGTTTTGTATGCCCTTATACTAAATTTTATCACAATCTCTAACAATTTTCACACAAAACACCAGGCAAGTGCATATATCGTTTTGATTAGTATAATGACAAGTAATTTAAATGTCGTTGAAATACCTAAGAGAGGGGATGAATTAGGTATTTGGCTAATTTTTGAAAACTTAAACCTTTTATGCGTTTAGACCAAGAGCAAGTTATATAAGCTAATTATAGATAATTGATAGCAAGGCAGTAATAAAAGCAATAGCAAAGAACTCAAACAATTTATAGTGGTTCGATCCTCAAGATCTACCTCCACTACCTTAAGTATACACTTAAGGATTTCAATATCTCTACTATGTGCTCAAGTTCACAGATTACAAGAGAGGCTCACCACACTTTGGTTTTACACACACAACCTCTTCTAGTAATTTTTACAAACAAGGCTCACCAATCTATGTTTTTATATCTCAAACAACCTTGAATCACAACTTCAAGGATCACCCTTATCTAAAGGGTTTTATGTTATCAAGATAACCTTGCTAGAGCTAGTAGATCAACACAATTGATTAAGTAAAGAAAAGTGTGTAGATGTTACCACTTGTTGGTAGAATTTACACAAAGTTGCACCTTCACACTTTGATGTCTTTGGATTGATCAATTGAATGCACAAGACATAAGAGAGCTTAAGAAATGTTTGCTAAATGCTTTTGAATGCTTGGAGTTTTCAAGATTTCAAGAGTTACAAAAATTTGCATGTTTATAGCTTTTATAGAATTTGAAAATCTGTTAAAACGTTCATAAAACGGCTAGAAACGGCTAGTTTCAGAAAATTCGGACGACCGAATTTCCTGGCCGAGTCCGAATCTTCGTCCGAATTTCTCTGGATGAATAGTAACCATGCTGAGAACAAAAATTCGGACGACCAAATTTTTTGCTGCGTCCGAATCTTCGTCCGAATTTTTTTGGAACAACAGTGACCATGCTGAAGACCAAAAATTCGGACGACCGATTTTTTTTTGGCTGCGTCCGAATCTTCTTCCGAATTTCTCTGGAAGAATAGTAGCAAACTTTTGCTACAAAATTCAGACGACCGAATTTTTTGAAAGCATTTTCAAACTTTGTAAAATCATTTGAGATATAACTTCAATGAGTTTGAAAAACATTTGATATGTATAGAAAACTTATTTAACCATATATAAGCTTGAAAAACAAGAACATATGAAGTTTACTAACATATCATATAAAAAGATTCATTCAAAGCCTTTTAAGATCATAAGATTATTTTTATGCTCTCTTATGCATTCAATGATAACCAAGACATGCAAGTGTAGAGTTTACATAGAGATTTTACCTAAAAGTTAAATGTACTCTACACTTCAAGTCTTCAATGCTTTTTGATCATCTTTAGAACAACATTCTTCAAACTTCAAATACTTGCTTAACTGAAGTTGTTCTTGAACTTTTGCTTCAAAGCAATGAGACTTCGTACTTCTTAGTTTACAGAACCTATCACACAATAATCAAACATTTTAGTCCTCATCAATATTTGTCATTAATCAAAACTACATAATTTGCCCTTAGGGCTAACAATCTCCCCCTTTTTGATGATGACAAACTTTGATGCAAAATGTGATAGATTAAAACAATGTAGTACATAGAAGTATTAATGTCAATGATAGAAAATAACCAATTTAGCACATTGACATACAAAAGGCTCAATATGAGCCTATGCCCCAACCAACCTCCATTTGCCTCTTTCCTTCCAACAACTAGGATAGAAGATATAGCATTTAAGCATTAAGACAACTTATAAGAAAGGTATTAAAGGCAAGAAAAGATTAATATTGCTCCCCCTTAGATTGTGCTCATTTTTCAACTAGTTTGGACTTGAGATGCTATGCATCCGAATTTTGACATATCAAGTCCGAATTGAAAAATAAGTGAAATGAAAGCTTCAATTTTTGAAAATAAGCTTTCCTAAGGTTGTTCAAACATAGTTGAAGAGAGTAAAACAAGTTTGAATCAATTTGAACAACAATAGAGCACATTTTGGCAACAAAATATGCATGCATCCGAATTTCAGAACATGCATCCGAATTTTTTTGATCTTGCATCCGAATTTTTAAATCTTAAGTCCAAACTGTAATAAATTCAATATAATGAATGCCTAAGGTTGTTCAAACATAATAGAAGAGATTAAAACAGATTTAGATCAATTTGAACAAACAATAGAATACTTTTTGGCAACAAGTTATAGCTCATGCGTTCAAATGTTTTCATAGAGTTTTCATAGAGTAACAATTCAAGAGCAAGTTATTCATTTACAGAAAACACATAGAAAACATCTATAGGATTGAGACATAAGACTAAAAAAAAACATGCATACAGAAAATTCATATACAGAAAATTCATTATCTCATCCCATACATCAGTTTTTTTATACAGAAAATTCATATACAGAAAATTCATTATCTCATCTCATACAGCATTATCTCATCCCATACAGTAGTTTTTTACACATTTTTTCATCCTCATTTCTTCTCCCCCTTTTGTCATCAGTCAAAGATGGGGTCAATGAAAATGAGATTAACAATTTAACATATAAAGGAAGCTCTCATCACTGAGATTTCATCATTGAGCTTCACTATTACATAAGATGCAAGAAAAATACTGAAGAAGATTATAACATTAGATGCATAACTAAAAATTTAAATAACTTAAAGCAGTAAATAGAATGGAAGAGATGCTTAGTCTTGTGATGTTGACGAAGAGGCTCTGCTAATCCCTTTCTTGATGGCCAAGTGCTTCACTCTTCCTTAGCTGAATGAAATGTGTGATGGTGAGACAATTTCAGCTTGAGCTACATGGCTTCCTGCCTCTTGCGGTTCTTCATGTACATGTTCTTCTTCTTCTTCTTGTTCTGCCACTGTCTCATCATTTCCTCCTTGATCATCCCCATCATCACTGTCATCATCTTTGTCCTTCTTATCTTCCTCTTTATCATCATCTTCCTCATTTCTATCTTGAGGCCTAGAGGGTCCTTCACCACTTTGAGTATTTCTCATTAGGATTTCCTCAATGTGTTTCACTCTACTCTCTAGTCCATCTAATTTTCCTAGAACCATTGGAGCAAATGATTCAAAGAACTTATACATCTTCTCCATTTCCTTGACTTGATTGTTCAAGGCTTCTTGGAATGCTTTGGCTATTATGGTGTCACCTCTAGTTATTCCTTCACCACTTGACTCAACTTCAGTTTCTTCTTCAACTACTCTTCTTTTTGTTGGTGGTTGCTCCCCCCTCACTTGAAGTGTCATGCTTTCTTTTTGTCTTCATTTCTCTTGCAAGGGTCTCTTCCTCATCTTCCTCATCTTCATCCTCCTCCTTTTCCTCTTCTACACTTTCTGTCCTTTCTTTTCTTCCTAATCTTTTTTGGAGAGGATCCTCTTTTTGTTTTCCATACTCCATCATCATCAAGGATAAGTTGCATTCTCTTAAGGGATTCATCAGTGTATATTTCTCCACTTTTAAAGGCTTGTCCTCTTCCTGGAAGTTTAATCTTAAAATGCTTAAAGATCTTTGTTAACAGCCTTCCAAAAGGGAATGCCTTGGTTACTGTTTTTCTAGCAGTAATCATGTGTCTTAAGGCTATATATCCAAAGTTCAATTTCCTCTGTTCATGCAAGGCCAACATTAATACCATATGCATATTACCTACTGATGATTTATGTCCAAAGTTAGGAACAATCATAGTAGTTACCATATGATGCAATACTCTACCTCTAGCATCCAAATTCTTGATTTCCCTCTCTTTTATAGATCTAAACTCTCTTCCATTTGTAAATGCTTGTTCAAATCTATCATATGTAAAGAGTTGACGATCATAGCAATGCATTGAGGGTGCATAATATTTAGCCCCACTGTCACTTACCCCACAAATTCTGTTAATCAGGGCTTCACTTAATTCAATATCAACTTGGGATACTCTAGTTGAATACCATTGTATCCTATCATCCCCAACAATCTCAGTTCTTTCTTCCTTTAGGTTTGCATAAAATTCATATACCAAAGTAGGATAAAAATCTTCATTAATAAACAACAAACTACTCCATCCAACATCATTGAAACAGGACATAACCATATCCATACTAGATAGTTTATCAGCATCCACCTTATATCCAGGAATAATCTTTCTACTATTCTTATTCCATTCATCAAATTCATGAGTAGATTTGTGTTTGAGGGATGCGAATCATCCAAATTGTGTTTGAGGGATGCGAATCCTTCTTGGTTGATTGAGGATTGGGTCTCCATCTCCTTCCTTAGCCTTTCCTTTTCCTTTCTCAACATTGGGCTTCTTTGTTCTTACCATGATGTTTTCTCTTGAGAAGGATTTGTTTTCTGTATGAAATTAGGGCTTAGAAGTTTAAAAATGAAGGAAAATCGGGATGAGAGTGTGTGGATTTGAAGAGATTTTGATTCGGACGTGAATGGGTATGAGAGGTTTTGAAAGGATGTAAAATTCGGAAGTTGTAATGTTTGAAAGAAACCGTTCGATTTTCATTTAAAGGGATGCATCCGCAAAATTCGGACGACCGAATTTTAGGTCTGCGTCCGAATTTTCGGTCGAAGGTTTCTGTCTCTTTGGTTCAGAAAATTCGGTCGACCGAATTTTCTGTCCTGCGTCCGAATTTTTGATCAATAAATCTCTGTTTTCATCACAACATTAATACACACATTAGTCATTGAATTTTGAAATTCGTAAGAGTCTTCTTAGGTGATTAAACCTTTCCTCAGCCAAAGGCTTTGTAAATATGTCAGCAATTTGATCATTTGTATTTACATGTTCTAAGCATATATATTTCTTAATCACATGATCACGAATGAAATGATGTTTTATCTCTATATGCTTGGTTCTAGAGTGTTGAATGGGATTAATGCTCAAATTGATAGCACTAGTATTATCACATAGTATAGGCACACACTTAAATTTAAGACCATAATCAAGTAAAGTATCGTCGCATCCATAATAATTGTGCACAACAACTTCCTGCAGCTATGTATTCAGCTTCTGCTGTGGATAAAGATACACAAGCCTGCTTTTTACTAAACCAAGACACTAGACAACTAGTAAGAAATTGACAATGACCACTTGTACTTTTACGCTCAACTTTGCATCCAGCATAGTCAGCATCAGAATATCCAATAAGTTCAAAAGATGAAGTTTTAGAAAACCAAAGACCATAGTCATGTGTATCAATCAAATAACGAAATATTCGTTTGACAGAAATTAGATGAGATTCTTTAGGATATGATTGGAATCTAGCACACAAGCAAATAGCAAACATAATATCTGGTCTACTAGCAGTGAGATAGAGTAAACTTCCTATCATTCCTCTATATAATTTCTCATCAATACTTTTACCTTTCTCATCTTTATCAAGTTTAGTTGATGAACTCATAGGAGTACTTATTCCTTTTGCTTGATCCATTCGAAACCTTTTCAATAGCTCCTTAGTATATTTTTCTTGATTGATGAAGACTCCATCCTTGGTTTGCTTAATTTGCAGTCCAAGGAAGAAACTTAGTTCTCCCATCATGCTCATCTCAAATTCATTTTGCATAGTTTTAGCAAACTCTTCACAAAGAGAAATATTAGTAGAACCAAAAATGATATCATCAACATAGATTTGTACAAGCAAAATATCATTTTTAGAAGTTTTAATAAAAAGAGTTGTGTCTACTTTTCCTTTAGTAAAACCTTTTGAGAGAAGAAAACCACTTAATCTTTCATACCAAGATCTTGGAGCTTGTTTCAGTCCATATAGAGCTTTGGTTAGCTTATACACATAATTTGGAAATTTTTCATGGATAAAACCAGGAGGTTGTTCTACATAAACCTCTTCTTCAATAAAACCATTTAGGAAAGCACTTTTAACATCCATTTGAAAAAGTTTAAAGCCTTTAAAGCAAGTGAATGCCAAAAGTATTCTTATAGATTCTAATCTGGCTACTGGAGCAAAGGTCTTATCATAGTCAATGCCTTCTTCTTGGTTGAAACCTTGAGCAACAAGTCTAGCTTTATTTCTAACTACTTCTCCTAGTTCATTTAACTTATTTCTAAAAACCCATTTTGTACCAATAACAGAATGATCATGAGGTCTAGGAACAAGAGACCAAACTTTATTTCTTTCAAATTGATTTAGCTCTTCTTCCATAGCAATAATCCAGAAATTATCACACAATGCATCATCAATATTTTTTGGTTCAATATGAGATAAAAGAGCGAAGTTATCAATAAAGTACCGCCTTGTTTTTACCCCTTGGGAGACATCACCAATGATTTGCTCCTTAGGATGACCTTTTGCATATGTGATATCCTTTGGAAGTTCTTGATTATTGCTTGATTGACCATCTTGTTCTTGCTCCATTATTTCTTCTTCTTTGCCATGATCTTCCATTGTGGGTGCTTGGTGTTGAGTATGATTTTCAACCATTGATGTGCTCGTGTCATCTTCATTTCCTCTTTGAAGATAAATGTTAGATTCATCAAAGGTTACATGAATAGTTTCTTCAACACACAATGTTCTTTTATTATAGACTCTATATGCCTTTTTTATTTGATGAATAACCAAGAAAAATTCCTTCATCTGATTTTCTATCAAACTTACCAAGATAGTCTGCTAGTGTTTAAAATGAAGCATTTACAACCAAAAACTTTGAAATAGACAATTGATGGAGTTTTGTCAAATAAGAGTTCAAAAGGTGTTTTTTCTTATAAAAGGTCTTAGTAAAACTCTGTTCATGATATAACAAGTCTGTATTAACGACTTTCGACCTAAAAATACTTTGGTAATGAGTTTTCACAAAGCATTGATCTAGCCATTTCTTGTAAGGTTCTGTTTTTCCTTTCAACAACACCATTTTGTTGAGGTGTTTTGGCAGCTGAAAAATTGTGAGTAATACCATATTCATCACAAAAATTTTTGTAAAGTCTTGGTTACAAAATTCTCTTCCATTATCACTTCTAATAGAAATCAGTTTGCAATCAAGAGAGGTTTGAACCTTTTTGAAGAGTTTTGAAAATTCATAAAATGTTTCATCTTTTTGTGCTAAGAAGATTACCCATGTAAATCTTGAAAAATCATCAACAATCACATAAGCATAGCTTTTACCACCAAGACTAGTAGTCCTCATAGGTCCAAATAAATCAATATGAATTAGTTCAAGAGGTTTTGAGGTAGAAACCATTTTCTTTGGTTTAAAAGATGTTTTTGATTGTTTTCCATATTGACAAGCATCACAGAGGCGAGTTTTATCAAAATGCAATTTAGGTAATCCTCTCACCAGCTCTTGTGTAGAAAGTTTGTTTAATAAATCCATGCTTACATGTCCTAATCTTCTATGCCATAAAAATCCATCATTGTCATGAATGGCAAGACATTTAATATCATTTGTAATAAGCTCATCAAGATACAACACATATACATTACCAACTCTTTTAGCAACAAAGATAGTTTTGTTACTTGCATTGTCAAGAATAATACAAGTATCACATTTAAACTCTACTTTGCATCCATTATCACATAATTGACTAATACTCAGTAAATTATACTTTAAATCTTCAATAAGTAATACTTTCTTGATAAGAGGGAAAGAACCTTTACCAATGTTACCTATTCCAAGTATTTTCCCTTTCTTCTTATCTCCAAATGTGACAAAACCTTCACTTGTAGTTTGAAGTTCACTAACAAGTGATGCATTTCCAGTCATATGCCTTGAGCATCCACTGTCAAGGAACCATTTTGTGGCACTTGATCTTGAGGCAAATTGTACCTATACCAAATTTGAAAGGGTGATTTTTGATACCCATATTTTCTTGGGTCCAAGGGGGTTAGTAAAAGTTTCTTTGACTTTCCAAATGGTTTTAACACCACTTTCTATTTTTCTTTTGATAAAACATTTAGACACCTTGTGTCCATGTTTACCACAATAAGTGCAGCAAATATGTGATCTAGAATGATAAGATTCTTTAGCAAAAGATTTTTTCTGTTTTGGAGCAGAATAATCATGAGTAAAACCAAGACCATGTTTTATAAATGAAGATCTTTGATAGCCAAGTAATTTATTCAAATTTTCCCTTCCATTTGTAAATCTCTCAATGCATAAAGTTAGATCATTAACTTTCCTTTTTAGAAGCTCATGATCTTTTATCATTGATTCAAGAGAAATAATTCTAGTGCAAAGCTTTTTGTTTTCAAAAGATATGTTTTGTATAGTTGTATTCAAAACTTATTTTTCAATAGCAATGCAACTAATGGTTTCAAGAAGTTTTCCATTTTCAACACATAATTTTGAATTTTCATTAGATAAATTATTTATTTTGAGTTTCATTTCTTTATTTCTTTTTGAAGCCTTTTTAATTCTTCATATAACTCAACAATAAGATCACTGGAATCAATATCATCATCATATACATTTGAAATAGAGGGTGAAGATTGTACCTCATCATCAATGGCCATAAAGCATATGTTGGCCTTTCCTTCATTTTCATCCCCACTTTCTTGTTGATCCCATGTTCCAGCTAATCCTTTTCCTTTCTTGACAGATTTCTTTTTGTTTTTGCTTTCTCTTTCTTTTTCCAAAGCTTTAGGACAGTCAGCAACAAGATGCTCTGTGCTTATAGGATGACGATTGTCCACTCTTCTTGATTGGTTTTCTTCCTTTCTTGAGAAACTCCTTTTTGTAGAATCTTTTAAACTTCCTTACTGCCATCGCAATCTCTTCTTCTCCACTGTTTCCTCCTTCTTCTTCACTTGAAGACTGTTCTTGTTCACTCAAGTGATTTGAAGACTTGAGTACAACTCCTTTTCTTCCCTTTTCTTCATCCTCCTTGTCATTTAGCCGTTTCATCTTCATTTCATGAGTCAGTAGAGATCCAATGAGCTCTTCAAGTGGAAGAGTCTTCAAATCCTTGGATTCCTCAATGGCAAGTGTTTTAGGCTGCCAGGATTTTGGTAGAGCATCTAAAATCTTTCTGTTTTGCTCTCCCATGGTATAGCTTTTACCATAAGCTTTTAAGCCATTGAAAATGTTAGTAAATCTTGTAAACATATCACTAATATTTTCACCTTGTTTCATGGTAAACAGTTCATAATCTCTAACTAGCATGGCAAGTTTAGATTCTTTAACTTGATTAGTTCCTTCATGTGTAATTTGAAGTAATCTCCACATGTCATGAGCAGAATCACATCCACTAACTCTATTGTATTCAGTAACATCTAAAGCACAACTTAATATATTCATGGCTTGATAATTTAAAGTCATTTTCTTAGAATCATGCTCATCAAATTCATCAGTGGACTTGGGTACTGAGCTTATTCCATCAGCACTCATTTTCATTGGGACATAAGGGCATTTCTCAATTATGTTCCACAAATCAAAATTAATAGAACAAATATAAATTTTAACTCTAGATTTCCAGAAAGTGTAATTTGTTCCATTAAACAAAGGTGGTCTATTTGTGAAAGATCCTTCTAGGTAAGGTAGGTTTGACATATTAGCCATAGGATCTTTGTCTTCTAGGTTGTTAAACCACACACAGAAGTTCTAGCTCTGATACCAATTGAAATACCTAAGAGGGGGGTGAATTAGGTATTTGGCTAATTTTCGCAAACTTAAACCTTTTATGCGTTTAGAAAGAGCAAGTTATATAAGCTAATTATAGATAATTGATAGCAAGGCAGTAATAAAAGCAATAGCAAAGAACTCAAACAATTTATAGTGGTTCGATCCTCAAGATCTACCTCCACTACCTTAAGTATACACTTAAGGATTTCAATATCTCTACTATGTGCTCAAGTTCACAGATTACAAGAGAGGCTCACCACACTTTGGTTTTACACACACAACCTCTTCTAGTAATTTTTACAAACAAGGCTCACCAATCTATGGTTTTATATCTCAAACAACCTTGAATCACAACTTCAAGGATCACCCTTATCTAAAGGGTTTTATGTTATCAAGATAACCTTGCTAGAGCTAGTAGATCAACACAATTGATTAAGTAAAGAAAAGTGTGTAGATGTTATCACTTGTTGGTAGAATTTACACAAAGTTGCACCTTCACACTTTGATGTCTTTGGATTGATCAATTGAATGCACAAGACATAAGAGAGCTTAAGAAATGTTTGCTAAATGCTTTTGAATGCTTGGAGTTTTCAAGATTTCAAGAGTTACAAAAATTTGCATGTTTATAGCTTTTATAGAATTTGAAAATCTGTTAAAACGTTCATAAAACGGCTAGAAACGGCTAGTTTCAGAAAATTCGGACGACCGAATTTTCTAGCTGCGTCCGAATCTTCGTCCGAATTTCTCTGGGTGAATAGTAATCATGCTGAGAACAAAAATTCGGACGACCGAATTTTTTGCTGCGTCTGAATCTTCGTCCGAATTTTTTTGGAACAACAGTGACCATGCTGAAGACCAAAAATTCGGACGACCGATTTTTTTTTGGCTGCGTCCGAATCTTCTTCCGAATTTCTCTGGAAGAATAGTAGCAAACTTTTGCTACAAAATTCAGACGACCGAATTTTTTGGAAGCATTTTCAAACTTTGTAAAATCATTTGAGATATAACTTCAATGAGTTTGAAAAACATTTGATATGTATAGAAAACTTATTTAACCATATATAAGCTTGAAAAACAAGAACATATGAAGTTTACTAACATATCTTATAAAAAGATTCATTCAAAGCCTTTTAAGATCATAAGATTATTTTTATGCTCTCTTATGCATTCAATGATAACCAAGACATGCAAGTGTAGAGTTTACATAGAGATTTTACCTAAAAGTTAAATGTACTCTACACTTCAAGTCTTCAATGCTTTTTGATCATCTTTAGAACAACATTCTTCAAACTTCAAATACTTGCTTAACTGAAATTGTTCTTGAACTTTTGCTTCAAAGCAATGAGACTTCATACTTTTCAGTTTACAGAACCTATCACACAATAATCAAATATTTTAGTCATCATCAATGTTTGTCATTAATCAAAACTACATAATTTGCCCTTAGGGCTAACAGTTGTATTTACAGGGATGATCAATTACCATTATTCACTTTCTAATCTATTGTTTAGTCTATCAAATTTGCTTGTGAAAATGATTGAAATAACAACTAGGAATAAAAATCTAACTTAAACAAAAAAATTCAATTTATGTAAATTTCAGTTTGCAAGAGAAAATTTCAATTGAGAGAATAACATTTGAATGGAAAACCCCCCTAGAATTACCTATGTGATAGAAAAGTCCATTGGTTAATGAATTCCCCTTCTTATGTTTGATGAAATTCCTAAATTAGAACCCACTCTATCTCTAGATGAAAGTCCTCTACTTTTAGATTAATTGGTTGAAATCTCTTCCTAACCAATTCAACTTAAAAATGCATTTACATGAGTGAATTTCCAATTACCAAGAAGATGTTGAGGTTCCTATCTCTAGTCACCTAAATCATCCCCGTTGTTTGTGTATATTGTATTTCACCCTTCCTTTCTCAATTCCAAGCGAAAAATCTAGATTATGAGCCAATCAACTATTGAATTAATTCAAGCAATCAAACCTCCAAATTAGATTTCTTTAATTACCAAGAAGATGTTGAGGTTTCTATCTCTAGTCACCTAAATTATCCCCATTGTTTGTATATGGTCTATTTCACCATTCCTTTCTCAATTGCAAGTGAAAAAAATCCAGATTATAAATCAATTAATAGCTGAGTCAATTCAAACAATCAAACCCACAAACAATCCACAAGAATTCAGAATTCATTCAACCAAGAAAACCAATCATTTACATAGATAATAACTAGGGTTCATAACCATCAAAGTATTCAAGAATTTAGCTGATCAACATATTACAATTCAAAGAACATAAAGGAATAGAGAAAGAGTAAGAATTGCTTATTTTTATGGCTCAAATCTTCTCTTCTTCAAGGCTTGGAGTTCTCCAACTTGGTTGTGAAAAGTTGTGTTCTTGAGCTTGAATCTTCAAGATTGATGTTCTCTTTCTTCAAAGATTTGATCTTCTTTCTTGATTTTTCTTGCAGAGATTGACGATTTTGGGAGAGCTTTTGAGATGTTCTCTCTATTTTTTTCTCCTCTCTAGAACCCTAGATGGCCGTCCCCTTCAAATGCCCTAAAAGGGTATATATATACCTCCCAAAAAAAGAGCAACAATTGCTAAAAATTCTATTTCTGCCAAAACTGTACCGTTTGGATTATTGCTGAATTTAGAGCATTAAATCGGACAATATAATTTTTCTGTTCTTCATCAAAGTTGTAGATAATACTCTTGAGTTTCCATAGAGATTTGAATCACTTCTATTGGACATCTAGAGCTCCAGATATGGTAATTACACCACAATGTGTCAAAACTGGAACCAAATCTAGGAATACTGACTTTGTACTATATGTAGGGTGACCAAACGAATTCGGATTGAAACTTTCGAATCTCTTCTATAATTGTTCAGAAGATCATGTCTGCATTTGAAATCTCTAAGAGGTCAAAATCTCACTTTAATTGTTCTGTCCTGCTATCCTGTTTTGCTGCTCTGTTTTGCATTCTTCTTTTTTTTTCTTCATTATAAGTATGTTGGATCTCCTTCATTGCTTCATTGTACTCCAAATCTTCAATAAACTCATCTAAAACAAATAAGAGATAAAGGGAGTGTAAATGGTGTTTGAAACACTAAAATTTAACTAAAATTTGAGTTCAAAATGATCATTATATTAAGCACAAATATGAAATATCAGTATCTACGATTTTAAAAATTGCCTAAGAAAGAGGCACAACATCGAAAGAGTGCCCAGAAAGATTCCAGGTTGATAGATTCTTCCAAAGCAGAGGAAAAAAGTTGCAGAGTAAGTCTACGAAGGAGCTTATCTGTGTGGCTTAGATCTTGATGAGAGTCGTGTATAAAAAGATCTATTATGATTTTTGCTAAAAAAAGAGATTAAAAACAAATAAAAAGGATAAAAGGCAAACAGAAATGAAAAAGAAGTCAATCAAGCTTCGATTGTTGGCCATGGCCGGTTGTCAAATCAAGCCGAAAATGAGAGATAAGGATAGGAACTGAAAATAGAAAAAAAAGAAAACAGTTCAGCCAAGATCCAGCCATTGGCCAAGATCGGTGGCCAGATCTTGCAGGTAAGCAGGGGCCAGCCAAGATCCAGTCTCCGGCCAAGGCCAGAGACCAGATCTGGTCGGAGAAGAGTACCACAGATGTAGAGAGAATGGAGGGAAAAAGGTGTAGAGAGAGAAGGGCCAGATTTGCATTTAATTTATCTTATGTTTTAGGAGCTTATGTATTAGGCACTTTCCAAAGTTGGTAGAGGTGGAGTACTATTTTACTTGTATTACAAGTAATACAAATTTATTCACTGAAAAACCAAAAATGCTATTTCTGCTACTTAGTTGCAGTAATTATTTTCTTCGGAAACTAGCATTCTTATGCATTAATTTTATTTTTACTATAGGGTTTTATATGTCTAATTTTTTTTTTCTCAGTTATAATGCGGTAACACGGTAGTAAATAAGGGAAGGTGGAGGAGGGATTTGATAGAAAAGATGGGAAAGAGGATCTAAGCTGTCCAAAACATAATTCTCATATAGTGAGTGAGACAATTTTGCTACAAATTGCCAAAGTTCACAAGAAGTTGCAGATTTGGAAAAGTTCACAGAGAATTTGATAATACACGTATTTCATTATTAAAGAAATGATTTTTAGAAGGTAGAAGATCTTTTTCTTTTTTATTTTAAATACACAAAAAATGAGAATGTGAATCAAACTCAAAACTTCTAGCATGGTTTAGGAGCCAATATTTTAAAGTTATACTATGGGAATAAAATGCATATTAAACTAGAAGCAATCAGTTCCTCAGATGATTTACTTTTACTAGGTGCAATTGAATCCTTCTCTGTGGTAGATCACATTGAGGTAGACATTCAAGAAGAAAAAACGTCACTAGCTTATACGTTTCAAGCATATAAACTCACTATAGTCTTCCCCACTCCTACCCTCACCCCAATCCCCCACTCACCCCTCCCATAAAAAAAAAAAAAAAAGAAAAAACAATCCTATTGCTAAATCACCTATACTTTCAAGCCAATCTTGAATCTATACAATGAATCCTCCTGAGACTGTGTATGGATTATCCATGCACAGCATCGAATAGACATCATAATTGGGAATGAGGAAGTCGTCAAATCAAGCTAATGCAACTTAATTCATCCTTGATATTGCAAAATTCCTGTTGAGAGTTCTGGAAATTGTTCCCCTGATCAGAAAATCCACTTGAATGATCGTCAATATCACCAAAACCTTCCATATTTTCTTGATCTTGATGACTTCCCCTGGTACATGCATCACCAACCTCACCCTTAAGCGCCTGAGTCTCCACCTATTCTCGGGTTTGAGACGGTATTTTACCCTTCTCGTAAATCTTGCATAAAACAAAGTCATCCAACTACAAAAAAATTGAACAAAAAATGCATCAAAAAGTGCAAATAGAGCAAAAAAGAAAAAGAAAAAAAAGCTGGAGAGATCAACAAAAATATATATAGGAATGAGTTGCATTTGCATTTTAATAGATAATAATTATTAATCAATAAGATGTTCTTTACATCTTTGTCGTTTAACACATGTTGAAGAAAAAAAAAACACGTCAACACCTTAATTTTGGTGAACTTATATGATAAAAACGTAAAACAATATTGCCTACCTCCATGTCAATTGTGCTTCTCATCTCTCTTGTCTTATGAGGGAGGCAATATTCATGCATGATCCCATTAGTTTTTACAGCCTGCCGACTTTTAGCTTCACCTTCATAGTAAACCAAAGTCTTCTTGGATCCAATATATTTACCATTGTACACAATAGGTTTATTTGATCCAGTAGCCTTCCAATAACCACCATGAGTAGCCCGATTTGGCCTTTCACCGTTCGGATATTTCCGGTTTCTTGGAGTGAAAAAGTACCCTTCGCCTTTCGTTAATACTTTATAACTCTCTTAAAAGGAAAAGGATTTCAAAGTTTAAAAACGGTTTCCCAAGATTTTCAAGAACAAAAAAGAAAAAAAATAACAAACAGATGCAAACCTGAAAGCTTATCGGGTCTATGCTCATAGAGGTTAACATCTCTTATTGGGGCAGAGGGATATTCCGTTTTCTGGACTTTTGGCATCAAGTAATAGAGAATAAGCTCAATATCCGTCGGTTGAAACCTGAACCCTGGTGGTAAACCATTAAAGTCTTTGCCGCTGTCAACGGCTTCTGAACTGTTAAGTTTTTTCCGATCGCCATTCACGGATACACCATAGACTGCCGGCCAGAGATGTTCATGGTTTTCCTGATGAGTAATGCTGGTAGTACTACGAGCAAGTTGAGTAGTACTAAAACTAGGGACCTGGTGTTGCCGGGGAGATCTCTCGATAACTTCCATTGTTAGAGTTACTGTTGGAACCTTGAGTTCCAACTTGTTTTGCTCGTAGAAAGACAATGATGTTGTTGATATTGAAGAAAATTCATGAACTAATAGAATTCTGGGTAGTTCCGGGGCTTGTAAGGTTGTTTTGAGGCTTGAAAGAATTAAGAAAAGGATAAAAAATTAAGAAAAAGAAGAAGACGACTTCTGCTTAGTGTGGGATAGGGATGAGCAGAAGAGTTTTATAAGGGGACTGTGGTAACATGAATTGAATAGTCCAGTTGATATCGAGGCAGTATCGGAATGGAGTTATATTTCGATACAGAATAGAGTTCATATATAATTTATAAGATATATTTCTGACGGTAATTGTTATTTCTCCCTTACCCACCATCCTTTATAGACATGTGCTAAATCAATCTCGATTATTAAATTTTAATTCAACAGTTAACAATTTACATATTGTGAATTATTATTCATTCTAAATAGAATAATTACTGTAATTTGTAGTGAATAATTATTTTATAATGAATAAATATTCAATTACAGAGTTAATAATTGTTCAAATTTGAATAATTACTCACATCGTATATATTTAAAATCAAAATCTAACTATTGTAAATATACAGTAACCATCACAATAGAGTTTTGAAACCACACACAAACATCTTCCCGAAGTACAATCTTACATTGGATTGTACATTGGGTAATTGTTAGAATATGGTATTACCAAGCTAGAAATTGGCATATAGGAATTAATAGATTTCATTTTCCCTTTAATAATAGTTCTGAATTAGGTATCTGATTTTCTTCTTTTAAAAATTTTATTGCTGGTGCTTCTATTTATTTTACTTATGTACGCAGAACTAGAAATGTCTCAGCTCTCTGTTGCATCGTCAAGCTCTTGCTCTTAGACCGGATTGATGGAACTGAAAGAAAGGGAAGGGAGTGGAAACATAGGAATTGAGCTTTAGTGTTTGGATTGATTTTTTTATAATGGAAAGAAAAGGGTAGAGAATGCATAACTTTAGCTTTAAAATATCAGTTTATTTCCGTTCAAAAGTGGAAGTAAAAAAGATTAGCTTCAATAATTTTTTTTGAACTGATTAAATTATTTTTATCTTAAAATAATTATATGTATTTAAAAAATAAGAATAAATATGTAAACACTACCATCAATCAATCATCTCCTTCCCTTCCCTCTCCCTCAATCCAAATGGGGCCTTATTGAGCTCATAGAATGTGTTTTAGTGTTCCTTCTGTTAAGCAATCACCAAAATCATAGCAACAATCAACTACAGATTTCCAACAATCATCGCAACTGTAACAATTAAACTATTAGAGCTAAACATCAGGGAAGCATATCACAATAACGGTGCTTTCTGTATTTAGATTATGCAATGTATATATATATGACACATTGTGCATACAATAAAACATTGAGAAGAATTTCTTCTTTGTCAAACTTTTCTTTAGTTTTTTTCTTCTTCGTTTGCTTCAATTCTGTTCAGCTTTAAATCTTTGCCCACACTCCAATTATTCATGGCTAGAAACGAGATTGTTGTCACCAGCCCTTACTATCTCCATCCAAATGAGAACCCTTCCCTTGTTCTTGTGACACTAGTTCTATCATCACAAAATTATCATTCCTGGGCTCGTTCCATGAGAATGGCCTTATTGTCCAAGAATAATCAAGGCCTCTTTGATGGAACACTTGCCATACCAGCGAAGGAAGACAAGGACTTTGCAGCTTGGGAGCAATGCAACAACATGGTGCTCTCGTGGCTCCTCAACGCTGTCTCAAAAAAAAATCGCACAGTGTGTGATGTGGCTGAACACTGCACGCGATGTTTGGGAAGATTTAAAGTCCAGGTTCTCTAATGGAGATCACTTTAGACTATCAGACTTGTTGGAAGAATTGCATTCCTTGAAGGAAGGCGAGTTGGATGTGATCGGTTATTTTACAAATCTGAAAATCCTCTGGGACGAAATGATGATTCTCAGACCTTTTTCTTGTTGTAATTGTGAGCTAGAATGTTCCTGTGGGGCACTACCAAAATACTGTGAATACATGGATGCTGACCATGTCATTCGTTTTCTCAAGGGTCTCAATGATAGTTTTGCAAGTGTGAAATCACAGGTGCTTCTGATAGACCCTCTACCACTGATCAACCATGTTTTCTCCATGGTGATTCATTTTGTAAGGCAGCTGAAATATGCGTATCAACAGTCCTCCTAGACATCCCTATACTTTCAAATAGCAACAATTCTCCTGCAGGACTAATTGTGTTCCAAACTACATCAGTTTCCAATAGTAAGAAGAGGACCAATTCTGGTTCTAAGAGAATTTATTTATGCATTTTTTTGTGCAAAATAGGGACATACTGAGGACAGGTGCTATAAAAAGAATGGTTACCCTCCCAAGGGATCAAAGGGCAAACCAAGTATCATGGTGAATCAAGTATTTGCTGAAGAAAATAGTGCTGCCCCTGATGGAAGAATGGTGGACCTACTCACACCACAACCTTCCTCTCTTGTTATCACACAGGCACAGTACCAAGAACTTATGAGTATGCTTCAAACCTTCAAAAGGAAAAACCACCGATTGAGCACAAGGCTCACCAAGTGACTGCTTTGGCTTCCAATTTCCAACCACAAATGCATAACTCCATCGGTAAGACTACTGGTAAATCTTATTTAACACACCCTAGTACTGGGATCGTTGACTCCGGTGCTACAAGTCATGTTGCTTGTTCTCCTTCTGTTTTCTCTTCATATTATCCTATCTCTAATACAACCATTCAATTACCTACTGGAACAACCATTTTAGTTACTCATCGAGGAACAGTTCATCATAATTCCTCTCTCATTCTTCGCGATGTGTTATATGTTCCAGATTCTCATTTTAATCTTCTCTCTCGTGGTCACTTATTCCAAACATCATCTGTTTGTGCCATTTTTCAGTCTAATGTAGGTATTCTTCAAGATCTATCATGCTGGAAGATGATTGGGTTAGCTAAAAATCTTGATGGTCTTTACATCATCACCACCAGTTTGCATGCACCAGCTATTGATCTCAACCGAAATACTCTAAATAAGGCCACCTCTGCCCTCGTCCAACCCTCTTCCAAAAACATATGCTTTGTAATAAATAATTTGACTGAAAATTTTGATAAATCTGTTCTTTGGTACTTTAGATTAGGACATTTGTCTATTCCAAGACTTAAATTAATTCAAGGGTTGAAGCCTTTAGTTACTTGCAATTCTTCTGCACATTGTTCCATACGTCCCTTCGCAAAACAACACAAATCACCCTTTCCTTTGCATGTCTCGGCACTTTTGCATATTGACATATGGGGTCCTTGCTCCACTCAAACAGTACACGGCCATTCCTATTTTCTTACCATAGTAGATGATTATTCTCGCTACACTTGGATTTTTCCCATGAAGGCAAAATCTGAGGCTCGACAATTCTTACAATCTTTTTGTTCCCTTGTTGAAACCCAATTTCAAGCACTCATAAAAATTATTCGTATAGACAATGGATGTGAATTTCACATTCCAAATCTTTAAAATTCAAAGGGCATCATTCATCAAACGATGTGTGTTGAAACCCCACAACAAAATGGAATCGTGAAAAAAAAATATCAACATATTTTAAATATCACCTTAGCTCTAAAATTTCAAACCTCTTTACCTTTGTCTTATTGGGAGTACATCGTTAAACATGTCTTGTATCTCATCAATTTAACTCCCACTCCCTTACTAGAAAACAAAACCCCCTATGAAAAATTTTTCAAAAAATCCCTTTCCTATGATTCTCTTCGGGTTTTTAGCTGCCTTACTTATACCACCATCCTTTGTCATAAAGAGCCAAATTTGATCCTAGAAGTCCGCAGTCTCTTTTCTCAAGGTTCTCTGAAACAACTAAAGTATATATTCACCTGGATCTTAGGACTTGGGAAATCTTTTTGTCCAGGAATGTAATCTTCCATGAACATATCTTTCCATACTCTACCCAATCTTCTGCTTTGCCATTCGAACAGCCTTGGCTTCCCTTACCGTTACCATTTTTTCAAGAATACTCATCTAATTCTGAAATACCCATTGTTGAAAATCCTTTTGATTCTCTTATTCCTAACGCTAGCTTATCCGATCAATCCATTCAAATATTACTCGACACTTTACCTTTGCATTCTACTTCTGCATCTTCTTCTACTTCTCTTCGCCGATCAACTCTAGATTACCAATTTCTTACTTATCTCAGAGAGTACGCATGCAATTTACTGCGCAACTCCCTCCCACCTACTACTGCCTGTACCTCTCATCCTTTATCTAAAGTTCATTGTTATGACTCTTTATGTCTCTAAAGTTCATCCTTTATGTTGCAGATTCACATGTCCTGGACATTGTTCCAGTTTTGACACATTTTGGTAGAATGATCATATTTTGAGTTCTAAATGTCCAATTGAGGTGATTCAAAGTTCTGTGGAAAGTAAGATCATGAGAAACAAATTTTGTGATGACATCAAGCCTAGTTTAGCCGATTTCATGCTCTAAATTCATCTAGAATTCAAAATCACTATCACAGTTGTGCAGCAGAACACCTCACCAAAACTACGACCACCGACTTGCGACGAAATTTAAAAATAGAAATAATAAAAATGTTTACATAATTCCGTCGCAAATCCGTAACAATTTTACCCACTTATTTCACCTATCGTTGTTCTGTTGCAAATCTATCGCATATTTGTATGAAATTTGCCGTCGCAAAATTCATTTTTCCTTGTAGTGCCCGGCTTTATTGTGTCCTGAGGGAGATATTCTTCCTTAGCTTTGGACAAGGGGAAAATGCTTCATTGTCAACTACACTTTGTTACCATGAGAAAATAACTTAGAAATGACTTTTACCGACATTCTTTCAATCATCTTAGCAGTCTAAATCTTGGATTATGAGATATAACTAATAATTCCTTTTTGCTATAGAGTTTATGAGGTCCAGATTTATTAGCTCAGTTAGTTTAGCTATATTCCTCATGATCATAAAGCAGCCTTAGTAAACATTAAGTCTGTTTACATTTCTTGAGTCCATTTTATAACAACATTAACAATTATGAGTTACATGCTCCAAATGTGAATTTTTCGGTAAATCATTAACTAAATAATTTTATCGTAATATAGTAAATGTTTTGACACATCACAAAATGCACAAAATGATGTGGACATTTCCACAAGAGCCCCTTCAATCTCTCCCAAGAATCGTATAAACATTTACTCTTTGTTGGAATGAGAAAATGTCATTCCTTAACTTTATCATCCTTGCAAGAGGAAAGTATTTAAGCAAGGTAGACAAATGAACTCGAATTTATATAAATTTTACCATTCTGAAAACTTGAGAATGTCCTCTATAAGTGTCTAGAAGATCATGTTTGCATTTCAAATCTTTATAGTGGTCAAAATTCCTCTTGACAATTCTCTAATTTGATTGTTTTCATATGGAAAGTTTCCACAGGGAACGGAATTAATGAACCATGTTCAGAAATGCCTAATAATGTAAAATGATAAAAGGTAAGAGAGAAATATTGGATCGAGAAATCTTGACAATGTCCTTCCTACTTCCATCTAATTCATGACATTGGTAGCATGCAGCTGCAATTCTTCCCAATGCACCAATTCTTCTCAAACTATTGATGGAATAACTTTGTGCACATTTTGGATGTCAGAAGGTTAGATAAAAATAATAATCCTTTTGAATGCAGTAGAGATATGCACAGCTACCATATGTGATTTTAAGGTTATATTGGAGTTTCATGCGGAAGGTTGTCTGAAGACCTGGTCCTGTTTATTGAAACTGATTAAAATTACATCATTTCTCATTCTTAGGTGCAAGAATGGAAATAAAAAGCTATAAACTGTGAAATCAAGGCTGATGAAGTGCAAAAAGAATTATATGCTGTCAGAGGGGAGCTGGAATTATGCAATATCAAGATCAAGAAAATATGAAAGGTTTTGGTGATATTGAGGATCATTCAAGTGGATTTTCTGATCAGGGGAAAAATCTCCAGAACTCTCAACAGGAATTATGCAATATCAAGGATGAAGTTGCATTAGCTAGATTTGACGACTTACTCATTCCCAATTATGATGCCTATTCGATGCTGTGCATGGATAACCCATACACAGTCTCAGGAGGATTCATTGTATAGATTCAAGACTGGTTTGAAAGTATAGGTGGTTTAGCAATACGATTGTTTATTCTTTTTCTTTGCTTTTTTTGGGGGGTGGGGGTGGGGATGGTGTTGAAATTGCCTTAGAATTCTAAGATTCACACTTAAAGTCTATATTGGTTGGCCATATGTTTTTCATGGTTTATCTTAGTCTTTGAGTGGCTAAGGAAATTCAATGTTGGTTAGCTATGGTAGGTGAGCTAACTTGGACTAAGATGGTACATTTTCAACAATGGAAGGAAGACTTGAAGTGTATTCACATGGTGATACATCTCTATATAAGGCAATCTTGTTGGGAGCAAAGATGGCATTCAAGAGAGGAAGACATGCAATAGAGAGGAGTCACATCCAAAAGAGAGGAATTCAACCAAGAGAGAAATCATCCAAGAGCATCTCTCTAAACTATCATCTTTCTTCATATACTACCTCTTCATATATATACACACTCTTGTCATATTTATTGAGTGTAGTGAGGTATTTATTGAGTGTAGTGAGGAAATTCATATATACACCTCTATATATATGAAGAGGTAGTATATGAAGAAAGAGGATAGTTTAGAGAGATGCTCTTGGATGATTTCTCTCTTGGTTGAATTCCTCTCTTTTGGATGTGACTCCTCTCTATTGCATGTCTTCCTCTCTTGAATGCCATCTTTGCTCCCAACAAGATTGCCTTATATAGAGATGTATCACCATGTGAATACACTTCAAGTCTTCCTTCCATTGTTGAAAATGTACCATCTTAGTCCAAGTTAGCTCACCTACCATAGCTAACCAACATTGAATTTCCTTAGCCACTCAAAGACTAAGATAAACCATGAAAAACATATGGCCAACCAATATAGACTTTAAGTGTGAATCTTAGAATTCTAAGGCAATTTCAACACCATCCCCACCCCCACCCCCCAAAAAAAGCAAAGAAAAAGAATAAACAATCGTATTGCTAAACCACCTATACTTTCAAACCAGTCTTGAATCTATACAATGAATCCTCCTGAGACTGTGTATGGGTTATCCATGCACAGCATCGAATAGGCATCATAATTGGGAATGAGTAAGTCGTCAAATCTAGCTAATGCAACTTCATCCTTGATATTGCATAATTCCTGTTGAGAGTTCTGGAGATTTTTCCCCTGATCAGAAAATCCACTTGAATGATCCTCAATATCACCAAAACCTTTCATATTTTCTTGATCTTGATGAAGTCCCTTGGTACATGCATCACCAACCTCACCCTTAAGCCCCTGAGCCTCCACCGATTCTCGGGTTTGAGACGGTTTTTTACCCTTCTCGTAAATCTTGCATAAAACAAAGTCATCCAACTACAAAAAAATTAAACGAAAAACCCCATTAAAAAGTTCAAATATAGCAAAAAAAAAAAAAAAAAAAAAACAACCTGCCAAGATCAACGAAAACATATATAGGAATGACTTGCATTGTTGAATTTGCATTTTATTGATCCAATGTCATGGGATCACATAGGGTCAATAATTATTATTCACGAGATACAGAATAATAGATAATAATTATTTATCAATAAAAGCATGTCAAACACCTTAATTTTGATGAATACATATGACAAAAACCTCAAACAATATTGCGTACCTTCATGTCAATTGTGTTTCTCATCTCTCTTGTCTTATGAGGGAGACAATATTCATGCATGATCCAATTAGTTTTCACAGCCTGTCGACTTTTAGCTTCACCATCATAGTAAACCAAAGTCTTCTTGGACCCAATAGATTTACCATTGTAGACAATAGGCTTATCTGATCCAGTAGCCTTCCAATAACCACCGTGAGTAGCCCGATTTGGCCTTTCACCGTTCGGATATTTCCGGTTTCTTGGAGTGAAAAAGTACCCTTCGCCTTTCGTTAATTCTTTATAACTCTCTTATAAGGAAAAGGATTTCAAAGTTTAAAAAGGGTTTCCCAGGATTTTCAAGAACGTAAAATAAAAAGATGCAAACCTGAAATCTTATGGGGACTATTCTCATAGAGATTAACATCTCTTATTGGGGCAGAGGGATATTCCGTTTTCTGGACTTTTGGCATCAAGTAACAGAGAATAAGCTCAATATCCGTCGGTTGAAACCGGTACCCTGGTGGAAAACCATTAAAGTCTTTGCTGCCGTCGACGCCTTCTGAACTGTTAGGGTTTTTCCGATCGCCATTGACGGATACACCATAGACTGCCGGCAAGAGATGTTCATGGTTTTCCTGATGAGGAACGCTGGTAGTACTACAAGCAATTTGAGTAGCACTAAAACTAGGGGCCAGGTGTTGCCGGGGAGATCTCTCGACAACTTCCATTGTTTGAGTTATTGTTGAAACCTGGAGTTCCAGCTTGTTTTGCTCGTAGAAAGACACTGATGTTGTTGACATTCAAGAAAATTCATCAACCGATAGAATTCTGGGTAATTCGGGTGCTTGTAACGCTATTTTGAGGCTTGAAAGAATTAAGAAAAGGAGAAAAAATTTAAGAAGCAGAACAAGAAGAAGACTTCTGCTTAATGTGGGATAGGGATGAGGCAGAAGAGTTTTATAAGGGGACTGTTGTAATATGAATTGAATAGTCCAGTTGAGGTCGAGGTAGTACCGGAATGGAGTTCTATTTCGGTACAGAATAGAGTTCTTATATAATTTACAAGATATATTTAACAATAATTTGAAGCATGTGCGACAAATAACTATTTCTGAGGTAATTGTTGTATCTTCCTTACCCACCGTCCTTTATACGCATGTGTTGAATCAATCTCGATTATTATATTTTGATTCAACAGTTAAAAATATTATTCATTCTAAATAGAATAATTATTATAATTATATATTGGTTTACTTGTAGTGAATAATTATTTTTATGATGATTAAATATTTAATTAAAGAGTGAATAATTGTTTAAATTTAAATAATTATTCACATCATATATATTTTTAATCGTAAAATTAAAATCTAACCATTATAAACTTACAGAGACCATCACAGTAGAGTTGTGAAACCACACAGAAACATCTTCTCGAAGTACCATTCTACATTGGATTGTACATTGGGTAATTGTTAGAATGTGGTATTACCAAGCTAGAAATTAGCATGTAGAAATTGTAGAACAATATGGCTGAAGTTAATAGATTTCATTTTCCCTTTAATAATAGTTCTGAATTAGGTATCCTATTTTCTTCTTCTAAAAATTTTATTGCTGGTGCTTCTGTTTATTTTACTTATGTACACAGAACTGGAAATGTCTTTGCTCTCTGTTGCATCGTCAAGCTCTGGCTCTTAGGCCCTTTTGGATTGATGGAAGTGAAAGAAAGGGAAGGGTGTGGAAACATAGGAATTGAGCTTTAGTGTTTGGATTGATTTTTTTATAATGGAAAGCAAAGGGTAGAGAACGGATAATTTTACCTTTAAAATATCAGTATATTTCCGTCCAAAAGTGGAAGTAAAAAAGATTAGCTTTAATAAAAAATTTTCAACTGATTAAATTATTTTTATTTTAAAAATATTTATATTTATTTTTAAAATAAGAATAAATATGTAAACACCACCGTCAATCAATCATCTCCTTCCCTTCCCTCTCCCTCAATCCAAAGCGGGCCATACTGAGCTCATGGAATGGGTTATATGTTCCTTCTACAATTTTGCAGATATGTCTTAAATGAAACTCCCTCTTTTTTTAAAAAAAAATTCCTTTTTATTCATTCTTTTCTGAGGAAGTTAATTTCATTCTCAATTGCGCACAAGAATTACAATTCAATGGAGCATATGAATAAATCAAACCAAATAAATAAGAAACTCGGATAATGGCTAGAGAATAATTCGATAGTCCTATTAACGTTAGAAGAATAGAAAAACTATATTTCATGTCAAACTCGAAGACAAAAAAGGAGGAAACTAGAACATGGTCAATCAACCAAATTACTCAATTTTGACATCTTAAGTATAATCAGGTAGATGATTATTTAATCTCCACCAATAATATTTTGTATAAAAAAAGAGAAAAGAAATATAATTTAAGAATTTATATGCAACAAACTTATAATCGTGGGAAATTTAAAATTACGAAGTGTGAGAAACAAAATTAAAACAAATTAAGGGTAAAACAAGAAAATTGCATGAAATTTTACCATTTTTTACTATAAAATTTAAGGTTTTTTCTAATTTTTATGTTTTTTAAGAAATTATTTTGTGTAGGTTCATCGTTCATTACGTTCTAAAATCTTTAAAATCTAAAATCTCAAAGATTAGATTCAGATTTTAAATAATTTTTTAGAGAGAGAATGAATTATTAAAAATGAAATGTAAAGGCTCTGTATATAGAAAAAAAAATTATATATAGTATTGGTGAAAATATATGGCCTTTGGATTAACGTGATATTCCTAAGCTTTGAATTTTCCTATGCATGTCAAGTTAGAAAATTAATAAACTTGTAAACATATATATACACACACTGCACTTGCAAGTAGCTAAAGGTCAAAGATCTACGCATATCTTCCATCCTTTTTTATAAGCCAAATATATGGCCTTTGGATTAACGTGATATTCCTAAGCTTTGAATTTTCCTATGCATGTCAAGTTAGAAAATTAATAAACTTGTAAACATATATATATACACACTGCATTTGCAAGTAGCTAAAGGTCAAAGATCTACGCATATCTTCCATCTTTTTTTATAAGCCAAATATCTCTGTCTTTCGCAAACTTCATTGTGGGTTTAGGCTCTCTTAAATAGGCCAATTCATGTGATCTACTTCGCATATACAAGTTTGTCTAAATTAATCTAACCCGCAAGCCCTTAGCCAAACTGGGGTCCTACCTGAGCCAGCCCCTTTGGCTGAGAAATTCCCAGTTTTGGCTGGGAGTTGTGCTAGGACCGGCAGAAATCCCCTTTCCCATCATTTCTAGTTTTAAATTTGTAAATGTTAGCCCTAAGGGAAAATCATGTAGTTATGATTAGTTTTGATTAATGACAAATATTGATGAGGACTAATATGCTTGTATGTTGTGTGATAGGATTTGTGGATTAAAAAGTTTGAAGTCTCATTGCCTTGAAGCTAAAATGCAAGAACAACTCCAATATGTCAAAGTGATTAAAGATTGAAGAGTTTGTTCAAGATGTTAGAAGGCTTTGAAGACATGAAGTGTAGGTTGCATGTGTTTAATAGGTAAACTTTGTAAACCCTACACTCTTAAGCCTTGAAATCTATGAGTTGCAATTGAGAGCACAAAACTTGATTTAAATGTTTTCAATGGTTTTGAACTTATCTAAATTATCAAGTTTTCATACATGATTTTTGCATTTAAAAGGCCTTTAATAACTTATCTTTTAGGTTAGAAGGTTTTTCAACTTGTTAGAATTGATTTGAACATGTTTTGACAAAGTTTGAAAAATTCGGATGCAAGATTCGGATGTAATATGAAAAATTCGGTCGTACAAATTTTCTTGCATAATGAACAGTACCCACTATTCATGTGAATAGTGCCAACTGTTCTCCAATAGAAATTCGGAAGAAGATTCGGACGCAGCTGAAAAAATTCAGTCGTCCGAATTTTCACCGCATAGTGAACAGTAGTGAACAGTAACGTCCGAAAAATTTCGACCAAAAATTCGGTCGTCCGAATTTTCTAAAATTAACCGTTACTAGCCGTTTTATGGCCTTTTTAACTGATTTTTAAATTCTATAAAGGCTAAAAACTCTAGATTTTTGAAAGAACTTTTGCACAAAAGAAATCCTTGAAGCTCTAACTTGTTTTACATCAAAATTATATCAAAAGCTCTCAAATTTCCTTGTGCTCAAAGATTAAAATTCAAGATTCCAAAGGCAAGAATTGAAGAGGTGCTAACAATTGTATTCATCCACCAAGAAGTGTTGGTAACATCTAAACTCTCTTTTTATATTATTGTTGTTATTGATACAAGGTTGTCAAGAGGCTTACAACCCTTGTGGAGGGTGAGCCATAGACTAGATTAATCAAGTTTGTGGTATAAAACCCGTGTGAGGGTGAGCCTTGGATTAGATTGGTTTTTAGATTGTTTTTAGATATAAAACCCTTGGGGAAAGGTGAACCTTGTTTGTAGGATTGTAAAAGAGGTTGTTGCGGTGAAACCCATTGAAGGGTAAGCCTCTTGTGTAATTGCTTGGATTGAGCATATAATGAATTGGTTAAAATCCTTGAGCGTGGATTGTATATTCTGGAGAGATCGAACCACTATAAATCGTTTGTTCATTTCTTTATAACTTTACTTGTTTACATACTTGTGTTATTATTATTTGTTCATAGTTGTTGATTGATTGGTTGTGATCTTATAATTTGATAATCTTGTCTTAACCATCAAATCACATATAAATTTGAAGTTTGTGATTTTAAAGAAGAGCTTTTATTAAGACAAAGGATTTGCAAAAAGAGAAAAGATTTTAGATAATTAGCCAAAGACCTAATTCACCCCCCTCTTAGGTCTTTCAGTAAATACAGGTGTATGTATGTGTGTGTATATATGTACATATATATTGTTATGAAATAATCTGTGGATGTTTATATTAATCAGTTTCCTGAAGAGAAATGAACTCCCAAAATATGACTCCTAATCGGATTTGATTTCCTTTCCCCATTAGATTTTGGATTTACATAAACTCTTGTATTATGAGCCTATATATAGGGTCATATGATGACATTAATAAGATACAGATTAGTCTTGTCTTTTGAGTTCTACTTTCTCTCTCTATATTCTATCTTCACTTTTCTTTAGATTTATATTATTCTCCAAACATATTGAGTAACGCTTTTGCTTTAATTCTACGTTATCAATACCTAAATTCATAACACGTTATCAGCACGAGTCTCTACCACCGAAGTTGAGAGTTTAATCAAGAGAAAAAGATGTATTTTTCTACCTTTGAATTCTCATGCCAAACTTTTCAAAACTCGTTTTTTTTACTCTTGATATTTATAGAAAGAATTATATGTCACAGACATTAGATGCTTAAATTTATTGAGATATAATGGGTCTGGCAAACACCATCTCAAAATCGTATAAAAGACATGATTTTTCTCCGTTATTATTTCAATGAGAATCTAAAGGAGAAATATCTTACCGTGAGAAATCCACTTATTTTTGTGGAAGGATCTAAAAGAAAGATTTGACTACCAGAAGATGGTCATTCTATCAAAAACACATTTTACTTTAAATTTGTGAGTGAATTCTTTAGAACCAATGGTTATGACCCTGGAAGAGGTCATAGTCATGGTCGAAACCATCGACATAGATGCGGATATGGTAAGAATAATCCATATTATTATGGCGATTAGAATATATACATTTAGATATTGTGAGTCCTGAAGACACCATTTAAGAAATACGAGATTTTGGTAGCATCTAGTAGAAATACACTTTGTTCTTATACTATAAGAATGACTCATTAAATCCCTAGTGAATAGATACTCACAAGAAGTGAGAAAATAATGAGAAGAAAAAGGAAAAGTAATAATTCTAACATGTTATTGATGCAATATGAAAGTTTGTCACGAACCTGTAGTACGTCAAGCATTTTATGAATCTCTATTAATTATTGATATTGTTTTACTTCCCTAAATCATACTACTGATAGTAATGATGCTTGTATCGAAAATATTAATATGGCACATGTGTATGTAGCCAATTCTTTTAAATATCCAGAAAGATATTTTACCATTTTGAATGTCTATCAAAATTTTAAATTATCGAATTGCTACTTTCTTATGTTATTATAGTTTATTTTGGATCAAGAATGGTGAAGATACAATTTGTCTAAACAATATTTGTTGTTTATTTAGACAAAATCTAAAATATATGTCCAAAGTATAAATGGTAGTTCAAGGTTCCTGAAGAACTAATTGATCAAATAACTCTAGAAGAATTAATTGATTTAAAAATGCAGAAGAGCTACATGATCTTCACCCAATGGTCAATTCTGTAATGCATTGTTCTCCATATAGTCTCGTAACACTTTTTGAGCTTTGATGATATTATCAGTATATTGAGACATTGGATGAATGAACTTTTGAGACATATGAATTACTATTATGACATAAAATATACGTCAATTATAAATACAACTATTTATCTCTCCTGATTTATATTGCATAGAATTATAAAATTGAGATGCAATATTGAGTAAACTTGAAGTTTACTGATAAATAATTTATTAGTTGGCATGACCGGTTGGACCAGCCCGGATCATTAAAATACAAAGAATGATTATGTATTTATTTATCTCTTCCCGGAAGTTTCCCAATATGATGAATTTATATGTGCTACTTGTTTTATTTAAAAGTTGCCAGTATTACTTGGGGTTGAATGTGTTATTTTGGGATTAATATTGAGAAATTATTAGTTGATGCATCAATAAATAGTCTTATGAATATTTTTGTTTTTGCAACCTGTAGTTTGCACAATTTATTGATAATGAGCTCATATTTTAACATTATCCGAAAAGACATAATTTGTCTTAATAATATTGGTTGTATTGAGATAAATATTGAACATCTTGTAGAATATTCATGATTGTGATATATTAGCACTTATTTCGTATTTTTTCAACACATTTCGATTCTCCTCATAGTAGTTGGTTTGTGGTCAAAAACCAAATATTTTCTGAAATACCTAAGAGGGTGGTGAATTAGATATTTAGCTAATTTTTTGCAAAATTAAACATTTTATGTATATAGACCAATAACAGATTATATGAACAAAATAGAGACAATTTATAGCAAAGCAATATAAGAAAGTAAGATCAAAGAACACAAGAAATTTATAGTGGTTCGATCCTCAAGATCTACATCCATTACCTTAAGCCTGCACTTAAGGATTTCAATTACTCTACTATGTGCTCAAGTTTACAGATTACAAGAGAGGCTCAGTGTTGTGTTGTTTTGCATGCCCTTATACTTAATTTTATCACAATCTCTAACAATTGCACACAAACACTAGGCAAGTGTACCTATCGTTATGATTAGTACAATGGCAAGTAATTTAAATGTCGTATCCACGGGGATGATCAAATATCATTACTCACTTTTCACTCTATTGTCTAGCCTATCAAATTTGCTTGTGGATATGATAGAAACAAACTATTAGGAATGAAAATCTAACTTAAACAGAAAAATTCAGTTTATCTAAATTTTAGTTTGCAAGAGAAAATTTCAATTGTGAGAGTAATACTTGAATGGAAAATCCCCCTAGAATTACCTATGTGATTAAAAAGTTCCTTGGTTAATGAATTCCCCTTATGTTTGATGAAATTCCTAAATTAGAACTCACTCTATCTCTAGATGAAAGTCCCCTACTCTTAGATTAATTGGTTGAAATCTCTTCCTAACCAATTCAACCTAAAAATGCATTTACATTAATGAATTTCCAATTAGATTTCTCTAATAACCAAGAAGATGTTGAGGTTCCTACCTCTAGTCACCTAAATCATCCCCATTGTTTGTGTTTGGTTTATTTCACCCTTCCTTTCTCAATTCCAAGTGAAAAATCCAGATTATGAGTCAATCAACAACTGAATTAATTCAAGCAATCAATCCTCTAAATTAGATTTCTCTAATTACCAAGAAGATGTTGAGGTTTCTATCTCTGGTCACCTAAATCATCCCCATTGTTTGTATATGGTCTATTTCACCCTTCTTTCTCAATTCCAAGTGAAAAAATCCAGATTATGAATCAATTAATAGCTGAGTCAATTCAACCAATCAAACCCACAAACAATCCACAAGAATTCGGAATTCAATTAACCAAGAAAACCAATCATTCACATAGATAATAACTAGGGTTCATAACCATCCAAGTATTCAAGAATTTAGCTCATTAACATATTACAATTCAAAGAACATAAAGCAACAAAGAAAGAGTGAGAATTTCTCATTTTCATGGCTCAAATCTTCTCTTCTTCAAGGCTTGGAGTTCTCCAACTTGGTTGTGAAAAGTTGTGTTCTTGAGCTGGAATCTTCAAGATTGATGTTCTCATTCTTCAAAGATTTGATCTTCTCTCTTGAGTTCTCTTGCAAAGATTGACGATTTTGGGAGAGGTTTTGGGATGTTTTCTCTCTGTTTTTCTCCTCTCTGGAACCCTAGACGGCCGCCCCTTCAAATGCCCTAAAAGGGTATATATATACCTCCCAAAAAGAGAGCAACAATTGCAGAAAATTCCGTTTCTGCCAAAACGGTACCGTTTCACTTATTGGTGATTCAGAGCCTTAAATCGGACGATCTAGATTTTCTTGTCTTCATGAAAGTTATAGCTGATACTCTTAAGTTTCTACAGAGATTTGAATTACCTCCATTGGACATCTAGAACTCTAGATATGGTAATTACACCACAATGTATCAAAACTGGAACCAAATCCAGAAATACTGACTTTGCACCATATGTAGGGTGACCAAAAGAATTCCGATTGATATAAATGTTACCATTATGGAAACTTCTGAATCTCCTCTGTAATTTTCTTGAAGATCACATCTGCATTTGAAATCTCTAAGGAGGTCAAAATCCCACTTGAATTATTCTGTCATGCTGCACTATTTTGCTGCTCTGTTTTGCATTCTTCTTTTTTCTTCATTATAAGTATGTAGAATCTTCTTCATTGCTTCATTGTACTCCAAATCTTCAATAAAATCATTTAAAACAAATAAGAGATAAAGGGAGTGTGAATGATATTTGAAACACCAAAATTCAGTAGAAATTTGAGTTGAAAATGATCATTATATTATGCACAAATATGTAATATCAAACTCCCCCACACTTAGACATTGCTTGTCCCCAAGCAATACTACAAAACAACTAAGAAATTTGAACAATAATCCACAAGAAATAAAGAGTGTTCTGAAGCATTTCAAAGGAGTGCAATACAGAGAAAGCATTACTTGTTGAGAAATCTTGAGCAATCTACACAATCAATCTAAAAGTCATCCCAAATACCATCACAAAGATTAAACAATCACCCCCTTATTTTCTAAGCAGGTAGGAATCCATGTGTATGTGTGTGTCCAACCAATGCAAATGCTAAGCAATTATAGAAGTGAATTTCATATTATTGGCAAAGGAATTCTCATCAAGAAAGTATAATACCCCATAAGCCCGGCATTCACAAAATCTCTCCACTAATACGGTAACCAAAGTTTAACCTCGATTAGGTAGGACTTTCATGCTTGTAACTTTAGGCTTAGGGAAAGTTTAAGGTACCAAACGAAAGGTAAGGAGTTCAAAGTCAAAGAAATGAGAGCTAAAGAGAAAGGAATGGGACATAAAACAAAAGTAATAACCCTTTTTAGCCCCAAGCAATATCACCATTCCCATACATCTAACCACAAGCTCCCATCCTCAACAAGCTCTCCTCTCCCTACATATGACAAACTTGCACCAAATCATAATTCAAACCACAACTTTTTCTTTCACCATCTATCTTTGTCAACCACAAGTTTATACCTCAATGATAGCAAAATTCACAAAAATATTGAAAACATATAATTCTTGAAGGCATCAATAAATGTACTAAGCCTTCAAAGTAGTAAATATATATAACTTTTTTTCTTTTTTTTCTTTTTTTTCTTCTTTTTTTTGAGGTATATTTCAATTCCCTATCAAATAAATAAATTCATCTCCCTTTTTTCTTTGAATAACTCAACCCATAAAGCCATTTTTTCTATCATCTTCCCCTCCACCTTCTTTTTTTTTTTTTCAATTCCTACAATACTCTTTGCCGACTTAAGGGTAAAAAAAATGCATTTAGCTCTCGCAAAGAAGGGTTAAATATAAAGAGTGGAGTTTAAAACTTGAAAGAAGGAAAAATTAAGAATATAGATTAGAAAATTTATGCACAAAGGCTTCAAGAAGGGTACTACGAATAAAATAAAAAGGGATGGCTAGAAAAGTTCAATCGGGACAAAGAAGGCCTATTACCATCATTTCAAGATCAAACTAAGGTTACTTACTCATTTCGCCTCGAGCAAATGAATGCGAGTTCTAGGAAAAAAAAAGTTATATTGAATTCGAAGGCCAATAACACAAGATTCAACTCCATAATCATCACAACAAAAGCAAAGAGGAAATGTGCTTAAAAGATAAATTCCATACAAGCAAAGAATACAAGGGGTGGTTACTTAATCTAAGTTTTAAGGTACTAGATATGACCTTTAGAATGCTTGTATAACTACTCTTTGAGAAAAGATTAACATGCAAGTCTTGAAAATATTTTGAAGATTAAAAAAAATAAAAACAAGAAAATTCATCCAAAATTCATGAAAATAAACTATACTAAAGCTAACTCCCCCACACTTAAGGCAACATTGTCCCCAATGTTGGGAGAAAGATACACAAAAGACTAGAAATAGAAATTTAAAGATTGCACTCCAGACAACCAAACACAAAAACGGTTAACAAAATGGTTGTTTCGTACATGAAGGCTGGGCGAACCCATATGAGCAGCAAGCTGCACCTTCTATATACTACACAATAAGAATAAATGAGAGAAAGTTTGGAAACCAAGAAAAAATTAAAATTTAAGCATAAAAACGTAGGAAGAAAATAAAGAAAGAGAATAACAAAAAGAGAAAAGAGAACTCCCCTGATATAGCATTCATACACCACTTGCTCCATCACTAGGTTCGGGGCCAGCTCCTCTCTCCTCTTTTTTTTTCACTGTGAATAGTACTGCAAACGGTGCTGTTTCTTTTTTTTTTTTTTAACCAAGACTACAAACATGCAACCACAAATTCAACAACCAATTTTAACAAAATAATAACTCATGAACATAAAAATTACACCAAACAACACACAACAGAAAATTTCCATAACTCAAAACAATAAAAACTTGAAACTCAAAACCAAACTTGAAACTAAAAACTGAAAACTCAAAATTATGTATAGATGAATAGAAAGCATTGAAAATCACTTATCTTCCAGATCATTGAGGATTAAAGAAACTTTTTCAAGACCCTTAGGATCCCCTCCATGATAGAGTTTGAGGCGATGACCGTTAACTTTAAATGTTCCTTTATCTGCATGTGCAACCTCCACTACACCATAAGGGTAGACCTTGTTTACTACAAACGGTCCTGACCATCGAGATTTAAGCTTTCCGGGAAAGAGTCTTAACCGAGAATTGAACAATAACACTTGATCTCCTTCTTTAAATTCTCGGTTTGGCAACACATGTTTGTCGTGCCATTGCTTCACATTCTCCTTGTAGATTCGTGAATTATCATAGGCTTCTCTCCTCCATTCATCAAGTTCGTTGATTTGGAGCATTCTTTGCTTTCTGCAATGTTAAGATCAAAGTTAACCAACTTGATAGCCCAATATGCTTTATGCTCAACCTCCACCGGCAAATGACAAGATTTCCCATAAACCAATCTATATGGAGTAGACCCGATGGGAGTCTTGTATGCTGTCCTATATGCCCACAAAGCATCATCAAGCTTAACACTCCAATCCTTTCTAGTATGCTCAACAATCTTTTCCAAAATTCTTTTGATTTCTCTATTAACAACTTCTACTTGACCACTAGTTTGAGGGTGATACGGGGTCGCCATCTTATGAGTAACACCTAATCGATGCAATACTTTCTCAAGTTGTTGGTTACAAAAGTGAGTTCCTCTATCACTTATTATAGCTCTAGGAATGCCAAAGCGAGTAAACAATTTCTTCAAGAACTTAACAACCACTCTAGCATCATTTGTGGGCAAAGCTTGGGCTTCAACCCATCTAGAGACATAATCAACTGCGACCAAAATATATGTATTACCAAAAGAGTTTGGAAAAGGACCCATGAAATCAATACCCCAACAGTCAAATACTTCACAAACTTGAAATGTAGAGAGAGGCATTTCATGTCTTTTTGAGATATTACCTGTCCGTTGGCAATTATCACACTTTTCAACATACCTTTGGGCATCCTTAAACAAAGTCGGCCAATAGAATCCCGACTCTAGTACCTTTCTGGCTGTCCCATTAGCTTGATAATGACCACCGGCCGGACCTTTATGGCAATGCTCCAAGATATCCATATTCTCTGGGTATGTTACATATCTCCTTATGATTTGATCCGCACAAATTCGAAACAAATATGGATCCTCCCAAAGATAGTACTTTAACTCCGAAAAGAATTTCTTCTTTTGTTGAGGAGTCAAGTTCTTTGGTAAGATCCGACCTACAATATAGTTAGCATAATCTGCAAACCAAGGAGTGTGATCACTGTGACCTACAACCGAGTATAACCTCTCATCAGGGAATGTATCATTGATGTCTTCCTCATTCAATCTCTCCAAATGTGGGTTCTCCAACCGTGATAGATGATCGGCAACAAGATTTTCTGCTCCCTTTTTGTCCCTTATCTCCAAATCAAATTCCTGCAACAAAAGTACCCACCGAATTAGTCTAGGCTGTTAGCCCTAAGGGCAAATCATGTAGTTTTGATTAATGACAAATATTGATGAGGACTAATATGCATGTCATTTGTGTGATAGGATTGTTGGAATAAGAAGTATGAAGTCTCATTGCCTTGGAGCTAGCAATGCATGAACAACTCAAATATGTCAAAGTGATTAGAGATTGAAGAGTTTGTTCAAGATTAATGAAGGCTTTGAAGACATGAAGTGTAGGTGACATGTGGTTAATAGGTAAATATTGTAAACCCTACACTCTTAAGTCTTGGAATCTATGAGTTGCAATTGAGAGCACAAAACTTGATTTAAATGTTTTCAATGGTTTTGAACTTACCTAAATTATCAAGTTTTCATAAATGGTTTTTGCACATAAAAGGTCTTTAATGACTTATCTTTAAGGCTAGAATGTTTTCCAACTTGTTTGAAATGATTTGGATATGTTTTGACAAAGTTTTAAAAATTCGGAAGAAGATTCGGACGCATGCAGAAGAAATTCGGTCGTCCGAATTTTGTGAAGAATTTTTTCTGCACTGTGAACAGTGAACAATGCATGAATAGTAACACATTAAACAGTGAACAACGCATGAATAGTACACTATGAACAGTAAACAACGCATGAATAGTAACACTATTCACGTGAACAGTATACTATTCATTTGAACCGTTTACTATTCTTCCCGGAGAAATTCGGACGAAGATTCGGACGAAACTAGAAAATTCGGTCGTCCGAATTTTGTAAATAGTGCATGAACAGTGACTACTGTTCACATGAACAGTGCCGACTCTTTTTCCAGAGAAATTCGGACGAAGATTCGGACGAAGTTGGAAAATTCGGTCGTCCGAATTTTTGTGACCGGTGCATGAATAGTGCATGAACAGTACCCCCTATTCACACGAACAGTGCGTGAACAGTACCACTATTCACATGAACAGTTTTTTCTGAAAATAGCCGTTACTAGCCGTTTTATGGCTGTTTAAACTGATTTTTGAATTCTATAAAAGCCATAAACTCCAGATTTTTTAGTAGAACTTTGAACTTAACAAATCTTACATTATCCAACTTGTTTTACATCAAATTGAATTGAAAAGCTCTCAAATTGCCTTGTGCTCAAAGATTGAAATTCAAAATTCCAAAGGCAACAAAGTGTGAAGGTGAAACATTGTGTAATCATCTACCAACAAAGTGGTAACATCTTACACTCTTCTCTTTTCTTATCTTAATTGTGTTTTCTACTAGCTCATTTGCAAGGTTATCTTGTGACATAAAACCCTTTTGTGGAAGGGTGAGCCATAGACTAGATTAATCAAGGTTGTAATGTAAAACCCGTGTGTGGGTGAGCCTTGGATTAGATTAGTCTTGAGGTTGTCTTTAGATATAAAACCATTGTGTTTGGTGAACCTTGTATTATTTGTATAATTACTAAAAGAGGTTGTGAGTGTAAAACCATAGTGTGGTTAGCCTCTTATGTAATTGTTGAATTTGAGCATATAGTGGATTGATTGAAATCCTTGAGTGTGGACTCAAGGTAGTGGATGTAGATCTTGAAGAGATCGAACCACTATAAATCGTGTGTTCATTTGTTTATAACTTTACTTGTTTACATACTTATGTTATTATTATTTGTTCTTAGTTGTTGATTGATTGGTTGTGAATTTATTGTTTGATCATCTTGTCTCAACCATTAAATCACATATAAACTTAGAGTTTGTAAATTTGAAGAAGAGCTTTTATTAAGGCAAAGGATTTGCAAAACAGGAAAAGATTTTGATAATTGGCCAAAGACCTAATTCACCCCCCCTCTTAGGTCTTTCAATTGGTATCAGAGCAAGGTCTTCTTGTTAAGGTCTAACAACCTAGAAGTAAAGATCATATGGCTAGTTTATCAAATTTGCCTTATACGGAAGGTTCCTCCACTACTAGACCTCCATTGTTTGATGGTTCTAATTATATTTTTTGGAAGTCTAGGATTGAGATATACATTTGTTCTATTAACTATGAATTGTGGAATATTATTGAGAAAGGTCCCTATGTGCCATTGAGATTGAAAGCCGATGGAGTTACAAGGGAACCAAAGCCTATGGAGGACTATGATGAGAGCGATTCAAGAAAGATGGCATTAAACTACCAAGCAATGAACATTCTTTGTTGTGCGTTGGTCATCAATGAATACAATAGAGTGATGGAATGTGATTCCGCTCATGAAATGTGGAAACTACTTCAAATCACTCATGGAGAAGAAAGAGCAAATGTGTGCTTCATGGCAATAAATGATGAGGTACAATCCACTCCTTCTACCTCTACTTGTTGTGATGATGATGTTGATATTGTAGATGATCCTAGTAAACTACTTGTTGAATTGTATGAAGAATTAAAAAGGGTTTCAAAAAGGAATAAGGAAATGAAAACTAAAATTAATGATTTATTGAATGAAAATTCAAAATTATTTTGTGAAAATAAAAAGCTTCTTGATTCTATTGAATGCTTGAATATTGAAAAAGAAGTTTTGAATGTTTCTTTACATAACATATCTCTTGAAAATAAATCTCTTTGTACAAAAGTTTCTTCTCTTGAAAAAATGCTTAGTGATCATGAAATCTTGAAAAAGAAAGTTGATGATCTTACATTATGTGTTGAAGAATTTACAAATGGAAGAGACAATCTTGACAAACTAATTGGACCTCAAAGATCTTCTCTTGTTAAAAATTGTCTTGGTTACAATTATGTCAATAATGTGCCTAAATATTACAACTTCTTTGTTAGAGCTACTTCTACTTCCATGCATCATACTTGTTGTACTTATTGTGGAAAACATGGACATAAAGTCACCAAATGTTATGTTAAAAGAAAAGTAGAGAATGGTGTAAAAACCATTTGGAGAGTTAAGCAAACTATTACTAACCCCCCATGGACCCAAGAAAGTATGGGTACCAAAGGATACTTCCTCTCCTTTATTGCAGGAACATTTTAATTCAAACTCAAGCACCACTAAGCGGCACATTGATGATGTTAGCTTAAAGAATAAAGGAAAACACCTCATTCATAATCAAGGTCAAAGCAACCAATGTAGGATTTGTTTTTGAAGAAAGGAAGAGTTCTTGGAGTAATCAATGTTGGTAAAGGTTTCTCTCTTCTTCTTAAACAAGTTTTGCTTATTGATGATTTGAACTATAGCCTGTTTAGCATTAGTTAATTGTGTGACAATGAATAAGAGGTTGAATGCCAAAATGTGAAATTTCATTTAAGAATGCTTTTAGTCAATATTTGAAAATTTGCCAACCATGACTTGTCAATTGCTTCTCTGAAGTTGATTAGGTAACATTGATTATATGAGATTGAATTCATGGTTTATATGTTCTTGAAATTGATTATATGTCGTGATAGCTATGATTGAAGATCTATGCATTTTCTTGGTTAAAAACATCTTTATGAAACTTTACAAAATGTTCAGACTTGAAGACCATAAATTTGGTCGTCCGAATTTGTATGACAAAATGATATTTTGTGATTTTGGACAATTACTCACGAAATGTTTCAATGTGTGCTTTATCTTGATAAGCTTGAATGTCTTGTTCCTTATGATAATGATTTTCTTGGAATAAAAGATTTGGTCATGTGAACATGGATTTGTTGAACAAACTTTTCTATCAAGATTTAGTTAGAGGATTGCTAAAAATGTGTTTTGAGAAAATTATTTTTGAGATACTTGTCCATATGGAAAACAAACAAAAGAATCTTTCAAATCCATGAAAATGATTTTAGACCTCAAAACATCTTGAGCTTCTTCAAATGGATTGTTTTGGACTTATATGGAACTCTAGTATTGATGACTTGAAGTATGCTTTACTAGTAGTTGATGATTTCTCAATATTCACTTTAGCATTCTTCTTTGCTCAAAAAGATGAAGTGTTTCATAAGCTGAAAAACTACTGAAAAAGGTTCAAACCTCCCTTGAGTGCAATTGATTTCTATTACAAGTGTCAATGGGAGAATTTTACAACAAAGTCTTTACAAAATTTGCTTTGAAAATTGAATTTCATATAATTGTTTCAACTGCAAAAACTTCACAATAAAATGGTGTTATTGAAAAGAAAATTTGAACTTTGTAAAAATTGGCTAGGTCCATGCTTTGTGAAAATTCTTCTTCAAAAATATTTCCGGTCCAAAGTCATAAACATCACATGCTATGATAAATAGAATTCTCTCAAGATCATTTTGAAGAAAAACGTCTTTTGAATTCTCTTTTATAGAACGACTCAAATTGAATAGTTTAAAATTATTGGTTAATGTCTTATCTTAAAGACTTGTGACAACTTACTTAAATTTGGTAGAAAAATGGATATTGATATATCTCTTAGCTATTCTTCTTACAAAAAGGCCTATAGAGTTTATAATGAAAAGAACCTTATATGTTGAGGAAACCATTCATGTTTATTTTGATGAATCTTACATTCACTTGGGAAAGAAAAGATGAAGATGATGTAGGTACATCTATGAATGACAATCAAACCCATCTTCAAGCACCAACTTTGGAGAATCATACCAATGAGGGAAGAAATGATTCAAGATGACCAACCTAGTGGTGACCAAGAGCTCCCAAAGAACTTAAGATATCCAAGAGGCCACCCTAAGGAGAAAATCTTTGGTGATATCTTCCAAGGAGTAAAAAATAAGCGGTATTTTATCAATAACTTTATTCTCTTATTGCATATGAGCCTAAAAGTATTGATGATGCCTTGTGTGATGATTTTTGGATTATTGCTATGCAAGAGGAATTAAATAAGTTTGGATACAAAATTTTGGATATTCCTAAATCTCATGATCATTCCATTATTGGAACTAAATGGTTTTTAGAAATAAACTTATTGAATCCGTAGAAGTTGTTAGAAACAAGGTTAGACTTGTTGCCTAATGATTCAATCAAGAAGAGGGAATTGATTATGATGAATGCTTTTGACTTGTACTTGCTTTAAGTTATTTCAAATGAATGTCAAAAGGACTTTTTTAAATGGGTTTATTGAGGAAGTGGTTTATGTGGAACAATCACCCGGTTTTGCTCATGAAAAGTTTCCTAATCATATTTTCAAAATATACTAAGTTTTGAATGGTTTAAAACCAGCTTTTACAATTTAGTGTGAAAGGTTGAGTAGTTTTCTTCTTTCAAAAGAATTTTCAAGAGGAAAGGTTAACACTACTATTTTCATAAAAAAAAAAAACTCTTGTAACAATGATCTATAAGTTGTCCAAATATATGATACAATTTTTGGTGTTTCTAATACTTCACTTTGTGATGTGTTTTCCAAGTTAATGAAAAGTAAATTTGAATGAGCATGATAGGAAAACTCAATTTCTTTCTTGGCCCACAAATCAAGCAAACCAAGGATGGCACTTTCATGAATCAAGTTAAGGTATAAGAACTTCCATAAGTTTATCAACCATACTTGACAAGAATAAAAAGGTTTCATAGGAGTAGTCAACTCTATTTGATAGCAAGTAGAAACAATATTATGTTTGTCATGTGCTTGTGTGCCAGATTTCATGTTGTCCTATAGAATCTCATTTGATTGTTGTTAAACACATTCTCTATTACCTTATTAATACTCTAAGTGATTATGATCTATATTTCAAATGTGTGGCTATATTATGTGATAACACTAATGCAATAGATTTCACCATCATACTATTCAACAAACTAGGACAAAGCATATAGAGATCACTTTACTAAGAGTAATACTTGTTTAAAGCATGTTTGCATTAATGAGCAAATTAATGATATTGTTACTAAGCCATTGGCCAAAGAAAGGTTTGACCAATCTTAGAAGAAGCTTAGGGATTTCAAAATTCAATAACTAATGAGTGTATTCAAGTGTTGTAGCTCCAGGTGAGGACAAAGAAGCCTAGCATGAGAAAAGGAAAGGGAAAGCAAAAGATGTGAGAAGGAGGACTAGTGATCAATGAACCAAGGAAGGTTCATGTTCCTCAAAGCATGTCATGGCTGGATAGATTTGTCACAGTGGAGGCTACTACTAAATTTGATGATTGGACAAAAAGGAACCATAAGACAAATCCAAGCCACAAGGTGGATGTCATCAAACTATCCGAAATGGGTAATATACTCTCATTTTTTAAATGATGTGAGATGGACTAGTTTGCTTGTGTTTGATGAATGCTATTACCTTCCTTAGTTTATGAAGTTTAAGCAAATATTAAGGAAGAAAGAGTTGAGCAAGTTGATAATAAAGCTATGCAGTGGTTTTCTTCAAGAATATCACAAGTTGATTTTTGAGATTGATAATGCATTGCTCAATAGAATTTGTGATGTTGAGGATGTTGGGTTTAGGCATTATTCTTCCGGGGGACATTGTTTTATAAGTGAGTTATACTCACATGAAAGAATTGAGAATGCCTATATATAAATGATAAGAAGCCTCAAGACTAGAAAGGAGAAAGAGATAAAAAGCTTTTTATGCTAGTGAAAGAATTTTTGCATCACATGCTTACTACCTTGATTATTGCATACTTTGGGAACAAATCTTATGTTGATAATATGTATGCTGTAATTATGCTAGCCATGCATAAGAAAAGAAAAATGAATTTTGGATATATAGTGCTAAAGAATATAATGGCAGCTAGAAGAACCGAACGTAAGGCTTTGCCACATAGCAAATTGTTTACCAAGGTTTTCAAGTATCTCCAAGTGCAATTGTCTTGTAGTAGTTGACCAATAAAGAGTGAAGAAGTCTACACCAACAACTCACTAAAGAGAATTCCTTGAATACTTGATGATGAAAATGTATGAAGGGCTAGAAGAAAAACTCCTCTAAGGGGTGATAGAAGAGATGCTAGCAATGATGAAGAAAAGGAGGAAGAAAGTAATGAAAAAGAAGGAAGAAGAAAATGATGAAGAATAAGAGGATGAAGAGGAAATCCTAGATAGAGAAAGGAAATTAAAATGAAACATGACTCATCTAGTGAGGGGGAGCAACCTTCCACAAAAGAAGACTATTTGAAGAGTTGCCAAGGTGTTTCAAGAGACATTGAACAACCATGTAGAGGAAATGAAGAAGATGGACAAATTCTTCAAGTCTTTTGCTCTGATAATTCTTGGCAAATTTGATGGTTTAGAAGCTAGAGTCAAGAATATGGAAGAAGACTTGAGAAAGATTTCTCAAGTGGTTTTAAATGGTGCAAGTTCCTATAAAGCCCAAGAGAACAAGCAAGAAGAAGGAGATGAATGAAGTTTAACAAAGTCAAATCACAAATCCATCACCAATATCCTTCAACCAATGGAGGAGGAAAATGTGGTTCAAAGGAAGAAGATCCAAAGATCCTCTCAATTGGTAACTTTCCAAAGCACAACTACACGAGCAAGGAGTCAACAAATGAAGGACCCCATCATATAGAGCTCAAGGGAGACATGGCGATCATAACAAACAAATTTGGAAGTGAAGACCATGAAGCGCATCCAAGACTAAGCCTTTCTATCCCTAAACTCTATTTTGATGCTTATTTTAGTTTATTCCTTGATGCACACGTTATGCTTTAACATTGAAATTTACTTGTGCCTTTTTAGTCATTATAATGTTTTGAAGCTCAATATGTGAAATCTTTGTGATAAGAGCTTCTTTTGTTTCACTTTTATTGTCCAAATACTCTCACCCCAAGTTTAATTGCTACTAAAAAGGGGGAGAAGAAGTTGATAATATATTGCTTATTGTATTATTATTGAAGATACTACATAATGCTTATTGCTATTAGGATAATAATTATTTGACTAGAGAATTGCTGAATATTGCCAATATACAGTTTATGAGAATTGGCTAATATATTACTAAATTGCCAAATGAGGTTTAGTCCATATACTGCTTATATGTGATACATGCTATCTCACTTTCATTAACCCCATCTTTGATTGATGACAAAAGGGGGAGAAGAAATGTGATGACAAAATGTGTGAAAATGAGAAATAGCAGTGGAATTCCTCAAGCATGAATAGCAAATGTGTGAATTTTTGAAAAATCCATGCATATGTAAAAGGGGGAGAAAGAATATTGACTGCAAGATGTGCTATGTGCTATGTGCTTGTTGTAAATGTGCTATGTATGTGTGCTATAAGTTGAAATGTAAAATGAATGTGTACTGTGAAAATATTTGGCTGCATTTGAAATTTAAATTGAATATGTTATACTATGTGAGGTTTTGAGATTTTGATTATGGTTAAGTTAAGATTTTGAAATCTTGATACTAGTTCTTGACTTAACTTATGATTTTAGTTTACCTCATAAAAACAATTGAATGCTTGAGTTTTGTGGTTTTGCAAAGCTAAAGAGTGCTATTGTGGCTATACATATTTGAGTACTTCTATAGTTCATTTAAGAATGCAAAATCACCTTTTCAAACTTGCTATCAAAAGTTTGGACTTGAAGTTCGGATGCAAACCAAAAGTTCGGATGCATCCAAACTTTCTTGCCAAAAATGTTTTTCTATTGTTCAAATTGTTTGAAAACTATCTTAATCCTTCCTATCATATTTGAACAATCTTCGAAAAGCTTATTTTCAAAAATATAAGTTGTTATCTCACATATTCTATAGTTTGGAATTGAAAGCTCAAAATTCGGATGCATGATTTAAAAATTCAGATGCATGTTTCAGAAATTCGGATGCATGCATATTTTGTTGCCAAAACATGCTCTTTTGTTGTTCAAATTGATCCAAATATGTTTTAATCTCTTCCATTATGTTTGAACAACCTTAGGAACACTTTATTTCACTTCAAACATTCATTATATTGAATTTATTGCAGTTTGGACTTAAGATCTAAAAATTCGGATGCATGTTCTGAAATTCGGATGCATCCATATTTTGTTGTCAAAATGTGCTCTTTTGTTGTTCAAATTGATTCAAACATGTTTCAATCTCTTCTACTATGTTTGAACAATCTTAGGAAAGCTTATTTTCAAAAATTGAAGCTTTCATTTCACTTATTTTTCAATTCGGATTTGATATGTCAAAATTCGGATGCATAGCATCTCAAGTCCAAACTAGTTGAAAAATGAGTACAATCTAAGGGAGAGCAATATTAATCTTTTCTGACCTTTAATACCTCTCTTAGAAGTTTTCTTAATGCTTAAATGCTATATCTTCTATCCTAGTAGTTGGAAGGAAGGAGGCAAATGGAGGTTGGTTGGGTCATAGGCTCATATTGAGCCTTTTGCATGTCAATGTGCTAAATTGGTTATTATCCATTATTGACATCAATACTTCTTTGTACTACATTGTTTAAATCCATCACATTTTGCATCAAAGTTTGTCATCATCAAAAAGGGGGAGATTGTTAGCCCTAAGGGCAAATCATGTAGTTTTGATTAATGACAAATATTGATGAGGACTAATATGCATGTCATTTGTGTGATAGGATTGTTGGATTAAGAAGTATGAAGTCTCATTGCCTTGGAGCTAGCAATGCATGAACAACTCAAATATGTCAAAGTGATTAGAGATTGAAGAGTTTGTTCAAGATTAATGAAGGCTTTGAAGACATGAAGTGTAGGTGACATGTGGTTAATAGGTAAATATTGTAAACCCTACACTCTTAAGTCTTGGAATCTATGAGTTGCAATTGAGAGCACAAAACTTGATTTAAATGTTTTCAATGGTTTTGAACTTACCTAAATTATCAAGTTTTCATAAATGGTTTTTGCACATAAAAGGTCTTTAATGACTTATCTTTAAGGCTAGAATGTTTTCCAACTTGTTTGAAATGATTTGGATATGTTTTGACAAAGTTTTAAAAATTCGGAAGAAGATTCGGACGCATGCAGAAGAAATTCGGTCGTCCGAATTTTGTGAAGAATTTTTTCTGCACTGTGAACAGTGAACAATGCATGAATAGTAACACATTGAACAGTGAACAACGCATGAATAGTACACTATGAACAGTAAACAACGCATGAATAGTAACACTATTCACGTGAACGAGTATACTATTCATTTGAACCGCTTTACTATTCTTCCCGGAGAAATTCGGACGAAGATTCGGATGAAACTAGAAAAATTCGGTCGTCCGAATTTTTGTAAATAGTGCATGAATAGTGACTCATTGCTCACATGAACAGTGCCGACTCTTTTTCCAGAGAAATTCGGACGAAGATTCGGACGAAGTTGGAAAATTCGGTCGTCCGAATTTTTGTGACCGGTGCATGAATAGTGCATGAACAGTACCCCCTATTCACACGAACAGTGCGTGAACAGTACCACTATTCACATGAACAGTTTTTTCTGAAAATAGCCGTTACTAGCCGTTTTATGGCTGTTTAAACTGATTTTTGAATTCTATAAAAGCCATAAACTCCAGATTTTTTAGTAGAACTTTGAACTTAACAAATCTTACATTATCCAACTTGTTTTACATCAAATTGAATTGAAAAGCTCTCAAATTGCCTTGTGCTCAAAGATTGAAATTCAAAATTCCAAAGGCAACAAAGTGTGAAGGTGAAACATTGTGTAATCATCTACCAACAAAGTGGTAACATCTTACACTCTTCTCTTTTCTTATCTTAATTGTGTTTTCTACTAGCTCATTTGCAAGGTTATCTTGTGACATAAAACCCTTTTGTGGAAGGGTGAGCCATAGACTAGATTAATCAAGGTTGTAATGTAAAACCCGTGTGTGGGTGAGCCTTGGATTAGATTAGTCTTGAGGTTGTCTTTAGATATAAAACCATTGTGTTTGGTGAACCTTGTATTATTTGTATAATTACTAAAAGAGGTTGTGAGTGTAAAACCATAGTGTGGTTAGCCTCTTATGTAATTGTTGAATTTGAGCATATAGTGGATTGATTGAAATCCTTGAGTGTGGACTCAAGGTAGTGGATGTAGATCTTGGAGAGATCGAACCACTATAAATCGTGTGTTCATTTGTTTATAACTTTACTTGTTTACATACTTATGTTATTATTATTTGTTCTTAGTTGTTGATTGATTGGTTGTGAATTTATTGTTTGATCATCTTGTCTCAACCATTAAATCACATATAAACTTAGAGTTTGTAAATTTGAAGAAGAGCTTTTATTAAGGCAAAGGATTTGCAAAACAGGAAAAGATTTTGATAATTAGCCAAAGACCTAATTCACCCCCCCTCTTAGGTCTTTCATAGGCTTTGCATCATGTTTGTTAAGAAGATATTTGAGTGACGAATGGTCAGTATAAACAATGTCTTTAGACAAAATGAGATAAGGACGGAATTTTTCGAAAGCAAAAACTATAGCAAGAAGCTCGTTCTCAGTTGTAGTGTAATTCTCTTGTGCTTCCGTTAAGGTCTTGCTTGCATAGTATATTGGTTGAAAATACCTTTCTCTCCTTTGTCCAAGTACTGCTCCTACTGCAAAATCACTTGCATCGCACATTAGTTCAAAGGGAAGGGACCAATCGGGGGCAACCAAGATAGGAGACTCAATTAGTTTTTGTTTCAACAAATTGAAAGCAAAGAAGCAATTCTCATCAAACACAAAGGCCACATCTTTTTCAAGTAAATTTGTGAGAGGTTTGGAAATTTTAGAAAAATCCTTTATAAACCATCTATAGAAACCAGCGTGACCAAGAAAACTTCTAATTGCCTTCACCGAAGTTGGTGGTGGTAATTTCTCTATGGTTTCTATCTTGGCTTTATCAACCTCTATGCCCTTGCTAGAAATCTTATGCCCCAAAACAATACCTTCTTTAACCATAAAATGACATTTCTCCCAATTCAAAACTAAATTGGTTTCTTCACATCTTTGTAAAACCTTTTCAAGATTTTTCAAAAAAAGTTCAAAGGAATCACCAAAGACAGAGAAATCATCCATAAAGACTTCCATAATATCCTCCACTAGACCTTCAAAAATAGCTAACATGCATCTTTGGAAAGTAGCAGGAGCATTACAAAGACCAAATGGCATACGACGGTAAGCAAAAGTACCATAAGGACAAGTAAAAGTAGTTTTCTCTTGATCTTCCGGGGCTATTGGAATTTGAAAATACCCCGAAAAAACCATCAAGAAAACAATAATACCTATGACCAAAGCAAGTCTCTCAAGCATTTGATCAATGAAAGGCGATGGAAAATGATCCTTCCGAGTGGCATCATTGAGCTTCCGGTAATCGATGCATACCCTCCATCCCGTCACGGTCCTCATGGGAATCAACTCTTTTTTCTCATTGGGTACCACAGTCATCCCTCCTTTCTTGGGGACTACTTGGACGGGACTAACCCATGGACTATCCGAGATAGGATAAATAAGACAGGCATCAAGAAGTTTGATTACCTCTCGCTTTTACCACTTCCTTCATGTTTGGATTTAACCTTTCTTTGGGGTTGCACCACTGGCTTGAAGTCTTCTTCCATCAATATTTTGTGGGTACAAAATGAAGGACTAATACCATCGATGTCGGAGATTTTCCATGCCATTGCCTTTTTATGCTTCTTTAATACTTTGATGAGCTCTTGTTTCTGCTCTTTTTTGCAAATTGTTTGCAATGATCACCGGAAGTTTAGAATTATCTGCAAGAAAAACATACTCCAAATGATCCAGTAACTTTCTTCAGCTCCAACTCCGGGGGATCTTCAATGGAAGATTTCATTCTACTCCCCTTTTTCCCTTTCAATCTTCTCAAACATCATCCCTTTTGTTGTGAATGGGGATGACTCCAAATGTGCTATAATTTCGTCAACTTCATGCTGCCCCTCCTTTATTTCTTCACCTTGAAATAGAGATATTTCCAAAGGGTCATCAATCAATAATTCCTGCACATAATCGGAGACAATGTTACCAATAACATCTATCCTATAACAACAATCATCATGATCAAAAGAATGTTTCATAGCCTCGGGAACTTTAAAAATAACCTCTTCTTCTCCTACCCTAAGGGTCAATTTTCCTTCACATACATCTATATTAGCCTTAGCGGTAGCTAGAAAAGGTCTCCCTAAAATTAATGGCACATCAATATCCTCATTCATATCAAGTATCACAAAATCAACAGGAAATATGAATTTATCAACTTTCACAAGCACATCTTCAATAATTCCCCTAGGATACTTAATCGTTCTATCTGCCAATTGAATGCTCATCCTAGTTGGTTTAGGTTCACCCAACCCCAACTTTTTAAACATGTCATATGGCAACAAATTAATGCTAGCTCCTAAATCTGCTAATGCTCTACCAATTGACAAACTACCAATAGTGCAAGGGATAGTGAAACTCCCTGGATCCTTTAACTTTTGCGGTAACCTGTCTTTGTTCTGAAGAATGGCTGAACATTCCTCGTTCAATGTCACCATTGAGAACTCTTCTAGCTTTCTTTTATTGGAAAGGATCTCCTTTAAGAATTTAGCATATCTTGGCATCTGCGAAAGAGCTTCAACAAATGGTAAGTTGATATGCAATTGCTTAAAGAGTTCGAGAAATTTATCAAATTGTTCGTCTTTTTTCTCTTGTTGAAGTCGGGCGGGATATGGAATTTTTGGCTTGTATTCTGGAATTTCCTTTTTCTTTTGTGATTCTTTCTTCTCAATCCTTTCTTCATCATCAACATGCAATGGTTCTTCGATCTTCTCTTTTTCTCTTTCTTGCTCCTTTTGCTTTGGAACCTCCAATTCCTTCCCACTCCTCAAAGTGATGGCTTTAGCATGTTCTCTTGGATTCAGCTCGGTATTGCTTGGGAGCATTCCAACCTGCCTTTCCGAAACAAGCTTCGCCAATTGGCCTATTTGATTTTCCAAGTTGTGAATAGAAGCCTCTTGGTTCCTTAGGGATGCTTCTTGAATTTGGAACCGATTTTCAGTTGTCGACATAAACTTTGTCATTAATTCCTCAAGGCTAGACTTCACCGGTGGTTGAGGAGGTGGAGGAGGTTGATGTTCGTAAGGAAGAGATGGTTGGGGTCGAGAGCTTGATGAAGATTGGAAACCGGGAGGATGTAGCGGCCTTTGTTGCCCTTGATTACTCCATGAAAAGTTTGGATGATTCCGCCACCCCGGATTATAAGTATTGCTATAAGGATTGTTAGGCTGCCTTCCTCCTCCAAGATAGTCCACATGCTCCGATGACGATGTATTAGAAGTTCCCATGATTTGGCATTCATGATTTGGATGACCACCTCCGCAAAAGTCACAAGCCATCATCACTTGGGATATTGGAGGTGATCGACTCAAGCTTTTGATCTTCTTGTTTAGGGCATCAAACTTAGCCTCCAAAGCCATCATCATATCTACATTGTGTACTCCACTAGCCTTGGCTTTCGGTCTAGGATTCCCCCATTGGTAATTGTTCATTGCAATATTTTCAATAAGGTCTTGTAACTCTTCCGGTGTCTTCAAATTTGTAGTTCCTCCCGAAGAAGCATCAATGAGTTGCTTGGAAGGGAAATTTAACCCACTATGGAATGTTTACATTTGCAGCCCCAAATCTAGACCATGATGTGGGCATTTTCTCAATAGCTCCTTCCATCTCTCCCAAGAATCATATAAGCTCTCACTCTCCATTTGTTGAAAAGAGAAGATGTCATTCCTTAGCTTGGCTGTCCTTGCCGAAGGGAAGTATTTAGCGAGAAATTTCTCGGTGATATTACATATTTGTGCATAATATAATGATCATTTTCAACTCAAATTTCTACTGAATTTTGGTGTTTCAAATATCATTCACACTCCCTTTATCTCTTATTTGTTTTAAATGATTTTATTGAAGATTTGGAGTACAATGAAGCAATGAAGAAGATTCTACATACTTATAATGAAGAAAAAAGAAGAATGCAAAACAGAGCAGCAAAATAGTGCAGCATGACAGAATAATTCAAGTGGGATTTTGACCTCCTTAGAGATTTCAAATGCAGATGTGATCTTCAAGAAAATTACAGAGGAGATTCTGAAGTTTCCATAATGGTAACATTTATATCAATCGGAATTCGTTTGGTCACCCTACATATGGTGCAAAGTCAGTATTTCTGGATTTGGTTCCAGTTTTGATACATTGTGGTGTAATTACCATATCTAGAGTTCTAGATGTCCAATGGAGGTAATTCAAAGTTCTGTAGAAACTTAAGAGTATCAGATATAACTTTCATGAAGACAAGAAAATCTAGATCGTCCGATTTAAGGCTCTGAATCACCAATAAGTGAAACGGTACCGTTTTGGCAGAAACGGAATTTTCTGCAATTGTTGCTCTCTTTTTGGGAGGTATATATATACCCTTTTAGGGCATTTGAAGGGGCGGCCGTCTAGGGTTCCAGAGAGGAGAAAAACAGAGAGAAAACATCCCAAAACCTCTCCCAAAATCGTCAATCTTTGCAAGAGAACTCAAGAGAGAAGATCAAATCTTTGAAGAAGGAGAACATCAATCTTGAAGATTCCAGCTCAAGAACACAACTTTTCACAACCAAGTTGGAGAACTCCAAGCCTTGAAGAAGAGAAGATTTGAGCCATGAAAATGAGAAATTCTCACTCTTTCTTTGTTGCTTTATGTTCTTTGAATTGTAATATGTTAATGAGCTAAATTCTTGAATACTTGGATGGTTATGAACCCTAGTTATTATCTATGTGAATGATTGGTTTTCTTGGTTAATTGAATTTCGAATTCTTGTGGATTGTTTTTGGGTTTGATTGGTTGAATTGACTCAGCTATTAATTGATTCATAATCTGGATTTTTTCACTTGGAATTGAGAAAGGAAGGGTGAAATAGACCATATACAAACAATGGAGATGATTTAGGTGACTAGAGATAGAAACCTCAACATCTTCTTGGTAATTAGAGAAATCTAATTTGGAGGATTGATTGCTTGAATTAATTCAGTTGTTGATTGACTCATAATCTGGATTTTTAACTTGGAATTGAGAAAGGAAAGGTGAAATAAACCAAACACAAACAATGGGGATGATTTAGGTAACTAGAGGTAGGAACCTCAACATCTTCTTGGTTATTAGAGAAATCTAATTGGAAATTCATTAATGTAAATGCATTTTTAGGTTGAATTGGTTAGGAAGAGATTTCAACCAATTAATCTAAGAGTAGGGGACTTTCATCTAGAGATAGAGTGAGTTCTAATTTAGGAATTTCATCAAACATAAGAAGGGGAATTCATTAACCAAGGAACTTTTCAATCACATAGGTAATTCTAGGGGGATTTTCCATTCAAGTATTACTCTCTCAATTGAAATTTTCTCTTGCAAACTAAAATTTAGATAAACTGAATTTTTCTGTTTAAGTTAGATTTTCATTCCTAATAGTTTGTTTCTATCATATCCACAAGCAAATTTGATAGGCTAGACAATAGAGTGAAAAGTGAGTAATGATATTTGATCATCCCCGTGGATACGACATTTAAATTACTTGCCATTGTACTAATCATAACGATAGGTGCACTTGACTAATGTTTGTGTGCAATTGTTAGAGATTGTGATAAAATTAAGTATAAGGGTATGCAAAACAACACAACAAGTTTTTGGCGCCGTTGCCGGGGACTAATTGGTCAATATTAGGAAAGCTCAAACTCTATTGATTTAGTCATTTTTGTTGTTATTTTTGTAATACTTGTTACTAGTATTAGCATTTATTTTCTTGTTTGTAATTTTGTTAGTTATTGGTGAATTGAAGTGCTTAGCTTGTATGTTTTTTTTTTATTTTTCATTTGTTCTGTTTTAGTGATAATTCCTTGGGCTGAAATTTTGTTTATACTTGTGGTGAAGTTGTAAACTAGTGTTAGCATTTATTTTCTTGTTTTTAGTTTTGTTAGTTATTGGTGAATTGAAGCACTTAGTTTGTGTTTCTCTGTTTTTGTTTTGTTTAAGTTGTTATTCTGTTTTTTTTTCTGTTTTAGTGAAGAAAAACAAAAAAATTGCTTGCATTAAACGTTTCTTTTATTTGTGGTGAAGGTGTGAATTTGTTTTGGTTTATGATCTCAAGTGATTTGGAGGAATTGGCACAACCTAATTCCCAAGCTGAACAGATTTTTTATTGGGATCCAAGGGGTCTCAATCTTGAAGTAGTGCTTGAGGGAGTTGAAGTTGAAGGTGAAAATATTGAACAATTGAACAATATGGCACATAATGGAATGCAAGACAAAGAACTATGGGAGATTATGCACGACCTTCTTTGTTGGGAACGGAGTCAAGCATTGCTCGGCCAAGAGTTGAAGCAAACAATTTTGAGATCAAGCCAAATATTATCCAAATGGTTCAACAATTGGTGCAATTCGATGGTTTGCCGGACGAAGACCCAAATGCTCACATTGCCAACTTCTTGGAAATATGTGATACTTTCAAGATTAACGGGGCTTCCGAAGATGCCATCCGCCTTCGGCTATTTCCATTTTCATTGAGGGATCGAGCCAAGTCATGGTTGAAGTCACTTCCACCGGGCTCTATTACTACATGGAACGATCTTGCCGAGAAATTTCTCGCTAAATACTTCCCTCCGGCAAGGACAGCCAAGCTAAGGAATGACATCTTCTCTTTTCAACAAATGGAGAGTGAGAGCTTATATGATTCTTGGGAGAGATGGAAGGAGCTATTGAGAAAATGCCCACATCATGGTCTAGATTTGGGGCTGCAAATGCAAACATTCCATAGTGGGTTAAATTTCCCTTCCAAGCAACTCATTGATGCTTCTTCGGGAGGAACTACAAATTTGAAGACACCGGAAGAGTTACAAGACCTTATTGAAAATATTGCAATGAACAATTACCAATGGGGGAATCCTAGACCGAAAGCCAAGGCTAGTGGAGTACACAATGTAGATATGATGATGGCTTTGGAGGCTAAGTTTGATGCCCTAAACAAGAAGATCAAAAGCTTGAGTCGATCACCTCCAATATCCCAAGTGATGATGGCTTGTGACTTTTGCGGAGGTGGTCATCCAAATCATGAATGCCAAATCATGGGAACTTCTAATACATCTTTATCGGAGCATGTGGACTATCTTGGAGGAGGAAGGCAGCCTAACAATCCTTATAGCAATACTTATAATCCGGGGTGGCGGAATCATCCAAACTTTTCATGGAGTAATCAAGGGCAACAAAGGCCGCTACATCCTCCCGGTTTCCAATCTTCATCAAGCTCTCGACCCCAACCATCTCTTCCTTACGAACATCAACATCCTCCACCTCCTCAACCACCGGTGAAGTCTAGCCTTGAGGAATTAATGACAAAGTTTATTGCGGCAACTGAAAATTGGTTCCAAATTCAAGAAGCATCCCTAAGAAACCAAGAGGCTTCTATTCACAACTTGGAAAATCAAATAGGCCAATTGGCGAAGCTTGTTTCGGAAAGGCGGGTTGGAATGCTCCCAAGCAATACCGAGCCGAATCCAAGAGAACATGCTAAAGTCATCACTTTGAGGAGTGGGAAGGAATTGGAGGTTCCAAAGCAAAAGGAGCAAGAAAGAGAAAAAGAGAAGATCGAAGAACCATTGCATGTTGATGATGAAGAAAGGATTGAGAAGAAAGAATCACAAAAGAAAAAGGAAATTCCAGAATACAAGCCAAAAATTCCATATCCCGCCCGACTTCAACAAGAGAAAAAAGACGAACAATTTGGTAAATTCCTCGAAATCTTTAAGCAATTGCATATCAACTTACCGTTTGTTGAAGCTCTTTCGTAGATGCCAAGATATGCTAAATTCTTAAAGGAGATCCTTTCCAAGAAAAGAAAGCTAGAAGAGTTCTCAATGGTGACATTGAACGAGGAATGTTCAGCCATTCTTCAGAACAAAGACAAGTTACCGCAAAAGTTAAAGGATCCAGGGAGTTTCACTATCCCTTGTACTATTGGTAGTTTGTCAATTGGTAGAGCATTAGCAGATTTAGGAGCTAGCATTAATTTGTTGCCATATGACATGTTTAAAAAGTTGGGGTTGGGTGAACCTAAACCCACTAGGGATGAGCATTCAATTGGCGGATAGATCGGTTAAGTATCCTAGGGGAATTATTGAAGATGTGCTTGTAAAAGTTGATAAATTCATATTTCTGTTGATTTTGTGATACTTGATATGAATGAGGATATTGATGTGCCATTAATTTTAGGGAGACCTTTTCAGCTACCGCTAAGGCTAATATAGATGTATGTGAAGGAAAAATTGACCCTTAGGGTAGGAGAAGAAGAGGTTATTTTTAAAGTTCCCGAGGCTATGAAACATTCTTTTGATCATGATGATTGTTGTTATAGGATAGATGTTATTGGTAACATTGTCTCCCGATTATGTGCAGGAATTATTGATTGATGACCCTTTGGAAATATCTCTATTTCAAGGTGAAGAAATAAAGGAGGGCAGCATGAAGTTGACGAAATTATAGCACATTTGGAGTCATCCCCATTCACAACAAAAGGGATGATGTTTGAGAAGATTGAAAGGGAAAAAGGGAGTAGAATGAAATCTTCCATTGAAGATCCTCCCGGAGTTGGAGCTGAAGAAGTTACTGGGATCATTTGGAGTATGCTTTTTCTTGCAGATAATTCTAAACTTCCAGTGATCATTGCAAACAATTTGCAAAAAAGAGCAGAAACAAGAGCTCATCAAAGTATTAAAGAAGCATAAAAAAGGCAATGGCATGGAAAATCTCCGACATCGATGGTATTAGTCCTTCATTTTGTACCCACAAAATATTGATGGAAGAAGACTTCAAGCCAGTGGTGCAACCCCAAAGAAGGTTAAATCCAAACATGAAGGAAGTGGTAAAAGCAGAGGTAATCAAACTTCTTGATGCCTGTCTTATTTATCCTATCTCGGATAGTCCATGGGTTAGTCCCGTCCAAGTAGTCCCCAAGAAAGGAGGGATGACTGTGGTACCCAATGAGAAAAAGCGAGTTGATTCCCATGAGGACCGTGGACGGGATGGAGGGTATGCATCGATCACGGAAGCTCAATGATGCCACTCGGAAGGATCATTTTCCACTGCCTTTCATTGATCAAATGCTTGAGAGACTTGCTGGTCATAGGTATTATTGTTTTCTTGATGGTTTTTTGGGGTATTTTCAAATTCCAATAGCCCCGGAAGATCAAGAGAAAACTACTTTTACTTGTCCTTATGGTACTTTTGCTTACTGTCAGTATGCCATTTGGTCTTTGTAATGCTCCCCGCTACTTTCCAAAGATGCATGTTAGCTATTTTTTGAAGGTCTAGTGGAGGATATTATGGAAGTCTTTATGGATGATTTCTCTGTCTTTGGTGATTCCTTTGAACTTTTTTTGAAAAATCTTGAAAAGGTTTTACAAAGATGTGAAGAAACCAATTTAGTTTTGAATTGGGAGAAATGTCATTTTATGGTTAAAGAAGGTATTGTTTTGGGGCATAAGATTTCTAGCAAGGGCATAGAGGTTGATAAAGCCAAGATAGAAACCATAGAGAAATTACCACCACCAACTTCGGTGAAGGCAATTAGAAGTTTTCTTGGTCACGCTGGTTTCTATAGATGGTTTATAAAGGATTTTTCTAAAATTTCCAAACCTCTCACAAATTTACTTGAAAAAGATGTGGCCTTTGTGTTTGATGAGAATTGCTTCTTTGCTTTCAATTTGTTGAAACAAAAACTAATTGAGTCTCCTATCTTGGTTGCCCCCGATTGGTCCCTTCCCTTTGAACTAATGTGCGATGCAAGTGATTTTTGCAAGTAGGAGCAGTACTTGGACAAAGGAGAGAAAGGTATTTTCAACCAATATACTATGCAAGCAAGACCTTAACTAAGCACAAGAGAATTACACTACAACCGAGAAGGAGCTTCTTGCTATAGTTTTTGCTTTCGAAAAAATTCCGTCCTTATCTCATTTTGTCTAAAGTCATTGTTTATACTGACCATTCGGCACTCAAATATCTTCTTAACAAACATGATGCAAAGCCTAGACTAATTCGGTGGGTACTTTTGTTGCAGGAATTTGATTTGGAGATAAGGGACAAAAAGGGAGCAGAAAATCTTGTTGCCGATCATCTATCACGGTTGGAGAACCCACATTTGGAGAGATTGAATGAGGAAGACATCAATGATACATTCCCTGACGAGAGGTTATACTCGGTTGTAGGTCACAAGTGATCACACTCCTTGGTTTGCGGGATTATGCTAACTATATTAGTAGGTCGGATCTTACCAAAGAACTTGACTCCTCAACAAAAGAAGAAATTCTTTTCGGAGTTAAAGTACTATCTTTGGGAGGATCCATATTTGTTTCTGAATTTGTGCAGATCAAATCATAAGGAGATGTGTAACATACCCCGAGAATATGGATATCTTAGAGCATTGCCATAAAGGTCCGGCCGGTGGTCATTATCAAGCTAATGGGACAGCCAGAAAGGTACTAGAGTCGGGATTCTATTGGCCGACTTTGTTTAAGGATGCCCAAAGGTATGTTGAAAAGTGTGATAATTGCCAACGGACAGGTAATATCTCAAAAAGACATGAAATGCCTCTCTCTACATTTCAAGTTTGTGAAGTATTTGACTTGTTAGGGGTATTGATTTCATGGGTCCTTTTCCAAACTCTTTTGGTAATACATATATTTTGGTCGCAGTTGATTATGTCTCTAGATGGGTTGAAGCCCAAGCTTTGCCCACAAATGATGCTAGAGTGGTTGTTAAGTTCTTGAAGAAATTGTTTACTCGCTTTGGCATTCCTAGAGCTATAATAAGTGATAGGGGAACTCACTTTTGTAACCAACAACTTGAGAAAGTATTGCATCGATTAGGTGTTACTCATAAGATGGCGACCCCGTATCACCCTCAAACTAGTGGTCAAGTAGAAGTTGTTAATAGTGAAATCAAAAGAATTTTGGAAAAGATTGTTGAGCATACTAGAAAGGATTGGAGTGTTAAGCTTGATGATGCTTTGTGGGCATATAGGACAGCATACAAGACTCCCATCGGGTCTACTCCATATAGATTGGTTTATGGGAAATCTTGTCATTTGCCGGTGGAGGTTGAGCATAAAGCATATTGGGCTATCAAGTTGGTTAACTTTGATCTTAACATTGCAGGAAAGCAAAGAATGCTCCAAATCAACGAACTTGATGAATGGAGGAGAGAAGCCTATGATAATTCACGAATCTACAAGGAGAATGTGAAGCAATGGCACGACAAACATGTGTTGCCAAACCGAGAATTTAAAGAAGGAGATCAAGTGTTATTGTTCAATTCTCGGTTAAGACTCTTTCCCGGAAAGCTTAAATCTCGATGGTCAGGACCGTTTGTAGTAAACAAGGTCTACCCTTATGGTGTAGTGGAGGTTGCACATGCAGATAAAGGAACATTTAAAGTTAACGGTCATCGCCTCAAACTCTATCATGGAGGGGATCCTAAGGGTCTTGAAAAAGTTTCTTTAATCCTCCATGATCTGGAAGATAAGTGATTTTCAATGCTTTCTATTCATCTATACATAATTTTGAGTTTTCAGTTTTTAGTTTCAAGTTTGGTTTTGAGTTTCAAGTTTTAATTGTTTTGAGTTGTGGAAATTTTCTGTTGTGTGTTGTTTGATGTAATTTTTATGTTCATGAGTTATTATTTTGTTAAAATTGGTTGTTGAATTCGTGGTTGCATGTTTGTAGTCTTGGTTAAAAAAATAAAAAAGAAACAGCACCGTTTGCAGTACTATTCACAGGTGAAAAAAAAAAGAGGAGAGAGGAGCTGGCCCCGAACCTAGTGATGGAGCAAGTGGTGTATGAATGCTATATCAAGGGAGTTCTCTTTTCTCTTTTTGTTATTCTCTTTCATTATTTTCTTCCTACGTTTTTATGCTTAAATTTTAATTTTGTCTTGGTTTCTAAACTTTCTCTCATTTATTCTTATTGTGTAGTATATAGAAGGTGCAGCTTGCTGCTCATATGGGTTCGCCCAGACTTCATGTACGAAACAACCATTTTGTTAACCGTTTTTGTGTTTAGTTGTCTGGAGTGCAATCTTTAAATTTCTATTTCTAGTCTTTTGTGTATCTTTCTCCCAACATTGGGGACAATGTTGCCTTAAGTGTGGGGGAGTTGGCTTTAGTATAGTTTATTTTCATGAATTTTGGATGAATTTTCTTGTTTTTATTTTTTTTTTAATCTTCAAAATATTTTCAAGACTTGCATGTTAATCTTTTCTCAAAGAGTAGTTATACAAGCCTTCTAAAAGTCATAACTAGTACCTTAAAACTTAGATTAAGTAACCACCCCTTGTATTCTTTGCTTGTATGAAATTTATCTTTTAAGCACATTTCCTCTTTGCTTTTGTTGTGATGATTATGGAGTTGAATCTTGTGTTATTGGCCTTCGAATTCAATATAACTTTTTTTTTCCTAGAACTCGCATTCACTTGCTCGAGGCGAAATGAGTAAGTAACCTTAGTTTGATCTTGAAATGATGGTAATAGGCCTTCTTTGTCCCGATTGAACTTTTCTAGCCATCCCTTTTTATTTTATTCGTAGTACCCTTCTTGAAGCCTTTGTGCATAAATTTTCTAATCTATATTCTTAATTTTTCCTTCTTTCAAGTTTTAAACTCCACTCTTTATATTTAACCCTTCTTTGCGAGAGCTAAATGCATTTTTTTTTACCCTTAAGTCGGCAAAGAGTATTGTGGGAATTAAAAAAAAAGGTGGAGGGGAAGATGATAGAAAAAATGGCTTTATGGGTTGAGTTATTCAAAGAAAAAAGGGAGATGAATTTATTTATTTGATAGGGAATTGAAATATACCTCAAAAAAAAAGAAGAAAAAAAAGAAAAAAAAAGAAAAAAAAGTTATATATATTTACTACTTTGAAGGCTTAGTACATTTATTGATGCCTTCAAGAATTATATGTTTTCAATATTATTGTGAATTTTGCTATCATTGAGGTATAAACTTGTGGTTGACAAAGATAGATGGTGAAAGAAAAAGTTGTGGTTTGAATTATGATTTGGTGCAAGTTTGTTGAATGTAGGGAGAGGAGAGCTTGTTGAGGATGGGAGTTTGTGGTTAGATGTATGGGAATGGTGATATTGCTTGGGGCTAAAAAGGGTTATTATTTTTGTTTTATGTCCCATTCCTTTCTCTTTAGCTCTCATTTCTTTGACTTTGAACTCCTTACCTTTCGTTTGGCACCTTAAACTTTCCCTAAGCCTAAAGTTACAAGCATGAAAGTCCTACCTAATCGAGGTTAAACTTTGGTTACCGTATTAGTGGAGAGATTTTGTGAATGCCGGGCTTATGGGGTATTATACTTTCTTGATGAGAATTCCTTCGCCAATAATATGAAATTCACTTCTATAATTGCTTAGCATTTGCATTGGTTGGACACACACATACACATGGATTCCTACCGCTTTAGAAAATAAGGGGGGTGATTGTTTAATCTTTGTGATGGTATTTGGGATGACTTTTAGATTGATTGTGTAGATTGCTCAAGATTTCTCAACAAGTAATGCTTTCTCTGTATTGCACTCCTTTGAAATGCTTCAGAACACTCTTTATTTCTTGTGGATTATTGTTCAAATTTCTTAGTTGTTTTGTAGTATTGCTTGGGGACAAGCAATGTCTAAGTGTGGGGGAGTTTGATATTACATATTTGTGCATAATATAATGATCATTTTCAACTCAAATTTCTACTGAATTTTGGTGTTTCAAATATCATTCACACTCCCTTTATCTCTTATTTGTTTTTAAATGATTTTATTGAAGATTTGGAGTACAATGAAGCAATGAAGAAGATTCTACATACTTATAATGAAGAAAAAAGAAGAATGCAAAACAGAGCAGCAAAATAGTGCAGCATGACAGAATAATTCAAGTGGGATTTTGACCTCCTTAGAGATTTCAAATGCAGATGTGATCTTCAAGAAAATTACAGAGGAGATTCAGAAGTTTCCATAATGGTAACATTTATATCAATCGGAATTCTTTTGGTCACCCTACATATGGTGCAAAGTCAGTATTTCTGGATTTGGTTCCAGTTTTGATACATTGTGGTGTAATTACCATATATAGAGTTCTAGATGTCCAATGGAGGTAATTCAAAGCTCTGTAGAAACTTAAGAGTATCAGCTATAACTTTCATGAAGACAAGAAAATCTAGATCGTCCGATTTAAGGCTCTGAATCACCAATAAGTGAAACGGTACCGTTTTGGCAGAAACGGAATTTTCTGCAATTGTTGCTCTCTTTTTGGGAGGTATATATATACCCTTTTAGGGCATTTGAAGGGGCGGCCGTCTAGGGTTCCAGAGAGGAGAAAAACAGAGAGAAAACATCCCAAAACCTCTCCCAAAATCGTCAATCTTTGCAAGAGAACTCAAGAGAGAAGATCAAATCTTTGAAGAAGGAGAACATCAATCTTGAAGATTCCAGCTCAAGAACACAACTTTTCACAACCAAGTTGGAGAACTCCAAGCCTTGAAGAAGAGAAGATTTGAGCCATGAAAATGAGAAATTCTCACTCTTTCTTTGTTGCTTTATGTTCTTTGAATTGTAATATGTTAATGAGCTAAATTCTTGAATACTTGGATGGTTATGAACCCTAGTTATTATCTATGTGAATGATTGGTTTTCTTGGTTAATTGAATTTCGAATTCTTGTGGATTGTTTTTGGGTTTGATTGGTTGAATTGACTCAGCTATTAATTGATTCATAATCTGGATTTTTTTCACTTGGAATTGAGAAAGGAAGGGTGAAATAGACCATATACAAACAATGGAGATGATTTAGGTGACTAGAGATAGAAACCTCAACATCTTCTTGGTAATTAGAGAAATCTAATTTGGAGGATTGATTGCTTGAATTAATTCAGTTGTTGATTGACTCATAATCTGGATTTTTAACTTGGAATTGAGAAAGGAAAGGTGAAATAAACCAAACACAAACAATGGGGATGATTTAGGTAACTAGAGGTAGGAACCTCAACATCTTCTTGGTTATTAGAGAAATCTAATTGGAAATTCATTAATGTAAATGCATTTTTAGGTTGAATTGGTTAGGAAGAGATTTCAACCAATTAATCTAAGAGTAGGGGACTTTCATCTAGAGATAGAGTGAGTTCTAATTTAGGAATTTCATCAAACATAAGAAGGGGAATTCATTAACCAAGGAACTTTTCAATCACATAGGTAATTCTAGGGGGATTTTCCATTCAAGTATTACTCTCTCAATTGAAATTTTCTCTTGCAAACTAAAATTTAGATAAACTGAATTTTTCTGTTTAAGTTAGATTTTCATTCCTAATAGTTTGTTTCTATCATATCCACAAGCAAATTTGATAGGCTAGACAATAGAGTGAAAAGTGAGTAATGATATTTGATCATCCCCGTGGATACGACATTTAAATTACTTGCCATTGTACTAATCATAACGATAGGTGCACTTGACTAATGTTTGTGTGCAATTGTTAGAGATTGTGATAAAATTAAGTATAAGGGTATGCAAAACAACACAACACTCGGCAAGATCGTTCCATGTAGTAATAGAGCCCGGTGGAAGTGACTTCAACCATGACTTGGCTCGATCCCTCAATGAAAATGGAAATAGCCGAAGGCGGATGGCATCTTCGGAAACCCCGTTAATCTTGAAAGTATCACATATTTCCAAGAAGTTGGCAATGTGAGCATTTGGGTCTTCGTCCGGCAAACCATCGAATTGCACCAATTGTTGAACCATTTGGATAATATTTGGCTTGATCTCAAAATTGTTTGCTTCAACTCTTGGCCGAGCAATGCTTGACTCCGTTCCCAACAAAGAAGGTTGTGCATAATCTCCCATAGTTCTTTGTCTTGCATTCCCATTGTGTGCCATATTGTTCAATTGTTCAATATTTTCACCTTCAACTTCAACTCCCTCAAGCACTACTTCAAGATTGACACCCCTTGGATCCCAATAAAAAATCTGTTCAGCTTGGGAATTAGGTTGAGCCAATTCCTCCAAATCACTTGAGATCATAAACCAAAACAAATTCACACCTTCACCACAAATAAAAGAAACGTTTAATGCAAGAAATTTTTTTTGTTTTTTCTTCACTAAAACAGAAAAAAAAACAGAATAACAACTTAAACAAAAACAAAAACAGAGAAACTCAAACTAAGTGCTTCAATTCACCAATAACTAACAAAACTAAAAACAAGAAAATAAATGCTAACACTAGTTTACAACTTCACCACAAGTATAAACAAAAATTTCAGCCCAAGGAATTATCACTAAAAACAGAACAAATGAAAAATAAAAAAAAACATACAAGCTAAGCACTTCAATTCACCAATAACTAACAAAATTATAAACAAGAAAATAAATGCTAATACTAGTAACAAGTATTACAAAAAATAACAACAAAAAATGACTAAATCAATAGAGTTTGAGCTTTCCTAATATTGACCAATTAGTCCCTCGACAACGGCGCCAAAAACTTGTTGTGTTGTTTTGCATGCCCTTATACTTAATTTTATCACAATCTCTAACAATTGCACACAAACACTAGGCAAGTGCACCTATCGTTATGATTAGTACAATGACAAGTAATTTAAATGTCGTATCCACGGGGATGATCAAATATCATTACTCACTTTTCACTCTATTGTCTAGCCTATCAAATTTGCTTGTGGATATGATAGAAACAAACTATTAGGAATGAAAATCTAACTTAAACAGAAAAATTCAGTTGATCTAAATTTTAGTTTGCAAGAGAAAATTTCAATTGTGAGAGTAATACTTGAATGGAAAATCCCCCTAGAATTACCTATGTGATTGAAAAGTTCCTTGGTTAATGAATTCCCCTTATGTTTGATGAAATTCCTAAATTGGAACTCACTCTATCTCTAGATGAAAGTCCCCTACTCTTAGATTAATTGGTTGAAATCTCTTCCTAACCAATTCAACCTAAAAATGCATTTACATTAATGAATTTCCAATTAGATTTCTCTAATAACCAAGAAGATGTTGAGGTTCCTACCTCTAGTCACCTAAATCATCCCCATTGTTTGTGTTTGGTTTATTTCACCCTTCCTTTCTCAATTCCAAGTGAAAAATCCAGATTATGAGTCAATCAACAACTGAATTAATTCAAGCAATCAATCCTCCAAATTAGATTTCTCTAATTACCAAGAAGATGTTGAGGTTTCTATCTCTGGTCACCTAAATCATCCCCATTGTTTGTATATGGTCTATTTCACCATTCTTTCTCAATTCCTAGTGAAAAAATCCAGATTATGAATCAATTAATAGCTGAGTCAATTCAACCAATCAAACCCACAAACAATCCACAAGAATTCGGAATTCAATTAACCAAGAAAACCAATCATTCACATAGATAATAACTAGGGTTCATAGCCATCCAAGTATTCAAGAATTTAGCTCATTAACATATTACAATTCAAAGAACATAAAGCAACAAAGAAAGAGTGAGAATTTCTCATTTTCATGGCTCAAATCTTCTCTTCTTCAAGGCTTGGAGTTCTCCAACTTGGTTGTGAAAAGTTGTGTTCTTGAGCTGGAATCTTCAAGATTGATGTTCTCATTCTTCAAAGATTTGATCTTCTCTCTTGAGTTCTCTTGCAAAGATTGACGATTTTGGGAGAGTTTTTGGGATTTTTTCTCTCTGTTTTTTCTCCTCTCTGGAACCCTAGATGGCCGCCCCTTCAAATGCCCTAAAAGGGTATATATATACCTCCCAAAAAGAGAGCAACAATTGCAGAAAATTCTGTTTCTTCCAAAACGGTACCGTTTCACTTATTGGTGATTCAGAGCCTTAAATCGGACGATCTAGATTTTCTTGTCTTCATGAAACTTGTAGCGGATACTCTTAAGTTTATACAGAGATTTTAATTACCTCCATTGGACATCTAGAACTCTAGATATGGTAATTACACCACAATGTATCAAAACTGGAACCAAATCCAGAAATACTGACTTTGCACCATATGTAGGGTGACCAAACGAATTCCGATTGATATAAATGTTACCATTATGGAAAGTTCAGAATCTCCTCTGTAATTGTCTTGAATATCACATCTGCATTTGAAATCTCTAAGGAGGTCAAAATCCCACTTGAATTTTTCTGTCCTGCTGCACTATTTTGCTGCTCTGTTTTGCATTCTTCTTTTTTCTTCATTATAAGTATGTAGAATCTTCTTCATTGCTTCATTGTACTCCAAATCTTCAATAAAATCATTTAAAACAAATAAGAGATAAAGGGAGTGTGAATGATATTTGAAACACCAAAATTCAGTAGAAATTTGAGTTGAAAATGATCATTATATTATGCACAAATATGTAATATCAAACTCCACACTATGGTTTTACACTTTTACAAACAAGGCTCACCACACACAATGATTTTATATCTCAAACAACCTTGAATTACAGCTTCAATGATCACCCTTATCTAAAGGGTTTAATGTTATCAAGATAACCTTGCTAGAGCTAGTAGACCAACACAATTTAATAAATAAAGATGAGTGTGTAGACGTGACCACTTGTTGGTAGATATTACACAAAGTTGCACCTTCACACTTTGTTGTCTTTCGATTGATCAATTGAATGCACAAGACATAAGAGAGCTTAAGAAATGTTTGTAAAAGGCTTTTGAACGCTTAGAGTATTCAAGGATTCAAAACTTACAAAAGATTGCACGTTTATAGAGTTATTATAGAATTTGAAAATCAGTTAAAACAGCTATAAAACGGCTAGTTAAAGGCTATTTTCAGGAAATTCGGACGACTGAATTCTGTGTCCGAATTTTTCGGACGACCGAATTCTTCCTGCTGCGTCCGAATCTTCGTCCGAATTTCTCTGGAAAAACAGTGACCATGCTGAGGGCCAAAATTCGGACGCCCGAATTTTTCTTCATGCTTCCGAATCTTCTTTTGAATTTCTCTGGAAGAATATTAGCAAAATTTTTGCTACAAAATTCGGACGACCGAATTTCTTGGAAGCATATTCAAACTTTGTAAAATCGTTTGAGATTTAACTTCCAAAGGTTTGAAAAACATTTGGTATATATAGAAAACTTATTTAGACATATATTAGTTTGAAAACCAAAATCAAATTCGTTTGATCATATAAAGTTTACATAAAAACTTTTAGGACACAAAACCACATTCATTAAGAAATTTATTCAAATCCTTTTAAGATTAAGAAACCTATTTTTTGCTCTCTTATGCATTCAATAAACTCCAAGACATACAAGTGTAGAGTTGACATAGATATTACCTATTATCATACCTACTCTACACTTCAAGTCTTCAATGCCTTGATTTCATCTTTGAATAACCTTCAAAAGACTTCATAGTTTATTGAGGTTGTTCTTGCACTTTGTCTTGAAGGCAATGAGACTCCAAAACTTCTTAGTTCACAAATCCTATCACACAATATAAACATATTAGTTCTCACCAATATTTCTCATTAATCAAAACTACATGATTTGCCCTTAGGGCTAACAATCTCCCCCTTTTTAATGCTGACAAACTTTGATGCAAAATGTGATGGATTTAAATAAGGTAGCACAAACATGTGTTGATGTCAATGATAGAAATCAACCAATTTAGCATATTGACATACAAAAGGATCAATATGAGCCTATGATCCAACCAACCTCCATTTACCTCCTTCATTCCAACACAACTAGGATAGAATATATTGTAATTAAGCATTTAGAAAACTTCTTGGAATGCTTTGGCTACTATGGTGTCACCTCTAGTTACTCCTTCACCACTTGAACCAATTCCAGTCTCTTCTTCAAACAATCTTCTTTTTGTTGGAGGTTGCTCCCCCTCACTTGAGGTGTCATGCTTCCTCTTTGTTTTCATTTCCCTAGCAAGGGTTTCTTCTTCATCCTCTTCTTCTTCCTCCTCTTCGCTTTCTATTCTTTTTTGAGGGGTTTCTCTTTTTGTCCTTCATACATTATCCTCATCAAGAACTAATTGCATTCTCCTACGAGATTCATTAGTGTAAATCTCCCCACTCTTAAAGGCTTGCCCTCTTCCCGAATGTTTAATCTTAAAATGCTTAAAGATTCTTGTCAATAACCTTCCAAATGGGAATGCCTTGGTTACTGTTTTTCTTGTAGTAATCATGTGTTTCAAGGCTATATAACCATAGTTCATTCTCCTATGCTCATGCAAGGCTAACATGATTACCATATGCATATTTCCAACTGATGACTTATGTCCAAAATTAGGAACAATCATAGTAGTTACCATGTGATGCATCACTCTACCTCTAGCATGCAAGTTCTTGATTTCCCTCGCCTTTATAGATCTAAACTCTCTTCCATTGGTAAATTCTTCTTCAAATCTAACATATGTAAAGAGTTCACGATCATAGCAATGCATGGAAGGTGAATAATATCTAGCTCCATTGTCACCCACTCCACAAATTATGTTCATCAATCCTTCACTAAATTCAATGTCAACTTGGGATACTCTAGATGAATACCATTGTATCACATTATCCCCTACCATCTCAATTCTTTCCTCTTTCAAGTTTGCATAGAATTCATATATCAAAGTAGGATAGAATTCTTCATCAACGAATAACAAACTACTCCAACCAATATCATTGAAATAAGATAGAACAATATCCATGCTTGACAATTTATCAACATCCACCTTATATCCAGGAATGATCTTTCTGCTACTTTTATTCCATTCATCAAATTCATGAGTAGCTTTAATTGAGACGAACCTGTCATCCCCAGATAATGATTGAGGGATTCGAATTCTTCTTGGTTGGTTGAGGATTGGGTCTCCATCTCCTTCCTAAGCCTATCCTTTCCCTTTCTCAACATTTGGCTTCTTTGTTCTCACCATGATGTTTTCTTTTGAGGAGGATTGATTTTCTGTATGAATTTAGGGTTAGAAGTTTATAGTGAAGGCAAATCAGGATGAGAATGTGTGATTTTGAAGGGATTTTGATTCGGATGTGAATGGGTATGAGAGGCTTTAAAAAGGATGTGAAATTTGGAAGTTGAAGTGTTGAAAAGACTGTTAATCTTCATTTAAATAGTCACGTCCGTAAAATTCGGACGACTGAATTCTCAAGTCTGCGTCCGAATTTTCTGTCGAAAGTTTCTGTTTCTTCAGTTCATAAAATTCGGTCGACCTGCATCCGAATTCTTGATCAAAAGTCTCTATTTCCTTTCACTCAAAAAATTCGGTCGATCGAATTTTCTGTAGTGCATCCGAATTCTGGATCGAAAATTTCCTGTTTTCATCAAAACTTCAATAGACACATTAGTTATTGAATCTTGAAATTCCTAAGAGTCTTCTTAGGTGATTTAACCTTTCCTTAGCCAAAGACTTTGTAAATATGTCAGCAATTTGATCATTTGTAATTATATATTCTAAGCATATATCTTTCTTAATCACATGATCACGAACGAAATGATGTTTTATCTCTATATCTCTATATGCTTAGTCTCTATACTGGGATTTATGCTCAAGTTAATGGCACTAGTATTATCACATAGTATGGGCACACAATTGAATTTAAGACCATAATCAAGTAAGGTCTGCTGCATCCATAGCAATTGTGCACAACAACTACCTGCAGCTATGTATTCAACTTCTGCAGTGGATAAAGACACACAAGCTTGCTTTTTACTAAACCAAGATACAAGACAACTACCAAGAAATTGACAATGACCCCTTGTGCTTTTACGTTCAACTTTGCAACCAGCATAGTCAGCATCAGAGTATCCAATAAGTTCAAAAGATGAAATTTTTGAAAACCAAAGGCCAAAGTCATGTGTATCAATCAAATAACGAAAAATGCATTTGACAGAAATTAGATGAGATTCTTTAGGACATGATTGGAATCTAGCACACAAGCATAGAGCAAACATAATATCTGGTCTACTAGCTGTGAGATAGAGTAAGCTTCCGATCATACCTGTATATCATTTCTCATCAATACTTTTACCTTTCTCATCTTTGTCAAGTTTAGTTGATGAACTCATTGGAGTACCTATTCCTTTTGCTTGATCCATTCCAAATATTTTCAGTAGCTCCTTGGTATACTTTGCTTGATTGATGAAGACTCCATCCTTGGTTTGCTTAATTTGCAGCCCAAGGAAGAAACTTATGTTAGCCCTAAGGGCAAATCATGTAGTTTTGATTAATGACAAATATTGATGAGAACTAATATGTTTATATTGTGTGATAGGATTTGTGAACTAAGAAGTTTGGAGTCTCATTGCCTTCAAGCCAAAGTGCAAGAGCAACCTCAATAAACTATGAAGTCTTTTCAAGTTAATTCAAAGATGAACTCAAGGCATTAAAGACTTGAAGTGTGGAGTAGGTATGATAATAGGTAATATCTATGTAAACTCTACACTTGTATGTCTTGGAGTTTATTGAATGCATAAGAGAGCATAAAATAGGTTTCTTAATCTTAAAAGGCTTTGAATAAATTTCTTAATGAATGTGGTTTTGTGTCCTAAAAGTTTTTTAAGTAAACTTTGTATGATCAAAGGAATTTGATTTTGGTTTTCAAACTTATATATGTCTAAATAAGTTTTCTATATATACCATATGTTTTTCAAATCTTTGGAAGTCAAATCTCAAATGATTTTACAAAGTTTGAACATGATTCCAAGAAATTCGGTCGTCCAAATTTGGTAGCAAAAGTTTGCTACTGTTCTTCCATAGAAATTCGGAAGAAGATTCGGATGCATGCAGAAAAATTCGGTCGTCCAAATTTTGGCCCTCAGCATGGTCACTGTTTTTCCAAAGAAATTTGGACGAAGATTCGGACACAGCAAGAAGAATTCGATCGCCCGAAAATGTTGACGCAGAATTCGGTCTACCGTATTTCCTGAAAATAGCCGTTAACTAGCCGTTTTATAGCTGTTCTGACTGATTTTCAAATTCTATAAAAGCTATAAACGTGCAATCTTTTGTAAGTTTTTGAATCCTTGAATACTCTAAGCATTCTAAAGTCTTTTACAAACATTTCTTAAGCTCTCTTATGTCTTGTGTATTCAATTGATCAATCCAAAGACATCAAAGTGTGCAGGTGCAACTTTGTGTAATATCTACCAACAAGTGGTAACATCTACACACACATCTTTATTTATTAAATTGTGTTGGTCTACTAGCTCTAGTAAGGTTATCTTGATAACAAAAAACTATTTAGATAAGGGTGATCATTGAAGCTATAATTCAAGGTTGTTTGAGATATAAAACCATTGTGTGTGGTGAGCCTTATTTGTAAAAGTTACTAGAAGAGGTTGTGAGTGTAAAACAATAGTGTGGTGAGCCTCTCTTGTAATCTGTAAACTTGAGCACATAGTAGAGTAATTGAAATCCTTAAGTGTAGGCTTAAGGTAGTGGAGGTAGATCTTGAGGATCGAACCACTATAAATTGCTTGTGTTCTTTGATCTGCATTTCTTATATTGCTTTGCTATAAATTATTTCTATCTTGTCCATATAATCTGTTATTGATCTATGCACATAAAAGGTTTGATTTTGCAAAAATTAGTCAAATACCTAATTCACCCCCCTCTTAGGTATTTCAACTTAGTTCTCCCATCATGCTCATCTCAAATGCATTTAGCATGGATTTAGCAAACTCTTCACAAAGGGAAGTATTAGTAGCACCAAAAATGATATCATCGACATAAATTTACACAAGTGAAATATCATTTTTTGAAGACGTTTTTATAAAAAGGGTTGTACCTACTTTTCCTTTTGTAAAACCTTTTGAAAGAAGAAAACCACTTAATCTTTCATACCAAGCTCTTGGAGCTTGTTTCAGTCCATATAGAGCTTTGGTTAACTTGAAAACATGATTTGGAAATTTTTCATGAATAAAACCAGGAGGTTGTTCTACATAAACCTCTTCTTCAATAAAACCATTTAGAAAAGCACTTTTGACATCCATTTGAAATAGTTTAAAATCTTTAAAACAAGCAAATGCCAAAAGTAATCTAATTGACTCTAATCTGGCCACTGGAGCAAAAGTTTCATCATAAACAATGCCTTCTTCTTGATTGAAGCCCTGAGCAACAAGTCTAGCTTTATTTCTAATAACTTCTCCTAGTTCATTTAACTTATTTCTAAAGACCCATTTTGTACCAATAACAGAATGATCAAGAGGTCTAGGAACAAGAGTCCAAACTTTATTTCTCTCAAACTGATTTAACTCTTCTTCCATAGCAATAATCCAGAAATTATCACACAATGCATCATCAATATTTTTCGGTTCAATATGAGATAAAAGGGCAAAATTATCAATAAAGTACCATATTGTTTTAACTCCTTGGGAGACATCACCAATGATTTGCTCCTTAGGATGACTTCTTGCATATGTGAGATCCTTTGGAAGTTCTTGATTATTGCTTGACTGACCATCATATTCTTGCTCCATTATTTCTTCTTCTTTAGCATGATCTTCCAATGTAGGTACTTGGTGTTGAGTTTGATTTTCAACCATTGAGGAACCTGCATCATCTTCATTTCTTATTTGAAGATAAATGTTAGATTCATCAAAAGTTACATGAATAGTTTTTCAACACATAATGTCCTTTTGTTATAGACTCTATATGCCTTTTTATTTGATGAATAACCAAGAAATATGCCTTCATCTGATTTTCTATCAAACTTACCAAGATTGTCACTAGTGTTTAAAATAAAGCACTTACAACCAAAAACTTTAAAATAGACAATTGATGGAGTTTTATCAAATAGAAGTTCAAAAGGTGTTTTTCTTATAAAAGGTCTTAGTAAAACTCTATTCATTACATAGCATGCTATATTTACAGCTTCAGCCCAAAAATATTTTGGTAAAAAATCTTCACAAAGCATTGATCTAGCCATTTCTTGTAATGTTTTATTTTTCCTCTCAACAACACCAGTTTGTTGAGGTGATTTGGCAGCTGAAAAATTATGAGTGATGCCATACTCATCACAAAATTTTGTAAAATCTTGGTTACAAAACTCTCTTCTGTTAGCCCTAAGGGCAAATCATGTAATTTTGATTAATGACAAATATTGATGAGAACTAATATGTTTATATTGTGTGATAGGATTTGTGAAGAAAGAAGTTTGAAGTCTTATTGCCTTCAAGCCAAAGAGCAAGAACAACCTCAATAAGCTATGAGTCTATTGAGGTTTATTCAAAGATGAACTCAAGGCATTGAAGACTTGAAGTGTAGAGTAGGTATGATGATAGGTAATATCTATGTAAACTCTACACTTGTATGTCTTGGAGTCTATTGAATGTATAAGAGAGCATAAAATTGGTTTCTTAAGTTTAAAAAGGCTTTGAAAGAATTCTTAGTAAATGTGGTTTTGTGTCCTAAAAGTTTTTAAGTAAACTTTTTCTGATCAAAGGAATTTGATTTTGGCTTCCAAACTGATATTTGTCTAAATAAGTTTTCTATATATACCAAATGTATTTCAAATACTTGGAAGATTAACTTCAAATGATTTTACAAATTTTGAACATAATTCCATGAAATTCGGTCGTCCGAATTTGGTAGCAAAAGTTTGCTACTATTCTTCCAGAGAAATTTGGAAGAAGATTCGGAAGCATGACGAAAAATTCAGTCATCCGGATTTTGGTCTTCAGCATGGTCACTGTTCTTCCAGAGAAATTCGGATGAAGATTCGGACGAAGCAGGAAGAATTCGGTCGTCTGAAAAATTCGGACGCAGAATTCGGTCGTCCGAATTTCCTGAAAATAGCCGTTAACTAGCCGTTTTATAGCTGTTTCAATTGATTTTCAAATTCTATAAAACCTATAAACGTGCAATTTTTTGTAAGTTCTGAATCCTTGAATATTCTAAGCTTTCTAAAGTCTATTACAAACATTTCTCAAGCTCTCTTATGTCTTGTGCATTCAATTGATCAATCCAAAGACATCAAAGTGTGAAGGTGCAACTTTGTGTAAATTCTACCAACAAGTGGTAACATCTACACACTCTTCTTTACTTATTAAATTGTGTTGATCTACTAGCTCTAGCAAGGTTATCTTGATAACATAAAACCCTTTAGATAAGGGTGATCCTTGAAGTTGTGATTCAAGGTTGTTTGAGATATAAAACCATAGTGTGGTGAGCCTTGTTTGTAAAAAATATTACTAGAAGAGGTTGTAAGTGTAAAACCATAGTGTGGTGAGCCTCTCTTGTAATATGTGAACTTGAGCACATAGTAGAGTATTTGAAATCCTTAAGTGTAGGCTTAAGGTAGTGGAGGTAGATCTTGAGGATCGAACCACTATAAATTGTTTGCTTTCATTGTTCTACATTTCTTATGTTGCTTTGTCGTAAGTTGTTTATCCTTTGTCCATATCATCTGCTATTGATCTATATATCTAAAAGATTTGAATTTGTGAAAATTAGCCAAATACCTAATTCACCCCCCTTAGGTATTTCATCTTCCATTATCACTTCTAATAGATATCAGTTTGCAATCAAGAGAAATTTGAACCTTCTTGAAAAGTTTTGGAAATTCATAAAATGTTTCATCTTTTTGTTATAAAAAGATTACCCATGTAAATCTTGAAAAATCATCAACAATCACATAAGCATATCTTTTACCACCAAGACTAGTAGTCCTCATATGTCCAAATAAATCCATGTGAACTAGTTCAAGAGGTTTTGAGGTAGAAACCATTTTCTTTGGTTTAAAAGATGCTTTTAATTGTTTTTCATATTGACAAGCATCACAAAGACAGGTTTTATCAAAATGTATTTTTGGTAATCCTCTAACTAGTTCTTGAGTAGAAAGTTTATTCAATAAATCCATGCTCACATGTCCTAATCTTCTATGCCATAAAAATTCATCATTGTCATGAATGGCAAGATACTTAATATCATTAGTGATAAGCTCATCAAGATATAACACATATACATTACTAACTCTTTTAGCAACAAAAATAGTTTTATTACTTGCACTATCAAGAATAGTACAAGTATCACATTTAAACTCAACTTTGCAACCATTGTCACATAATTGACTAATACTAAGTAAATTATACTTTAAACCATCAATAAGTAAAACTTGCTTGATAAGAGGGAAAGAACCTTTACCAATGTTTCCTATTTCAAGTATGTTCCATAAATCAAAATTGATAGAACAAATATATATTTTAACTCTAGACTTCCAAAAAGTGTAATTTGTTCCATCAAACAACGGTGGTCTGTTTGTAGATGATTCTTCTAGGTAAGGTAGGTTTGAAATATTAGCCATAGGATCTTTGTCTTCCAGGTTGTAAAACCACACAAAGAATTTCTAACTCTGATACCAATTGAAATACCTAAGAGGAGTATGAATTAGATATTTGGCTAATTTTTTGCAAAATTAAATCTTTTATGTATATAGACCAATAGCAGATTATATGAACAAAATAGAGACAATTTATAGCAAAGCAATATAAGAAAGTAATATCAAAGAACACAAGAAATATATAGTGGTTCGATCCTCAAGATCTACCTCCACTACCTTAAGCCTACACTTAAGGAATTCAATCACTCTACTATATGCCCAGGTTTACAAATTACAAGAGAGACTCACCACACTATGGTTTTACACACAACCTCTTCTAGTAACTTTTTACAATACAAAGCTCACCAAACACAATGGTTTTATATCTCAAACAACCTTGAATCACAACTTCAAGGATCACCCTTATCTAAAGGATTTTATGTTATCAAGATAACCTTGCTAGAGCTAGTAGACCAACATAATTTAATAATTAAAGAAGAGTGTGTACATGTTACCACTTGTTGGTAGATATTACACAAAGTTGCACCTTCACACTTTGATGTCTTTGGATTGATCAATTGAATGCACAAGACATAAGAGAGCTTAAGAAATGTTTGTAAAAGGCTTTAGACTGCTTAGAGTATTCAAGGATTCAAAACTCACAAACGATTGCACGTTTATAGCTTTTATAGAATTTGAAAATCAGTTAAAACAGCTATAAAACGGCTAGTTAACGACTATTTTCAGGAAATTCGGACGGCCGAATTCTGCGTCCGAATTTTTCAGACGACCGAATTCTTCCTGCTGCGTCCGAATTTCTCTGGAAAAACAGTGACCATGCTGAGGGCCAAAATTCAGAAGACCAAATTTTTCTTCATGCGTCCGAATCTTCTTCCGAATTTCTCTGGAAGAATAGTAGCAAAATTTTTCCTACAAAATTCGGACGACCGAATTTATTGGAAGCATATTCAAACTTTGTAAAATCATTTGAGATTTAATTTCCAAAGGTTTGAAAAACATTTGGTATATATAGAAAATTTATTTAGACATATATGAGTTTGAAAACCAAAATCAAATTCCTTTGATCATATAAAGTTTATTTAAAAACTTTTAGGACACAAAACCACATTCATTAAGAAATTTATTCAAAGCCTTTAAGATTAAGAAACCAATTTTATGCTCTCTTATGCATTCAATAAACTCCAAGACATACAAGTGTAGAGTTTACATAGATATTACCTATTACATAGATACAAGTCTTCAATGCCTTGATTTCATCTTTGAATAACCTTCAAAAGACTTCATAGTTTATTGAGGTTGTTCTTGCACTTTGGCTTGAAGGCAATAAGAATCCAAAACTTCTTAGTTCACAAATCCTATCACACAATATAAACATATTAGTTCTCATCAATATTTGTCATTAATCAAAACTAAATGATTTGCCCTTAGGGCTAACATTTTCCATCATAAATTTAGAGATGCACTATGTATGTTGCACCACCAGAAAGGTAATGAGATGGGCTCTCAAAGAGATTTTTAAATATATTGGGAGCAAATCTCAAGGGAGAGATTTGTATTTTGTTAATTTTGAATATGTTGCCCTAATATAAAGAGGAGAAATTATGAAGCTGGATAAAGATATTAGTATGTGTCTCATCTAGATCTTCTATTTTGATCCTCATAGAAGATAAATTGAACCAGAAGTTCAAAGGATATGTTATATAGACAGGTATATTAATTGACCAACATCCAGCAAAAAATGCTCCTATTTGATATCCCTAAAGGATAATCTACCACTACAAATAAATTTGAGATACAACTGAAATGTGGTAGATAAGTCGGTTCCAAGGATACAAACTCCTCACTGGAGCAAAGACTTTAGATGGTCATATATGTTAAATCGAGGAGATTTAAATTCCAGCATAATTTTTTTTCCCAAAACATGATTAGTAAATTATTTTCTGAAGAAATTCAGGTACCTGAAAATTGTGACAACTGATGAGATCTTAAAATGATTAGGAACTATTGAAACCATACAAGTATATGATTTTAAAGATATTAATGTGCATGATTCAGAATGAGAATTTTCAAATTGATGTCTGCAGACTCGAAATGATAAAGGTCGCATGAGAAATATGAAAATTTTAAACTATTCACAAGTACACTTGAAGTGTACATATATTCCCAGCAGGAATTAAATACTTGAAGTGTAATCTCAAAGAGATAGCAATTAATATTTTCGTATAAAATGAGAACTATAAAAGTGAATATTTGGCATGAGTTATGACGTATGATTTTTTGTAAGACCTGACACTGATAACGAATAAATATATTTCTAGTGATGGATGTAATAGTAAATGATAACACTTAATATGTATTTATATTTATTATCATTTGATAATATTATTTATATTTGAAGTCCCTGATGGACTCTGAAATACCTAAGAGGGGGAGGTGAATTAGGTATTTGGCTAATTTTCACAAATTCAAATCTTTTATATGTATGGACCAATTACAGATGATATGAATAAAAGAGAAACAAATTATGGCAAAGCAATATAAGAAATGTAAACAAATGAACACGACCAATTTATAGTGGTTCGATCCTCAAGATCTACTTCCACTATATTAAGTATACACTTAAGGATTTCAATAACTCTACTATGTGCTCAAGTTCACAGATTACAAGAGAGGCTCACCACACTTTGGTGTTACACATACAACCTCTTCCAGTAATTTTTACAAACAAAGCTCACCAACCTATGGTTTTATATCTCAAACAACCTTGAATCACAACTTCAAGGATCACCCTTATCTAAAGGGTTTTATGTTATCAAGATAACCTTGCTAGAGCTAGTAGATCAACACAATTGAATAAGTAAAGAAGAGTGTGTAGATGTTACCACTTGTTGGTAGAATTTACACAAAGTTGCACCTTCACACTTTGATGTCTTTGGATTGATCAATTGAATGCGCAAGACATAAGAGAGCTTGAGAAATGTTTGTAATAGACATTTGAAAGCTTAGAATATTCAAGGATTCAGAACCTACAAAAGATTGCACGTTTATAGCTTTTGTAGAATTTGAAAATCAGTTGAAACAGCTATAAAACGGCTAGTTAACGGCTATTTTCAGGAAATTCGGAGGACCGAATTCTGCGTCCGAATTTTTCGGACGACCGAATTCTTCCTGCTTCTTTCGAATCTTGGTCCGAATTTCTCTGGAAGAACAGTGACCATGCTGAAGAGCAAAATTCAGACGACCGAATTTTTCTTCATGCGTCCGAATCTTCTTCCGAATTTCTCTAGAAGAACATTAGCAAACTTTTGCTACCAAATTCGGACGACCGAATTTCATGGAATTGTGTTCAAACTATGTAAAATCATTTGAAATCAATCTTCCAAGTATTTGAAATGCATTTTGTATATATAGATAACTTATTTAGACAAATATAAGTTTGAAAACCACAATCAAACTCATTTGATCATTTAAGGTTTACTTAAAAACTTTTAGAACAAAAAACCACATTTGCTAAAGATTCATTCAAAGTTTTTTTAAACTTAAGAAACCAATTTTATGCTCTCTTATGCATTCAATAGACTCCAAGACATACAAGTGTAGAGTTCACATAGATATTACCTATCATCATACCTACTCTACACTTCAAGTCTTAAATGCCTTGAGTTTATCTTTCCTCTTCCACTTGAAAGCAATGAGACTTCAAACTTCTTTCTACACAAATTCCTATCACACAATATAAACATATTAGTTCTCATCAATATTTGTCATGAATCAAATTACATGATTTGCCCTTAGGGCTTACAATCTCCCCTTTTTGATGATGACAAACTTTGATGCAATATGTGATGGATTTAAACAGATTAGTACAAAGAAGTATTGATGTCAATGATAGAAATCAACCAATTTAGCATATTGACATACACAAGGCTCATTATGAGCCTATGACCCAACCAACCTCCATTTGCCTCCTTCCTTCCAAAAATAAAAACTAGGATAGAAGATATAGCATTTAATCATTTTAGAAAACTTCTAAGTGAGGTTATAAGGTTGTTAAAAGCTTATCAAAGCTCCCCCTTTGATTGTGCTCATTTTTCAACACATTTGGACTAGAGATATCATGCATCCAAATTTTTTGCATAGCAAGTCCAAACTTTAAAATAGGATAAATGAAAGCTCCAAATTTTGTAAATAAGCTTTCCTAAGGTTGGTCAAACATATTAGAAGAGATTAAAACATATTTGAATCAATTTAAACAACAAATGAGCACATTTTGGTAACACAATATGGATGCATCCGAATTTTATGTCATGCATCCGAATTTTGAATCACATGCATCCGAATTTTGAATCTCATTCATCCGAATTTTTAAACTCATGTTCAAACTGCAACAGATTCAATATAATTGAAGTTTTGAAATGATATAAAGGTTTCATAATGTTGTTCAAACATAATGGAATAGATTAAGACAGATTTGAACTAATTTCGATTAAACAGAAAAAAAATTTTGACCATAAGGATGACTGCATCCAATTCTTAAAGCCTTGCATCCGAATTTTAAGGCATAGAAAAAGTCATATGCAACATTCAGTAGCATTAAAGACTAAGTTCACATAAGATTAAGTGTGCACATGTATTACATCATATTGCAACATATTTTCTCCCCCTTTTGTCATCATAAAAAATAAAAGGGATCAATGAAATTGAGATGGTCAAGTTATCATATAAAAGAAGCTCTCATCCCTGGGATTTCATCATTGAGCTTTACTAAAAAAAATTAACAAGTTCAGAATAGAAATGCAGCAAAATGCTTAGAAAACTGAACATAATACAGTAAAGAGATTAGAAAAGAAAGCTTAGTCTTGTGATGGTGAGGTTGATGGGGAGGCTCGGCTCACTTCTTTCTTGATTGCCAAGTGCTTAATTCTTCCTTGACTGAAAGAGATTGTAGCTGGAGATACAATTGCAGCTTGAGCTACTTGACTTCCTGCCACTGGTAGATCTTCACGATCCTGTTCTTGTTCTTTTTCCCCTGCTGTGGTCTTATCATTTCCACCCTGATCATCCTCTGCATTACTGCTATCCTCATTATCTTCTTTCTCTGCTTCTCTATTTCTTTCCTCCTCCTTTCCATTTTGAGGCTTAGAGGTTCCTTCACCACTTTGAGTGTTTCTTACAAGAATATCTTCAATGTGTTTTACTCTATTTTCCAGTCCATCCAATTTTCCAAGAACCATTGGAGCAAATGACTCAAAGAACTTATACATTTTCTCCATTTCCTTGACATGGTTGTTCAAGGCTTCTTGGAATGTTTTGGCTATAATGGTGTCCCCTCTAGTTACTCTTTTACTACTAGACCCAATTCCAGTTTCTTCTTCAAATAATCTCCTTTTTGTTGGAGGTTGCTCCCCCTCACTTGAGGTGTCATGCTTTCTTTTTGTTTTCATTTCCCTAGCAAGGGTTTCCTCTTCATCCTCTTCTTCTTCTTCCTCTTCACTTTCTATGATTCTCTCTCTTTCTATTCTTTTCGGAGGGGTTTCTCTTTTTGTCCTCCATACATTATCCTCATCATGAACTAATTGCATTCTCTTAAGAGTTTCATTTGTATAAATTTCACCACTCTTAAAAGCTTGCCCTCTTCCAGAAAGTTTGATCTTAAAATGCTTGAAGATTCTGGTTAATAATCTTTCAAATGGAAATGCCTTGGTTACTATTTTTCTGGCAGCAATCATATGTTTCAAGGCTATATACCCAAAGCTCATTCTTCTATGCTCATGCAGGGCTAACATGATTACCATGTGCATATTTCCAACTGATGACTTGTGTCCAAAATTAGGAACAATCATTGTAGTCACCATGTGATGCAAAACTCTACCTCTAGCATCCAAATTCTTAATTTCCCTTTCCTTTATGGCTCTAAACTCTCTTCCATTTGTAAATGCATCTTCAAATCTAACATGAGTGAAGAGTTCACGATCATAGCAATGCATGGATGCTGAATAATATTTAGCTCCATCGTCACTTACTCCACAAATTCTATTTATCAATCCTTCATTGAATTCAATGTCTATTTGTGATACTCTAGATGAATACCATTGTATCACATTATCCCCTATCATCTCAATTCTATCCTCTTTCAAATTTGCATAGAATTCATATATCAAAGTAGGATAAAATTCTTCATCAATGAAGAGCAAACTACTCCAACCAATATCATTGAAATGAGATATGACAATATCCATATTTGACAGTTTATCAATATCCACCTTATATCCAGGAATGATTTTTCTACTATTCTTATTCCATTCATCAAATTCATGAGTAGATTTGATAGAGATAAACCTGTCAACTCCAGATTGTGTTTGAGGAATGCGAATCCTTCTTGGTTGATTGAGGATTGGGTCTCCATCTCCTTCCTTAGCCTTTCCTTTTCCTTTCTCAACATTGGGCTTCTTTGTTCTTACCATGATGTTTTCTCTTGAGAAGGATTGGTTTTCTGTATGAAATTAGGGCTTAGAAGTTAAAAGATGAAGGAAAATCTGGATGAGAATGTGGGATTTTGAAGGGATTTTGATTTGGATGTGAATGGGTATGAGAGGTTTTAAAAAGGATGTGAAATTCGAAAGTAGTAGAGTTGGAAAGATTGTTTCAACTTCATTTAAAGAGTCTCGTCCGTAAAATTCGGTCGACCGATTTTTCAGGTCTGCGTCCGAATTTTCGAGCAAAAGTTTCAGTTTCTTCAGTTTAGAGAATTCGGTCGACCGAATTTTCTGACCTGCGTCCGAATTCTTGATCAAAAGTCTCTGTTTCTCGACACTCAGAAAATTCGGTCGACCGAAATTTCTGCAGTGCATCCGAATTTTGAATAAAAAATCTCCTGCATTCATCATAACTTCAATACACTCATTAGTCATTGAATCTAGAAATTCCTAAGAGTCTTCTTAGATGACTGAACCTTTCCTCAGCCAAAGGCTTTGTAAATATGTCAGCAATTTGATCATTTGTATTTATATATTCTAAACATATATCTTTCTTAATCACATGGTCACGAATGAAATGATGTTTTATCTCTATATGCTTAGTCCTAGAATGTTGAATGGGATTTATGCTCAAGTTAATGGCACTAGTATTATCACATAATATGGGCACACAATTGAATTTAAGACCATAATCAAGTAAAGTATGCTGCATCCATAACAATTGTGCACAACAACTTCCTGTAGATATGTATTCAGCTTCTGCAGTGGATAAAGACACACAAGCTTGCTTTTTACTAAACCAAGATACAAGAAAACTACCAAGAAATTGACAATGTCCACTTGTGCTTTTACGTTCAACTTTACAACCAGCATAATCCGCATCAGAATATCCAATAAGTTCAAAAGATGAAGTTTTTGAAAACCAAAGGCCATAGTCATGAGTATCAATCAAGTAACGAAAAATTCGTTTAACAGAAATTAGATGAGATTCTTTAGGACATGATTGGAATCTAGCACACAAGCATACAACAAACATAATATCTGGTCTACTAGCTGTGAGATAGAGTAAACTTCCTATCATACCTCTATATAATTTCTCATCAATGCTTTTACCTTTCTCATCTTTGTCAAGTTTAGTTGATGAACTCATTGGAGTACTTATTCCTTTTGCTTGATCCATTCCAAACCTTTCAATAGCTCCTTAGTATATTTTGCTTGATTGATGAAGACTCCATCCTTGGTTTGCTTAATTTGCAGTCCAAGGAAGAAACTTAGTTCTCCCATCATGCTCATCTCAAATTCATTTTGCATAGTTTTAGCAAACTCTTCACAAAGAGAAATATTAGTAGAACCAAAAATGATATCATCAACATAGATTTGTACAAGTAAAATATCATTTTTAGAAGATGTTTTAATAAAAAGAGTTGTATCTACTTTTCCTTTAGTAAAACCTTTTAAGAGAAGAAAACCACTTAACCTTTCATACCAAGATCTTGGAGCTTGTTTCAGTCCATATAGAGCTTTAGTTAATTTGAAAACATGATTTGGAAATTTTTCATGAATAAATCCAGGAGGTTGTTCTACATAAACTTCTTCTTCAATAAAACCATTTAGAAAAGCACTTTTGACATCCATTTGAAATAGTTTAAAGTCTTTAAAACAAGCACTTTTGACATCCACTGGAGCAAAAGTTTCATCATAATCAATACCTTCTTCTTAATTGAAGCCTTGAGCCACAAGTCTAGCTTTATTTCTAACCACTTCTCCTAGTTCATTTAACTTATTTCTTAAGATCCATTTTGTACCAATAACAGAATGATCATGAGGTCTAGGAACAAGAGTCCAAACTTTATTTCTCTCAAACTGATTTAACTCTTCTTCCATAGCAATAATCCAGAAATTATCACACAATGCATCTTCAATATTTTTAGGTTCAATATGAGATAAAAGTACAAAATTATCAATGAAGTACCGTCTAGTTTTAACTCCTTGAGAGACATCACCAATGATTTGCTCCTTAGGATGACTTCTTGCATATGTGAGATCCTTTGGAAGCTCTTGATTATTGCTTGACTGACCATCATGTTCTTGCTCCATTATTTCTTCTTCTTTAGCATGATCTTCCAATGTAGGTACTTGGTGTTGAGTTTGATTTTCAACCGTTGAAGAACCTGCATCATCTTCATTTCTTCTTTGAAGATAAATATTAGATTTATCAAAAGTTACATGAATAGTTTCTTCAACACATAATGTTCTTTTATTATATACTGTATATGCCTTTTTATTAGATGAATAGCCTAGAAATATGTCTTCATCAGATTTTCGGTCAAACTTACCAAGATTGTCACTAGTATTTAAAATAAAGCATTTACAACCAAATACTTTAAAATAGACAATTGATGGAGTTTTATCAAATAGAAGTTCAAAATGTGTTTTTCTTATAAAAGGTCTTAGTAAAACTCTATTCATTACATAGCATGCTGTATTTACAGCTTCAGCCCAAAAGTATTTAGGTAAAGAGTTTTCACAAAGCATTGATCTAGCCATTTCTTGTAATGTTCTGTTTTTCCTCTCAACAACTCCATTTTGTTGAGGTGTTTTGGCTGCTGAAAAATTATGAGTGATACCATACTCATCACAGAATTTTGTAAAATCTTGGTTGCAAAACTCTCTTCCGTTATCACTTCTAATAGAGATTAAGTTGTAGTTAAGAGAAATTTGAACTTTCTTGAAAAGTTTTGAAAATTTATAAAATGTTTCATCTTTTTGTGATAAAAAGATTACCCATGTAAATCTGAAAAAATCATCAACAATCACATAAGCATATCTTTTACCACCAAGACTAGTAGTCCTCATAGGTCCAAATAAGTCCATGTGTACTAGTTCAAGAGGTTTGAGGTAGAAACCATTTTCTTTGGTTTGAAAGATGTTTTTGATTATTTTCCATATTGACAAGCGTCACAAATACGAGTTTTGTCAAAATGCATTTTTGGTAATCCTCTAACTAGTTATTGAGAAGAAAGTTTGTTTAACAAATCCATGCTTACATGTCCTAATCTTCTATGCCATAGAAATCCATCATTGTCATGAATAGCAAGACATTTAATATCAATAGTGATAAGTTCATCAAGATATAGCACATATACATTACTCACTCTTTTAGCTACAAAAATAGGTTTATTACTTGTACTATCAAGAATGGTACAAGTATCACATTTAAATTTCACTTTGCAACTATTATCACATAATTGACTAATGCTAAGTAAATTATATTTTAAACCATCAATAAGTAAAACTTGTTTGATAAGAGGGAAGGAACCTTTACCAATGTTACCTATTCTAAGTATTTTCCGTTTTTTGTTATCTCCAAAAGTAACAAAGCCTTCACTTGTAGCTTGAAGCTCACTAACAAGTGATGCATTTCCAGTCATGTGCCTTGAACAGCCACTATCAAGAAACCATTTTGTGGCACTTGATCTTGAGGCAAATTGTAGCTATACCAAATTAGAAAGAGTGATTTTTGGTACCCATATCTTCTTTGGTCCAAGAGGGTTAGTAATAGCTCCTTTAACTCTCCAAATTGTCTTCACTCCATTTTCTATCTTTCTTTTTATAAAGCATTTAGTAACTTTATGTCCATGATTACCACAATATGTACAATAAGTATGATACTTATAATGAGAAGATTCATTAACAAATGACCCTTTAGGTTTTGGATCAAAACAATCATGTGTAAAACCAAGACCATGCTTTACAAATGAGGATCTTTGATAACCAAGTAATTTATTTAAATTTTCTCTTCCATTTGTAAATCTCTCAATGCATAAAGTAAGATCATTTACTTTCCTTTTTAAAATCTCATGATCTTAAAGTAAGATCATTCCTTTTTAAAATTCAGGAAATTCGGACGACCGAATTCTGCGTCCAAATTTTTTGGACGACCGAATTCTTCCTGCTTCGTTAGAATCTTCGTCCGAATTTCTCTGGAAGAACAGTGACCATGCTGAAGACCAAAATTCGGATGACCGAATTTTTCTTCATACGTCCGAATCTTCTTCCGAATTTCTCTAGAAGAACATTAGCAAACTTTTGCTACCAAATTCGGACGACCGAATTTCATGGAATTGTGTTCAAACTTTGTAAAATCATTTGAAATCAATCTTCCAAGTATTTGAAATGCATTTTGTATATATAGATAACTTATTTAGACAAATATAAGTTTGAAAACCACAATCAAACTCATTTGATCATTTAAGGTTTACTTAAAAACTTTTAGAACACAAACTTTGTAAAATCATTTGAGATATAACTTCAATGAGTTTGAAAAACATTTGATATGTATAGAAAACTTATTTAACCATATATAAGCTTGAAAAATAAGAACATATGAAGTTTACTAACATATCTTATAAAAAGATTCATTCAAAGCCTTTTAAAATCATAAGATTATTTTTATGCTCTCTTATGCATTCAATGATATCCAAGACATGCAAGTGTAGAGTTTGCATAGAGATTTACCTAAAAGTTAAATGTACTCTACACTTCAAGTCTTCAATGCTCTTTGATCATCTTTAGAACAACATTCTTCAAACTTCAAATACTTGCTTAACTAAAGTTGTTCTTGAACTTTTGCTTCAAAGCAATGAGACTTCATACTTCTCAGTTTACAGAACCTATCACACAATAATCAAACATTTTAGTCCTCATCAATATTTGTCATTAATCAAAACTACATAATTTGCCCTTAGGGCTAACAACATCAATACCAGTCTCCATTAAAGAATTTTTAAAAACAGTGCAATAAAAAACAGAAAACACATGTGCCAAAAAACAAAAAAAAATTAATAACAAAAAAAAATCATAAAAACAAAATCAGAAAACAGAAAAAATTGGAAAAAACAAAAAAAAACAGAAATAACATAAAAAATCACAAAACAGAAAAAACTGGAAAAAAACAAAAAAAATGAAAAACACAATAAACGCGGCAAAAACTGAAGAAATGAAAAAAGAAAAAAGAAAACTTACCGGGGCGGCTGGCCGGTGCTGGAAGGGGCTGGGCAGGTGCGCGGTTTAGGCGCGGCAGGGGCTGGACGGTAGCGGTTGGGATCGGCAGGCCGTGGTGCGTCAGGGGCTGGGCTGGCGCGGGTGGGGCTCGGCAGGCCGTGGGAAAAGGGCGCTGGCGTGGGAGGGGGGCTCAGTAGGCATGGGCGCGGGGGGGTGGGCTTCGGCAGGCGACGGGCGCGGGTGGGCGGGCTTCGGCAGGCACGGGTGTAGGGGGAAGGGGCTCGGCAAGCAGGGGGTGTCGGGGGCAGGCGGCAGGAAAACCGATTGGTGGAAAAGTGGGATTGTTTGGAAAATTTGAGTGTTGATATTGTGAAGAAGAAGAATTTTTTGCGATGGATTGTCGCAAATCCGTCGCTATTTTGCGACGGAATTTTTTTTTAAACGGTAAAAAATCGGTTTGATTTTTTTTTATTATTATTTTTTAAAAGGTAAAAAATCAGCTGCAAATCCGCCGCAAAAGAGTGACGATTTTGCAACATAATTATTTTCAATTTGGCGGCTCATTTCGTGGGTAATTTAATTTCAAATGTAGTCGCAAATCCGTAGCACTTTTGCGACGGATTTGCGGCGGAATTTATTCCTAATTATATTTATTAACGGTAATAAGACCTTCGCAAATCCGTCTCAAATTTGCAACGGATTTGCGACCAAATTTAATTTCTAATGTGTTTTTTAAATTCTTTTCATTCTCTTCCATTGCTCCAATAAGTTTATGGTTGGGATTTGTGAATAATGGATAATTATGATATATACTCATTTTAATTATTATATAAATTGTGCTAGTATATGTATTTATATACTTCATCAACACTATATGTTGTGGAACATTATTAAATATTATAAATTAGTCATACTTAAAGCTTTAACTATTACTGTTACACATATATGTAATATATCATTATATGTTTTGGTATGATGTGTCATTATAGTGTATATATATGTTACATCAAAATAAATTACAAGATATATATCCGTATGTGTCTTTATATAAATACTATTACATATTTAATTAAATACTTCATTTATGAACACCATGAGGTATGGCTCACCAAAAACAAATAAAGATGCAAGAATAGGAGGAAAGAAAATTATTCCATTGCAAATCTGTTGCAATTCCGTCGCAAAAATTAATCCGTCGCAAATTCCGTCGCAGATCTGCGACGGATTTGCGACGAGAATTATTTTTTTAATTTAATTTTTAATTTCCGTCGCAAATCCGTCGCAGATCTGCGACGGAATTTGTGCATATATTTTTTAATTCCTATATTTAAATCCGTCGCAAATCCGTCGCAGATCTGTGACGTATTTGCGACGGACATTATTTTTTTATTTAATTTTAAATGTCCGTCGCACATAATTAGGGAGTTTGTGGTTGAATGTAGGGGAATGATGATATTCCTTGTGGCTAATAAGGGTTATTGCTTTTGTTTTATATCTCATTCCTTTCTCTTTAGCTCTCATTTCTTTGATCTTGAATTCCTTACCTTCGTTTGGCACCCTAAACTTTCCCTGAGCCTAATATTACTAGCATGAAAGTCCTACCTAATCGAGATTAAATTTTGGTTACCGTATTAGTGGAGAGGTTTTGTAAATGTCGGACTTATAGGGTATTATGCTTTCTTGATGAGAATTCCTTGGCCAATAACATGAAATTCACTCTTATAATTTTTGAGCATTTGCATTGACTGGACATATACACACACGCGGATTCTTGCTTGCATTGTAAGACAAGGGGTGATTGGTTAATCTTTGTGATGGATAATTAGGATGACTTTTAGATTGATTGTGTAGATTGCTCAAGATTTCTCAATAAGTAATGCTTTCTCTGTTTTGCACTCCTTTGTAATACTTCAAACAAATCTTTATTTCTTATGGATTATTGTTCAAATTTCTTAGTTGTTTTGTAGTATTGCTTGGGGACAAGCAATATCTAAGTGTGGGGGAGTTTGATATTCTATATTTGTGTTTTATATAATGATCATTTTGAGCTCACATTTATACTAAATTTTGGTTTTTTAATCACGATTTACACTCCCTTTATCTCTTATTTGCTTTTGGTGTAAACAAATAGATTTTACACAATGAAGAACAATAGAGAAATGCAGAGGAAAAACAGACTGGTAGACATATTTCAAGTCGGATTTTGACCTCAATGAAGATTTCAAATTCAAAATTGGTATTCTATGAAATTATATATAACATTCTGAAGTTTTCATAATGGTAAAATTTGTGTCAATCGGAGTTCATTTGCCTACCCTAATTATGCTGCAAAGTCACCTATTCTGCATTGGGTTCCATTTTTGATACAGTTTGGTAGAATGATCATATCTTGACTTATAGATGCTCCATTGATGTGATTCAAATCTCTTTGGAAATATAAGATCCTGATATAAAACTTTCATGAAGACATAAAGACCTAGATCAGCCGTTTTAGTGGTCTAAATGCACCTAAAATTCAAAACAGTGTCACAGTCGGGCAGCAGAAACTTGCACCAAACTGGGGGCAAGCGGCGCCGTTTTTTGTGATATAAGCGGCGCCATTTGAGTCGATCTGAAGCTGCTTTTAAGCTGCATTTCTCTCTCTTTTGGGGCAGATTTTTATACCCCTTTAGGGCAAAAACGAGAGAGAGGGCTGGAGTGGCCAGAAAACAGCAAAAACCTACTCAAATCCCATCCCAAATCTTCATTTGTGCAAGAGAAATCAAGAGAGAAGATTGAATCTTTGAAGAAGGAGAACATCCACCCTGAAGATTCCAGACAAAAGCTGCAACTTTTTGAAGAAGAGAGGAGATTTTAACCATGAAAATGAGTAATTCTTCCTCTTTCTTTGTTGTTTTATGTTCTTTGATTTGTAATATGTTGATGAACTAGAATTTTGAATACTTGGATGGGTATGAACCCTAGATTTTGCCTATGTGAATGAAGTGTTTCATTGGTTGATTGAATTCGAATTTCTTGTGGATTGTTTGTGGGTTTGAATGGTTGAATTGATTGAGTGGATTATTGATGCATAATCTGGAATTTTTTCACTTGGAATTGAGAAAGGAAGGGTGATTGACAATTGATTCAAAATCTGGATTTTTTTCACTTGGAATTGAGAAAGGAAGGGTGATATAAACCATACACAAACAATGGGGATGATTTAGGTAACTATTGATAGAAACCTAAACATCTTCTTGATAATTAGAGAAATCTAATTGGAAATTCACAATTCTTAATGCATTCTTGGGTTGAATTGGTTAGAAAGAGATTTCAACTAATTAATCTAAGAGTAGAGAAATTTTATCTAGAGATAGATTGAGTCCTATCATTGGAATTTCATCAAACATAAGAAGTGAAATTTATCAACCAAGGGACATTTCTATCACATAGGTAATTCTAGGGGGATTAACCATCCAAGTATTATTTTCTCAATTGAATTCTCTCTTGCAAACAAAAATTAGTTAAGTTAGTTTAATTAGCTAAGCTAGACTTCTATTCCTAATAGTAATTTCAATCGTTTTCACAAACAAATTTGATAGGCTAAGTAATAGAATAGAAAGTGAGTAATGATATTTAACCATCCCCGTGGATACGATATTGAATTTACTTGCCATTATACTACTCATAACGATAGGTGCACTTGCCTTGCGTTTGTGTGCAAATTGTTGAGGATTGTGATAAAAATTTAGTATAAAGGCATAGAAATAAAACACAACAGTAAACCTTTCCTCAGCCAAAGGCTTTGTGAATATATCAGCAATTTGGTCATTTATATTTATATATTCTAAGCATATGTCTCTTTAGCAACATGATCATGAATAAAATGATGCTTAATCTTTATATGCTTTGTTCTAGAATGTTGAATGGGATTTATGTTCAAATTGATAGCACTAGTATTGTCACATAATATTGGCACATTATTGAATTTAAGACCATAATCAAGTAGAGTATGCTGCATCCATAATAATTGAGCACAACAACTACCAGCTGCAATGTATTCAGCTTCAGCAGTAGACAAAGATACACATGCTTGTTTTTACTATACCAAGACATAAGACAACTACCAATAAATTGACAAGGACCACTTGTACTTTTTCGTTCAACCTTGCATCAAACATAATCAACATCCGAATATCTAATGAGTTCAAAAGATGAAGATTTTGAAAACCAAAGACCGTAGTCAAATGTATCAATCAAATAACGAAAAATACGTTTGACAGAAATTAGATGAGATTCTTTAGGACATGATTGAAATCTAGCATAGAAGCACACAACAAACACATTATCTGGTCTACTAGCTGTGAGATAGAGTAAACTTCCAATCATACCTCTATATGACTTCTCATCAACTTTTTTACATTTTTGATCTTTATCAAGTTTAGTTGATGAGCTCATTGGAGTACCTATCCCTTTTGCTTGATCCATTCCAAATATTTTCAATAGCTCCTTGGTATACTTTGCTTGATTTATGAAGACTCCATCTCTAGTTTGCAGAATTTGCAGCCCAAGAAAGAAATTTAGTTCTCTCATCATACTTATTTCAAATTCATTTTGCATTGATTTGGCAAAATCCTCACAAGGGAATGTGTTAGTAGCACCAAAAATAATGTCATCAACATAAATTTTCACAAGTAAAATATCATTATTGCTATAGGTTTTTTTTTATAAACAATGTTGTGTCAGCCTTTCCTTTTGCAAATCCTTTTGAAAGAAGAAAATCACTTGATATTTCATACCAGACTCTTGGAGCAAAAGTTTCATCATAATCAATACCTTCTTCTTGGTTGAAACTCTGAGCAACAAGCCTAGCCTTATTTTTAACAACTTCTCCTAGTTCTTAATTTATTCCTAAATACCCATTTTGTGCCAATAATAGAATGAACATGAGGTTTTGGGACAAGAGTCGATACTTTATTTCTTTCAAACTGATTTAACTCCTCTTCCATAGCAATAATCCAAAAATCATCACACAATGCATTATCAATATTTTTAGGTTCAATATGAGATAAAAGAACAAAGTTGTCGATAAAATACCGAATTGTTTTAACTCCTTGGGAGACATCACCAATGATTTGCTCCTTAGGATGACCTCTTGCATATCTTAGATCCTTTGGAAGTTCTTGATCATTGCTAGGTTGACCATCTTGTTCTTGCTATATTATTTCTTCTTCTTTGGCATGTTCTTCTAATGTGGGTGCTTGATGAAGTGTTTGATTATCAAACATTGAAGAACCTATATCATCTTCATTTCTTCTTTCATGATAAATGTTAGATTCATCAAATGTTACATGTATGATTTCTTCAACACATAATGTTCTTTTGTTATAACTCTATAAGACTTTTTATTTGACGTATATCCAAAAAATACACCTCCATCTGATTTTCTATCAAATTTTCCTAGATTATCACTAGTGTTTAAGATAACACATTTACAACCAAAAATCTTAAAATAGACAATTGAAGAAGTTTTATCAAATAGAAGTTCAAAAGGTGTTTTTCTTATGAAGGGTCTTAATAGAACTGTATTCATTACATAGCAAGCAGTATTTATAGCTTTAGCCCAAAAATATTTTGGCAAAGAGTTTTCACAAAGCATTGATCTAACCATCTCTTGTAAGGTTCTATTTTTCCTTTCAACTACACTATTTTGTTGAGGTGTTTTGGCAGTTGAAAAATTATGAGTTATACCATACTCATCACAAAATCTTGTAAAGTCTTGATTACAAAACTCTCTTCCATTGTCCCTCTAATAGATATCAATTTATGCTCAAGAGAGGTTTGAACCTTTTGGAAAAGTCTTGCAAATTCATGAAATGTTTCATCCTTTTGAGCTAAGAAATCACCCAAGTAAATCTTGAAAAATCATCAACAATCACATAAGCATATCTTTTACCACCAAGACTAGTGGTCCTTGTTGTGTTTTATTTCTATGCCTTTATACTAAATTTTTATCGCAATCCTCAACAATTTGCACACAAACACAAGGCAAGTGCACCTATCATTATGAGTAGTATAATGGCAAGTAAATTCAATATCGTATCCACGGGAATGGTTAAATATCATTACTCACTTTCTATTCTATTGTTTAGCCTATCAAATTTGTTTGTGAAAATGATTGAAATTACTACTAGGAATAGAAGTCTAGCTTAGCTAATTAAACCAACTTAACTAATTTTTGTTTGCAAGAGAGAATTCAATTGAGAAAATAATACTTGGATGGTTAATCCCCCTAGAATTACCTATGTGATAGAAATGTCCCTTGGTTGATAAATTTCACTTCTTATGTTTGATGAAATTCTAATGATAGAACTCACTCTATCTCTAGATGAAAGTTCTCTACTCTTAGATTAATTAGTTGAAATCTCTTTCTAACCAATTCAACCCAAGAACGCATTAAGAATTGTGAATTTCCAATTAGATTTCTCTAATTATCAAGAAGATTTTTAGGTTTCTATCTCTAGTTACCTAAATCAACACCATTGTTTGTGTATGGTCTATTTCACCCTTCCTTTCTCAATTCCAAGTGAAAATTTCCAGATTTTGAATCAATTGTCAATCACTCTTCATTTCTCAATTCCAAGTGAACAAAAATTCCAGATTATGCATCCATAATCCATTCAATCAATTCAACCATTCAAACCCACAAACAATCCACAAGAAATTCGAATTAAATCAACCAAGGAAACAATTCATTCACATAGGCAAAATCTAGGGTTCATACCCATCCAAGTATTCAAAATTTTAGTTCATCAACATATTACAAATCAAAGAACATAAAACAACAAAGAAGGAGGAAGAATTGCTCATTTTCATGGTTGAAATCTCCTCTCTTCTTCAAGGTTGAAGTTCTTCACGATTTTGTTGAGAAAGTTGCAGCTTTTTCCATGGATCTTCAAGGTTGATGTTCTCCTTCTTCAAGGATTCAATCTTCTGTCTTGATTTCTCTTGCAATGTGCAAATTCTTCAAGGATTCAATCTTCTGTGACACTATTTTGAATTCAAGGTGAATTCAGACCACCAAATCGGCTGATATAGGTCTTGATATCTTCATGAAAGTTCTATATCAGGATATTATCTTTCCACAGAGATTTGAATCACATCAATTGGGCATCTAGAACTCAAGTTATGATCATTATACCAAAATGTGTCAAAAATAGAACCCAATGCCGAACAGGTGAATTTACAGCATATATATGGTAGGAAAATGAACTCCGATTGACACAAATATTACCATTCTGAAAACGTCAGAATGTCCTCTATAATTGTCTAGAATACTACTTTTGAATTTGAAAACTTCATAGAGGTCAAAATCCGACTTGAAGTATGTCTACCAGTCTGTTTTTCCTCTGCATTTCTCTATTGTTCTTCATTGTGTAAATTTCCCTTATTTGCTTCATTTAATTCCAAATCTTCAATAATATCACCTAAAGCAAAAAAGAGATAAAAGGGAGTATAAATGGTGATTAAAACACCAAAATTTAACATAAAATTAAGCTCAAAATGATAATTATATATAGCACAAATATGGAATATCAAACTCCCCCACACTTAGATATTGCTTGTCCCCAAGCAATACTACAAAACAAGTAAGAAATTTGAACAATAATCCACAAGAAATAACGTGTGTTTTGAAGTATTACAAAGGAATGCAAAACGGAGAAAGCATTACTTATTGAGAAATCTTGAGCAATCCAAACAATCAATCTAAAAGTCATCCTAAGTATCCATCACAAAGATTAAACAATCACCCCCTTGTCTTACAATGCAAGCAAGAATCCGTGTGTGTTGCGTTTCCATCTAATGCAAATGCTCAAAAATTATAAGAGTGAATTTCATGTTATTGGCCAAGGAATTCTCATCAAGAAAGCATAATACCCTATAAGCCCGACATTTACAAAACCTCTCCACTAATAAAGTAACCAAATTTTAATCGCGATTAGGTAGGAATTTCATGCTTGTAATATTAGGCTCAGGGAAAGTTTAGGGTGCCAAACGAAGGTAAGGAATTCAAGATCAAAGAAATGAGAGCTAAATAGAAAGGAATGAGATATAAAACAAAAGCAATAACCCTTATTAGCCACAAGGAATATCACCATTCCCCTACATTCAACCACAAACTCCCATTCTCAACCAAATCCCTTCACTTTGTTTTCAACCACTTGCACATGTTAAGCTTCAACCCAGAATCTTTCCATCATCCCCATCTTTGTCAACTCATAAATTTAACCTCAATCATGACAAAGTTTACAATAATAGTAATGAAAACATATATACATCTTGAAGGCATCAAGAAATGTAAGAACCCTTCTCAATAATAGACAAATATACAACAATTTTTTTCTTTTTCTCCCTTTTTTTTTCCGATTGAGGAGTAATCCAATTCCCAATCATATAAAATCATCTCACCACTCTTTTTTTTTATAAAGCCTATTTTTCTTATCATCTTCCATTCCACCCATTGTTCCAATTTCCACAATACTCTTTGCTAACTTAAGGGTAAAAATGCATTTAGCTCTCGCAAAGAAGGGTTAAATATAAAGAGTGTAGTTTTAAAATTTGAAAGAAGGAAAAATCTAGAATATAGATTGAAAAATTTATGCACAAAGACTTCAAGAAATGGTACTACGGATAAAATAAAGAGCGGTGGCTAGAAAGGCTCGATCGGGACAAAGAAGGCCTATTACCATCATTTCGAGATCAAACTAAGGTTACTTACTCATTTTGCCTCAAGGTAAGTGAATGCGGGTTCTAGGGTAAAAGTTATGTTGAATTCTACGGCCAATAGCACAAGATTCAATTTCATAATCATCACAACAAAAGCAAAGTGGAATGTGCTTAAACGATGAATTCAATACAAGCAAGGAATACAAGAGGTGCTTACTTAATCTAAGTTTAAGGTACTAGTCATGACCTTTAGAATGCTTGTATAACTACTCTTTGAGAAAAGATACACATGCAAGTCTTGAAGTACCTTGAAGATTCCAAAAATAAAAACAAGCAAATTCAATCAAAAAAAAATCATGAAAATAGTCTATACTACTAAAGCCAACTAAACTCCCCCACACTTAAGACAACATTGTCCTCAATGTTGGGAGGAAGAGAAACAACAGATTGACCAAACACACAAACAGTGAAAAACATGGTTGTTTCGTATGTGAAGGCTGGGCGAAACCATATGAGCAGCAAGCTGCACCTTCTATATACTTTACAGCAAAAAGAAATGAAACAAAGCTAGAAACAATGACATAATGAAAATAGAAGCATAAAAACATACCAATAAAATAAATAAATAAAAGGACCAAAATAGAAAAGAAAGAACTCCCCTTTGTTCATAAACCGCCGGCTCCACCACTCTAGCCTAGGCTGAAGGAGGTTTGCGTGATATTCGGCGATTCCGGTAAATTGATGGCCCAAAATTTGTTGTTGCTCAATGATTTGTTAATGGGCTATATGGAGTTCCTCGACATGCGATTTTCTTTGGCATGCTTTCTTTCCAAAATCAATCATTAAGAGAACTAGTCTACCAAAGTGAAAACACAAATGCCACAAAGAACGTTACAAGTAATGCACAAAAAAAATATTGAAATGTGCAAATTGGCTAAACAAGAAAAACAATTATCACTAAAATTTAAAACAAAGGATAATTAACTCCTAACCATGCTAAGTAACAAAATTAAATAAACTAACCACTAAATTAAAAAAAAGAAAGTCTATAGTAAGCTAATGAAATGCAAACTAATAAAAAAAATTACAAATTTAACAAGTTTCATTGTCGCATTTCATCAAACACATGATAGGCATAGAAGAAAGCAAGAAAGAACCAACAAAAATAGGAAAAAAAAATTTTTTGAATAGTAACCCGACCCGTGAACAGTAACCCCCAAGATGAACAGTACCCCGGCGCCGCTTGGAGCACACTAAGCGGCGCCATTTTAATCCAGTTATGCAGACTGGATTGAAAACGGAACAGTAACCCGGTGCCGTTTTTTTTTTTTTTTTGGCCAAACTCAACTACAAATGTAACAAAATAATTGATTACAAACATAAAAATAACACCAAACAACAAATTATAAAACTCTTCACAATTCAAGGAAATTAAAATTTTCAAACTCAAAACCACATTAAACACAATTATGTACAAAAAGCATTATACAACAAGTCTCAAACACAAGAACAGAGTAACAACATAAAATAAAAATTAAAACAAAGAAAAAAAAAATGTACAAATGAAAAACGTTGCTTGAAGAAGCTTACTCATCCCCTAAGTCAGGGGAGCACAAACATAATCGTCCCAAGTTCTTTCTCACTACAGTATGATGAAGTTTGAGTCTATGTTTGCTTACCATTAAGGTTCCCTTTTCCGGATGATAGATTTCTACTACTTCATATAGAAATACCTTACTTACCACAAATGGGCCAATCCACTTAGATTTAAATTTACTTGTGAACAACCGCCATCGCGAGTCATTCAATAAAACTTGCTCTCCCGACTTGAAATCCTGATTTTGGTCAATGTTTTGGTCTTGCTTTAGTTTCACCTTTAATGACAAATCTCTTGTACAATAGTTTTCCTTATTTCCATTGGAACCTTTCACATCAACCGCAATCTCTTCTACTAACTTATTCTTCTTCTTCTTTGCATCATTGCCTTTGATTAAAGATGGATTCAAAGAATCATTCACCAAGGTTTCCTGTAAAGAATTAGAGACATGAGCATCTATATCATCAATCATACTATGAGAATGATTAGGATCTGAAGAATATTTCAAAGGTTTCAAAGCTTTAAGTACGACCTCCTCGTCTTCTACCCTAAGGATCAACTTTTCTTCACTTACATTTATATTTGCCTTAGCAGTAGCTAGAAAAGGTCTTCCCAAGATCAAAGGAACCTCAACACTCTCATCCATGTCAAGTATCACAAAATCAACAGGAAATATGAATTTATCAACTTTGACAAGCACATCTTCAACAATACCCCTAGGATGTCTAACTGAACCATCTGCAAATTGAATACTCATCTTAGTACGCTTTGGTTCACCTAAGCCTAATTGTTTGAAAACATTAAATGGCAGCAAGTTGACGCTAGCACCCAAGTCAGCCAATGAATTATCAAAAGAAAGACTACCAATATTGCAAGGAATAGTAAAACTCCCTGGATCTTTTAGCTTTTGAGGTAGCTTTCCTTTGTTTTGAAGGATGGCAGAGCATTCCTCATTCAATGTTACTGTTGAAAGTTCTCGAAGCCTCTTTCTTTTCAAAAGGACATCCTTGAGGAACTTAGCATATCTTGGCATATCTAGAAGAATTTCAACAAATGGTAAGTTAATGTGCAATTATTTGAATAGTTCAAGAAATTTACCAAGTTGCTCATCCTTTCTATCTCTTAGAAGTGCGGCGGGGTATGGAATTCTGGGCTTGTATTCTGGAACCATCTTATTCAAATGCTCTTCCTTTTTCTCAAGAACTGTTTCTTTAACTTGATTTTCATTTTCCCCCATGCCTTGGGATTTCACCTTACATTCCAAATCATTTGATTTATTTTCACTTCCCAAAATCACCATATTCACATGTTCTCGCGGATTGGTAACTGTGTTGCTAGGTAAACTACCCATTTTTCTTTCCGAAACAAGCTTTGCCAATTGACTTATTTGATTTTCCAAATTTTGAATGGAAGCTTGTTGGTTCCTGAGGGATGCTTCTTGATTTTGGAACCGGGTTTCGGTAGTCTCAATGAACTTTGTCATTAATTCTTCAAGGCTAGGCTTCACCGGTTGTTGAAGAGGTGGAGGAGGTTGATGTTGATTAGGAAGAGATATTTGGGTTGAGAATTTGATGAAACTTGGAAGCCGGGAGGTTGAAACGGTCTTTGTTGCCCTTGGTTGCTCCATGAGAAGTTTGGATGATTCCGCCACCCCGGATTATAGGTAGTACTATAAGGATTGTTGGGTTACCTTCCTCCTCCAAGGAAATCCACATGCTCCGTTGATGATCCATTAGAAGTTCCCATGGTTTGGCACTCATGGTTTGGTTGACCACCTCCACAAAAATCACAAGCCATCATCACTTGGGAGGTTTGAGGTGACAAACTCAAGCTCTCAATCTTCTTGTTTAAGGCATCAAATTTTGCCTCCAAAGCCGTCATCATGTCTACATTGTGTATTCCACTAGGCTTGGCTTTCGGTCTAGGATTCCCCCATTGGTAGTTGTTCATGGCAATGTTTTCAATGAGGTCTTGTAACTCTTCCGGTGTCTTCAAACTAGTGGTACCTCCCGAAGAAGCATCAATGAGTTGCTTGGAAGGGAAATTTAATCCACTATGGAATGTTTGCATTTGAAGCCCCAAATCTAGACCATGATGTGGACATTTCCTCCATAGCTCCTTCCATCTCTCCCAAGAATCGTATAAGCTCTCACTCTCCATTTGTTGGAAAGAGAAGATATCATTTCTTAGCTTTGCAGTCCTTGCCGGAGGGAAATATCTAGCGAGGAACTTCTCGGCAAGATTGTTCCATGTAGTAATGGAACCCGGTGGAAGTGATTTCAACCATGACTTGGCTCGATCCCTCAATGAAAATGGAAATAGCCGAAGGCGGATGGCATCTTCGGAAGCCCCATTAATCTTGAAAGTATCACATATCTCCAAAAAGTTGGCAATATGAGCATTCGGGTCTTCGTCCGGTAAACCATCAAATTGCACCAATTGTTGAACCATTTGGATGATATTTGGTTTGATCTCAAAATTGTTGGCTTCAACTCTTGGTCGGGCAATGCTTGACTCCGCTCCTAACAACGAAGGTCGCGCATAATCTCCCATTGTCCTTGGTCTTGTGTTTCCGTCATGTGCCATAGTGTTCTCAATTTGAGGATTCTCACCTTCAACTTCAATTCCTTCAAGTATCACCTCCAGGTTTATACCTCTTGGATCCCAATAAAAAATCTGCTCAACTTCAGAATTAAGTTGATTCAATTCTCCCGAATTACTTGAGGTCATAAACCAAAAGAATTCACACATTCACCACAAATAAAGTAAAAGTTTAGCTCAAAGAACACTTACTTAAAATAGAACAAAAAACAGAGAAACATAAGCTAAGAACTCCAATTCACTAATGACTTGCAAAATTGCAAACAAGACAACAAATATTAACACTAGCAATAGATATTATAACAACAAATAAGTAAAATGACTAAATCAATAGATTTCAAGCTTTCCTAATATTAACCGAAGTTCCCCGGTAACGGCGCCAAAAAACTTGTTGTGTTTTATTTCTATGCCTTTATACTAAATTTTTATCACAATCCTCAACAATTTGCACACAAACACAAGGCAAGTGCACCTATCATTATGAGTAGTATAATGGCAAGTAAATTCAATATCGTATCCACGGGGATGGTTAAATATCATTACTCACTTTCTATTCTATTGTTTAGCCTATCAAATTTGTTTGTGAAAATGATTGAAATTACTACTAGGAATAGAAGTCTAGCTTAGCTAATTAAACCAACTTAACAAATTTTTGTTTGCAAGAGAGAATTCAATTGAGAAAATAATACTTGGATGGTTAATCCCCCTAGAATTACCTATGTGATAGAAATATCCCTTGGTTGATAAATTTCACTTCTTATGTTTGATGAAATTCCAATGATAGAACCCACTCTATCTCTAGATGAAAGTTCTCTACTCTTAGATTAATTAGTTGAAATCTCTTTCTAACCAATTCAACCCAAGAATGCATTAAGAATTGTGAATTTCCAATTAGATTTCTCTAACTATCAAGAAGATGTTTAGGTTTCTATCTCTAGTTACCTAAATCATCCCCATTGTTTGTGTATGTTCTATTTCACCCTTCCTTTCTCAATTCCAAGTGAAAATTTCCAGATTTTGAATCAATTGTCAATCACTCTTCATTTCTCAATTCCAAGTGAACAAAAATTCCAGATTATGCATCCATAATCCATTCAATCAATTCAACCATTCAAACCCACAAACAATCCACAAGAAATTCGAATTAAATCAACCAAGGAAACAATTCATTCACATAGGCAAAATCTAGGGTTCATACCCATCCAAGTATTCAAAATTTTAGTTCATCAACATATTACAAATCAAAGAACATAAAACAACAAAGAAGGAGGAAGAATTGCTCATTTTCATGGTTGAAATCTCCTCTCTTCTTCAAGGTTGAAGTTCTTCACGATTTTGTTGAGAAAGTTGCAGCTTTTTCCATGGATCTTCAAGGTTGATGTTCTCCTTCTTCAAGGATTCAATCTTCTGTCTTGATTTCTCTTGCAAGATTGATGGATTGGAAGAAGAATTTGGTGTGTTTTCTTGGTGTTTTGCTGTTTTCTGTCCACTCCAGCCCTCTCTCTCGTTTTTGCCCTAAAGGGGTATCAAAATCTTCCCCAAAAGAGAGAAAAATGCATCTTAAAAGCAGCTTCAGATCGACACAAACGGCGCCGCTTATATCACACCAAACGGCTCCGCTTGCCCCCAGTTTTGGTGCAAGTTTCTGCTGCCTGACTGTGACACTATTTTGAATTCAAGGTGAATTCAGACCACCAAATCGGCTGATATAGGTCTTGATATCTTCATGAAAGTTCTATATCAGGATATTATCTTTCCACAGAGATTTGAATCACATCAATTGGGCATCTAGAACTCAAGTTATGATCATTATACCAAAATGTGTCAAAAATAGAACCCAATGCCGAACAGGTGATTTTGCAGCATACATATGGTAGGCAATTGAACTCCTATTGTCACAAATTTTACCATTCTGAAAACTTCAGAATGTCCTCTATAATTGTCTAGAATACCACTTTTGCATTTGAAATCTTCATAGAGGTCATAATCCGACTTGAAATATGTCTACCATTCTGTTTTTCCTCTGCATTTCTCTATTGTTCTTCATTGTGTAAATTTCCCTTATTTGCTTCATTTAATTCCAAATCTTCAATAATATCACCTAAAGCAAATAAGAGATAAAAGGGAGTATAAATGGTGATTAAAACATCAAAATTTAACATAAAATTAAGCTCAAAATGATAATTATATATAGCACAAATATGGAATATCAGTCCTCATTGGTCCAAACATGTCTATATGAACAAGTTCAAGAGGTTTTGAGGTAGAAACCATTTTCTTTGGTTTAAAAGATGTTTTAGACTATTTTCCATATTGACAAGCATCACAAAGACGAGTTTTATCAAAGTGCATTTTAGGTAATCCTCTAGCTAGCTCTTGTGTGGAAAGTTAATTCAATAAATTCGTGCTCACATGACCTAATCTTCTATGCCACAAATATCCATCATTATCATGAATGGCAAGACATTTTATATCATTTGTGATAAGTTCATCAAGATATAACGCATAGACATTTCTAACTCTATTAGCAACAAAGATGGTTTTACTACTTCCATTATCAAAAATAGTACAAGTATTACATTTAAATTATACTTTACATCCATTGTCACATAGTTGACTAATGCTAAGTAAATTATACTTTAAACCATCAATAAGCAATACTTGTTTAATAAGAGGAAAGGAACCTTTACCAATGTTACCTATTCCAAGTATTTTTCCTCTCTTCTTATCACAAAATGTGACAAAACCTTCACTTGTTGCTTGAAGCTCAATAACAAGAGAGGCATTTCCTGTCATGTGTCTTGAACAACCACTATCAAGGAACCATTTTGTGGCACTTGATCTTGAAGCAAACCGAACCAACATCAAATTTGAGAGAGTAATTTTTGGTACCCATATTTTCTTAGGTTCAAGGGGGTTAGGGAAAGTTCCTTTAACTTTTCAAACAGTCTTAACACCATTTTCTATTTTTCTCTTTACATAACATTTAGATTCTTTGTGTCCATACTTGCCACAGTATGTACAACAAATATGAGACCTAGTATTAGAAGTTTCTTTAGCAAAAGAGTTTTTATATTTTGGAGCATAACTATCATGAGTGTAACCAAGACCATGTTTATCATATGAAGATCTTTGATAACCAAGTAATTTATTTAAATTTTCTTTTCCATTTGTAAATTTTTCAATGCACAATGTAAGATCATTAACTTTCTTTTTCAAAGCTTCATGATCATCTAGCATGGTTTCAAGAGAGTTAACTTTTATACAAAGTTCTTTATTTTCAAAAGATATGCTTTGTATGGTTGCTATTAAAACTTCCTTTCAATATTTAGACAATTAGTAGTCTCAAGAAGTTTCCCATTTTTAACACATAATTTTGAATTCTCATTTGATAAATCATTGATTTTGAATTTCATTTCTTTATTCCTTTTAGAAGCCTTTTTTAATTCTTCATACATTTATACAAGTAATTCACTAGGATCAACATCATCATCACAAAAATTAGAAATTTAAGGAGAGGATTGTACCTCATCATCAATTGCCACAAAACATATGTTGTCCTTTCCTTCACTACCATCTTCACTTTCTTGTTGATCCCATGTTCCAGCCAGTCCTTTTCCTTTCTTGCCAGATTTCTTTTTGTTCTTGTTGTCTCTTTCCCTTTCCAAAACCTTGGGACAATCAGCGACAAGATGTTCTGTGCTCTTGCATTCAAAACATTGAGGTTTGAAGGATGATGATTGCCCACTCATCTTGGTTGGCTTTCTCCCTTTCTTAAGGAATTCCTTCTTGTAGAAGTTTTTGAATTTTCTTACAGCCAAGGCTATCTCCTCTTGTCCACTGTTTCCATCTTCTTCGATTGATGATTTTTCTTGTTCACTCAAGTAATTTGAGGCTTTGAGTACAACTCCTTTTCTTCTATTCTCTTCATCTTCTTTGTCATTTAGTCTCTTCATCTTCATCTCATGCGTGAGGAGTGATCCAATGAGCTCTTCATGTGGAAGAGTTTTCAAATCCTTTGATTCCTCAATTGCAAGTGTTTTTGGTTGCCAAGATTTTGGTAGAACATCCAATATTTTTCTGTTTTGCTCGCCCATTGTATAGCTCTTCCCATAAGCTTTTAAACCATTGAAAATGTTAGTAAATCTTGTAAACATATCACTGATATTCTCACCTTGCTTCATAATGAATAGCTCATAGTCCCTTACTAGCATGGCAAGCTTAGACTCTTTAACCTGGTTTGTACCTTCATATGTTATTTGAAGTAAAGTTCACATATCATGAGCAGTGTCACACCCACTAACTCTATTGTATTCAATTACATCTAATGCACAACTTAAAATGTTCATAGCCTGATAATTTAATGTCATTTTCTTTGAATCATTTTCATCAAATTCGTCTATAGACTTTGGTTCTAAAGTCACTGCATCAACTCTCATTTTCATAGGTATGTAAGGACCTTTCTTAACAATATTCTACAAATCAAAATTAGTATAACAAATATATATTTTGACTCTAGAATTCTACAAAGTATAGTTTGTTCTGTCAAACAAAGGTGGTCTATTTGTGGAAGATCCTTCTAGATAAGGTAAGTTTGAAATATTAGCCATAAGATCTTAACTTCTAAGTTGCAAAACCACACAAAGAAGCCCTTGCTCTGATACCAATTGAAAGACCTAAAAGTGGGGGTAATATAGGTCTTTGGCTAATTTTTTGAAAATAATTTCCTTTTACAATGTTTAAGCTAAACTAGATTATGTGTGTTTGTTTCAATGAGAGAATATATCAATTAATGTCAAAGCAGTAAAATAGTGTACGATCAATAAACATAAGTAATTTATAGTGGTTCAATCTCTTAAAGATCTACGTCCACTACATTGAGCCTACACTCAAGGATTTCAAACAATCTACTATATGCTCAAGCTCACAAATTACACAAGAGGCTCACCACGCAATGGTTCTACACTCACAACCTCTTTAGCAATTCTACAAACAAGGTTCACCCTACCAAAGGATTTTATATCTACAAACAACCTTGAGTCAATATCTCAAGGATCACTCTTATCTAAAGGATTTCATGTTTACAAGATAACCTTGCAAGAGCTAGTAGAAAACACAATTGAATAAAGAAAGGAGAATGTGTAAGATGTTACCACCTGTTAGTAGATGATTACACAATGTTGCACCTACACACTTTGTTGTCGTTAGAATCTTTGAATGATCAAATGAAAGCACAGGACAAATAGAGCTTTAATGTTTTCTAAAGACTTTGGAATGTTTAAGTTCTTAGAGATTCAAAACTTACAAAAAATATGAAGTTTATATCTTTTATAGATTTGAAAAATCAAATGCAACAATTATAAAATGGCTAGTAACGGCTAGTTTCAAAGAAGTTCGGACGTTTGAACTTTCTACCGTGCGTCCGAACTTTCGTCCGAATTTCACTGTGCCAAGCTGTCTGGAAAAGTTCAGACGTCCAAACTCTTTCTTATGCGTCCGAACATTCGTCCGAAATTCTCTAGAAAAACAGTGACCATGCTATCAGAGAAAGTTTGGACGTCCGAACTTTATTCCATGCGTCCGAACTTGTGTCCAAATTTTTCTGGAAGCACAGTGATCATTTTCAAAGTTTGGACGTCCAAACTTGCATCCAAACTTATCAAATTTTGTTAAATCATTTAAAAATCATCCTTAATAACATTGAAATCATTTTGTATAAATAGATAAGTCATTTAAGCACTTTTAAACACAAAAACCATTACCAAAACATTTTAATCATTCAAAGTTTACTTAAGATCATTTGAGACTTCAAAAGCATACTTGTTATTAAGAAGTTCATTTAAAATCATTTCAAAAACAAGTTTTGTGCTCTCTTACGCATTCAACTAATTTCAAGACATACAAGTGTAGAGTTTACAAAAAAATATACCTATTTAGCATATGAACCCTACACTCTAAGTGTTCTATGCCTTCAATCATCTTGAACATACTCTTCAATCTTCAATCACTTTTGGCATAATTGAGTTGTTCTTGCATTGTGACTTCAAGGCAATAAGACTTCATACTTCTAAATGCATCAATCCTATCACTCAACATGCAAGTACATTAGTCCTCATCAATGTTTGCCATTATTCAAAACTAATCATTACTACATGATTTGCCCTTAGGGCTAACACATTCAAAAGTCTTTAGCAAACATTAAAGCTTTTTTTTTTTGTCTTGTGCTTTCAATTGATCATTGAAGATTCCAAAGGTAACAAAGTGTGAAGGTGCAACATTGTGTATTTATCTACCAACAAAGTGGTAACATCTTACACATTCTCCTTTCTTCATTCAATTGTGTTATCTATTAGCTCATTGCAAGGTTATGTTGAAAGCATAAAATCCTTTAGATAAGGGTGATCCTTGAGATATTGACTCAAGGTTGTTAGTAGATATAAAATTCTTTGGTAGGGTGAACCTGTTTGTAAAATTACAAAAGAGGTTGTGAGTGTAAAAGTATTGTATGGTGAGCCTCTTATGTAATTGTTGAACTTTATAATTTAGTAGATTGTTTGAAATCCTTGAGTGTAGGCTCAAGGTAGTGGATGTAGATCTTGAAGAGATTGAACCACAATAAATTGCTTGTGTTTATTGATCTTAAATTGTTTATTGCTTTGACATTAATTGATATATTCTCTCATTGAAACAAACACACATAATCTAGTTTAGATTAAACATTGTAAAAGGAAATTATTTTCGAAAAATTAGCCAAAGACCTAAATCACCCCCCTCTTAGGGCATTCTACAAGAACAAATATATGCTTCAAGCATATTGGGTCCATCAGAGACTTCAAATATATGTATCATTATCAAATGACAACAAAAAATAAACATATTTTAAGTGTTATTATGCACTATTATATCTACAACTAGAAATATATTTCTTCTTAACTAGTGTCAGGTCTTACGAAGAATCATACGTCATAAATCCAAACACATATTCACTTTTATAGTTCGCATTTTATAAGCAAATATCAATTGATATGTCTTTGGGATTACACTTCAAGTGCATAATTTCTTCTAAGAATATATATACACTTCAAGTATACTTGTGAATAGTTTAAACATTTCATATTTCTCATACGAACTTTTCCATTTTGAGTCTGCAGACTTCAATTCAAAAATTCTCATTCTGAATTAATATGTTATGCGCATTAATATTATTGACGTCATATACTTGTGCGGTTTCAGTTGTTCCCAATCATTTTGAGATCTCATCATTATCAAAGTTTTACTTTAATTTCTTCTGGAAATAATATATGAATTAGGTTTGGGAAAAAAATTTGCTAAAATTTAAATCTTTTCATCTTAACATACATGACCATCTTAAGTCTTTGCGCCAGTGAAGTGTTTGTTTCATTGGAACCGACTTATCTATCATATTTTAGCTGTGTAACAAATTTATTTTAGTGGTCGATTTTCTTTCAGGGACATCAAATATAATAGGAGTATTCTTTGCCAAATGTTAGTCAGTTAATATACTTGGCTATATAAGTTATCATTTGAACTTCTAGTTCAAACATCTTCTATGAGGATCAAAATAGAAGATAAAGATGAGACAAAAAATAATATCATTATCCGGTCTTATGTTTTCTTCTCTTTACGTTAGAACAATATATTCAAAATTAACAAAATACAAATCTCTCCTTTGAGAGCCATCTTATCACCTTGTGGTGGAGCAACATACATAGTACAGTTCTAAATCTATAATGGGAAATATTTGATTTCTGACCATAAACCAACAAAGATAAGGAAAATCATAATGCGTTGACAAAATATGAAATACGTGCTAATACATTATAGTCGTGAACATTCTACAGGATGTTCAATATTTATCTCAATACAACCAGTATTATTATGACAAATTTTGTGGCTGGGAGAATATTACATATGTGCTCATTATCAGTGAATTGTAAACTACAAGTTGTAAAAGTTAGCAATATACATATGACTATTTTGTTGATGCATCAATGAATAATTTGTCTATATTCATCCCAAAATAACAAATTATATCCCAAGTAGTACATATAGATTCGTCATATTAGAAAACTTCTGGTTTCTTTATATTTTCATAAATTCCTAATCATTCTTCGTATTTTAGTGATATAGGATATTCCAACAGGTCATGCCAACTAATAAAATTATTCATCAATAAATGTCAAGTTTACTCAATATTACATCTCAATTTCATAAATTTTATGCAATATAAACCAAAAGAGAGGAACAGCAGCATCTATAATTGACATATATTTTAGGTCATAATGGTAATACATATGTCTCAAAAGTTTATTCATCCAATGTCTCGATATATGGAGAATAATGCATTACACAATTAACGATTAGGTGAAGATCATGTAGCTTTCCTGGAGCTTTTAATCAATTAACTCTTCTAGAATTATTGATTAACTAGTTCTTCATAAACTTTGTGTTACCATTTATACTTTGAACATTTATTTCAAATTTGTCCAAATGAACTACCAATATTATTTAGACAAATTGCATCTTCACCATTCCTGACCAAAATCAAACTAAAATAATATATAAATACTAAAATATAAATATATAGTATTAAAAAGTTTCAATAATAAAGATGATAGAAAATAAAAAAGCAATAATTCAATAATTCAAAATTTTGATTAACATTCAAAATGCTAAAATTCTTTTTAGATATTCAAAATAATTGACTACATTCACATGTGCCACATCAATATCATCGAAAAACATATCATTACTATCAGTAGCATAATTTAAGAAAGTAAAGTAATATCAATACTTAATACAGATTCACAATATGCTTGACATACTATAAGTACGTGTAAATATTTCTTATTGTATCAATAATATGTTAAATTATTACTTTTCCTTTTTTCCTTCTCATAACTTTCTCACTTCTGGTGAATATTTGCCTATTCACTGGAAATTTAATGACTCATTCTTACAACATAAGAACAAAGTCATTTCTACTAGCCGCGACAAAAATCTCTTTCATAACTATAGTATAAGTTTGAATTACATTCATCTCAAGGAATGACATAAAATTAGTTGGTCATGCGTCAAAATATTTTATCAATGGCTCATTTAGTTCTAGAAGATACAAATTTAAAATACTTCTAAAATTTTTTTCTCGATATTGCTAGTACAGGAGCATCTTAGAGGTATGAAAAAGGAAAAATCTTTCATTCACCATATCACTAGTAATATTTCTCTTTACAACTTTAGTTGAGGAGAAATGTCATATGCGATAAATGTTTGCATAGTGATAGACAAAATCTTTTAGGGACATTTATAACAAATCATAACTAGTATTTATATAACAATTATCTTCTGGTGATTGTATTTTTCTTTCAAAATTTGCTAGTAATCAAGTAGCTATGATGCATTGTATTTCTTAAATAGTGTCTTCAAGACTCCACAATATCTAGATGAATATATTCTGATCGCAATGATTATATGAAAGATTCCTACCATGGTCACATGTATGTCCATTGCTTTGAGCGTGATCACTACCTCTTCTAGGGCTATAACCATGTGTTATAACTCTATTCACTTACACATTTAAAGTAAACCATATTTTTGGTAGAATAACTATCTTCTGGTGGCTAAATCTTCCTTTTAGATCCTTCCACAAAACAAATGGATCTCTCATGAAAAGATATTCCATCTTTAGATCGTCATAGTGATGATGGCGGAGAAAATAATGACTTTTACGCGATCGTAAGATGATTATGCATTATTTTCAACGATAGTGTCCGTCAGACTCATTACATCTCGATAAATTTAAGCATCTAGTGTCCATGATATATAGTTATTTTTAGAAATGTCAAGTGTAAACAAAATTGATTTTTGTAAGGTTTGCCATAGGAATTCAAAGGTAGAAAAATATCTTTTTTTGTCTTGATTAAACTCTAAACTCTAATAGCAGAGACTCATGCTTTCTTACCTTCATATAAACTTCAAAGATGCAGTGGTACAATCTCTTGTTGATAACATGTCATAAATTTTTTGGCGTGCCGTAGTCATTGATATAAAGAAATTGCAATAGTAATATAAAGAATTGAATAAGAAAATTATAATGAAGAGAATATAGAGAAAAACTGGAAAGAAAATAGAGAGAGAATATAAGAGCTTTTATTGATTCTCTGAGAGTAAGTGAGTGAATCAATATGTCTATCTAATACAATAGTCTAAAGCCCTATTTATAGGGTTCAGGAGTACATTTCAATAAGAAGAGATATGGAGGAATAAGAAGATAAATCTTATCAATATTGAAAGATATGATAAAACTTTATCATCTATCTTCTGGTAAGATAGATTATGTCACGCCCCGTGCCCGCAGGCACGAGTGTGCGACTCATGTGACTGGCAGCACCCATGGCCAACTACTTGGCAACTGTCCTTGCTATGCCAAAATGGATATCCCAAGTTGACAGTAGGTACTTAGGTCCATGTTCATATACAGAGAACTTTACTTACATTTATCCCATGTGGGATTGGGGTATCACATACACCCCTCATTAAGGCCTTAGCGCCCTCATTAGGCACCAGAACAGAATTAGCACTAAGCGCCCATAACAGAATCATTGGCCTAGGACCAAACCTCTCTGATACCATAATGTCACGCCGAGTGCGCGACTCATGGGACTGGCAGCACCCACAGCCAACTACTTGGCAACTGTCCTCGCTATGCCAAAATGGATATCCCAAGTTGACAGTGGGTTCTTATGCCCATGTTCATATACAGAGAACTTTACTTACAGTTATCCCATGTGGGATTGGGATATCACAGATTATTTCTATATCTAATATTAGATTATATCTTTGATATCAGTTAATGGATATCCACAATTATATTAATTTTATAACAAAATTGTTATTAGTGATTGAAATGATAACAATTGTATTAATTTATAACAAATCTGTTATTAGTGATTGAAATGATAACTTTGTCTTTTGGTATTGATTGAGTTTGATAGAAACAATTTTGAAAGTTTGAAGGTACTATCATTTAAAATTTTAGGTAAAATTCTCTTAAAAAGAAGTTTGAGATGGTAAAGTGCATTTTATTTTATTGGACACTAGTCTGCGACTCAACATTGAACCGATTAATTGGCCTTCACAGGTTGCATTCTGTTTTCTTTAAATATATTTTTATCTTGTAGTGCTTTTAATTAAATTCTTAAATCTTATCTTAAGAATTTTAATTTATTCGTCACGAGCGCAAAAAAGAAGCCACCAGGTAGCAACTCTCGAACACATCTTTACCGTTAACAAAAAGATCAGAATACTCTGCACTTCAAGGGAAACAGCACCTTAGGTGAAAAGAAAGAATGAAAAATTCTATGCAAAATGGAGCCCTTTAATCTTTGAAAGTGATATTTTTTCTTCACATCATGATATCTCAATGCATGGTTTTGTTTTTTGTAATCTTTTAATATATATAGTAATTTATCTTCTGTTTTAGGAGCTTATGTATTCCGCACTTTCCAAAGTTGGTAGAGGTGGAGTATTTTTTTTCTTGTATTACAAGTACTGCAAATTTATCTACTGAAAAACCAAAAATGTTATTTCTGCTACTCAGTTGCAATAATTCTTTTCTTCGGACACTAGCGTTCTTATGTGTTGCCACGTGTTGCTAATGGGAATAATCATCGACTAGCTTCCCTCAAAACAAGCTTAGACAGTTCTTATACTGTTGTTATGGTGCTGTCATATCGTAACTATTTTTTATAGTAAACGGAAATTTTGTTCCTCTTTCACAAGATTTTATATATTTAAATATTTCCAGAAAAAAGAAATTAATGTGGGCAAGGATGGGGAAGAAGATGGAGGAGAGGTTAGTAGTAAGCTATGACACCTTCACTATAAAAAATCGCTAGCTTTTGAATCTGTCATATTCATTTATCTAAGAGTTCGACACATCCATTTCTCTAAGAGTTCTTCCTTTACTATAGGGTTTTATATATCTAATTTTGTTTTTCTCAGTAATAATGCGGTAACACGGTAGCAAATCAGGGAAGATGGAGGAGGGATTTGAAAGAAAAAATGGGAAAGAGGATCTAAACTGTTCAAAACATATTCTCATATAGTGAGTGAGACAATTTTGCTACAAATTGAAAATGTTCCCAAGAAGTTGCAGATTTGGAAAAGTTCACAGAGAATTTGATAATACATGATTTAATTTTCAACAAAATGATTTTTAGAAAGTAAAAGATCTTTTTCTTTTTTATTTTAAATACACAAAGAAATAAGAATGTGAATCAAACTAAAAACTTCTCGCATAGTTTAGGAGCCGATATCTAAAGTTATACTATGGGAATAAAATGCTTATTAGATTAGAAGCAATCAGTTCCTCAGATGATTTACTTTTACTACGTGCAATTGAATCCTTCTCTGTGGTAGATCACATTGAGGTAGACATTCAAGAAGAAAAACCGTCACTAGCTTATACGTTTCAAGCATATAAACTTACTATAGTCTTCCCCACTCCTACCCTCATCCCAATTCCCCACTCACCCCTCCAAAAAAAAAAAGAAAAAGATAAAACAATCCTATTGCTAAATCACCCGTACTTTCAAACCAATCTTGAATCTATACAATGAATCCTCCTGAGACTGTGTATGGATTATCCATGCACAGCATCGAATAGGCATCATAATTGGGAATGAGGAAGTCATCAAACCCTGCTAATGCAACTTAATTCATCCTTGATATTGCGAAATTCCTGATGAGAGTTCTGGAAATTGTTCCCATGATCAGAAAATCCACTTGAATGATCGTCAATATCACCAAAACCGTCCATATTTTCTTGATCTTAATGAAGTCCCTAGGCACATGCATCACCAACCTCACCCTTAAGCCCCTGAGCCTCCCCTATTCTCGGGTTTGAGACGGTTTTTTACCCTTCTGGTAAATCTTGCGTAAAACAAAGTCATCCAACTACAAAACAATTAACAGAAAAAATCCATTAAAAAGTTCAAATATATCAAAAATGAAAAAAAAAAAACAAACCTAGCAAGATCAACGAAAACATATATAGGAATGACTTGCAGTTGTTGAATTTCCATTATTCTATTGATCCAGTGCCAGGGGATCAGATAAGGTGAATAATTATTATTCACGGGAATACAGAATAATAAATAATTATTATTAATCAATAACATATTATTTATTGTTTAAACATGTTGAAGAAAAAAAGCACGTCAACAACTTAATTTTGGTGAATTTATAGATGATAAATACGTAAAACAATACTGCCTACCTCCATGTCAATTGTGCTTCTCATCTCTCTTGTCTTATGAGGGACACAATATGCATGCATGATCCAATTAGTTTTCACAGCCTGTCGACTTTTAGCTTGTTGGAACCAATATATTTACCGTTGTACACAACAGGTTTATCTGATCCAGTAGCCTTCCAATAACCACCATGAGTAGCCCGATTTGGCCTTTCACCGTTCGGATATTTCCGGTTTCTTGGTGTGAAAAAGTACCCTTAGCCTTTCGTTAATTCTTTATAGCTCTCTTAAAAGGAAAAGGATTTCAAAGTTTAAAAAAGGTTTCCCAAGATTTTCAAGAAAAAAAAAATGCAAACCTGAAATCTTATCGGGAATATCCTCATAGAGATTAACATCTTCTACTGGGGCAAAGGGATATTCCATTTTCGGGACTTTTGGTATCCAGTAATAGAGAATAAGCTTAATATCCGTTGGTTGAAGCTGGAACCCTGGTGGAAAACCATTAAAGTCCGCCGTAGACGCCTTCTGAACTGTTAGGCTTTTTCCGATCACCATTGACGGATACACCATAGACTGCCGGCAAGAGATGATCATGGTTTTCCTGATGAGTAATGCTGGTAGTACTACAAGAAATTTGAGTAGTACTAAAACTAGGGACCTGTTGTTGCCGGGGAGATCTCTCGACAACTTCCATTGTTTGAGTTACGGTTGGAACCTTGAGTTCCAGGCTGTTTTGCTCTTAGAATGACACTGATGTTGTTGATATTCAAGAAAATTTATGAACTGATAGAATTCTAGGTAGTTCGGGGGCTTGTAACCTTGTTTTGAGCCTTGAAAGAATTAGGAAAAGGAGAAAAAAATTAAGAAGAAGAAGACGAAGACTTCTGCTTAGTGTGGAATAGGGATGAGGCAGAGCCGCCGAAGAGTTTTATAAAGGGACTGTTGTATATGAATTGAATAGTCCAGTTGGTGTCGAGGTTGTACCGGAATGGAGTTCTATTTCGATACAGAATAGAGTTCTTATATAATTTACGAAATATATGTAAAAATAATTTGAAGCATGTGGACAAACAACTATTTCTGACGGTAATGGTTGTGTCTTCCTTATCCGCTGTCCTTTATAGACATGAATCAATCTGAATTATTAAATTTTGATTCAATTTTTAAAAAAATTTATATATAGTAAAAAATTATTCATTTTAAATAGAATAATTATTGTAATTATTTATTCCTTTACTTGTAGTGAACAGTTATTTTACAATGAATAAATATTCAATTACCGAATGAATAATTATTCAAATTTAAATAATTATTCATATCGTATATATATTCTTAATCCTACATTGGATCGTACATTGAGTAATTGTTAGAATGTGGTATTACCAAACTAGAAATTAGCCTATAGAAATTGTAAAACAATTTCACTGAAGTTAATAGATTTCATTTTCCCTTTAATAACAGTTCTGAATTAAGTATCTTATTTTCTTCTTTTAAAAATTTTATTGCTCGTGCTTCTGTTTATTGTATTTATGTACACAGAACTAGAAATGTCTATGCTCTTAGGCCCTTTTGGATTGATGGAAATGAAAGAAAGGGAAGGGAGTGGAAACATAGGAATTGAGCTTTTAGTGTTTGGATTGATTTTTTTTTTTTTATAATGGAAAGGAAAGGGTAGAGAATATCAGTTCATTTCGGTCCAAAAGTGAAAGGAAAAAAGATTAGCTTTAATAAAAATTTTTGAACTAATTAAATTATTTTTATCTTAAAATAATTATATTCATTTAAAATATAAGAATAAATATGTAAGCACCAGCGTCAATCAATCATCTCCTTCCCTTCCCCCTCCCTCAATCCAAAGGGGGCCTCAGTGAGCTCATGGAAGGGGTTATAATGTTCCTCCTACAATTTTTGCAGATATGTCTTAAATGAAACTCCCTCTTTTTTTAAAAAAAATAATAATTCATTTGTATTCATTTTTTCCTGACGAAGTTAATTTCATTTTCCATTGCGCACAAGAATTGCAATTCAATGGAGCATATGAATAAAGCAAACCAAATAAATAAGAAACACGGATAATGGCTAGGGAATAATTCTATAATCCTATTAACGTTAGAAGAATAAAAAAACTACATTTCATATCAAACTCCAAGACAAAAACTACATTTCATATCAACCAAATTTCTCAATTTTGACATGTTAAGTATAATCAATCGATGATTATTTAATTTCCACCAATAATATCTTATACTAAAAAAAAGAGAAAAGAAGTATAATTTTGGAATTTATATGGAACAAACTTATAATAGTGGGAACTTTAGAATTCCAAAGTGTGACAAAGAAAATTACAAGAAATTAAGTGTAAAATCTAGGATCTGGAGACTTTGGCCTTTTAACTTCAAGGTTAAAATCACCACCATGATCAGCTCTCCTGGATAGGTTTATAAACCCATGATTTGGAACTCTTGAAAAAACTGAATAATCATTCCCATCCTTGTCCTCGTCCTGTAAATCTTGCACAAAATATACGCAAACTGCAAGAGTGAACACATTATACATAGATTTCTGCAAACAATGTTAAGAAGCCAAAGAAACCCTAGAAGTCACACGGTACAACTAATCAAGCTTCATTATTACCTCCTTACCAGGATTGTTGTTCTTCTTCGAATTCGAAGGCCCAGGTTCAGGCTCATAAACTCGATATTCATGCATGATCCAAGAACTAGGGTTATATTTGGGGGCGGCATCTTCGAAGAAAAGTAATTTCTGCATGAATCCAACGGTGTGACCTTGATAATTAACTGGTCTGTCGGCTCCGATAGCATTCCAATAACCTTTACTAGTGGTTCGATTAGACCATTCTCCGTCAGGACATTGCCGATATCTTGAACAAAAAAAATACGCCTTTTTTCTGTGCCCTGAAAAGAGAACAAGATTTCTAACTTTCAACATGATTTTGATGCCTTAAAGGATTGTCTAAAAATTTATAAAAACGGGAAAAAAAAAAACTGCAATCTCGTCTGGACTCTGCAAAGAAGAAGCCTCTCTTATTATTGTTCTGCTATTGTTCGTGAGCATGGGTCTCAAGAACAGGAGAATTAGCTCGTCGTCCGACGGCGCGAACCCCGGTGGAAATCCGAAGTCTTTAACGACGTCCGACGTATCCAAAACAGCTTTTAGCTTTCCTTCTTTAGGAGCCATAGTATTGGGAGGGAAACATGTTGCGATATAGTCGCGAATGAAAAGCTTGCGTTGCTCGAATACCATGGCTGAAGTTGGAGGATACGCAATGTTCTTCTTGATTGAGTTGAATTTATATCTTTCGGTGCTTTAATTCAGAGGGTAATTTTTAAATATTTACAAAAAGGCGGTACTTCAATAAATCTATAATTTTGCTGAGTCCTTATGGAAACAACACTGTTTTCAATTTATACGAAAACATAATCGATAGGTTAAAGCAAAGGTTTTAGTCAATTATAGAAAATATTTAATTTTCACAGTATAGTATTTTTTGTTGGTTGTCTTACAATCCTAATCTAAATAGAATAGTTTATGTGAGCTTCAAACCTTCTAGTACTGTGTAGATCACAATGTGCTAAGCACAAGGCTTTTACTTTTCTTGGTCTGATAATGTTGTTAGTGTAAAGCAATTCTATTGATGTAATCAAAGTGTTAGGGGACGTGATTGACAATAGAGGGAGTGTAATATATAATTTTTAATTTGATTATATACAATTTTTAAAAAATGCATTATAAACTATTTACTCTAAAATACCTTCACTTTCTTTTAGAGTTCTTGAATACTAAAATTTAGATGTACGAAAAGTTATTTCAAATTTGTATAAAATCAACTAAGTTATTCAGACTACCGCTACAAGAAAATTAGGATTGTCTGACAGGCACCGTCGTCGTAAATGCTCTTTTACGATGGCAATATCCATAACAACATCTAAAGTCACAAATTTGAAACGAAAATCCCATCCGGCGCAAACTACAATAGATTTGCGACGAGTAGGATTTTGGTCAAAAGAGTCAGCTCTGAGAAACCGATTTGCAAGAAAAATAAAAGATTAAATTATTATAAAATTTGGTTGCAAAATTGTTGTGTCGTGTGTTCCGTGCTCTTATACTCAATTCTATTTTAATATTTAATAATTTGCACACGAACAAAAAGCAAGTGTACATATCATTATGATTAGTGTAATGGCAAATAAATTTAAATGTCGTTTCTACAAGAATGATCAAATATCAGTACTCTCTTTTCACTCCATTGTTTGGCTTATGAAATTTGCTTGTGAAGATAATAGAAATAATTATTAAGAATAAAAATTTAACTTAACCAATAAAATTCAGTTTAGCAAAAGTTTAATTTGCAAGAGAAAATTTCAAATGAGAAAGTAATACTTAAATGGAAAATCTCCATAGAATTACCTATGTGATAGAAAAATCCTTTGATTAATAAATTGTCCATCTTATGTTTAATGAAATTCCTCGATTAGAAATGACTTTATCACTAGATGAAAGTCCTCTACTCTTAGATTAATTATTTGAAATCTCTTTCTAACCAATTCAATCCAAGAATGCATTAAGATTTGTTAATTTCAAATAAGATTTCTCTAATCATTAAGAAAATGTTGAGATTTCTATCTCTGATCATCTAAATCACTCTAATTATTTGTGTCATGATCTATTTCACCCTTTCTTTCTCAATTCCAAGTGAAAAAATCCATATTATAAATCAATTACCAACCAATCAATTCAAGCAATCAAATCTACAAACAATCTATAAAAAATTAGAATTCAATCAACCAACAGAGCCAATCCTTCACATAGATAATAACTGCAGTTCATAATCATCCAAGTATTCAAGAATTTAGCTCTTCAACATATTACAATTCAAAGATCATAAAGCAACAAAGAAATAGGAAGAATTGCTCATTTTCATGGTTCAAATATTCTCTTCTTCAAGGCTTGAAGTGCTCCAACTTGATTGCCAAGGGTTGTTGTTGTGTTATTTTGCATGCCCTTATACTAAATTTTATCACAATCTCTAACAATTTTCACACAAAACACTAGGCAAGTGCACCTATCGTTTTAAATGTCGTATACACGGGGATGATCAATTACCATTACTCACTTTCTACTCTATTGTTTAGTTTATCAAATTTGCTTGTGAAAATGATTGAAATAACAACTAGGAATAAAAATCTAACCTAAACAGAAAAATTCAGTTCATGTAAATTTTAGTTTGCAAGAGAAAATTTCAATTGAGAGAATAATACTTGAATGGAAAATTCTCCTAGAATTACCTATGTGATAGAAAAGTCCCTTGGTTAATGAATTCCCCTTCTTATGTTTGATGAAATTCCTAAATTAGAACTCACTCTATCTCTAGATGAAAGTCCTCTACTTTTAGATTAATTGGTTGAAATCTCTTCCTAACCAATTCAACCTAAAACTGCATTTTACATTAGTGAATTTCCAATTAGATTCTCTAATTACCAAGAAGATGTTGAGGTTTCTATCTCTAGTCACCTAAATCATCCCCATTGTTTGTGAATGGTCTATTTCACCATTCCTTTCTCAATTCCAAGTGAAAAATCCAGATTATGAGCCAATCAACAACTGAATTAATTCAAGCAATCAAACCTCCAAATTAGATTTCTCTAATTGCCAAGAAGATTTTAAGGTTTCTATCTCTAGTAACCTAAATCATCCCCATTGTTTGTATATGGTCTATTTCACCCTTCCTTCTCAATTCCAAGTAAAAAAAAATCCAGATTATGAATCAATTAATAGCTGAGTCAATTCAAACAATCAAACCCACAAACAATCCACAAGAATTCAGAATTCAAGCAACCAAGAAAACCAATCATTCACATAGATAATAACTAGGGTTCATAACCATCCAAGTATTCAAGAATTTAGCTCATCAACATATTACAATTCAAATAACATAAAGCAATAAAGGAAGAGTAAGAATTTCTCATTTTCATGGCTCAAATATTCTCTTCTTCAAGGCTTGGAGTTCTCCAACTTGGTTGTGAAAAGTTGTGTTCTTGAGCTTGAATCTTCAAGATTGATGTTCTCCTTCTTCAAAGATTTGATCTTCTCTCTTGATTTCTCTGGCAAAGATTTGGGAGAGGTTTTGGATGTTTTTCTCTCTGTTTTTTTCTCCTCTCTGGAACCCTAGACGGCTGCCCCATTCAAATGCCCTAAAAGGGTATATATATACCTCACAAAAAGAGAGCAACAATTGCAGAAAATTATGTTTCTGCCAAAACGGTACCGTTTGGATTATTGGTGATTAAGAGCATTAAATAGGATGATCTAGGTTTTCCTATCTTCATGAAAGTTGTAGATAATGCTCTAATGTTTCTTCACAACTTTGAATCACCTCCATTGGACATGCATAACTCCACATATGGTAATTACACCACAATGTGTCAAAACTGGAACCAAATTCAGAAATACTGATTTTGCACTATATGTAGGGTGACCAAACAAATTCGGATTGATGTAAATGTTACCATTCTGGAAATTTCAGAATCTCCTCTATAATTGTCCAGAAGATCATATCTGCATTTAAAATCTCTAAGGAGGTCAAAATCCCACTTGGATTGTTCTGTCCTGCTTCCCTGTTTTGCATTCTTTTTTTTTTCTTCATTATAAGTATGTAGAATCTCCTTCATTGCTTCATTGTGCTCCAAATCTTCAATAAACTCATCTAAATCAAATAAGAGAGAAAGGGAGTGTAAATGGTGTTTGAAGACTAAAATTCAACAGAAATGTGAGCTCAAAATGGTCATTATATTAAGCACAAATATGAAATATCAGTTGGATTCTTGAGCTTAAATCTTCAAGATTGATTGCTCACTACAAGAAAATTGATATTTTGCGATGGACTATTCCGTCGCAAAAGACAAATGGTGACGGATCTAAGTCGCAAATCTGCAACTGCTTTTTATATATTTTTTAAAAACTATATTTTCATTGCAAAATCATCACAAATTTTGATTACTAATTATTAATTATTAATTATTTAAAATAATTATTAATTGCAAATTTAATTTAATCTGAAATTTTAATTTTTTATTAAATATTTTAAATTTTTTATATAATAGTTTTCAATAATTTTTAAATAATTATTTAAAAAATAAGCATAATTATAGAATAATTAAAAATAAAAAATTAAATTAAAATAAGTATAATTAATCTATTAAATGTCAATGATTTATGCGTACAATATTGAAAAATATTATACAAAATTTATGTAGCTATAGAAAGTAGCGCTGCAGACGGTGGATGTGGTGGAGGTGGATTGGGAGGGCCAGTCGTTGGAGGATGGTCATCAGGCGGATCGATCGTGTAATCCTCATCAGCCTCGTCTGCCCACTTTTCAGAATCTAATATCGGAAAAGGAGGTGGAGGTGGGGAAGGCGGCGGAGGCAGATGTAGTGCCTCATACATTACTCCCAAATATTGGTCCAAACTAGCAAAGCGTTGCTGGAAATAACCGTGCATCTACCTCTCTCTCTACAACTGACTATAAAGATATGCGTACTCTAGATGCAATGTAATCGAGTAAGGTGTTGGAAAGAAGGCGACGTGGACTGACATAACCTCCTTCGAATGTGAACTGTCTCTGAACCCAATCCACCGCCAGCAACCTCTAAAAATACGGACTTCTCATTTGGTGGATGCTGAGCGAATCCAGAGACTCCACCTGCGAATAGCGCTACTTCTATGCGTTGACGCTGTCCTGCAAATTATATACATCATAAATTTATGACGGTGTCTAACAACAAAATAATTAATATAAAATTTAGAGTAATATAATCTGTAAATTTACCAACGTATGTTGTGATTTCTCGCTGACAAATGTGCTCTTTTTTGGGCCATTCTTATATGTGTGCGTCGCCTTGTACATATCAGTGAAATGGAAGTCATCTACGCGCTCCTTACTATACAATTATATTAATATAAATATTTAGTAATTATATTAGAATTAAATAAAAATGATAAACATAATTATTACCATCCGACGCTCATGCTCGCTGAATGAATTGCATCCTCCCGTGTGAGTCAATCTAGGAGCGTCTGCTCTATTTCTCTTAGCAGTGGCTGAAACAGCTTGAATTGTTCCCTGCTCCAGTGATCCAACCAGAGTTGGCTCCAAATTTCAAGATATATCTACGGTGGTCATTTCCCCTTACACCAAGCCTTTGATAGCTGATCGGATAGATGAATTTGTAGTCCCAAATATGTCATATCTGATCAGCATGTTCAGGAAGCCATTGATAATGTCTCTGCAAAGTCATAAAAAATAAGTTATTCACTGTTTTCGTCATCTAATAAAGCGTCAATATCATCCTCGCTCGAATAATCTTCCGATTCCCATTCACTTTCAACTTCAATATCAGAATCATATTCTGTGTTTCCTGATTCGTTATCATCCAGAATTTCCCCTTCACCTGTTTCATTCATAAGTTCGCCGATTATATCATCTTCACCACGTACACTAAATGTCATCGATTCATCTACATCTTCTTGGTATGGTCTCTCAATAACATGTGTATCAATGACGTAACGTGCCTTCAATTTGCATACTCTCATCCAATCAGACTTATTCCTTTTACTTCCAGGATAAGTGGCATAGTATACTTGCTGAGCTTGCACAGCTAATAACAATGGATCATATTTGGGGTACCTTTTCCTGCAACTAACATCTATAGTTTGGTAATGTGGATGATAAAGCACAGGATCATACCAGTCACACTTAAATAAAACAACATCCCTAGTTGGAATCACCGGAAACTGCACTTCAAAGATCTCCTTCAAAATTCTGTAATAGTCGCTCTTGCTGCCAATATCTTCGTCCTCGCCCTTAATCCAAACTCCACAACTTATAGTCTTCTTTTCAACTCCATGATCTTGCGTATGAAATCTGAAGTCATTTATTACATATCCCTTACAATATTTCACCTGCCTTGAAGGTCCCCACGACAAACTTTTAATATTTTCATCAGTTATGTTATTTTGAGGATCTTGCACCTGCAACATATAAGTCCTCTGGCAGCAAATTATCCTTTGGTAGAACCACTTTAATTAGCTGCATAACCTGATTAAAACATCTTTTGGAAATATTATTCTTAGTTTAATATTCAGCATGCGAGCAACCAATGATAACTGCGAGTGGTTAGTGCATCCATCCCACAACGGGGTATCAGCAGACACTCGTCAGCGGGTCTATTGGATGGTCCAAACCAACGCCATCCATTACCATCTGTTGAAATGGATTAATAGGCATAAATTGCTTGGAACCATCTCCAGATTCAACGGAGTAAAACTCTCACTGTGACTGGTCCAACGGTGATAATCGGCGACAAAGCTAAATCTATACAAGTGCACCTGCATTTCATTGGGAGAAATGTGCACCTTATTCTTACACTTCGTACAAGGACTTCTCAACCACGCAGTGTGTCCCTTCGAGAAACAGTATGCTATAAAACCCTTAACCCCATCTTTATATTCATTTGTGATTCCCTTAATCCCTTGCGTATGTCGCTTATACATCCAACTATGATCGTCCATCTACATTAGAAAATATTACCTATTAAATTTTACCTAATTCCACAAAAAAATTTTATGGGCTTAAGATTTGTTGTTAAAATAGAGTCAAAAAATTAGAAAAGTGCAAAGAAAGCGTCAAAAAATTTCGGCAGCATTTCTGCTGTAAAATGGACTTTTTCCAAGCACAAGCCCACCATCATCAATCCCTCACATCCAAATTTAATTCTTCCAAAATTTAAATGCACGTAAATATACAAAAAATTCATAACACCGCCTCAAAAATATTATAAGCATATTCACAAAATTAAAAAAATATCAAAACTAATCTCAATTTAAAAAATTTTAAAAATAATGCCAAAAAAATCAGAAAAAACATGTGCCAAAATTACAAGAAAAATAGAAAAAATAGGAAAACAGAAAAACAAAAATAAAAAAATAGGAGAATAGAAAAAACAAAAAATTAAGGAAATTATGAAATTTGCAGAAAAAAGGAAAAAAGGAAAAAATTGGGAAAAAAATTTGCAAAAGAAAAATAGAAAATAAATTCTGGAATAAAAAAAAGTGGACAGCATTGCTTACCTGGGTCCGGCGGGCAGCAGGGGAGGTGCGGCGTGGCTTGGACTGGGCAGGGCAGGGGAGGTGCGGCAAGAGCAGGGGCAGGGGCAGACGCGGCAGGGGAGGTGCGGCAGGGGCAGGGGCAGGCGCGGCAGTGGCGAGGTGCGGCCTGGCTAGGCGTGGAGCGGATGGGACGAGGCGCGACTCGCGATGCAGTGGCAAGGGAGGTGTTGCGGGTGATGGGTGGCACAGGGCAGTGAGAAAGTGGAAAATAATGGGAAAGAATGGGTGTTCAGATTCTGTATAAGAAGATAGCCGTCACAAAATCTTCTCAAATTTTCGACGATTTTGTGACCGAATTAATTTTAGTGTGGTGGCTTTTTTCGCAGGTGAAAATTTCAAATTTCGTTGCAAAACTGTCGCAAATTTGCGACACATTTGAGACGAATTTGCGACCAAAATTAATTTCTAATGTGTTTCTTAAGTTTTTTCTTTCTCTTCCACTCCTCTAATAAGTTTATGGTTAAAATTTATTAATAATCAATATTTATGAAATATACTCATTTTAATTATCATATATGTTGTGCTATTATATGAATTAACTTCATCAACACTATATGTTGTATAGCATTACAGGTTATATATTGGTCATATTCAATGTTATAACTATTAATATAATCCACATTTGTAATATACATTTATATATTTTGTAAAAGGTTTTATTATACTCAATAGATATGCTATATGAAAATAAATTACAAAATATATATTCGGATTTGTTTTTATAAAAAGACTACTAACTACATAGTACCAATATTTTATAATACATATTACAAGTGTACTTCTTGCTATATATGTTTAATTAAAATAAGATTTCTGAACATCGCGAGGTATGGCTCACAAAAAACAAATAAGGATGCAAGAATGTAGGGAAAAAACATATTCCCCTGTAAATCCATCGCAAATAATCTACCGTAGCCAATCCGTAGTAAATTTGCGACGGATTTTGCAAGGGAAAAAATAATTTTCTATTTTATTTTTTTGTCGTCGCAATTCCGTCTATAAAATATAAATCTGTAGCGAATCTGCGACAGAATATATAAATTATTTGGTTGCGACGGTAAAAAATAATTTTAAAATATTTTTTTTCTTTGCCGTCTCAAATCTGTAGTGAATCTGCGACGGAATATATGTAAACATTTTTAAATATCTATTTTTTCATTTTCATAGCAAATCCGTCGCAAAATTTGTTTTTCCTTGTAGTGCTGCTTCATCAAAGATTTGATCTTCTCTCTTAATTTTTCTTGCAAAAATTGAAGATTTAGGAGAGGTTTTTGTAGGTTTTCCTTGGGTTTTTTTGCCTCTCATGGCCTTCTCCAAAAACCCTAGTCGTCCCTCTTGAAAACCCATAAGATCTTATATATAGTTCTCCCAAAAAATGAGAGAAAAATTGCAGAAATCTGTCTTTGGTCTAAACGGTGCCGTTTAGGATGGACTAAGCGGTGCCATTTGGCTTCTTGAAGGCAGTGCCATTTGGTCCCAGTTTTGCTACAGTTTTCTGTTGTGCGAAATAGTGGCAGCTATTTTGATTTCTGGATGAATTCAGAGCATGAAATCTGCTCATATAGGTCTTGATGTCTCCATAAAATTGTAGATCATGATCTCATCTTTGCACAGTGCCTTGCATCATCTCAATTGGACATCTATAACTCATGATATGGTCGTTATCCCAAAATATGTCAAAATTGAAACAAAATTCAGGACAAGTGACTTTGCAACATAAGCAATGTGGCCAAACGAACTTGGATTGACATAAATTTTACCTCGTGTGTGTGTTTCCAGCCTGCAAATGTGCAACAATTACAGGGGTGATTTTATATTATTGGCCAAGCAATTCTTATCAAGAAAGCATGATACCCCATAAGCCCGGCATTCACAAAACCTCTCCACTAATACGATAACCAAAATTTAACCTTGCTTAGGTACGACTTTCATGCTTGTAACTTTATGCTCAGGGAAAGTTTAAAGTGCCAAACGAAAGGTAAGGAATTTAAAGTCAAAGAAATGAGAGCTAAAGAGAAATGAATGAGATATAAAACAAAAGTAATAACCCTTATTATCCACAAGGAATATCACCATTCCCATACATTCAACAACAAACTCCCATTCTCTACAAAATCCCCTCACTTTGGATTCAACCACTTGCACACATTATGATTCAACCCACAACTTTTCCATCATCACCCATCTTTGTCAACCCATAAATTTAACCTCAATCATGACAAAATTCACAATAATACAAACAAAGAATAAAAGTGGTGCTTACCTAATCTAAGTTTAAGGTACTAGTTATGACATTTATAATGCTTGTATAACTATCTCCAATAAAAGGTTAAACATGCAAGTCTTGAAATATCTTGAAGATTCCAAAAATAAAAACAAGAAAATTCAACAAAAAATCATGAAAATAGCCTATACTACTAAAGCCAACTCCCTCACACTTAAGACTATTGTCTGCAATGTTGGGAGAGAGATAAACAAAAGACTACATAAAAAAAAATCTAGTCAACCAAATCCAACAAAATGAAAGATTAATTAAAAAAAATGACTGCAAACAACACTAACAACACAGGAACTCAACACCAAACATCCAAATACAAAAACGGTAAAAAATCATGGATGTTTCGTACATGAAGGCTAGGCGAACCCATATAATTAGCACGCTGCACCTTCTATATACTACACAACAAAAAGAAATGAAAGAAAGCTAGAAACAATGACATAATTAAAACTCAAGCATAAAACATAGTAATAAAATAAATAAAAGGAAAAAATAGAAAGGATAAAACTTTCTTTTCCATAGCACCCAAATAGCGCCCTGCTCCACTAAAACATAAACACCACAAAAACATCGTACAACAAGCCTCAAACACAAGAAGAAAGTAACCACACCAAATAGAAATTAAAACAGAAGAAAAATATGTACAAATAAGGGACGTTGTTTCAGGAAGCTCACTCATCCCTTAAATTAGGGGAGCACGAGCATGATCGTCATAACTTCTTTTTCACCGCAATATGATGAAGTTTGAGTCTATATTTGCGTACTATTAAAGTTCTCTTTTCCGGATGATAGATTTCTACCAGTTCATATGGAAGTGCCTTACTTACCAAAAATGGACCAATCCACTTAGACTTAAATTTACTTGTGAACAACCTCCATCGCGAGTCATTCAATAAAAATTGCTCTCCTAACTTGAAATATGGATTTTGGTCAATGTTTTGGTTTTGCTTCATTTCCACCTTTAATAAAGAATCTCTTGTATAATAGTATTCCTCGTTTCCATTAGAACCTTTCACATCAGCCACAATCTCTTCTACTAATTGATTCTTCTTCTTCTTTGCATCATTGCCTTGGATTAAAGATGGATTCAAAGAGTCTTTCACCAAGGTTTTCAGTAAAAAATTAGAGACATAAGCATCCATATCATCAATCTTACCATGAGAATGATTAGGATCTGAAGAATATTTTAAAGGCTTCAAAGCTTTAAGAACGACCTCCTCGTCTTCTACCCTAAGGGTCAGCTTTCCTTCACTCACATTTATATTGGCCTTAGCAGTAGCTAGAAAAGGTCTTCCTAAGATCAAAGGAACCTCAACACTCTCATCCATGTCAAGTATCACAGAGTCAATAGGAAATATGAATTTATCAACTTTGACAAGCGCATCTTCAACAATAACCCTAGGATGTCTAATTGAACCATCTGCAAATTGAATACTCATCTTACTACGCTTTGGTTCACCTAGGCATAATTGTTTGGAAACATTAAATGGCAGCAAGTTGATGCTAGCACCCAAGTTAGCCAATGATTTATCAAAAGAAAGACTACTAATAGTGCATGGAATATTTAAACTCCTTGGATCTTTTAGCTTTTGAGGTAGCTTTCTCTTGTTTTGAAAGATGGCAGAGCACTCCTCATTCAATGTTACCGTTGAAGGTTCTCGAAGCCTCTTCCTTTTCGAAAGGACATTATTGAGGAACTTAGCAGATCTCGGCATCTGTGAAATGATTTCAACAAATGGTAAGTTAATGTGCAATTGTTTGAATAGTTTAAGAAATTTACGGAGTTGCTCCCCTTTTTATCTCTTAGAAGTGCGGCGAGGTATGGAATTCTGGGCTTGTATTCCGGAACCGTCTTCTTCATATGTTCTTTCTTCTTCTCAAGAACTATTTCTTTAACTTGATTTTCATTTTCCCCCATGCCTTGGAATTTCATCTTGTATTCTAAAGCATTCAAGTTATTTTCAATTCCCAAAATCACCATATTCACATGTTCTCTGGGATTGGTCTCTATATTGCCAGGTAAACTTTCCATTTGTCTTTCCAAAACAAGCTTCATCAATAGGCCTATTTGATTTTCCAAGTTGTGAATTTAAGCCCCTTGGTTCCTCAAGGATGCTTCCTGATTTTGGAACAAGGTTTCGATAGTCGCAATTGATATTTCATAGTTGTGTTTCATATAATAATCATTTTGAGCTTAAATTTCTGTTAAATTTTGTTTTTTCAACCACCATTTACGCTCCCTTTATCTCTTATTTTCTTTAAGTGAGTTTATTGAAGATTTGGAATAGAATGAAGCAAACAAGGATATTTTACACAACGAAGAAAACAGAGAAATGCAGAGCAAAACAGCCTTATAGAGAAGTTTCAAGTGGGATTTTGACCTCTATAGAGATTTCAAATGTAAAAGTGATCTTCAAGACACTTATAGAGGACATTCTGAAGTTTTTAGAATTGTAAAATTTATGTCAATCAAAGTCTATTTGGATACCCTGCTTATGTTTCAAATATCATCCGTCCAGGATTTTGTCCCAGTTTTGACACATTTTGGTATAATGTTCATATCTTGAGTTCTAGATGTCCAATTGAGGTGATTCAAAGCCTTGTGAAAATATACAAACATGATCTACAATATTTATGAAAATATCAAGACCTATATCACCTATAATTCAAAACCACTGTCAGTGCCGTACAGCAGAACACTTCACCAAAACTGGGACCAAACGGCACTGCTTGGTGTGGACTAAGAGGTACTATTTGTGTCATACATAACCTTTTTTCTACTATTTTTCTCTATCTTTTGGGCTGGCATATAAATACCCTTTTAGGGCAATTGATAGAGAACAAGTAGGGTTGGAAGAAGGCTGCAAAAATAGAGAAAAAACTCACAAATTCCTCTTCCAATTCATCAATCTTTGCAAGAGAAATCAAGAGAGAAGATTGAATATTTGAAGAAGGAGAACATCCACCTTGAAGATTCAAGACAAAAGCTGAAAATTTTCTCAACACAACATGAAGAACTTCAAGCCTTGAAGAAGAGAAGATTTGAACCATGAAAATGAGCAATTCTTCCTCTTTATTTCTTGATTTATATTTTCTGAATTTTAATATGTTGATGAGCTAAATTCTTGAATACTTTGATTGTTATGAACCCTAGTTTTTATCTATGTGAATGAATTGTTTCCTTGGTTGATTGAGTTCGAATTTCTTGTGGATTTTTTGTGGGTTTGATTGGTTGAACTGATTTGGTTGGTAATTGATTCATAATTTTTCACTTCGAATTGAGAAAGGAAGGGTGAAATAGATCATACACAAACAATGGGAATGATTTAGATGACTAGAGATAGAAACATCAACATCTTCTTGGAAATTAGGGAAATCTAATTGGAAATTCACTAATCCAAATGCATTCTTAGGTTGAATTGGTTAGAAAGAGATTTCAACTAATTAAACTAAGAGAAGAGGACTTTCATGTAGAGATAGAGTGAGTTCTAATTGAGGAATTTCATCAAGCACAAAAAGGTAAATTCATTAACCATGGGACTTTTCTATCACATAGGTAATTCTAGGGATATTTTCCATTCAAGTATTGTTTTCTCAATTGAATTCTCTCTTGCAGGCAAGATTGGTTAAATTGGTTTAATTATTTAAGTTAGACTTCTATTCCTAGTAGTTATTTTAACCATTTTTTACATGCAAATTTGATAGGCTAAACAATAAAGAAGAAAGTGAGTAATGATATTTAACCATCTCCGTGGATATGATATTTAAACTTGCTTGCCATTATACTAAACATAATGATAAGTGCACTTGCCTTGTGTTTGTGTGCAAATTGTTGCAGATTGGCATAGAAAAAACACAACAAGTTTTTGGTGTCATTGGCGGGGAGTAATTGGTATTAGGAAAGCTTGAACTTTGTTGATTTAGTCATTTTACTTATTTGTTGTTATAATACTTGTCACTAGTGTAGCATTTATTGTCTTGTTTATAATTTTGTTAAGTTATTGGTGAGTTGGAGTATTTAGTTTGTGTTCCTCTGTTTTTTTTTTCCTTCTATTTTTAATAGATATTCCTTGAGTTAAACTTTTGCTTTTATTTGTGATGAAGGTGTGAATTCTTTTTGATTTATGACCTCAAGTAATTTGGATGAATTAACTCAATTTAATTCTGAAGTTGAGCAGATTTTTTATTGGGATCCAAGAGGTATAAATCTAGAGGTGATACTTGAAGGAGTTGAAGTTGAAGGTGAAAATCCTCAAATTGAGAACACTATGACACATAACGGAAATGCAAGTCCAAGAACAATGGGAGACTATGGAGGACCTTCGTTTTCAGGAGCAGAGTCAAGCATTGCCCGGCCAAGAGTTAAAGCCAACAATTTTGAGATCAAGCCAAATATCATCTAAATGGTTCAACAATTGGTACAATTTGATGGTTCAGTGGACGAAGACTCGAATGGTCATATTGCCAATTTCTTAGAAATATGTGATACTTTTAAGATTAATGTGGCTTCAGAAGATGCATCAACCTTCGATTATTTCCATTTTCATTGAGAGATCGAGCCAAGTCACGGTTGAAATCACTTCCACTGAGTTCCATTACCACATGGAACAATCTTGCCGAAAAGTTCCTATCTAAATACTTCCCTCAGACAAGGATGGCAAAGCTAAGAAATGACATCTTCTCTTTTTAACAAATGGAGAGTGAAAGCTTATACGAATCTTGGGAGAGATCGAAGGAGCTCTTGAGGAAATGCCCACATCATGGTATTAAACTTCCCTTCCAAGCAACTCATTGATACTTATTCGGGAGGTACCACTAGTTTGAAGACACTGGAAGAGACCTCATTGAAAACATTGCCATGAACAACTACCAATGGGGGAATCCAAGACCGAAAGCAATGCCTAGTGGAATACACAGTGTAGACATGGTGACGGCTTTGGAGGCTAAATTCGATGCACTAAAAAAAAGATTGAGAGCTTGAGTTTGTCACCTCAAACCTCCCAAATGATGATGGCTTGTGATTTTTATTGAGATGGTCATCCAAATCATGAGTACCAAACCATGGGAACTTCTAATGCATCATCAACGGAGCATGTGGATTTTCTTGCAGGAGAAAGGCAAGGCAACAATCCTTATAGTAATACTTACAATTCGGGTTGGCAGAATCCTCCAAACTTCTCATGGAGCGACCAAGGGCAACAAAGATTGTTTCATCCTCCCAGCTTCCAAGTTTCACCAAACATCTCTTCCTAATCAACATCAACCCCCTCTATCTCTTCAACAATTGGTGAAGACTAGCCTTGAAGAATTAATGATAAAGTTCATTGAGACTACCGAAACCCGGTTCCAAAATCAAGAAGCATGCTTGAGGAACCAACAGGCTTCCATTCACAATTCAGAAAATCAAATAGGCCAATTGGAGAAGCTTATTTCAGAAAGGTAAACTGGAACCCTCCCAAGCAATACCGAACCGAATCCTAGGGAACTTGCTAAACCCATTACCTTGAGGAGTGGGAAGGAATTGGAGATTCCAAAGCAAAAGATGCAATAAAAGGAAGAAGGGAAGAAATATGAGCCAGTGTATGTTGATGATGAAGAAAGGATTGAGAAGAAAGAAGCACAAAAGAAAAAGGAAATTCCAGAATATAGGCCAAAAATGTTTACTCGCTTTGGCGTTCCTAGAGCTATAATTAGTGATCGAAGAACTCATTTTTGTAACCAACAACTTGAGAAGGTCCTTCTTTGATTAGGTGTTACTCACAAGATGGCGACCCCTTATTATCCCCAAACTAGTAGTCAAGTAGAAGTTGTTAATAGAGAAATCAAAAGAATTTTGGAAAAGATTGTTGAACATGCTAGGAAGGATTGGAGTGTCAAGCTTGATGATGCTTTGTGGGCATATAGGATTGCATACAAGACCCCCATCGGGTTTACTCCATATAGGTTAGTCTATGGGAAGTCTTGTCATTTACCAGTTGAGGTTGAACACAAAGCATATTGGACTATTAAATTGATTAATTTTGATTGTGATCTTGCAAGAAAGACCAGAATGCTCCAAATTAATGAACTTGATGAGTGGAGGAGAGATGCCTATAAGAACTCACGAATCTACAAGGAAAAAAATGAATCAATGGCATGACAAGCGCATATTGTCAAGCCAGGAATTTAAGGAAGGAGATCACAAGTACTATTGTTTAACAGCCACCGCCCCAAACACTATCATGGAGGAGATTGTTTGTGAGTTTGATTGGTTGAATTGATTTGGTTGGTATTGATTCATAATCTGGAATTTTTCACTTCGAATTGAGAAAGAAAGGGTGAAATAGAAACCTCAACATCTTCCTGGAAATCAGAGAAATCTAATTGGAAATTCACTAATCCAAATGCATTCTTAGGTTGAATTGGTTAGAAAGAGATTTCAACTAATTAATCTAAGTGTAGAGGACTTTCATCTAGAGATAGATTGAGTTCTAATTGAAGAATTTCATCAAGCACAAAAAGGAAAATTCATTAACCAGGGGACTTTTCTATCACATAGGTAATTCTAGGGGGATTTTCCATTCAAGTATTGTTTTCTCAATTGAATTCTCTCTTGCAAGCAAGATTGGTTAAGTTGGATTAATTAGTTAAGTTAGACTTCTATTCCTGGTAGCTATTTTAACCATTTTTCACAAGCAAATTTGATAGGCTAAACAATCGAGTAGAAAATGAGTAATAATATTTAACCATCCTCGTGAATATGATATTTAAGCTTACTTTCCATTATACTAAACATAACGATAGGTGCACTTGTCTTGTGTTTGTGTGCAGATTGTTAAATATTGTGATAAAATTGAGTATAAGGGCATAGAAAACAGACAACAGCAATGAACTTCATCATTAATTCTTCAAGGAGAGGCTTCACTGGTTGTTGAAGTGTTGAAGAGGTGGAGGAGGTTGATGTTGATAAGAAAGACGTGTTTGGGGTCAGGAGTTTGATGAAACTTGGAAGCCGAGGGGATGAAGCGGACGTTGTTTCCCTTGACTGCTCCATGAGAAGTTTGGATGATTCCGCCACCCCCGATTATAAGTATTACTACAAGGATTGTTGGGATGCCTTCCTCCTCCAATGAAATCCACATGCTCTGTTGATGATACATTGGAAGTTCCCATAGTTTGGTACTCATGATTTGGATGATCACCTCCACAAAAATCACAAGCCATCATCACTTGGGAGGTTTGAGGTGACAAACTCAAGCTCTCAATCTTCTTGTTTAGTGCATCAAATGTAGCCTCCAAGGCCGTCATCATGTCTACATTGTATATTCCACTAGGCTTGGCTTCTGGTCTATGATTCTCCCATTGGTTGTTGTTCATGGCAATGTTTTCAATGAGGTTTTGTAACTCTTCTGGTGTCTTCAAACTGGTGGTACCTCCCGAAGAAGCATCAATGAGTTGGTTGGAAAGAAAGTTTAATCCAATATGAAAGGTTTGCATTTGCAGCCCCAAATCTAGACCATGATGTGTACATTTCCTCAAGAGCTCCTTCCATCTCTCCCAAGAATCATATAAGCTTTCACACTCCATTTGTTGAAATGAGATGATGTCATTTCTTAGCTTTGCCATCCTTGCCGGATGGAAGTATTTAGCTAGACACTTCTCGGCAAGATCGTTCCATGTATTAATGGAACTCAATCTTTCAATGTAAATGGAAATAATCGAAAGCGGATGGCATCTTCAAAAGCCCCATTAATCTTGAAAGTATCACATATCTCGAAGAAGTTGGCAATATGAGCATTCGGGTCTTCGTCTGGTAAACCATCAAATTGCACCAATTGTTGAACTATTTGGATGATATTTGGCTTGATCTCAAAATTGTTGTCTTCAACTCTTGGCCGGACAACGCTTGACTCCACTCCTAACAAAGAAGGCCATGCATAGTCTCCCATTGTCCTTAGCTTTACATTTTCGTGTCCATTTCCATTACCACTATTTCCATTATGCGCTATAGTGCTCTCAAGTTAAGAATTTTCACCTTCAATTTCAACTCCTTCAGGTATCACTTCTAGATTTATACCCCTCGGATCCAAATATAAAATCTTTGCAACTTTGGAATTAAGTTGAGCCAATTCGATCCTTCGAATTACATGAGGTCATAAACCAAAAATAATTCACACTTCACCACAAATAAATGTAAAAGTTCAACCCAATGAATACTCATAAAAACAAAACAAACACACAAAAATACAAACTAAACACTTCAATTTACCAATAATTAACAAAATTACAAACAAGTCAATAAATGCTAACACTACAACAACAAATAAGTAAAATGACTAAATCAAGAGAGTTCAAGCTTTCCTAATGTTAACCAAAATGATATTCCCTGTCAAGGGTGCAAAAACTTCGTGTGTCGTGTGTTCCGTGCTCTTATACTCAATTCAATTTAAATCTTCAACAATTTGCACACAAACACAAGGCAAGTGCACCTATCGTTATGATTAGTATAATGACAAGTAAATTTAAATGTCTTATCCATGGGTATGGTCAAATATCATTACTCACTTTTCACTCCATTGTTTAGCCAATGAAATTTGCTTGTGAAGATAATAGAAATAATTACTAAGAATAAAAATATAACTTAACCAATAAAATTCAATTTATCTAAAATTTAATTTACAAGAGAAAATTTCAATTGAGAAAGTAACACTTGAATGGAAAATCCCCCAAAATTTGCCTTTGTGATAGAAAAGTCCCCTGGTTAATGAATTGCCCTTCTTATGTCTGATGAAATTCCTCAATTAGAACTCACTCTATCTCTAGATGAAAGTCTCTACTCTTAGATTAATTTGTTGAAATATCTTTCTAACCAATTCAAAACAACAATGCACTAAGATTTGTGAATTTCCAGTTAGATTTCTCTTATCATCAAGAAAGTCAACATTTCTATCTCTAGTCAACTAAATCACTTTCATTATTTGTGTCAAGATCTATTTCACCCTTCCTTTCTCAATTCCAAGTGAAAAATCCAAATTATGAATCAATTATCAACAAAATCAATTTAAGCAATCAAATCCACAAACAATCTATAAGAAATCAGAATTCAATCAACCAAAAGAACCAATCATTCACATAGATAATAACTTGGGTTCATAACCATCCAAGTATTCAAGAATTTAGCTCATCAACATATTACAACTCAAAGAACATAAAGCAACAAATAAAGAGGAAGAATTACTCATTTTCATGGTTTAAATATTCTCTTCTTTAAGGCTTGAAGTTTTCCAACTTGGTTGCCAAGAGTTGTGTTCTTGAGCTTGAATCTTCAAGATTATTGCTTCTTCATCAAAGATTTGATCTTCTCTCTTGATTTCTCTTGCAAAGATTGAAGATTTAGGAGAGGTTTTTGTAGTTTTTCCCTATGTTTTTTCGTATCTCTTGGCCTTCCCCAACAACCCTAGTCCCCTCTCTTGAAAACCCATAAGATCCTATATATAGTTCTCCCAAAAAAATGAGAGAAAAATTGCAGAAATCTGTCTTTGGTCCAAACGGTGCCATTTAGGGTGTACTAAGCGATGCCATTTGGCATCATAAAGGTGGTGCCGTTTGGTCCCATGAAGGCAGCGCTGTTTGGTCCCAGTTTTGCTACAGTTTTCTACTGATATAAGTCTTGATGTCTTCATAAAAGTTGTAGATCATGATCTTTCTTTCCAAATTGCTTTGAATCATCTTAATTGGATATCTATAACTCAGGATAGTTGACTTTGCAACCTAACGAACTTGGATTGACATAAATTTTGTCATTCTAAAAACTTCCGAATGTCCTCTATAATTGACTAGAATATCACTTTTGCATTTGAAATCTCTATGGAGGTCAAAATCCACTTTAAAATTCTCTATCATGGTGTTTTGCTATGCATATTTATGATTTCTTCATTGTGTAAAATCTCCTCGTTTGTTTCATTCTATTCCAAATCTTCAATAAACTCATCTAAAGCAATTAAGAGATAAAGGAAGTGTAAATGATGATTGAAACACCAAAATTTAACAGAAATTTAAGCTCAAAATGATCATTATATGAAGCACAAATATTAAACATAAAAAATCATTGCAAATTTGTGACAACTTTTCGATCAAATTTTATCTTAAGTAAAAAAGAAAAATAAAATCCGTAGCAAAAATGTTGCAATTTGTCGACAATTTTGTGATGAATTTTAATTTTAATTAAAAAAATAAATGAATTTTCGTCATAAAGTTGTGACAAATTTGCAAACATTTTGCGATGAATATTAATTCTAATTAAAAAAATCATAATATGTCGCAAAGTCGTTACAAATTTACGCACTTTTGTGATGAAAATTCATTTCTTTTTCTAATTAACAATAAAATCCATTGCAAATGTGTCACAAATTTGTGATGAAAATTCATTTGTTTTTCAATGCTTTGAATCATCTTAATTAGACATCTATAACTTAGGATAGCTGACTTTGCAACATAAGCACAGTGGTCAAATGAACTTGGATTGACATAAATTTTACCATTCTAAAAACTTCAGAATGTCCTCTATAATTGTCTAGAATACCACTTTTTCATTTGAAATCTCTATGGAGGTCAAAATCCACTTTAAAATTCTCTATCATGGTGTTTTGCTCTGCATTTTTATGCTTTTTCATTGTGTAAAATGTCCTCGTTTGTTTCATTTTATTCCAAATATTCAATAAACTCATCTAAAGCAATTAAGAGATAAAAAGAGTGTAAATGGTGATTACAACACCAAAATTTAACAAAAATTTAAGCTCAAAATGATTATTATATGAAGTACAAATATGAAACATCAAAAATCATTGCAAATATGTGACAACTTTTTGATGAAATTTAATCTTGAATAAAAAAAATAAAATCCGTAGCAAAATTGTTGCAAATTGCCGACAATTTTGTGATGAATTTTAATTTTAATTAAAAAAGAAAAGAATTTCCGTCACAAAGTTGTGAGAAATTTGCAAACATTTTGCGAAAAATATTAATTCTAATTTAAAAAATCATAATATGTCGCAAAGTCGTTACAAATTTATGCACTTTTGTGATGGAAATTCATTTCTTTTTTTAATTAACAATAAAATTCATTGCAAATGTGACCAATTTGCAATGAAAATTCATTTGTCTTACAATTAACATTAAAATTCATCACAAATTTGCAACAATTTTGCTCGAAATTTTATTTTTTAATTAAAATTAAAATCTGTAGCAAATTTGTTGCAAATTTGTGACAATTTTGCTATGAAATTTATGTTGATAAAAAATTAAAATAAATTGCCATCGCAAATCCATTACTAGTCTATCATGTTGTTTTTATTTTTATGTTGTAATCTTTTTGTATTATTATAGTCAATTTTTAAATGTAGTTTAATTTGTAATTTTAATTTTAACAAACAAATAATTTTTAATGATATTTAATTTTAAAAGTTTTAAGAAATCAATATAATTACGTAATAATACAAAAGATTACGTAATAATACAAAAGATAAAATGATATGAATAAAAATAAATGTAACTTAAAAGCTTTGTGTTAGTAATGTATAATGTAAAGTATTGAAAAATATTCTACATTGCTATAGAAGGTGCTAGCTATTGAGAAGTCATGAAGTCTTGAGACTCCAATTGCGAATAGTACTCCTTCAATGCATTAACACTATCATGTACATTATATAAATCATAAATTTTTTTAGTACATAATAATGTAAAAAATTAATATAAAATATTTTTATAATAATCTTTATACTTACTAGCGTTTGTCATGATTTTTTATTGACAAACTTACCCTAGCGTTTGCCACTCTTATATTCATGTATCTCCTCGTACATATCAGTGCAGTGAAAGTCATCTCCGTGTTGGTTACACTATAATTATATCAAATTTAAGTAATCAGTTATTAAAATAACTTACCATCCAACGCTCATGCTCGTTGAATGAGATGCATCCTCCCATGTGAGTTGGCTGGGGAGCAACTACTCTGTTCCACTTAGCAATTATATCAACTTGCACTGAATCAAGACTCTCACCATAGCTCATCTAACATTGATAATCAATGACAAATCCAATTCTACATTTGCACTTCATCAGGAGGAAGGTACATTGTTGTGTTTTATTTCTATGCCTTTGTACTTAATTTTTATCACAATCCTCAACAATTTGCACACAAACACTGGGCAAGTGCACCTATTGTTATGAGTAGTATAATGGCAAGTAAATTCAAATGTCGACTCCATGGGGATGGTTAAATATCATTACTCACTTTCTACTCTATTGTTTAGCCTAACAAATTTGTTTGTGAAAATGATTGAAATTACTACTAGGAATAGAAGTCTAACTTAGCTAATTAAACCAACTTAACTAATTTTTATTTGCAAGAGAGAATTCAATAGAGAAAACAATACTTAAATGGTTAATCCCCCTAGAATTACCTATGTGATAGAAATGTCCCTTGGTTGATAAATTTCACTTCTTATGTTTGATGAAATTCCAATGATAGAACTCACTCTATCTCTAGATGAAAGTTCTCTACTCTTAAATTAATTAGTTTAAATCTCTTTCTAACCAATTCAACCCAAGAATCCATTAAGAATTGTGAATTTCCAATTAGGTTTATTTCACCCTTCCTTTCTCAATTCCAAGTGAAAATTTCTAGATTATGAATCAATTATATATCACCCTTCCTTTCTCAATTCTAGGTGAACAACAATTCCAGATTATGCATCAATAATCCACTCAATCAATTCAACCATTCAAACCCACAAATAATTCACAAGAAATTTGAATTCAATCAACTAAGGAAACAATTCATTCACATAAGTAAAATCTAGGGTTCATACCCATCCAAGTATTCAAAAGTTTATCTCATCAACATATTACAAATCAAAGAACATAAAACAACAAAGAAAGAGGAAGAATTGCTCATTTTCATGGTTGAAATCTCCTATCTTCTTTAAGGTTAAAGTTCTTCACGATTTTGTTGAGAAAATTGTAGCTTTTTCCATGAATCTTTAGGGTAGATGTTCTCCTTCTTCAAGGATTCAATCTTCTCTCTTGATTTCTCTTGTAAGATTGATGGATTGGAAGAAGAATTTGGTGTGTTTTCTTGGTGTTTTGCAGCCCTTTTTTCCACTCCAGCCAGCTCTCTTTTTTTTTGCCCTAAAGGTGTATTGAAATCTGCCCCAAAGAGAGAGATAAAAGAAGCATAAAAGCAGCTTCAGATCGACACAAACGGCGCTGCTTGGATCACACCAAACGGCACCGCTTGCCCCCAGTTTTGGTGCAAGGTTCTGCTGCCCGACTGTGACACTATTTTGAATTGTAGGTGAATTCAGAGCATTATATCAGCTGATCTAGGTCTTGATATCTTCCTAACAGTTGTAGATCAGGATCTTACCTTTCCGCAGAGATTTGAATACCCTCAATTGGGCATCTAGAACACAGGATATGTTCATTCTACCAAACTGTATCAAAAATGGAACACAATGTAGAACATGTGAATTTGCAGCATAAGCAGGGTAGGCAAATAATCTCAGATTGACACAAATTTTACCATTATGATAACTTCCAAATATCTTATATCATTGTCTAGAATACCACTTTTGCATTTGGAATCTTTATGAAGGTCAAAATTACACTTGACAATTCTCTACCAGTCTATTTTTTCTTTGCATTTCTCTGTTTTTCTTCATTGTATAAATTTCCCTTGTTTGCTTCATTTAATTCCAAATCTTCAATAATATCACCTAAAGCAAATAAGAGATAAAGGGAGTATAAATGGTGATTAAAACACCAACATTTAACGTAAAATTAAGATCAAAATGATAATTATATAGAGCACAAATATGAAATATCATACATCTTATTCTTACACTTCGCACAAGGGCACTTTAATCACGTAGTGTGTCCCTTTGACACACAGTAAACTACAAAACTCTTTACCCCTTTCTTATATTCATTTGTGATGCCTTTAATCCCTAGAATATGTCTCCTATACATCTAACTACAATCATCCATATATATTAACAAAGATTACACATTAAACCAATCAGATTTAAACAGTCATTTTAGAAAATTTTAGGTTTTTCGGTTAAGGATTTTATAGTTTAGGAGTTGGTCATCTCTTGTTTTGAAATAGCCTTAAATAATTTAACAATTGTTAAAACACCTTAAAAGATTCGGCAGAGCAGAGTTTGCCCTAAAAAATTGACATTTCCCAAGCACAAGGTCATAGCAACAACCACAATAGAAACTAAATTGCTCCTTTCAACAAAATTGCATTCCAAATCTAAAATCTATTAAACATAATTTTAAAAATTTAAAATAGTAAATATATAGCCAAAAAATGAAAAATAAAATGTAAAATAACTAAAAGTTAAAAACCAGAATTTACATCAAATAAAAGACAACAAATACCAAAAATTAACATAATATTAAACATAACAATAGAAAATTTTAAAAAATTAAAAACAGTACATATATTGCCAGAAAAATAATAAATCAATCATAAAATAAACATAAATGTAGCTATAACAGAAAGCTAAACTAATATTAAAGGAAATAACAAAATATTTCAGAAAATCAATTCTACACAATTACATTTCATCCAAAATTAGGCCAAGTAAAAATTCATACTCTTAAATAAAATCACACTAAGCCCTGAACTCTAAATTGAACAAAAATATTACATAAAAAATAGTAACAGAAATTAAACAAAATTAAAATTTACGAAAAAATTATTTTCACCATATTTATTTAACATAGATTTACACAAAATTCATAAATTGAACAAATTCTTCTTCCTTGTTCCATTTTGCATTTCCTCCTTTCTCACTCTCACTTTCTCTCTCTATCGAAAGCCATCACTCTCTCTGCCTTCTCTCTCTCTCTCTCTCTCTCCTCCTATAACTCTCTCAAGCTTTCCTTCAAGAAAACTAACATTTTTTATAAAAAGCAGGCGGATTTAGTCACAACAAGGCAATGAGTAAAGATTTTACGAATTATTCTCTCGAATTTAAGGTAAAAAGTCCCTAAATTCTAATTAAATTAGCGTTTGTAACAATTTTTAAAAATTCTGCAGAAGTTTCGCCACTGAGTGGTGTAAGACCTAAGAGAGGAGAGGGGTTGAATTAAGTCTTTGGCTAATTATCAAAAATCTTTTCCCTTTTTGCTAATCATTTGCCGTAATAAAAGCTCTTTTTCAAATTCACAAGCTCTAAGTTTATATGTGATTTAATGGTTGAGACAGGATGATCAAATAATGAAACCACAATCAATCAATCAACAGCTAAGAACAAACAATAATAACACAAGTATGTAAACAAGTAAAGTTATAAATAAATGAACACACGATTTATAGTGGTTCAATCTTTCCAAGAACTACATCCACTACCTTGAGTCCACACTCAAGGATTTCAACCAAATCGCTATATGCTTAATCCAAGCAATTACACAAGAGGCTCACCCTTCAATGGGTTTTACCCCAACAACGTCTTTTCAATCTAATAAACAAGGTTCACCCTTATCACTAAGAGTTTTATGTCACTAGACAACCTAGATTAATCTAATCAAAGGCTCACCCTCATCAATGGGTTTTACACAACAACCTTGATTAATCTAGTCTATGGCTCACTCTGCACAAGGGTTTTAAGTCTCTTGACAACCTTGTATCAATCATAACAACAATATAAAGAAAGAGTTTTGGATGTTACCAACACTTCTTGGTGGATGAATACAATTGCTAGCACCACTTCACTTCTTGCCTTTGGAATCTTGAATTTTAACCTTTGAGCACAAAGTAATTTGAGAGCTTTTCGAATAATTTTGATGTAAAACAAGTTAGAGCTTCAAGGATTTTGAATGTTCAAAAGTTCTACTAAAAAAATCTGGAGTTTATGGCTTTTATAGATTTGAAAAATTGACTTTAACAGTCATAAAACAGTTAGTTTCAGAAAATTCAAACGACCGAATTTTTCAGACGTACGTTCACCGTTACTGAAAAAATTCGGACAACCGAATATTTTCTATGCGTCCGAATTTTCGTCCGAATTTCTCTGAAAAAACAATAACCATGCTGAAGATAAAAAGTCGGACGACCAAATTTCTCATCGAATTTTTTACTACAAAAATCGGACGACCGAATTTTTTGGAAGCACAATAGCCATTTCAAAATTTTGTTTTCAAACTTTGTAAAATGATTTGAGATTTAACTTCAATAAGTTTAATCATTGTACTTGAGTTTGAAGAAAATGGGGGTGTATCCGTCATAAATCTGTCACAGATTTGCGACAGATTCATGACGGAACTTAAAAATAGAAATAAAAAATCTATTTTTAATTTCCGTCGCAAGTTCGACGCAGATCTACGATGCATTTGCAATGGAAATTAAAAATAGAAATAAAAAAATGTTTACATAAATTCCGTCGCAAATGCATCGCATATCTGCAATGGTTTTGCGATGAGATTTAAAAATAGAAGTAAAAAATTGTTTACATAAATTTCATCGTAAATCAGTCGCCATGCAACTACAGATTTGCGACCAAAAAAATGAAATTTAATACCTTTTTAATTATCCGTCCAAATCTGTCGCAGTATTGCTATGGATTTGCAACGGCAGGAAATAAATAAAATAAAAAAATAATCTGTCGCATATCTGCTACGGATTTGCTGCGGCTCTTTGTGAGCCACACTTCGCAGTGTTCATAAATGTACTGTTTAATTAAACACATATAGCATATAGTAGCTTGTAATATGTATATTATGAAATATTGGTACTCTATAGTTAATAGTCTTTATATAAAGACACATATCACAATGTATGTTTTGTAATTTATTTTGATGTAACATATCTATTGACCCTAATAATACATTGAACAATACCAATTAAATTATATTACAGATGTGTATGATACTAATAGTTATAGTTTTGAATATGACCAATTTATAATATATAATGTTAAATAACATATGGTGTTGATGATGTTAATACTTAAACTAGCACAATATATATGATAATTGCATACGTATATCTCATAAATATTAATTATTAACAATTCTTAACCGTAAAATTATTGGAGAAGTGGAGGAGAAAGAAAGAAAACTAAACAAACACATTATAATTCAATTTCTGTCGCAAATCTGTTGCAAAATAGTGATGAATTTGCGACACATTTGCGACGAATTTTGAAATTTTCACACGCCAGAAAAGCCACCAAATTAAAATTTAATCTGTCGCAGAGTTGTCTCAAAATTGCGATAGATTTGTGATGAATATTTTACCATTATTAAATAAAATGAGAAATAATTTATGTAGCAAAATCATTGCAAAATAGTCGCAAATTCTATATTCTTAACCAAAAAACTTAAGGCCATTTTTCCCTCACTCACTTCACTCCCTCAGCCTTTCTCCCTCTGCCGATACCCCCTTTCGTAGCCACCCCTCTACCCGCTTGATGCCGTCACCGCTGCCCGCCTGACGCCGGTCATTGTTGCTGCCTTGCCGCCAGCCTCCCCTCGCCGACGATATAATCGGTGCCGCTTATCACCGAGGTAAGCAACAAATTTTCGTTTCTCATTATGTTCATGGGCTGGAACATTATTTTTGGAACATTATTTTTTTTTTGTTTTTTGTTATTCATTTACCTATTTTTTCTGTTTTAGTTTTTTGTTCATTTAACAATACTATTTCGTTTATTGTTCTGTTTCTTTTGTGATATTTATTGCATTATGAATATGAGTTTTTTTCCTGATTTTTAGGAATTTTTTGATTTTTTATTTTCTGTTTTAATCGTTATTATATTTCTCCTGATTTTTATTGTTCTTGTTTTTTCTGTTTTAATCTTTAGTTTTTCTCTTTTTTTTTATTTACGTTTTCGTTTTAAATTTTTTGTTTATTGTAGGGTACTATTTTTTGTTTAATTTTCATATTACAAGTGAGAAATTGTTTTGTGATATTTATTGAATTCTGAATATGAGTTTTTTTCCTGATTTTTAGAGCTTCTCTGAATTTTTTTATTTTTTATTTTCTATTTTAATAGTTGTGAAAATTTTTTATGTTTTATTATTTTTTTTTGTTTTTGAGGCGGTTCCAATTTTTCTGTAAATTTGAAAGTTATATGATTTTCCTGTATTTCTATTTTTTAATGTTTTCCTATTTTTAGAGACAATTTTTGTTATTTTTTTCCTGTATTTTGTTTTTTTAACTGTCTATTTAAATTTCGTAATTGAGATTGGTTTTAATACTTTTTAATTTTGTAAAGGTGCTTATATTATTTTTGAGGCGGTCTTATGAATTTTGAACATGCAATTAAGTTTTGCGAGAATTAAATTTGAATGTGAGGGAATGATTGTGGTGGCCTTGTGCCTGGAAAATGTTCATTTTACAGCGAAAATGCTGTAGAAGTTTTTTTACGCTTTCGTCGCACTTGTCTAAATTTTTGACTCTATTTTAACAAGTCATGCGAAACTCTTAAATTTTTTTGTGGAATCAGATAAAATTTAATAGGTAAAATTTTTTAATGTAGATGGATGATCGTAGTTGGATGTATATACAACATACGCAAGGGATTAAGGGAATCACAAATGAATATAAAGATAGGGTTAAGGGTTTTGTAGCATACTGTTTATCGAACGGGCACACTTCGTGATTGTGATATCCTTGTGCGAAGTATAAGAACAAGGTGCACCTTTGTAATAGGCTGGAGTTCCTCCCATATTCTATTTGGAATGTGCTAACAGAATTAAGTCTTTTCTATCGAGATTTATGTGCTCCAAGACTATCAACATCTCGTATTAGAGAGGGGGAGAAGAACATAGTAATTCTACTGTTCAAATTGGAAAGGATATGATGGAGCATTTTTTGATGTGATGGAGCATTCAATGATTCACTTGCCTTATGAAGCAAGGATTGCTGGTCCTGTTCAATATAGATGGATGTACCCGTTTGAGAGTTTAAGCCTTTTGACATGAGCATTTAAACTGTTTATTTGAGCTACTCGATGTAGAATTTCTAACACCATTAAAATGACCAAGTGCAGGTTCTTATATCGCCTGAAGTTGAAAGTAAAAAAATAAAGCAATGGTCGAGGGATCAATTTGTAACGCATATTTGATTGAAGAGGCGTCTACGTTTTTTTTTACTACTTCGAGCCGCATGTCCAAACTAAACATACAAACCTGGCTCGCAATGACGAAGGTGTTTCAGAAAGATATGGTTTGTCCATATGTAATGCAGCTGGAAAGGTGATTGGGAATACAATTATCAGATACCTTTTTCCTGAGGATTTTTTAAGGTAGCTATTAATTACATATATCTCAATTGTGAAGAGATACAACTATTGGTCACGTACGTCTTTTTTTCATATTTTCGTTGGCTTACTGATTCTTCGTGGTTATAAACACTCGGCTTATATAACGCCTATGAAACAAGAAATTCAGAGCCGAATTGTGGTATGCCCACCCCCGTATAACGGAGGAGGAAATTGATAGGAGATTTGAAGGCGAGTTTCTCATATGGTTCAGGGCTTATGTAAGTTTCTATTTGTCGAGTAGTACAACAACTATGGTTAAAAAATATTATTCTAAATAGCGAATGATACTGTTTATATGTTGCAGGTGCAAGATTATCAAAATAATGTAACAAATGAAAATATTAAAAGTTTGTCGTGGGGACCTTCAAGGCAGGTGAAATCTTGTAAGGGATATGTAATAAATGGCTTTAGATTTCATACGCAAGATCATGGAGTCAGAAAGAAGACTATTAATTGTGGAGTTTGAGTTAAGGGTAAGGACGAAGATATTGCCTGCAGGAGCGACTATTATGGAATTTTGAAGGAGATCATTGAAGTACAGGTTTTATTTAAGTGTAACTGGTATGATCTTGTGCTTAATAAGGGTGTCAGGACTCATCCACATTACCTGATATTCCATATTTGTGCTATATATAATTATCATTTTGAGCTTAATTTTATGTTAAATTTTGGTGTTTTAATCACCATTTATACTCCCTTTATCTCTTATTTGCTTTAGGTGATATTATTGAAGATTTGGAATTAAATGAAGCAAATAAGGGAAATTTACACAATGAAGAAGGATAGAGAAATGCAGAGGAAAAACAGACTGGTAGACATATTGCAAGTTAGATTTTGACCTCTATTAAGATTTCAAATGCTAAAGTGGTGTTCTAGACAATTATAGAGGACATTCTGAAGTTTTCATAATGGTAAAATTTGTGTCAATCGGAATTCATTTGCCTACCCTATGTATGCTGCAAAGTCACCTGTTCTGCATTGGGTTCTATTTTTGACACAGTCTTGTATAATGCTCATAACTTGAGTTCTAGATTCCCAATTGATGTGATTGAAATCTATGTGGAAAGATAAGATCTTTATATACAACTTTCATGAAGACATCAAGACCTAGATCAGCCGATTTGGGGGTCTGAATTCACCTAGAAATCAAAATAGTGTCACAGTCGGGCAGCAGAAACTTGCACCAAAACTGGGGACAAGCGGCGCCGTTTGGTGTGATATAAGCGGCGCCGTTTGTGTCGATCTGAGGCTGCTTTTAAGCTGCATTTCTCTCTCTTTTGGGGCAGATTTTCATACCCCTTTAGGGCAGAAACAAGAGAGAAGGCTGGGAGGGGAGAAAACTGCAGAAAAACAGCAAGAAATCACACCCAAATCCCTCCCAAATCTTCATCTTTGCAAGAGAAATCAAGAGAGAAGATTGAATCTTTGAAGAAGGAGAACCTCCACCTTGAAGATTCATGGAAAAACCTGCAACTTCCTCAACATCACAGTGACGATTTTCAAGTTTCAAGAAGAGGAGATTTCCACCATGAAAATGAGCAATTCTTCCTCTTTCTTTGTTGCTTTATGTTCTTTAATTTGTACTATGTTGAGGAACTAAACTTTTGAATGCTTGAATGGGTATGAACCCTAGATTTTATTTATGTGAATGAATTGTTTCCCTTGGTTGATTGAATTCGAATTTCTTGTGGATTGTTTGTGGGTTTGAATGTTTGAATTGATTGGGTGGATAGTTGATGAAATTTTGTCACTTGGAATTGAGAAAGGAAGGGTGATTGAAATTGATTCAAAAATCTGGAATTTTGTCACTTGGAATTGAGAAATGAAGGGTGATTGATAATTGATTCAAAATCTGGAAATTTTCACTTGGAATTGAGAAAGGAAGGGTGAAATAGACCATACACAAACAATGGGGATGATTTAGGTGACTAGAGATAGAAACCTAAACATTTTCTTGGTAATTAGAGAAATCTAATTGGAAATTCAAAAAACCTTAATGCATTCTTGGGTTGAATTGGTTAGAAAGAGATTTCAACTAATTAATCCAAGGGTAGAGGACTTTCATCTAGAGATAGAGAGAGGCCTAAAATAGGAATTTCACCAAACATAAGAAATGAACACCTTCTTGGCAATTAGAGAAATCTAATTAGAAATTCACCAATCCAAATGCATTCTTAGGTTAAATTAGTTAGAAAGAGATTTCAACTAATTAATCTAAGGGTAGAGAACTTTCATCTAGAGATAGAGTGAGTTCTATCATTGGAATTTCACCAAGTATTAGAAGGGGAAACAAATCAACCAAGGGACTTTTCTATCACATAGGTAATTCTAGGGGGATTAACCATTCAAGTATTGTTTTCTCAATTGAATTCCCTCTTGCAAGAAAGATTAGTTAAGCTAGTTTAATAAGTTAAGTTGGATTTCTTTTCTTAGTATTTATTCAAACTATTTTCAAAAACAAAAATTTATGGAAGCTAAACAATAGAGTGAAAAGTGAGTAATGGTAATTGACCATCCCCGTGGATACGATATTTGAAGTACTTGCCATTATACTAATTTAAACGATAGGTGCGCTTGCCTAGTGTTTGTGTGCAAATTGTTGAAGATTGGAATAAAATTACGTATAAAGGCATATACAATAAAACACAACATTACCAAACTGTGGATGTTAATTGCAAGAAAAGGTACTCCAACTATGATCCATTTGTATTAGCTGTGCAAGCTCAGCAAGTATACTATGTCACTTATCCTGGAAGTAAAAAAAATAAGTCTGATTGGATGGAAGTATGCAAATCGAAGACGCATCATGTCATTGATGCACCTGTTGTTGAGAGACCATACTAAGAAGATGTAGATGAATCGATGACATTTAGTGTACGTGGTGAAGATGACATAATCGACGAACTTGTGCATGAAACAGGTGAAGGGGAGATTTTGGATGATAATGAACCAGGAAACACGGAATATGATGACGTGATTGATTCTGATACTAAAGTTAAAAGTGAATGGGAATCAGAAGATGATTCGAAGTGAGCACGAAAACAGTGAATAACTTATTATATGTATGCACACGTGTACATATGCTACGTCACTTATTTAATATTTAAATTTAATTTACATTAATTTTTACATATTACTAATGATTACATAACTAACAAAACTTTTATTCTTTTTCAGATGCCTCCACATAGATCACGTTCGATTGGAATGGGTGATCGTATTCCTTCTCCATCTTTACCCGGGCAGATATCTTTACCGACTGAGGATGACAAATGTGCAGTGGAGTCTGAGCACATGCCTTTGACCACAACTTCTGCGATACCCTCTACAGCTGCTTCTACTGGTGGGACTCAGACAGAGGAAGTTCACATTCTGATAGCCCCGAGTGCCGACGAGTAAGTTTCTATTTACTGTCGCAAAAAGTTGTTCGAATTTTTTTTGAATAACTAACTATTTATTTGTGTAATGGAACAGTTTCTTTCCAACAGAGGGGGCGGTGCATTTGATATCGGATACGTTTCACCGGCATTTCACTGGGCCGTATCCTAATTTTGATGCGGTTCCATTAGAGCTTCGGGACATGTGGTTTTAAATATATATTTATGACATTGTAGAGACGTTATCGATGGCTTCCAAAGCATGATGATAAGACGACGTATTTGGGATGACAAATGGATTCGTTGTCTATCCGGTCAGCTGTCAAAGGCTCGGTGTAAGGGAAAATATCCTCCGTAGATATCTTTTGAAATTTGAAGCCAACTCTGGCGGGATCACTGGAGCACTCACACGGGGGGATGCATTTCCTTCAGCGAACAGGAGTGTCGGATGGTAATCATTATTTTTATCCTTGTTATTTAATTCTAGTATAATTAGTAAATATTTATATTAATATAATTATAGCGTAAAGAGCGCGGAGATGACTTTCACTTCACCGATATGTACGAGGAAATGCACACATATAAGAATGGCCCAAAAAGGGCACATTTGTCAGTGAGAAATCACAACATACGTTGGTAAGTTTATAAATTATATTAGTCCAAAACTACGGTGCATGGATATTTTAAGTTATTTTTCTTATGCCCCTGCTCTACACAAACGTATAGAATTACAAATTTACCAATTAAATCATTTCAAAGCTTTGGGAGAAGGTCTTAAATAATAGATCTCATCGAATATAAATTGTAAAATATAGTGCCGTTTGTACTCATGTCCCAAAGTAAATCCCCAAATCGGAGCTTTTACACCTTCCAGATGTCTGGATTACAGAATACGAAAAGGTTCATGAGACCGCCAATCAGCCTTTAGATCCTCTTCATATATATATATTGAAAAAAAATCATTTACTTCAACACAGAAGATTGAATACTTTAAGTTCTAGGAACCCCTCAAATTCTTTTTACTATATATTTCCTTCATTTCAAAATATATATTTCTTCATTTTCTTATCCTAACTATATGTCTTCATCAAGATTCAAAAATTACTACCTACTATAAACGTAAAAGAAGAGGATTCTTTGAGCTCAAAAAATAAATACACGAACAGATGAACAAATTCCAATTCTTCTAAGGCAAATATGAGAATGAATATGTTCGTTCATGCACCAACAAGCAAATGTTTCACGATATGTTTCACAACAAGCAAATGTTTCGAAATGGAGAAGACTCCAATTGAACTAAAATTTGCATTGCACGATATGTATAAATTTAAAGTAAAAGCTAATGAGCTGAAATCAGTCAACTGTAGAATCATTTGCAAAACTTTACTAAGAAAGTCTACTAGTTTCATAAAAGGTACAAAAATCCTGTTGTACAACATAATCCGAACCATTGAAAATATTCTAAAATCTACAAAATCTAAATTAAGTATCGGTTTCGCTTTTACAACGATGGATTATCAATTATGTAGGCTTGGAATTGATGGATCATCAATAGGAGGATACACTAAAATAAGAATGTCATACAATTCTGGTAGAGCAACCCCATACATCGTATTGGCAAAATCCAACTCCGAAAGCTAATATTGAACCTACATGCCTACCAAATTTTTTGGTAGACTCCCGACGTTTAAGTCTTTCAAATATCTGGGCATGTTTCCTGAAGGATACACAAGCAGACCAAAACTTGGCTGAGGATTTATCCAAAAAGCTTTCTATTAACTAGAAGAGTGCAGAAAGTTACAAGTCAAGAATTCTGTATTGCTATTTATCCACATAAACTACACCTATTTATAGTCTGAAATAAATAATCATCAATGTATAATAGCTGTCATATGCTCAACGTTCCACCTTGTTCCTTTTAATGAGTTGACAACCGACTATACTTGCAAACACATTTCTTCTTTTGCTTTCTTCTTGCTTGTTTTTCCTTCTCTGTGAACAGAGCAGGGTCTCCTCTGCTCTTCCTTGCTCACAATTTCCTTATCTTTCACATCCTTCAACACCCTCTCGCAAGTTGTACCCAAGTAAGAATTGTATACTCCCAAACCTTTCACCAATTTCTGAAAGTGAGCAGCAAACAATGATTTTGTACGTAAAGAGATCAGCTAGTTGATTATGTGTTGAAATAGGAAAAGGCTTTATTCCCCCAGTTTGATGTTTTTCTATCACCAGATAACAACAAGAGTGCGATATATATAGCAAATCATTTTTATATCCAATAGAGCAAGACGCATCATTTTCATTTTGTTCTTTAGAGGTAGTTAGGTCTTCATCATCTGGAACATCCTGTTTTTGAATCTCACCATGTTGTAAACCTTTTAAGAGCTTATCATTTTTTTTTATAAATTTGACATAAAATATAATCATCTAGAACATGGAGAACACAAACACAAGTTAAATGCTTTGTAAAATTTGATATAAAACAATAAGATATAAACGTTTTATGGTTATTACATGAGAAAATTTATAGGACAAAAAAAGGATATAAAAATTATTAGAACATTAAAATATTATGCTACAAAAGATTGTTGATTTTATAGATAGCTTAATACTATACATTTGCAAAGTACCATTCAGATATCTTCATAAAATTGCAAATGTTACTGCCAACAGTTGATATACCTAAAGCTTTTATTCAATAAATTTGCAAAATGTTAAATTCTTACTACGAAACATGAATTTCACTCATGTATTTTTATATCTTTAGAAAAAAAATAGAAGACACATTTTTATATTTTTATAGAAAATTAGAAGACACAAACATGGGAGTGTAAGTATATAAATGTTAGAACACGTACAAAAATTCGCTTGGAATAAATTTTAAATAAAATATGACACAAATAATATAGACTTAAATAAATTAAAATATATAATGTAACTACATATCTATAATACAAAATACTAGAATTTAAATAATATACGTATCTATGTACTATAAATATTACAAATTACAATAGTATTTAAATTATATGCTGTATTAGTTGTTAACAACAAAAGAATCTAATCTACATATCTATATCATAAAATTCAAAAACTGCCACGGATCTTAACCTTAACAAATGAATACTGAACAAACATGTAAGGTAATGGGAATTAATATAAAATGAAAATTTGAATTGCATGATATGTATAATATAAAAGTGAAACTAATGAATTGTAGAACCTAATATAATACATAACCCATACCATGGAAACTAACAAGAACATTCTCCAACCAACGGGCTAGTATTGTTAAAAAATATTCTAAAATCTACAAAATTTAAATCAAATATCAGTCTCGCTTTGGCATTGATGAATTATCCAAGCATGGCATTGATAGATCATCAACAGGAGGATACATCGAAATAAGAATGTTATCCAATTCTGGTAGAGCAATGTCGTACTTCATGTCAGGAAAATCAAACTCCGAAAGCTGATCTTGAGCCTTCATACCTAATTGGTATTCTGGTAGACTCCAAATGTTTTCGTCTTTCAAATATCCAGGGATGTTGTTTTCTGGAGGATACACAAGGGGAGCAAAACTTGGCTGAGGGGCAAAGTGGATTGGTCTCAGCCTCTTATTCGTGGCCCCAGGCTGAGGCTGAGAATAAAAGCCATGAGTAGCATGCGTAGATGGAGGAACAGAGTGAGAATGTTGCAAATGATCTTCATGATCTCCATATATATGTTCATTTTTATATCCAACAGAGCAAGATGCATCATTTTCATTTTTTGAGATAGTTATGTCTTCCTCATCTGGGATATCATGATTTTGAATATCACCACGTTGTCGACTTTTGAATATCTTATCACTTTTCTTTTAAATCCGACATAAAATATAATCATCTAGCTGCAAGAAAACAAACACGAGTTAAATGCTGCACAAAATGTGATATAAAACAGTGAAATATAAGCAGTTTATAGCTATTACGTTAGAAAAAGTATGGCTCGAAAAAGTAATTTAAAAATTATTAGGACGTTAAAATATTATAGAACAAAAAATTGTTGAATTTATAGATAGCTTTAACGCTACACCTTCGCAAAAATTGTTGATTTTGAATATATTCTTGCCGAAAAAATTAGAAGATATAAACTTTGAGTGTAAAAATATAAATGCTAAACTTATTTTCACTTTTAGCATATGGCAAGAACGTTCATGATGAACGTCATATAAAAATTTACATAGAATAAATAGTACGACACCATAAATCAAATCATATAAATGTTAATTTTGTTTCAAACGAGATAAGTATAATAGAAAAAGATACATAGGAGAAGAAAGGGATTTTACTCTCATGTCGATTTCACTCCTTTTCTTCTTAGGACCACCTTCCTTCACACGGTATTCATGCATAATCCAACTAGTTTTCTCACCCTTTGGAGGTTTCCCTTCATAGAAAACTAGAGCCTTTCTGAACCCAATCTCATTCCCATTATGTATAATAGGCTTATCTGCACCGGTAGCCTTCCAATACCCAGTCCCGGCTGCACGATTCGGCCGATTTCCATTACGATACTTCCGATCTCTTGGAGTGAAGAAATACCATTCGCTCTCTGTTAATTCTTTATACCTCGCTGCAAAAATATATATATAAAACAAGACTTTCAGCATTTAACTCAACTGAATTGTTGCAAGAAAAAAAAAAAGAAATTTATGAAAGCTTTTCAAAACAAACCAGTGATTTCATCCGGACTGTATTGGTAAAGATTAACATGTCTTATTTGATTGCGAGGCAATTGCTTGTTCTGTGTCTTCGGCTCCAAGTAGTTGAGAATAAGCTCGACGTCGGTCGGATTAAACCGGTATCCCGGCGGGAGATGATCGAAGAATTCTTGATCAACCAAGTCTTGAATGATGGATTTGTCCTTGGCATTTTCGGTAGGATAAGGGTTTTCCCGGACAGAAAAATGATAACAATCAACATTGCTGTCGGCGACCTTTGCATGCGAAAGACATTCTTGGCTTTCCAGTTCAGGGTTGAGTGTACATTGTGCAATTTGTGATGTACTAGAGTCCTTGAGTTGCGGCCGGCTTTGCTCCTCAACCTCCATGTTTGAAGCTGAAGAAAACTCCTGAGAGAAGAATGACTTGATTTTGTGTTGAACTCTAAGTACGTACTTGGTGACTAAAGATGGAAGAGTTCTATTTGGAAACAATTAAGGTTTAAGAGTTTGATTAATATAGAAGAAGCAAAAAGATTATTTTGTGAGATTATGAAAATTATGATTTGAAGTTCGTCTTTATCGCATCCTAACTGGCAAATCTGCGGTTTAGATTTTGTCTCTCATGATTTAAAATAGGTTTAGTTTGTTATTAATTTTCTCTTTTTTTTTCCTTTGTTTTTGCATCTCTTTATAAAAGATATCAAAAAAATAAAATTGCTGATGCCCTAGCAATTCATGCTTGTAACTGCTCTGACTCAGCTATCTTTGCTACTTACTCAGCTTTGCCCACATAGATTGTGTCTTGGATAGTATTGGACTCCCTTCTTTTGATTAATTGGCTAACGGCTTATGCTGTCTACACTTTCAGCTTTCTTGGTTGTAGTCTGCATTCTCAGATAAGACTCCATAATATTCCTCAGTCTTGCTTCATTCCCACTTTACCCTTCCCCCCCAAATACTTGATACATTTATAATATTTAGAGTTAGAGAAATTTAATTTTTTTCCAATCTAACCATTACTCTCTATACTAAAGGAGTAATGTTATTCCAATTTCCAAAGCTGATTTTAAATTTATTGAGTAGTAAAAAATAGTAGACGTCTTTTTATTTTAAATTTTTGAAATAAATATTTTGAGACGAAGTAAGTAATATCTTTGGTTAGTAAATGGCCAGTAACCTTTCAAGCATTGATGAACAAGATTTTTGCTGAACAATTAAGGAAGTTCATTTCCCCGTTTTTAGCGAATCATGGTGTAAAGGTCTGATTTGCACTCTTAACTTGAATCTGAATTGGTTTTTGATCTGCTAAAGAAGCACCAGCCCATGTCAAAACGAGCAAGTTTATATCTTGATAGAAAAAATATTTTGGCCATTATTTTCAAATTTGGAGAAGAGGCTGGTCAGGATAGAATTGAAAATATGTTGGAATGTCCAAAATCTACCGTAGTTCAACAAATTGAGATGGTTCCTTAATCGGGGCTAACTAGTTAGTAAAGACAGTTTGTCAACGTTTTATGGAGTTCTGATCAAAACCTTTATACGAAATATACAGAAATAGTTTCCAGTGGATTGAGGAACCTCACGCTACTTTTATCCCCAAGAGGACAGCGAATAGCACTCCCCCTCAGTTAAGGAGCCAGCGTCCCTTTTTAACATGAACAGCTCTGTGGCTGGCAGATCGACATTTTATTTATCCAATAATTAAAAACTCACATGTAATAAATAATTATTAACTAAACTACAGAACCATTCAACACATATCAGAAAAAAATAGCATCAGCACCAAAACTTCGGCGGTAGCACACTAATTCTGGCCTTACCCGATTTCACACAGCCAAACGAACTCAATAGGCCGGTATCGGTACGCCCCCATTATCTCTTTCTTTCTTTCCCTTCCTTCAGAGATGAGAACTGAAGTGCTTGAACTCAGAAAAGGAATTCGGGAAAGGTAAAATTATATTCCACGAGCCACACTGGCCTTGATTGAAAACAATGGCCAACCAAAACCATAGAACCAGCTACTGTAATTGAGAGAGGATTAATCAAGAGGACAAATACAGCTATGATTCGATGTAATTACCAAAATAGGAGGCCTTTCAGGAAGATGCAGATTCCATCGAGCAACAATTTCCTCAGTTCCAGCCTCGTGGACAAGGTAGTTTTTTCCAGGAGGGGCCAACGTGGTGAACCTAAACTCAAAAGAATGTCAGGTACTTCAGTTCAAAAGCTATCTCATTTGTCTGCACGAACCTCTGTTATTCAGGGAACCGAGGCTCAAGTCTGTTTCTTTCCTTCAAACATGTCATCTTCTAACCTTTATTCCATCCACAGTTCGCATACAAAGGAAAATATAGAAAAACAGATTGGAAACACAGAATTTGAATAAGTAATCAAATAAACAGTTCCAAATAACTCTATTGCACAGCACAAACATAGTTCTTTCTTATAAAAGATTAACACAAGAAATGTTCATAGCTAGAAGAAAAGATAAATCCCTGGTGGCTCTTTAAATTATTTTATCGAAATAACGCTCTGGTCCCTTATTTGCCGATTGCAATATCTAAAACTGGGAAATGAAAAGCAAAAGTGCTAAAGGATGCTCTCTTGGAATAACTATAAATCCTTCCGCCCTGGGGGCATAGGCTACTAGATGGCACTTGAAATGTAGCCAAGCATAATTCAATTTCAAGGCCCCTATATTATATCAAGACATTCAGAGAGTTGCAGGCGGCTTGAAAAAGTTCCTCTCCTTCAAGCTTTCAACAGTGTCTTTAATGCTTTGTTCAATAGGAGTAAATTCGAAGTAAATTCGACGCCTAGGCTTTTTGCCTTTTCCTTGGAATATTGGTATAATGGCGTAAATGGTTGATCATCAGCACACCTATAGAGATTGTTTGAAATAACAAAAATATAGAATGAATAATATAACTGAATAATGATCCAAATATTTAGCCGAGTAAACTACACACAGAAGTATTGGATTGCTTCTCAGACAGAGTAAGTCAAATTGTAAATGGGTACATCAACACTGAAATAGGTAACCGGTCAAAGAACTCAGGTTGAAGAGGCAGGAAAATCTATAGCAGGAAGCTAAAGAATCTAAATTTAATGCATGAGGTGATACTGAATACTTCAGGTTTACATCCTATAAAGATAATTTATTCCCCCTTGCATGATTAATAAAGTGGAAACTTCATTTTAAAACATTTAATAAGTCCTGGTTCAAAAGAGTAGGTATTATTACCAAAGAAACAAAGAATGCCACAAAGTCCTGCTTGCAATAAATAATGGCTCTGACATTAGCATGAGTTAGAATAAGTAAATTTTTTGCAAAAAATATAATAAAAATAATAAGCAGATATTTAATTGGAAAAAAAAAAGATAGAAATAAATCTTAGAACAAAATTTAGCCCTAAAAGAGAGACCTTTATCATGATATAAAAGAAATGCTTAAGCTAATATACTGGTTCCAGGTTTTAATAAAACTGAATAGCGCATAAAATTAGGATGCAATTACTAATTATGCAGTGGAATTCTATCTCTAGCTAATCTATCTTGAATCAACTATGGAAAAGATGCACTGGTTTAATAATGCCCTGTGATGTTTGCTTGCTTTAAAATGAGTAACAGATCGTATAAAATCCCAATCTTTGAATGCGGAAAATCATCCCCATGCATGCATCAAAATCAACAAGAAACCACATTACAGCTGTCTTTATTACTTCAGTGAAAACTTACTTTTCCGGAAGCTTCAAAGCAGGATAAAGTTCACGCAATATTTTGACAATTCCTGAATAGTGTTCAACTCTTTCAACCAAACAATACCTCCCATTAGCAGAAGGATTTTCAAAAGCCAGAATATGTGCATTTGCGACATCTCTGACATCAACCCAACCAAATGTTGTATTTGGAAATGTTTCTGCCCCTGCATTGGATTTAAAAGAAATGGATAAGCCAAAAAACTGCAATTAAATTGAACTTGAAAGAAATCAATATACTGAAACTTTAAATTCTCATTCAAAGGAAAACCATGAAAAGCGAGTTAAATAAACTATATTAAAAATTCAACTGCACATTAATGCATAAAATTTACAAAGACTAGCTAGACCCAAAAAGAGAAGGAATTTCCATATCACCCTAACTGGGATGAATAAAAGATTTAGATTGATGAATATAACCAATGAATTGTTTCTAATCACCATTTTAGCTCTTATTCCCTCCCCCACTTCCAACCCCAAAAAAAAGAAAGGAAAAGAAAAATTGTTGGGAGGAGGTAAAGAATCAAGTATGAATTATTCAAGTGAATCCATAGCAAAACTTTTGAAGAGTCAACTGGAAAGAATGATGCATTTGGTCCAGAACAAAAACAAGCACAAAGATCCAAACAAAATAATACACCTGCAACCACTAAAAGAAAATTTAAAATGAAAAAGGTTATGCCAGTTTCAACATACATTAATTCCATTGAATCAGTAATGCAAGAAAAAGCACCAGCAGTCAGTAAGTAGCATCATCATGTTTGAACTCCCTCCCCCCACTCGGACCAAATTATTCACCTAGGAAAGAATAAAAAATGAATCATCAGGAAGCCATGGAGAACAAGACCCCAAAAGAACAATTGTGCAGTGTATTCAAAATGGATAAAATTTGTATACACTACTATAGTGATTTTTCACAAGAATATTACCATGCAACAAGAATAAGAGCAAGACAGCCAAAAGACAAAACCTTCAAAATCTTATTTCATGCAAAAATTTGTTGTGCTAATAGTGACGTGTCAGTATAACTCTGCTTCTGAAGAAAAGTCTTACATGATACATGAAAAATAGCATCTTGAAAAGACAAAAAACCGTATAGCTTATAGGGACTGATGAAACTCACCCTTTATTAAGTTCAGAATTGCAGCAGCACTCGTATTAAGAGTTGGCTGTAACAGAGGACCAACAACCATAGCTGGGTTTATTGCAACCATGTCTATGCCTTTCTCTCCTGCAAACTTCCATGCAGCATCCTCGGCCAATGTCTTCGAGAGGACGTACCACATCTGACACCAAACAAGGAATACGAGAAGCATAAATATTTTGAACATATAAAAGAAAGAACTAGATCATCACAGTATCTCCATCGTAATCAACTAGCTTAAAGTTAGATTCATGCTATTTACACAGTCCATGCAAGAATCTTTTTGCATGAACCCATCTATATTTCTGCAACTTGTTCAAAAGGAAAATAAGTGAAGGAAATTTACTACAGCAAGTAATACGCAGAATCTGTGTGAGATAATAAGATGTTGACAAAAATCTGTCTAACCAAGAATTGCATAGGGGATGAAGACTGTTGACAATAATCAGACATCTTCACAAAATGGTCAGAGTTAAAACTGCTGAAGATCCAATTCCACTCTTTTAAGCAAAGACAACTGCAACAGAGAGTAAATGATCCTATGGCCACAACAATAAAAAAGGAAATATAATTTTGACCACTTCTTTGATGAATGTTAGAGAACCGTGCACTTTCCTGACACAATGCAATAACAGCTAAGAGGACTACTATTATTGTTTTCCAAACAACTTCTGTTGATTTATGTTTAATTACAGGATACTGATCGAGTTGGCTCAGATATAAACCATCATGGGTTTCTAGCTTTTATAATATTTAGCTGATGTATGTAAGTACTTGAGGTTCATTTGCACAGATGATCTAATTTTTAGAGTATGTCATAAGAAGAAAGAAGCTTATTTGACCATAAAATCATCAAAAGCTACTGCATCCAAAGTCAACTTTGGTTCTGCATTTCAAGAATAAAATATCAACACTTTCAGATTAGTTTTCGATTTGGTACGATACACTCTGTTTTCCTGAACTGCTTTTCACAAATACTTTCTAAATTAAAAATGCAAGAACCAGTTTATTATTCAGCAACATACTTGTGTGCAAATGCCAGAAGTAGGCTAACTGCAATGTGCGCACAGGAAGGGGATGGTAAACAGAGGCAGTGCCTGAGGTAACAAAACCATGACAAGATCAATGTGGTATCATGTTCACAACCTATCAAAATTTTACAATTTCCCAGTTTTCTCATTGACATTGCCGTGTAAAATACAGGGACATCTGTTCTCTTCAGGAAAAAATAAAACTCCCTCGATTTCAAAATACAAGTTGTTTTTTCCTCTTACAGTAGAATTAAGGGTTGTGAAAACAATGAAACATTTATAACAAAATTCCTTCTATATCCTTAATAAAAGGGAGGGAGAGAGAGAGAGAGAGACAAGTAACAAAAGAGAGGGAGATAGAATTGGAGAAAAACAGAATAAATACTCATTGAAAGGTGTAAAATAACTTATATTCTGAATTAACTTTGTCCATCTAAAATGGATTATATTTTGAAATGGAGGGAGTAGCATTGTAATACACCTACATGGATTTCTCGGTCATGCATGTTTTTTGGAAAAAAGCTAAAATTTTACATATACCCATCTGGATTAGTCCAAAAGAAGCTAATCTAATGTAAGTGTCATTTTTGTGAAATATGGTAGCTGGTGTAGTTTTCTGTCAATTTCACAACATAAAATCATGTCCTGAAATGCAAAGAAAAGCATCGGTTACCCACCTTCATTTCTCTGCAGAAATCCGGAAGAGACCACCAAGTCTCATCAACCACAACATCAGGTGTGCGAGGCTTGCCACTGTATGCAACTGCAGCTACAGAAGATGTTAAAACCACTTTCTTTACTGATGATGTTTTTGCGCAAGTTCCCAGAACATTAAGAGTCCCTTTCACTGCAGGATCAATCAGTTCTGCCTGTGAAAAGAAATCATAATTATTACTCAATGATGAAACCATTTATCAGTTATATTAAAAAGTATCATTCCTGCAACCAAACCAGTAATGTAACTCTATCAGAGGAGCGAATCCATTCACCAAAGAGATGAAAGAAAGAACCAAACACCAAATTTCATCAGTAGTGGCCATTGCCATCAATACTATTCTCATGATTGAAAATGCACAATAGAATATATTTCTTTCTGAACAGACACAAAGCTTGGTTAAGTACTCTGTTTCAGGTTGATATTATTACCTTATCCTAGGCTCTCCATCTCTAGATTATGTTTTACCACACAAGCAAGAATCACATTAAACCAAATCGACAGAGGCAATAAATGTAACTAGTCCATTTGTTATCAGACTATTTCTTGAGAATTCAGAGAAAGCTTCTGAACTCGAGTACAAAATAGAAATCATGCAAGTGAAAACTTAGTAGGATCTTCAGAGAAGCCAAATAAATCAAATCAAACAACTTGATTCAAGTAGAACAAGCTTTCAAAAATAAAATCATTCTGTGATGTAAGTGTTTTCTTTTAAGATTGATTACAGTTTAGGTGCTGATTGGGCTTGCTGGGCTTTTGCTTCATTATTTTTCTGATTCTTTCCAAATGTAACTGCTCTGAAACTCATTAAATTATGTAACAAGAACTCCAATCTTAAAGAGACCAAGGAAGGAAAGCTCAACAGGAGAAAAAGATTTCAAAATTTTAGAAGTTCAATTTATAGTTTACCGCACTTGGGATATAAATCAGTACATCTGAAATCTCATGTCCAACATGTTTAAGGTAATTCAGTTTTGTGGGTCTTCTAAGAGCAAGTAAAGTAAACTAACTGCGTATGGACATATAAAATTCTAAGTATCTAAAAGTCAAGTTGAGAAAACACAGAAATAAATGCAATGCAAGACTTCTTAATTTTTGTGACGAATTGGTGAAGCAAATCAAGGTTTCTTTTGGATAAGTTTGAGAAACCAGTACACTGAATTAGAGACATGTACCAAAGCTGCCCAAATTGGACTCTCCCTAACTTGTCCGAATGTTTTCCTTCAATGAAATAACACAAATTCTCACCACACATTCCTTTTTTTCTCTCCCTTTTATTCACATGCTAAAGTCCATACGTGTTATTACGACAAAAAGCACCAAAATTTCATATACTAGAACTAAAACCCCAAAGAAAGAGCATAGACCAAAAGAAAGAGATTGTATATATTTCCATGGCATACCGTACCATAATAGAAACATTTTCTCCACAAGGCAGGAAACATGGAAGGGTTTTTTGGCTTTCCCTTATACACCATAAACTCAGTGCAAAAGCTATAAAGATTGAATGCACTCAAATAATAAAGAAAATGTTTCAAGAACCTGAGGATCCTCGACTGCATGATAGAAAGGGGATGCAGTGTGGAAAACGCCTTCACAACCATCAATTGCAGCATCAAAGGAACCTTCTTCCAATAGGTTTGCTTTAAATAGATGAAGTCTGTCTCTGGCCCCATCGAGTGCAAGCAGGTGTGCTGTCTTCTTTACATCATCTAAGAGAGAGTATTGATGGCTTAATCAAGGAAAATTTTCAAACAAACAATCTAAGCCATAGAAGTACGGGATGGAAAAGCAAACATTGTTTCTTCTTTGTCTGTATACAGTTACATAAAATCTAAATCAAATGTGGTCGCTTAATGACCAGTCAAGCTACTAGAATGGGAACAAGAAGTAATATCGTGATTGCCTCTCCGAAGGGATTTTTGCGTAACTTCATAAATGAGTATCGAGTACATACATGGCCATTGGCATCTCACATGCCACATGAAGTAACAAGAGGAGCCATATTAGATAAAACTTAATCCACTTCTTCCACAAAAATCTTTAATGTAGCTAGTCCTATAACAAATGTGAATATTATCTAGCATACTGATATTTTAAGATGAAATGTTACCATGGAAACATGTTAATCAAACGTCACTGAAAATATAAAAGATTTAAAACACTGAAAATATACAGAAATGTTGATTCACTCATTGTGTACAAAGCAGCATACTGAAAATAATCATGACTGATTTCCTTTCCTTAGTTTGTGGGGCAGTGGCGGAGCCACATATCCACCAGTGGCGGCACGTACCCCACTGAAAAAAAGGAAAAAATTCTATAACCTATGTATTCGATAATGCACCACTTTTAAATATAAAAGTGAATCCCATTGATTTTTTAAACGCCTCAAAAGAGTTTTAACACTTAAATCAGTATTGGGTAAAATAATTTTTTAAAAAAGAGAGTACGGAAGGAAAAAAATGACAGCATTTTTTCTTTCAGAGAATAATATTAAAATAAAGAAAGAAGAACTGGACAACCTAAAAAAAAAGCATTTTATAAGAAAGAAATAACCACTTTTCCTCTTACTTTTGTCTCTATCTGGTCCCAATTTGAATCCTTCCAAGTCTATTGTGCACAATTATAATATATAAGTTTATTTTTAATTACAAGAACTTTTTAAAAATTCATATATGCAATGTATTTTAATAGATTGATATCCTAAGAGCGAGATTGGATAGGGTTTCTATTTGAAATTCTCTGTATTAAGTCTCGTAAAAATAAATTGTTCGTGAGATAAAAAAAGCGGACTCCGAAATAAAAAATTTACATTTGAGTTTGGGAATGAAACCTAATTCAAATACATTGTAAATACGGAAAAGTGCCCACACTACCTATGGGGTCCTGCCATAGTTCAGTTTGCATTTTTGTCAATCTAAGGATAGCCACCACTCGAGTACATTATGAGAGTTGGCTGGTAAACACTTTTTCTAATCTTCCGTAAGAGCTGCCAGAATATCTTTAGACTGGTATTAGGGAATGCAGGACTCTCTAGGACAGACTCAGGCAATAACTGCTTGTAAAAACTAACTATACCACTTAGCTAGAGTATAATCATCTCATCTGCGTCCATACAAGAAAACAGGTATTTAAGTTGGTAGCTCCGGATAGCAATTTTCTTATAACGCTGCTAACAAGTTGAGTTTCATTGTCCAAAATCATCATTTCGCTGCTTCTTTACAAAATCAGTTCAGCTAACATGCCTGCACAAGAACCTGTTTGTTGAAATCTTTTCTGCAATTTTCCATCAAAATTAGAAGAATCTCTTTTACGATAAAAAATACTTTTCTTATCAAATTAACAAAAAGAAAAAAGATTTTTGACCGAATTCAGAAATAAAATCAGATTAAATGTCGAATTCTTTACATCGGATATCTGGCCAATCTTTTTATGCTAAGCAAATGATAATCAAAGGGACGTCAAGAAATCACACAGAAGAGAAAAGAAAACTATCAGCCAAAATTCATAACCCATGTTCCAAATTCCTCATCATCTAACAACAGAATATGAGAGCGAAATTCGAGAGAGAGAGAGAGAGAGTACTCACTGATGTCCCGCACCGAAGCTTTAACAACGTAGCCACGCTGCAGCAAGAACTTCACAAGCCAAGATGCTATGAAACCCGAAGCCCCAGTCACACACACAGTCTTCATTGCCCTCGCAATTTCAGTAGAGATTACAGAGAGATTCAATCGGCTTTTGCCAATGCCTTACAGTTGGGGCTTATATAGTGCAAGATTCACTGTGGTTTCTACTTTCCTCTATATATGGCATCATTTTCTTTTGAGAAATATCAAAATGGTTGTCTTTTAGAGGTAGTGATCATCTGACACCTAGCATTGAAGAAAGATCCTATGTCTTTCACCAAAAAAGAAAGAAAGAAAGATCCTGTGTCCTTGTACTATTCTCTTTCTAGACATATAATGCTATAATATGTATCACTTTTTAAAAAAATTAATATGTGATAGTTTAATGATAAGGAAAAAAAATAAAAAATAAGATAATTTAAGTTTTTTAAATTCGTAATTATAAAGTCACAATAATTATCAAAACAATTATTTTATTTAATATATTATTTAATATACTAAAAAATCTATTTATAAATTATTATCATTATATATATAATATAACATCAGTAATAATATATTAAATTATAAGATATATTAAGTATTAAAATCACTAATAATGTATTATATATATTATATTTATTAATATATGGAGTGTGATAAAATTTTTAAATTTTTATTTTAAATTTTATAAAAATAAAATTATTTATAAAAAAATGTGAATCATATATATTTAATTCTACCATAGTATATGTGGTACCCCTGGTCGCAACAATTGCGATGGACTATTTGGTCAAAATTTTGATGTTCCGTGTACTACTTGGATTTGATAGTCCCGAGTGACCTTGTTGCTTAGATCAGCTCTTTCACTTTTGTATGGAAGCCACCACTACAGAAAAAGAAGTCCAAATGTATTTTGATTCTTCACGAGAGAAACCAAAATTTTTTCAAACAATTAAGAATGAAAATTTGAATAGTTGCATTTGGCTTTGAAATATTCTTGAGAGTTCAACTAACTGGCACTTATATAGCAAGTGAGGAAATCAGCGGCCATTGTTCAAAAAAAAAATAATAACGGAATATGAGGAATAAGATTTGACCTCATGGTCTAATATATGTACAATGCAGAATAAAATTTGTTTATTTTCTTTTTACTATGAAACTCGATTTCATGATATATATAATTTTTTAAAAATATATATGATTAAGTTTGTGTAATCTTTTCCCTTTGTGAAACTTCACGTGTTGAAATAGATTATACACAGTTCAACACAACACAAACAAAAAGAATAATAAAGTTGGATACAACGAAATTAGTAATACAGTTTGGCTTAATAGACTACGTCTATAGGGCTATACCTAAAAAATAATACAATAAACTTTACATTTTAAAAGTACAGAAATATGTTTTCGATCTCGTTTAGTGATTCTCCTAATTGATCTTGCAAACTACCTTTTGCCAAAGCTGACTCAATAACAAAATATCCAACAACCACAGTGTGTCTCACGATTGGAAACACACCAATCACAACTCCTGTTCCATGATTGTTGAACTTACATCTAGCCACAACTTGCTTTTGTTAAACTCTCCTCAACAGAATGTGTCGAACTCCTTTCGACAGAATGCGATAAAATCTCACTTACACTTACTATTTTCAACTAAGCAGTGTCAATCACAACACCCTTTTTTTTGTGCGGTTGTCTAATCAGAATCTTATCAAGTGCAGACAGCGGTTGTTGAAGATCAATTTCCAGCACTTGAACAGAAAATAACACACTTTAATACATGAGCAGCATGACAAGAAGATAAAGTGTGCTACTAAACTCTCTCACGATGTAGCTTCTATAACAAGATTTCAATGAACAAGTCCTCTCCAGATTTAGCTTGGAACTCGAGAGAATAATGAAACAATTCTGTGAGAGATATGAGAGTTCCCTTCAAGAGTTGATTTGCTTTGCCTTGAAGCTCTCTTTATATAATTATTAGAGAGTCTTGAGCTTCTTCTTCTCCAGGATTGATATCTCAAGTATATAGCAAAAAATCCCTAAATATTAGGATCTCAATCTCCTTGATCTTGGGTGTAGAGAGATTTTATGAGATCCTCCAAATCCTAAGTTCTTTAGGATATAACATATACCTTTTGCTTACTATAATAGAGTTTTGCTCAAATATGACAACTTTTAAAATATACTTCTTAACGCCATAAAGGTCTTATTGCCAAATAATATCACATGAAATCCTTGTTGCCAAGAAATTTTCCATAACCAAGTACTCAATGTCATAACAATTTCCCCTCTGACATTGTTTGTTGCAAAACCTCCATAACATCTTGCACAATCGTGTGAGTCATGAAAGAAAAATTCAACAGAAGCAATTTAGTAGCACACATATAACAACTGATGAGCAGTTTGTTGAATCAGAACATAATATTGCATCAGTAGTTCAACAACAATAATAAAGAAAGAATTCCAAAAAAACATAGCACAGAAATATGGAAAGAATTCCAAAAAAACATAGCACAGAAATATGGCTATTATAGTCATCCAAATGCAACCAAATTAATAAGACTGTTAGACAAAGCAAAAAAAATTTCAGCCAAGAAAAACGGTAAGTAGGTTGACGGAAGTAACAAACAACTCTCTTTCTATTCATGCTTCCCCTTTGGGAGATTTCTTCCCCTATCTTCATAATATTCCTCCATCCTTGACACTCTACCACTTGTTTTTGAAGAGTTTGAGTATCATTATTGGCAAGTGTTGAAAAGACTCTGACACGAGAGGAACTCGTAGCAACTCTTGTTGATCTCATTCTGGCACTTGTTGTATTTGGATAGTTTGGCATAGAGCTCTCAGACTTAAACTTTGTCAAGGACAGCTTGAAGTCTTGATATCATTAACAATGATATCCTTCCTATATGCTCGAATACCTTGACAGTTTGATATAGTCAGTAAGTAGACAAGGGAATGGGAGACTCGTTGTACTTACAGTGCTTATCTTGGCTAGTTTAACACTAGAAGAGAACATAATATAACCAATGTTAAACATCTATTCAGTTCTAATAAAGTACAGTAACACTCCTCTGTCTCTTGACACAATGGAAATATTGGTAGAGGGCATCCAGTTGATGCAAGATAGTTTGCACAAGGCAAAGTACTTCACTATTAAAGAGGAGTTTAACTGGTTTTCTCCATGCCATTGTTAAATGCATCTCCTGTCAACTCTTTGCAAATTGCTATCATGCCAAAGTCACCCTCCACTTCCTTCAATTTCAAGATGGTGACTAGCTCCAAGTACACCAGTTAGTAGTTTAAGAGAATAGGAGACTACAGAACTCATGCACCATGTTGAGGTTGTAGGACTCAGTAAAAATGGCTGAATCATACAACTTGACCCTCTTCAGCAGATCAACCATCCCAAGTTGTTCAAACTTGGCTTCATCAATCAACCGTTCTACCAACATAGACCTCAAAGATATATTTATGCATTGAAGTTTGCTGTCATAATTGAAAAGGAGTACATTAAGGGCAAGGAGTACATCAAGGGCATCCTTAGCTTGGATCTTGCCACTGTCTACCTTTTATCTTTTTATCCTGCTTCTTAACCCCTGCCGAGTTGGTTCCGTAGCTTGTCTCTTTTATTTTTATTTTTCTATCACACTTGATGCTACCCCCTTAACATCAACAGACTTTTCTATGTCTGTTGCCTCACTATTCACCACTTCAACAAAATTAGGTTTAGTGGGAGGATTGGATTGTTCATCTTCTGATTTTTTAAATTTTTCTTGATTAGTAGATTCAGTTGGTCCAACATCAACATTAATAGGAATAGCCTCAGCTACTAACATATCATCGGAAAATACTTCAAATTTAATAGGGGGATCATTGTATGTTCTATGTTTAACAAGAGAATTAGAAGTATCACAATAATATATATCATGTTCAATAGATTGAACAGGTATAACAGGAGAATTAACAGAATCAACATTCAACTCAATTGTCTCATTCAAATCCCCAATGTGCACATATTCCACAGCCATAACATTACCTAGATTAATAGCCTAGTTCAATAGAATCGACTCGTATAGACTCCACATCTTACTCATAGCATTCTCAGAATCAAAGATAGAACTATATTCAATAGTTCTAAAGAAATAATTGGACACAAAAGCTGCATTCCTTGGTAGTTCTCTATGAATATTAGGAGTAGGCATTATAGATTCTCTATAATTGAGATAGCATGAGATATGAAAACCAAAAATACTTTCTTCATATTGTACAATTTGTATATTGGATCTTTCTGCAACAAGCGACACAAAAAGGGGGGATGGGAACTTTACTAGATATCTGTCCTTCTGTTGTTGAACCCTACTTGTGTATGTTGGACTCTTATGTGAATCCGATTCTGCTAGAGTGCCAAGATTTTCTCTTCGACGTTGTGGTCTAACAGGCTCCATAATATGCAAACTTTTACAAGCATTGAGTTACAGTAGATCAATGAAATATTTCACAAAGAATGTCTGTGAACTAAATGAAAATGATGAGTTGAGGATAGACAAAACCACTTATTTGACCTCGAAATAATGCTCAATTCTAAACAACTACCTTTAGCAATTGCCAAAATCGTCTTTCATAATTTTTCTAATGAGTTGTCAAACTCTCGCATATTTTTGTGATTTTTCAAATTTTTCTAAAAAGGAAATTAATGCTGAAAATTGAAATACATATTTACAACAAAATACATGGAATTTCTTTTATAAAATGCATAATCACAGTGCATTTCTTAACTGTATTTGTGTTGCAACATATTCAATAATAACAGCCTTTTGTTTAACAAGCTCCTTGATGAACTAATGACGATTGTCAATATGCTTTATTCAACTGTGTTAAACTAGATTTTTTGAGATATCTATTGTCCTTGTATTATCACAATACATCTCTAGCATATTTTGAGTTAGTCTATAGTCATTTAGCATTTATTTCATCCATAACAATTGAGTACAATAGTTACTTGTTGTAATATATGCCACTTCTGCCTTTTGATAAAAATATCCTCCAAAAATACTTTTTCTATCACCACAATTATCAGCCCAATCAGCATCACTACAACCAATAAAATGAGTGTTTGAATCCTTACTAAAGTAGATACCATACTCCTCTATGTGATTGACATACTTCAAAATGTGTTTGTCATCCTTCAAATGTGACTCTTTTGATGCCAATTGATACTATACTCCAACATTATAAGATATGTTTGGTCTACTTGCTATCAAGTATAACAAGCCTCTAATGATTCTTCCATACATGTGATGATCAACCGATTAACTTTTGTCATCCTTTGTCAACTTTTGTTTAACACCAATGGGTATTCTGACAAACTTTGAATCTTCCATGTTGAAATTCTTAACCAAGTTAAACTCATACTCAGTTTGGGAGAGAAATATTTCATTCTTTAATTGCTTAACTGGAAAATCAAGAAAGAAGGTAAGTTCACCTGCCATACTCATCTCAAATCCTATTTGCATGAGCTCCACATACTTCTTTGTGAGCTATGTTGAAGTCAAGCCAAATACAATATCGTCAACATAAATTTGTGCCACTATAACATATGTGTTTATTCTTTTGATAAACATTGTTTTGTCAACTCCCCTTTATTGTTACCTCTTGTCAACAGAAAGTTTGTCAATATCTCATACCATGCCCTTGGTGCTTGTTTAAGACCATAAAATGCTTTCTTCAACTTGTACACATGATTATACGTCTAGTTCAACAAATCCCTTTGGTTCTTTAACATACATCTCTTCTTGTAAAAATCCATTTAAGATCACATTCTTGACATCCATCTGTTGAAGTGTGAATCTCCTTGCACATACAACATCTAACAATAATCTAATAGATTGCAACGAAGTTACCTGAGCAAATGTTTCTTCAAAGTTCAATTCTTCAACTTTTGTGTATCTTTGTGCAACAAGCCTCGCCTTATTGCGTGTTATGGTTCCATATTAATTAGTTTTGTTGCGAAATTCCTACTTTGTGCCAATCATATTGAAGCTATCAAGAGGTGAAAAAAGTTCTCACATATCATTGCACTTGAATTGTTGAAGTTCGTCCTGCATGGTAGCTATCCAGAATTCGTCTATCAAGATCTCTTTGACATTCTTTGACTCCATTGTTGAAGTGTAACAACCAAACATCACTATCTCTTTATAGTTGATCTTTGCCTTCTGTCTGGTTTTCTAGTTTCGTCTAAGCCTCCAATGATCAAAACTATAGGATGATTCTTTTTAATTCTTGAAGATGACTAACTTTCCGTGTTGAACTACCTCTTCTGATATTTTTGAATCTATTGCAGTGTCTGTCAACTCCTTTGATTGTGTGTTGATCTCTATATTAATAGACTCCTAAGATTTGACAAGATTAGATTCCTCCACATCTACTGCGGCAGCCTCATCATCTTTTGTTGTAGTAGCATTCTCAATAACAACATTGATAGTCTCCACCTCTAATTTTCTTGTTGAAAGTATGATAGGCTCTATTGTTGTTGGAGTAGTCAAGAAATACTCCTTTATCACTTTTTGCATCAAACTTACCCAAAGTTTCCCTGTCATTAAGAGTGTAATACTTACTGACAAAAATATAGAAATAGGTGAAGTTTGACTTATGTCCACTCAAAATTTCATAGGAAGTTTTAATAGTGTAAGGCCTAAGATATGTCCTATTAATGACATGTGTTGCTATGTTAATAGCTTTTGCCCACCATTTTTGTGATATATCCTTAGAGTTCAACATAACCCGAATCATTTCTTAGATGGTCCTGTTCTTCCCCTCAACTACATCACTCTGTTGAGGTGTCTTTGGTGTAGAGAACTCCTTTTGAATATAATAACCAAAACAGAATTTGTTCAACTGTTGGTTGTTAAACTACTTACCATGATCACTAAGCAGTGTGTATAATGTTGAACTTTTAAGCATAACCTTTGAAATGCATCAAAGGATTCCAATTTTTTGTCTAAAAAAGTCAACCAAAGTATATTTGGAGAAGTCATCAACACACACCAACACGTATCATTTACCTCCAACACTTTCAGTTTGAGTGGAACCAAAAAGATCTGTGTGCATAAGCTTCAATATTATGGAAGTATTAATCTATGTTATTTCCTTGTGAGAAGACCTTCTTTACTTTCCTATTTGACATGAGCCATATATTCTGTTTGTGATCTTGGAAAGCTTAGGTATGCCTCTTACTGCTTATGTTAAGCTCAACTTTTTCAACAGTTTGAGATTTATGTGTCCCAACTTTTGATATCAAATATCAATTTCATCATCTTGGGCAACTATACACTGTTGATTATTTGATTTTAGCTACTTGTAGCAATTGTCGGATGTTCTAGCTCTGGTAAGAACCAGCTTGCAAGAGTCATCCACAACAAAACACTAGTCTTTATTGAAGTTAACATATAAATTATCATCACATAATTGACTTATACTTATCAAATTAGCTTTCATCCCTTGAACATATAGAACGTCTTTAAGTACAATTATACCTTTGATACTTATAGGTCCAATGCCAACTACTTTATTCTTTGTGCCATCACCAAAGGTAACATTTTCTCCTTCACAAGCTTTGTAGTTCAAAAAGACTATGTTCTTGCCTATTACATGTTAAGAAAACCTACTCTCAAGGTACCATATATCATTCATGCTTAATGTAAATGGAATATGTGCAAAATATCCTTTAAGATCCATTTTTTTTACCCAAATTCACATTTTTCAGATTGTCTATCTACTCTTGTTGAACTCTATTTTTACAAGTTTGTGCCCTTATTGTAAATCTTTAATATGTCTCAAACAGATGTCCCAAGAGAGCAATAGTAAGAAATAACAAGAGGCTTTTTAGATTTTTTGATAAACCTCTTTTTGTCTGCAAGTGTCATCTTTCTTTCCGGTACAATCCTGCTTGTTGGTGTTGTTGTTGTTGTTGCCCGGGCCTGTCAAATCTCCAGCTGGTTTTTCGATGGACATAATTTCATCGAGTTTCATCTTCCTTGTATTCACCCTTTTGATGTAGCATTCTGCTTTCATAAGTTTGTCATTGTTGAGTTGCGGTGATTCAACATGATTTTGTATCTATTATTGAAGTTGCTCCCTCTCGTGTTGAAGTGAACTATTTCGTTGTTGAAGTTTCTGATTCTCTTACTTTAGCCTTCTGTTGACCATGATGATTTCTAGCCATTTTGCATACATTAGCTCATATTCACTTCTCAATATTTTATGGGTAACTTCATCATCATTATTCTCTCAATCCTCATCATCTGTTTCACTCTTGTCAAATAGCAATTCAACATTTGAATGGAATGCAACAAATTGCTGACATGATTAGCTCCATCATCTTCTTCGCTACTACTGCTATTGGAGTTTTTGTCATCATCACTCCACATAGTGTTGTATGATTTTTTTTCTTTAAATTGTTTGCACATTCATTTTGAGTATGACCAACTCCTTCACATTCCTAGCATCTGATACTATTGCTAATGTTGCCTTTTCAATTGAAGTTCTTTGTATCACCAGTCTTCTTAGATTCATCTCATCTTTTGGTACCCTTGTCGAACTCTTGCTCATTGATCTTTCTACTTTCTTTGTTCATTATCTTGCCAAACTTCTTTCTTAACAAGGCAATGTTATTGATGTCAAAATTGATATGGGCTGCTTCCAAGCATTCTTTACCCTTTAATGCAATGCCTTTGTACTTATGTTGAGTGCTAGGATGCTTTTCAAAGGTTTCCAGGCATCCCATTAATTCATCAAGCTTCAACTCTAACAGGTTTCTAACTTCTTCAATGGTAGCAACTTTGGTAGCAAATCTTGGTAGCAAGGACCTCAAGGTTTTGCACACCAATATTTCTTCAAAATATTTCTCACCAAGTTGAAATGTTTGATTTGCAATATCTCTCAATTTGCTACTAAAGATGGGAATAGTTCATCTTCTGTCATTCTTAGTTCCTCAAACTAAAAGGTTAAACATCTACTGCATTCATCCTTCGTTCAACATCTGTTCAATCCTCCATATGTTTTTCAATGACAACACCTTTGTGACTTATAATGGTTGGTGGAGTTCGTCCTTTTTGAACAGTAATCTATGCATTTTCATTTATAGTTTGAATGAAGATTCTCATCCATACTTTCTAGTATGCATAATTTTCTCCATCCAACAATGGCGTCCTTATTATAGATTCTGCTTCTTTTGCCATAATTGCACAAACTTCAATACCATGATCTCACTTGCTAAATAAATAGCCAAGCAACCACAATTGGTGACTTGCTTTGATACCAGTTCCATGAATAGGTTTATGCAACCTTTTCGCTTTTGTAGAACTTTGTGTGTTGAATTAGATTTTGCACAATTTAACATAACACACATAAATAGAGTAATAAAGTTTGACATAGCAAAATTGGTAAATGCATTTGGGCTTAACATCATACACTACGGGGCTATGCCTATAAAAGCAATCCACTAAACTTTATATTTCAAAAGTACATGACCACGCTCTCAATCTCATCTAGTGATTCCCCTAGTAGATTTGGAAAATGACCCTTTGCCAAAGTTGTCTCAATAGCTAGAAATCCAACAATCACAGAGTCGCCTTCATGATTAGAAATACACCAATAACAACTTCTATATCCATGATTATTGAACTTACATCTAGCCATAGGTTACTTTTATTGAACTCTCCTCAGCAGAATGTGTCAAACTCCATTTGGCAGCATCAATCACAACACCTTTTTTCTCTGTGCGGTTGTCTAATTAGAATCTTATCAAGTACACAGCGTGCCAAAGCTGCCTCAACAGCAAAATATCCAACAACCACAGCCTGCCTCATAATTGGAAACACACCCATCACAACTCCTGTTCCATGATTGTTGAACTTACACTTACTATTTTCAACGAAGCAGTGTCAATCACAACACCCTGTTTCTTTGTGCGGTTGTCTAATCAAAATCTTATCAACTGCACACAGCAGTTGTTGAAGATAAGTTTCCAACACTTGAACAGAAAATAACACACTTTAATACATGAGCAGCATGACAAGAAGATAAAGTGTGCTGCTAAACTCTCTCACGATGTAGCTTCTATAGCAAGATTTCAATGAACAACTCCTCTCCAAATTTAGCTTGGAACTCGAGAGAAGAATGAAAGAATTCTGTGAGAGATATGAGAGTTTCCTTCAAGAGTTGATTTGCTTTGCTTTTAAGCTCTCTTTATATAATTATTAGAGAGTCTTGAGCTTCTTCTTCTCCAATATTGATATCTCAAGTATATAGCAAAAAATCCTTAAATATTAGGATATCAATCTCCTTGATATTTGGTGTAGATAAATTTTATGGAGATCCTCCAAAATAACAAATACCTTTTGTTTGCTATAATGGAGTTTTGCTCAAATAATGACAACTTCTAAAGTAGACTCATTAATGCCATAAAGGTCTTCTTGACAGACAATATCACATAAATCCTTGTTGCCAAGAAACTTTCCATAACCAAGTGCTCTATGTCGTAACTAAAAAGAAAATCTTGTTTTGTTTTTCTCATGATTGACTTTAGGAAATCATTAAATATATGACGGTTTTTCTGAGTAGGAGATGCAATGGATAATTTTCCGTTTTATAATATTGGTCTCATTCTCTCATCTTCTACCACTTCTCCATCCTGTCTTAAGCCTCCACTTTTATTTTCATTCTTTCTCTATAATTTGCATCTCAAATCTAGTGATTTCTTCATATAATTTTTAATTAAATTTTAGTAACTGAAATTACATGAAAAAATTTTAATCAAAATAAAAAGGCGGGCTCCAAATATAGTCTAAGAAGGATAAACGCGAGCTTACTCTACAGACTTTTATCAAGCTAATCAACTACAAAGTACTTTAGTAGGTTGAGATTAATATCCAGTTATGTTATCAAATTAGATTCGAGGAATAAACTACTTACAAATGAAATTTTTGCCTAGATACATTTTAAATTAAATTTATACAATCAAAGTATATGTTTCCATCTATACTTTGTACCCTTACTAATTATTTCACAAAATATTTTCTTTTGAAAAAAAGATTCAAACTAGTAAATCAATCATAAACACTAAAGTAAGATATGTAAAGCATATAAAATAAAATAAGGAACACAAAAATTTTATAGTGGTTTTACGACTTGCTCACATTATTTTTCAAAGATTCCATATTGATTATTTCACTAAACTTGACCTCTTTAACCAGAGAGACATAAAATACCCACTTTACAACTCAATATATTACACCTAAAATAAAGACATTGTACAAAACCTACATATTTTGACCCGAGTAGACAACTAAACTATTCATCGTAGATTTTGCTTGAGATATACCAACTGAAATTGAAGTACCCAACTTTCGAGTCTGCAAGCTTAATAGGGTTCCTACCATCAAAACATAATGAAGAAGGAAAATAATTACAAGCAATAGAAGTTTGAACATGCCATGAATCTGCATGAAAGTTCCTCTCTTGTTTTTTCTCTCTCCTTTGGCATACTTGAGCAAGAAATTGCTAAGCTAAATACTTGGTACCAAAGGGTTAAATATATTTGAGGATTAATTTGGGGCATAATGGAAGATGAACTTTGCTCAAATCATGCCTTGCTTAACAACACCCCACAAAATGCAATCAACAGGCAAGGATCCATCCCCAAAAATCCTCCAATGCCTAAGTTAGTATTGGATGATAAAAAGATTGAATTTAATAAAAGGTAATTACAAGTATTTATAAGGAATCAAACCTGAGAGATTTAGATAACTAAATTCTTATTGGAGAGTACTTACTTTATTCCCTTTCCTAGGCGGAATAAGTTTGTTTACTGTGCCTTTATATCAATGACATGGCATAAATGAGAATCTGGGCTGTGTATCATCTACCTTTCCCGAATGTAGGATATGAGAACCACTGTGACCTTTGAGTGACGATCACTCCAACACTTATCTCCGTACGTCCCTTTAGATACACTAAAAAATCTTCATATTAAATCAAGATTCACTTTTTTAGCTTATCTTTTTAGCGCCATCATTTTTGCGCCGATTGACCTTTCAGAAAGTAGGATACTTTTATAGAACCATCAACTTTTGCCTTTGTCGTAGTTCCAATACACCTTTTATAGTACCAAATCTGAACCGTTGGATCAGATTTCAAATCTGATCCAACGGCTGCCAAAATTTTATAAATTTTTAAATTTTTAAAAATACATACAGGGATTAAAATATATGGTCCGTTGGATCAGATTTGACATCTGATCCAACGGACCAGATTTGGTCCTGCACGTCCTGCAAAAAGGACGTGCAGGACCGGATCCAAATTCCTTTTCTAGTGTTCATGGCTTCAAGTTCTCAATCAAATCCTCAGCCCTCTGGTGCAAGTAACTCTACTTCAACTATAGTCATCTCACCTACTGAAAGTTGGGATTTAAACTTTTATTTAGGAGACTCGTCAATTACTTCCCCTTCTGTGCCTATTGATTTTACACCTATCCATTTTCTCCGATGTCAAAATTTTCCTATTTTGGCCCCAAGAGGGGCTCCTTTAGCTACACCACTAGCAATAAGAATTCCTCTGGCAACCGCGGATAGTTACATAGCCTCGACATATTCTAAATACGATATTTTAAGAAAGGATGATGAGTTAATTAAACCTTTGGACTCAGATAGGGGAAGCTTACCTCTTCCAAGCTATTTTTGCTTATACTTAAACTTTCTAAAAGGGGGTTTAAGCCTATTATTGAATATTCTACTGTTTTGGTTGTTGTCGTCAGTGGCCTTACATTGTGAGACTGGTAATGAGTTTTATTCTAGTGTTCTTTATCGCTAGGTGTCTCGACTAGCATAAATCTGGTCCGAAAGTTTTACATTATAAACCCATCTACTAGGGTTCGGGGTTTTATATGTTCAACCAAAGAAAGAACTCTCTAAAGTTAATCTCAAAATTTCATTCATCAATTCACGGGTGGAAAGACTTCTTATTTTTGTTCGGCTTGCTTCACCCAAACCAATGGGAGAGGCTTCCTAACCCACCATAAAACAATGCCCAAGTAATCTATGTAGTCATAGAAATTTTAAGAAAATATTCAAACGAACTAAGAAATAATGAAGGCTATGTGGGACAAATTCTAAAGATGTCCATGTAACTTTCCAGACCATTTTGATTTAGAGAGGCTACGTTAGTTCTTTTTGCACTATTCATCTTATTTCTTGATATAAAACGCTCTGCTTCTTGACCATGTTTGCTGAATATGCTTAATTCAATTTTTGGTATACAAGTATTAGCATTCTACAAAACATTGCATTGTCTCTCCAAGGCTGGGGGTGTGTGTGTGTGTGTGCTTTTACAGAAAGATTTGAGATCTTATATGATGAGATTATGGTCCTGCAAGTGAGTCTCCTGCATCTGGATTGGGTGTATCACTTTCTCTCATTTTTTTTCTTTCTCTCTTTCAACTTCTTTTTCCCCAATGCTTTGCTTGGATAACAGTCGTCAGGCTTCTATCTTTTCATAGAGAAATCAGGACGATATGATAAAGCTGATACCCCACTCACAGCTTAACGATTCTGAAGGGGAAAGCTCCTGCTGTAGATCTCTTGGCTTGTCCTCTGAGGTGACCGTCGGGTAAAAACCTTGCTCTAGACTCAGATGCATAGGAGCAGCTGGTGATTGAAGGGTGTACTCTCGATAGGTCAAGCTATTTTGCATACAAAAAATACTTGGTTAAACCAATACTTGTTCCTGAAGGTAAAGTTTCTTATGATGCATCATATTTTTGCCCTCCTTGGTCCCTGGACATGAATTGGGAATGTGCTACCTTTTTCAAGCATGGAAGGCTATTGAAGAATTGATTTTCCAATGGAATATTGAGATGACATCTCAATGTAGTAGTTTAGAAGCCTTTCAGAATTACTGTGTCTCTATTGTTCAGGCTGCTGCCTTTGCTCAGGAACTATAGAAACATATTTAGATAGCTACGGAGGCAGGTGAGATGCTTTAGACGGCTTAACAATCTTACTTGGGAACTGAGAAACTAAAGAGGAAAATTAACGAAGAACGTGCAACGAAGAGAGTTATTGAATAAAGGAATGATTAGTTTTGTGGAGGACAAGAATCTGTTTAGAAGGCTTTGAGAAGTCCCTCGATGCTTCAGAGGTACTGAAAAGCACTGTTGATGAGCTACTAGGTGTCGTGGATCAATTTTTGGATTCTAATAGCACACTGTGCACACCCATTGTTGAGCTGATTTTGAGGTCTTTCGTGAGAAGTGAAGACATGGAAGAGCTCTTTTATCGGTAGTCTAGTCCCTTGGCATAGATTGCGACCACCCAAGTCGTAAACTTAGGGAAGAGGAAATACCCAAATTTTTTGGGTGCTTTGTCTGGGTTTGCCTCGAATCCTTTCCTTGATGCGACGAATCAGGCTGCGTAATTTATTTATGTTTTCGTAACTGGATCGTGATATATTTGTGTTAGCTGGCCTTTTAGAGCTAGGCTGCTTTCGATTGGGAGCTCTTGGCCCAGACTTTGTTATCTGCTGAACTATTAATTAGGCCAGATTTTATTTATTTTTTGTATAATTTGTCTGATTGAGGACTTATAGACCATATCGTCTTTGTTTGTCAATGACTATTGATTTCTTCTCGACTCATGAGCAATTTTTACTAACTCATTTTTGGACGGGTTTTTTTTTTCCTTTTTCCTTCTGTATTTGGTAATCGAATCACTATTTTCAGCTTTTCGATCAATGATTTATCTCCTCATGAATGAGGTTCATTCATCCCCCTTTCTAATGGTTCATTCATGGTGTATGCCTTTCCAATTTGTACCGACTTTTCAATTGCCATTTGCTTTCCTCATACTCGAGGCTTTTTCACATTATATTTGAGGGTGTGACTAGAGCTTCTATTGCTATTACTTGTTCTTTGGCACCTCGTCTACTTCCTTCATTTTCCATCTGAAGGGTCTAAAAAAAAATATTGACAATAAATTTTAGAGTTGTAGGATCTGAAAATCAAACAATAAAGAAAATCTAATATCTCAAGACTCTCTGAAGTCCTTATTGGACCAATCTCTAAATTATGACTCCATACCACATATAACTCTAAATATAAACTCATATATATAGAGCTCTCAAGTCTAGATTACTAAATCTATTTACATTAGGAATTCTATTCTAAAAAATAATAGGAAACTACTAAACCAAAACTTAATAGGATAAACCAAATTAAGAAATTTTCTAATCCTGCTTGGTTTAATATTGCCAACATTGCCTCCCTTAAACCTAGCTTGGCAAGAAAATAGGTCCAATTCCATCACGAGCCAAGATTTCCATTGTGTATTCTTTAGCAGTGAGCACCGTGCACACTACCAAATTTTGAATAATTTTCATCTTCATATGAGAAGGTGGACGAACTCGATATTTTGTAAATAATTTTGTTGCTAGCTCATCTTGATCAATATACTCTTTCAATTTGAAGTCCATTGGAAGCTTCCAAACTGAAGTCCTTCTAGACAAATGAGTTAAAATAGAATTGGGAGTAGTGATGATAGCAAACCACTCCAAACCATAAGAATCAGTAATCTTGGAAACAACATAGAATCTTGGAACAAAGACGCAATTGCCTCATTTCACTGTTGTTTCTAGAATGTGTTTGTCACCAACACCAAAAAGAATTGCATGACTATTTAGGCTAACAAGATTTGCTCCGAGTCTAACCTCATCAACCAAGTGCAAGTTCTTTCCTTCTGCTTCTTCTAGCTTTGGACAAATGTAACCTTCATTCACCCTTTTATGACTTGAATATGAAACAATTCATCAACGTGATTTCCTTGTTGCTCAACAACATTCTCAAATTCTTCTTCTTCAAATAATTTGTCAAATCCAAAATTATTGCAACAATCCATCCAATCAAAAATTGCAACTTTTGAAAGGCCTTGAATCACCAACCTATCATCAACCGCAGGATTCAACAAAGAAATTTGACTATCACGACAAAAAGAATTTATGGAGGTAATTTTTTCATCATCACTCAAATCAATATTTTCTTCTAACCCAACTGGAGAGTGATCAATCAAATCACAGTTCTCCAAATTGGACGATTCAAATTCATCTTGAATCTTTTCTACCAAATTTTTTCTTTCATTTAGAGAAGGTAAAGTTTGTTCCTTCTTCTCATCAAGAACGAGGTTCTCATCAACCTTTTTTAAATCAAAAACTTTTCTTTCTCAACAATTCCTTTTCTACTAGAATTGAAAATAGAATTCTTACAAGCAAAAGAATGCATCAAAATAGTCCAACCTTTCTTTGTTGATCTTTCATAGAAAAACTTCTTTGCTATTTCTATCGTAACCGTAGTTTGGAGATAAAACCACGCAAGGTTATTCTGATTCTTTTTATTCTTCTCTTCTTCTGTTAATTCAACATTGGGAGGAGGTTCTTCAAAACCTTCTTCAATAATATCCCAAACTCCAACTTTTTCAAGAATATCTTGAGTATATTGACACCATAAATAAATTTTTTTCCATCAAAGACAAACCTTGGACGAAAAGAAAGAATTTTGTCGTAAAGAAAATAAAGAGAAGGAAAAGTAAATCTTTCCATATCTGTTGACATTTTGGCTCTGATACCAATTTGAAGGATCTAAAAAATATATATTGACTAGAAATTTCAAGGTGGTAGGACATGAAAAATCTAACAACAAAGAATATATAATCTCTCAAGACTCTCTCAAGTCCTTATTGGACCAATCTCTAAATTATGACTCCATATCACATATAACTTTAGATACAAACTCATATATATAGAGCTCTCAAGTCTAGATTACTAAATCTATTTACATTAGGAATTCTATTCTAAAAAATAATAGGAAACTACTAAACCAAAACTTAATAGGATAAACCAAATTAAGAAATTTTCTAATCCTGCTTGGTTTAATATTGCCAACACCATGGCTTCTTTCCCTGTTTAGAGGCGACTGCGATGTTTTGAAAGCAAAACTAGACTTGTTCTATCATGGTTGTGGGTCCTCTAGAGAGAATCTTGGAAGACATATATTGGTAATTCAAGTGAACACGTCCTTGTTGGACCATAAACTAATTCTAGAGTTTGATACTTACTGAAAGACCTAAGAGGGGGGGGGGGTGAATTAGGTCTTTGGCTAATTATCGAAATCTTTTCACCTTTTTGCAAATCCTTTGTCTTAATAAAAGCTCTTCTTTAAATTCACAAACTTCAAGTTATATGTGATTTGATGATTTATACAAGATTATCAAACTATAAGCCCATAATCAATCAATCAACAACTAAGCATAAATAATAATCACAAGTACGTAAACAAGTAAAGTAATAAGAAAATGAACATACGATTTATAGTGGTTCGATCTCTCCAAGATCTACATCCACTACCTTGAGTCCACACTCAAGGATTTCAACCAATCCACTATATGCTCAAATTCAATAATTACATAAGAGGCTAACCACACTATGGTTTTACACTCACAACCTCTTCTAGTAATTATACAAACAAGGTTCACCCTTCCACAAGGATTTTATATCTAAAGACAACCTCAAGACTAATCTAATCCAAGGCTTACCCTCACACGGGTTTTACACTACAACCTTGATTAATCTAGTCTATGGCTCACCCTAACACAAAAGGGTTTTATGTCACAAGATAACCTTGCAAATGAGCTAGTAGAAAATAACACAATTTAATAAGGAGATAAGAATGTGTAGATGTTACCACTTGTAGGTAGATTTTTACACAATGTTGCACCTTTACACTTTGCCTTTGGAATCTTGAATGTACACCTTTGAGCACAAGGCAATTTGAGAGCTTTTCAATTTAATTTGATGTAAAACAAGTTAGAGAATGTGGGATTTGTTTAGTTCAAAATTCTACTAAAAAATCTGGAGTTTATGGCTTTTATAGAATTCAAAAATCAGTTTAAACAGTCATAAAACGGCTAGTTTCAGAAAATACTGTTCATGTGAATAGTAGTACTGTGCATGCACTGTTCATGTGAATAGTGGAACTGTTCATGCACTGTCACAAAAATTCGGACGACCGAATTTTCCAACTTCGTCCGAATTTCTCTGGAAAAATAGTCGGCACTGTTCATGTGAACAGTAGTCACTGATCATGCACTATTCACAAAATTCGGACGACCGAATTTTCCAGATTCGTCCGAATCTTCGTCTGAATTTCTCTGGAAGAATAGTAAACGGTTCAAATGAATAGTGTACTGTTCACGTGAATAGTGTTACTATTCATGCGTTGTTCACTGTTCATCGTGTTAGATTGTGCTCATTTTTCAACAAGTTTGGACTTGAGATGCTATGCATCCGAATTTTGACATATCAAGTCCGAATTGTAAAATAAGTGAAATGAAAGCTTCAATTTTTGAAAATAAGCTTTCCTAAGGTTGTTCAAACATAGTGGAAGAGATTAAAACAAGTTTGAATCAATTTGAACAACAATAGAGCACATTTTGGCAACAAAATATGGATGCATCCGAATTTCAGAACATGCATCCGAATTTTTAAACCTTGCATCCGAATTTTTTGATCTTAAGTCCAAACTGCAATAAATTCAATATAATGAATGTTTGAAGTGAAATAAAGTGTTCCTAAGGTTGTTCAAACATAATGGAAGAGATTAAAATATATTTGGATCAATTTGAACAACAAAAGAGCACATTTTGACAACACAATATGGATGCATCCGAATTTTAGAACATGCATCCGAATTTTTAAACTCATGCATCCGAATTTTGACATTCCAAGTCCAAATTGCAATAAACTCAATATAATGAAAGTTTAATGTGAAATAAATCTTTCCAAAGGTTGTTCAAACATAATGGAAGAGAATAAAACATATTTGAATCAATTTGAACAACAAAGAAGCACTTTTTGGCAACAAATATGCATGCATCCGAATTTCTGAAACATGCATCCGAATTTTTGGTCTGCATCCGAATTTCAAGTCCAAATTTTTGGAAACAAGTTGAAAAGGTGATTTTGCATTTTCAAATGAACTATAGAAGTACTCAAATATGTATAGCTACAATAGCACTCAGTTTATCTTTGCAAAACTACAAAGCTCATGTATTTAATTGTTTTCATGATGTAATGTAAAGTCATAGGTCAAGTCAAGAACCAAGTTCAAGATTTCAATCTCAACTTAACCATATTCCAAAATCTAAGAAAACAACTAAAACCTCACATATTATAACACTTTCAATTTAAATTCAAATGCAGAAATGCAGCCAAATATTTTCACATTACTCATTACATATTGCACATCAACATATACACAACACACAACACATTTACAGCAAGCACATAGCACAATTTGTAGTCATTCTTTCTCCCCCTTGATATATGCATGGATTTTCATAAAATTCACACATTTTTCTTCATGCTTGAGGAATTCCACTGCTATTTCTCATTTTCACACATTTTGTCATCACATTTCTTCTCCCCCTTTTGTCATCAATCAAAGATGGGGTTAATGAAAGTGAGACTGCATGTATCACATATAAGCAGTATATGGACTAAACCTCATTTGGCAATTTAGTAATATATTAGCCAATTCTCATAAACTGTATATTGGCAATATTCAGCAATTCTCTAGTCAAATAATTATTATCCTAATAGCAATAAGCATTATGTAGTATCTTCAATAATAATACAATAAGCAATATATTATCAACTTCTTCTCCCCCTTTTTAGTAGCAATTAAACTTGGGGTGAGTGTATTTGGACAACAAAAGTGAAAAAGAAGCTCTTATCACAAAGATTTCACATATTGAGCTTCAAAACATTATAATGACTAAAAAGGCACAAGTAAATTTCAATGTTAAAGCATAACGTGTGCATCAAGGAATAAACTAAAATAAGCATCAAAATAGAGTTTAGGGATAGAAAGGCTTAGTCTTGGATGCGCTTCATGGTCTTCACTTCCAAATTTGTTTATTATGATGGCCATGTCTCCCTTGAGCTCTATATGATGGGGTCCTTCATTTGTTGTGCTTTGGAAAGTTACCAATTGAGAGGATCTTTGGATCTTCTTCCTTTGAACCACATTTTCCTCCTCCATTGGCTGAAGGAAATTGGTGATGGATTTGTGATTTTACTTTGTTAAACTCCCTTCACCTCCTTCTTCTTGCTTGTTCTATTGAGCTTTACCCCTTTGTTCTTCATTCTCATGCTCTTCTTTTTATTGGGATGCTTCACTGCCTTTTCCTTAATCTTTTGTATTCTTATTGCTGCCATCTCCACTCATATTATCTTCTTGATCTTCTTCATTTTCCTCTTTACAGTCCTCTTTCTCATCTTCTTTCTTTTCTTCTTCTTTGGATTTATAGGAACTTGCATCATTTAAAACCACTTGAGAAATCTTTCTCAAGTCTTCTTCCATACTCTTGACTCTAGCTTATAAACCATCAAATTTGCCAAGAATTATCGAGCAAAAAGACTTGAAGAATGTGTCCATCTTCTTCATTTCCTCTATATGGTTGTCCAATATTTCTTGAAACACCTTGGCAACTATGGTATCACCTTTAGTGAGATTTTCATCTTCAACTTCTTTTCCTTCAATAGAGAGTACCTCTTCAAATAGTCTTCTTTTGTGGAAGGTTGCTCCCCCTCACTAGATGACTCATCCCTCATTTTAGGTTTCCTTTCTCCAGCAAGGATTTCCTTTTTATCCTCTTCTTCTTGTTCATTTTCTTCTTCCTTCTCTTCATTATCACTAACATCTCTTCTATCACCCCTTAGAGGAGTTTCTCTTCTAGTCCTTCATACATTATCATCATCAAGTGTCCAAGGAATTCCCTTTAGTGAGTTGTTGGTGTATACTTCTTCACTCTTTATTGGTAGACCGCTAGAAGACAATTGCACTTGGAGATACATGAAAATTCCTGTTAATAACCTTGTGGCTTGGATTTGTCTTATGGTTCCTTTTTGTCCAATCATCAAATTCAATAGCAGCCTCCATTGTGACAAATCTATCTAGGCATGACATGCTTTGAGGAACATAAACCTTCTTTGGTTCATTGATCGCTGGTCCTCCTTCTTTTTTCTTTTGCTTTTTCCCTTTCCTTTTTCCCATGCTAGGCTTCTTTGTCCTCACTTGGGAGCTACAACACTTGAATACACTCATTAGTTATTGAATTTTGAAATTTGTAAGCTTCTTCTAAGATTGGTTAACCTTTCTTCGGCTAATGGCATAGTAAGAATATCATTAATTTGTTCATTAGTGCAAATATGCTTTAAACAAATATTACCCTTAGTAGAATGATCTCTAATGAGATGAAGTTTGATCTCTATATGCTTTGTCCTAGTTTGTTGAATAATATGATTGTCAAATTTGTTGCATTAGTATTATCACATAACATAGCCACATATTTGAAACATAGATCATAATCACTTAGAGTATCAATAAGGTAATAGTGAATGTTTTTAATAGCAATCAAATGAAACTCTTTATGACAAGATGAAATCTAGCACACAAACACATTGCAAGCATAATATTGGCTCTACTTGCAGTCAAATAGAGTTGACTACTCCTATGAAACCATTTTATTCTTGTCATGCATAGTTGATAAACTTATGAAAGTGCTTATACCTTAACATGATTCATGAAAGTGCCATTCTTGGTTTGCTTGATTTGTAGGCCAAGAAAGAAATTGAGTTTTCCTATCATGCTCATTTCTAATTTACTTTGCATCAACTTGGAAAACACATCACAAAGTGAAGTATTAGAAGCACCAAAAAGTTGTATCATATATTTGGACAAGTTATAGATCATTGTTGCATGAGGAATTTATAATGAGGGTAGTTTCGGTTTTCTTTTTGAAAATCCTTTTGAAAGATGGAAACTACTCAATCTTTCACACTAAATTTTAGGAGCTGGTTTTAAACCATTCAAAACTTAGGAAAGTTTGAAAATATGGTTAGGAAACTTTTCATGAGCAAAAGCCGGGTGATTGTTCCATATAAACCACTTCCTCAATAGAACCATTTAGAAAAGCACTTTTGACATTCATTTGAAATAACTTAAAGTAAGTACAAGTCAAAAGCATTCTTATGGACTCAAGTCTAGCATTCGGAACAAAGGTTTCATATCATAATCAATTTCCTCTTCTTGATTGAATCCTTAGGCAACAAGTCTAACCTTGTTTCTAACAACTTCTCCGGATTCAATAAGTTTATTTCTATAAACCATTTAGTTCCAATAATATAATGATCATGAGATTTAGGAATATCCAAAATATTGTATCTTTCAAATTTATTTAATTCCTCTTGCATAGCAATAATCCAAAAATCATCACACAAGGCATCATCAATACTTTTAGGCTCATATGCGATAAAAGAATAAAGTTATTGATAAAGTACCGCCTTATTTTTACTCCTTGGGAGATATCACCAATGATTTGCTCCTTAGGGTGGCCTCTTGGATATCTTAAGTTCTTTGAGAGCTTTTGGTCACCACTAGGTTGTTCATCTTGTTCTTGCTTAATCATCTTTTCCTCATTGGTATGATCCTCCAAAGTTGGTGCTTGAAGATGGATTTGATAGTCATTCATAGATGTACCTACATCATCTTCATCTTTTCTTTCCCAAGTAAATGTAAGATTCATCAAAATAAACATGAATGATTTCCTCATCATATAAGGTTCTTTTCATTATAAACTCTATAGGCCTTTTGTTAGAAGAATAGTTCAGAGATATGCTTATACCCGGCTTTCTATTAAATTTAAGTAAGTTATCACAAATATCCAAAGTAAAACATTTATAACCAAACACTTTAAAATATGCAATTTGAGGCATTCTATAAAAGAGAATTCAAAAGATGTTTTTCTTCAAAATGATCTTAAAAGAATCCTATTTATCATAGCATGTGGTGTTTACGGCTTTGGCCCAAAAATATTTTTGAAGAAGAATCTTCACAAAGCATAGACATAACCAATTTTTGCAAAGTTCAAGTTTTCCTTTCAATAACACCATTTTGTTGTGGGGGTTTTTGCAATTGAAACAATTATATGAAATTCAATTTTCAAAGCAAATTTTGTAAAGACTTGGTTGCAAAATTCTCCCATTGTCACTTCTAATGAAAATCAATTTGCACTTAAGGGAGGTTTGAATATTTTTTGAATAGTTTTAAAATCTTATGAAACACTTTATCTTTGTGAGCAAAGAATAATACTAAAGTGAATATTGAGAAATCATCAACTACTAGTAATGCATACTTTAAGTCCTCAATACTAGAGTTCCTCATAAGTCCAAATCAATTTATATGAACAAGCTCAAGATATTTTGAGGTCGAAAAACATTTTCATGGGTTTGAAATATTCTTTTGCTTGTTTTCCCTATTGACAAGTATCTCAAAGATAATTTTCTCAACACATATTTTTTAGCAATCCTCCAACTAGATCTTGAGAGAAAAATTTGTTCAACAAATCCATGCTTACGTGTCCTAATTTTCTATGCCAAGAGAATCCATCATTATCATAAGCTACAAGACATTCAAGCTTATCAAGATAAAACACATAATAAAACATTTTGCAAGTAATTGATCAAAATCACAAAATGTCATATTGTCAGACAAGTTCAGCGTCCGAACTTATGGTCTACATCCAAACTTCAAGTCCGAACATTTTGTGAAGTTTCATAAAGATGTTTTTGTCCAAGCAAATGCATAGATATTCAATCATAGCTAATTTAATCATTTTATCATGACATATAATCAATTTTTAAGAACATATCAACCATGAATTCAATTCCACATCATCAATGTTACATAATCAACTTCATAAAAGCAATTGACAAGTTATGGTTGGCAAAATTTCAAAGCTAAACAAAAAGGATTCTCAACTGAAATTTTACATGTTGGCATTTAAATTCTTATTCATTGTCACACAATTGACTAATGCTAAGCAAGTTACAGTTCAAATCAGCAATAAGCAACATTTGTTTAAAGAGAGGAACATTTACCAACATTGGTTACTCCAAGAATTCTTCCATTCTTCTTGTTTCAAAAACAAATCCTTCATCGGTTGCTTTGACCTTGATTATGAATGAGATGTTGTCTGTTATTCTTTAAGCCAACATCATCAATGTACCGCTTAGTGGTGCTTGAGTTTGAATTAAAGTGTACCTGCAATAAAGGAGAGGAAGTATCCTTTGGTACCCATACTTTCTTGGGTCCGTGAGGGTTAGGAATAATTCCCTTAACTCTCCAAATGGTTTTTACACCATTCTCTACTTTTCTTTTAACATAGCATTTGGTGACTTTATGTCCATGTTTTCCACAATAAGTACAACAAGTATGATGCATGGAAGTAGAAGTAGCTCTAACAAAGAAGTTGTTATATTTAGGCACATTATTTACATAATTATAACCAAGACCATTTTTTGACAGGGAGGAGATCTTTGAGCTCCAAAAATTTTATCAAGATTGTCCCTTCCTTTTGTAAATTTTTTCTATACATAATGTAAGTTCATTAACCTTCTTTTTCAAAGTCTCATGATCAACAAGCATTCTTTCAAGAGACAAAATCTTTTCACAAAGAATCTTATTTTCAAGGGACATGTTTTGTAAAGAGACATTTAAAACTTCCCTTTCAATATTCAAGCATTCAATAGAATCAAGAAGCTTTTTATTTTCACAAAATAATTTTGAATTCTCATTCAATAAATCATTAATTTTGGTTTTCATTTCCTTATTCCTTTTTGAAGCCTTTTTTAATTCTTCATACATTTCAACAAGTAGTTCACTAGGATCATCTACATCATCAACATCATCATCACTATAAGTAGAGGTAGAAGGGAGTGGATTGTACCTCATCATTTATTGCCATAAAGCATACATCGACTCTTTCTTCTTCATGAGTGGCTTGAAGTAGTTTCCACATATCATGAGTGGTGTCGCATTCACTCACACGATTGTACACATTCATTTCCAATGCACAACTCAAGATATTCATGGCTTGGTAATTCAATGTCATCTTCTTTGAGTCACCCTCATCAAATTCGTCCATAGACTTTGGTTCCCTTGTAATTCCATCAGCTTTTATTCTCATAGGCACATAGGGACCTTTCTCAATGATACTCCATAAATCAAAGTTAATAGAACAAATAAAAATTCTAATTCTAGATTTCCAAAATGTAAAATTAGAACCATCAAACAAAGGAGGTTTATTTGTAGAGGAACCTTCCATATAAGGCAAATTTGATAAACTAGCCATAGAATCTTTACTTCTAGGTTGTTAGACCTTAACAAGAAGACCTTGCTCTGATACCAATTGAAAGACCTAAGAGGGGGGGTGAATTAGGTCTTTGGCTAATTATCGAAATCTTTTCACCTTTTTGCAAATCATTTGTCTTAATAAAAGCTCTTCTTTAAATTCACAAACTTCAAGTTATATGTGATTTGATGATTTATACAAGATTATCAAACTATAAGCCCATAATCAATCAATCAACAACTAAGCATAAATAATAATCACAAGTACGTAAACAAGTAAAGCAATAAGAAAATGAACATACGATTTATAGTGGTTCGATCTCTCCAAGATCTACATCCACTACCTTGAGTCCACACTCAAGGATTTCAACCAATCCACTATATGCTCAAATTCAATAATTACATAAGAGGCTAACCACACTATGGTTTTACACTCACAACCTCTTCTAGTAATTATACAAACAAGGTTCACCCTTCCACAAGGGTTTTATATCTAAAGACAACTTCAAGACTAATCTAATCCAAGGCTTACCCTCACACGGGTTTTACACTACAACCTTGATTAATCTAGTCTATGGCTCACCCTAACACAAAAGGGTTTTATGTCACAAGATAACCTTGCAAATGAGCTAGTAGAAAATAACACAATTTAATAAGGAGATAAGAATGTGTAGATGTTACCACTTGTAGGTAGATTTTTACACAATGTTGCACCTTTACACTTTGCCTTTGGAATCTTGAATGTACACCTTTGAGCACAAGGCAATTTGAGAGCTTTTCAATTCAATTTGATGTAAAACAAGTTAGAGAATGTGAGATTTGTTTAGTTCAAAGTTCTACTAAAAAATCTGGAGTTTATGGCTTTTATAGAATTCAAAAATCAGTTTAAACAGTCATAAAACGGCTAGTCACAGCTAGTTTCAGAAAATACTATTCATGTGAATAGTGGTACTGTGCATGCACTGTTCATGTGAATAGTGGCACTGTTCATGCACCGGTCACAAAAATTCGGACGACCGAATTTTCCAGATTCGTCCGAATCTTCGTCCGAATTTCTCTGGAAAAATAGTCGGCACTGTTCATGCACTATTCACAGTGTTACTATTCATGCGTTGTTCACTGTTCACAGTGTTACTATTCATGCGTTGTTCACTGTTCACAGTGCAGAAAAAATTCTTCACAAAATTCGTCTGCATGCGTTCGAATTTTCTTCCGAATTTTTAAAACTTTGTCAAAACATATCCAAATCATTTCAAATAAATTGGAAAACATTCTAGCCTTAAAGATAAGTCATTAAAGACCTTTTATGTGCAAAAACCATTTATGAAAACTTGATAATTTAGGTAAGTTCAAAACCATTGAAAACATTTAAATCAAGTTTTGTGCTCTCAATTGCAACTCATAGATTCCAAGGCTTAAGAGTGTAGGGTTTACAAAGTTTACCTATTAAGCACATGCAACCTACACTTCATGTCTTCAAAGCCTTCTAATATCTTGAACAAACTCTTCAGTCTTCAATCACTTTGATATATTGGAGTTGTTCTTGCATTTTAGCTTCAAGGCAATGAGACTTCAAACTTCTTAATCCACAAATCCTATCACACAACATACAAGCATATTAGTCCTCATCAATGTTTGTCATTAATCAAAACTAATCATAACTACATGATTTGCCCTTAGGGCTAACACTTACTTTGTATTCTATTTTTGACCACGAAAATGGATGAAGAGAGCATACACTATGACTCATTTCTGCTAAGCTTTTACCCTCATGCCCAGAGGATTCCGAAACTCTTCCTTCCCTATGCTGTTTGTGTCTAGGAGGCAAGGTTAGAGTATCTGGAATTTATGCTACGAGAGCTAGTATACTTCTCTACTAGTGAAGGTTCCTGCGGTTCCAATGACTCTATTATTGATTTTTAATGTGTTTTGTCCTTTTTTCTAGTAGTTGTGTTTGTGGTTGACTAGCAATTAAATTTCTACACTTTTCAGGGGGCACGTATGTTCCTGAACTTCTATATCCTTTAGCTTGTAGATTCTATTTCCAAGCTTTTTGATTACTATGTTCGACCCTTCCCATATTGCATCTAATTTTTGGTTGGGATCCACTCGACTAGCTTCATTCTTACATAGCACCAGGTCGCCTTTATCGATGCCTCAGGTGGTCACTCGAGAGTTATAATACTTTGCTATTAATCGTTTGTACTGTTCTTTTGACCGCTCTGCTTGGGTCCTTGTATCCTCTGTTAGAGCTAAATTTTCCACAAGTAACCGATCATTGAATACTTCTAACAATTGGGAAGGATGTCCTAACTCTAATAGGTTTACTACTTTCGTTCCAAAGCATAGTTGAACGGGGATTCTCCAGTGCCTTTACAGGAACCTTCTCTACTAGTGAAGGTTCTTGCGATTCCAATGAATCTATTATTAATTTTTAATGCATTTTTTCCTTTTTCTAGTAGTTGTTTTTGTGATTGACTTACTACACTTTTCAGGGGGCACGCAAGTTCCTGAACTTCTATATCATTTAGCTTGTAGATTCTATTTCCAAGCTTTTTGATTACTATGTTTGACCCTTCCTATATTGCATCTATTTTTTGGTTGGGATCCACCTGACTAGCTTCATTCTTACATTGCACCAGGTCGCTTTCATCGATGCCTTGGGTGGTCACTCAAGAGTTATAATACTTTGCCATTAATCATTTGTACTGTTCTGCTGACTACTCTGCTCGGGTCCATATATCCTCTGTTAGAGCTAGATTTTCCATAAGTAACCGATCATTGAAAAGTTCTAACATTTGGGAAGGATGTCCTAACTCTAATAGGATTACTACTTTCGTTCCAAAGCACAGTTGAGCAAGGATTCTCTAGTGCCTTTACGAGGAGTAGTCCGATATAACCATAACACATTGTGCAATTTTTTGTACCATTAACCTTTAGCTTGATCCAAATGCTGCTTTGACCCTTGAAGAATAGTTTGATTGGTTACCTCAACCAACCCGTTTGTCTATGGATGAGCTATCAAAGTAAACCTTTGTTCTATGTGAAATTCGATACAGAATTCTTCGAATTCCTTCAAATCAAACTGCTTTCTACTTTCGGTCACCAAGATGCACGTGATTTCGAAACAGGTTATGACTTCTTAGCAAAATAATTATTTTACTTTACTAGTGGTAATGGTGGCAAAAACACAAACTTCAATCCATTTGGTAAAGTAATTGATGGGCACTACTGAACAATTTCTTCCTCCGAGCGCCTTCGACAAGGGTCTTAAGAGTCCATTCCCCACTACGTGAAGGCAATTAGATTCCCCAAGGACTGATATTTTGTAGCTGGCAAGCGATGCATGTTGGAATGCAATTGACATTTTTTGCAATGCTTGAGTAAATGTTTGCTTTTTCTTACCACAATGCTTGGAATATCTGTACCTCACAATATTTCGTACCAAACTTTGAACACCAATGTGTGCACCACAAATCCCTTCATGGACTTCATGTACGGCATAATTTCCATCCTTTGGAGTGGCACACTTCATCATAGGCCATGAATAATATCTTCTATATAGCGTCCCATTGACCATTGATTACTTGGAGGTTATGGCTTTTATTTTTCTACCCCGGTCCTTATCATCTGCAATATACTAGAGACAATGTAATTCATGATTGGAGTCATCCATGTATCGTCTTGACTTGGACTAGAGATTTCTTCTTCAACACTTTTCTTTTTTAGCAAATCTACCCATGTACTAGCTCTAAGTTCTTCGTTGGATATAAGCTTTGATGTTCTACCTTTTTTCAAATTTTCAAAATTTTTCAATTGGAATCTGTTGATTAAATCATGGGCAATTTGCAGGTACTTCCTCATATTCTCCTCTCAAGCTTTATATAAAACTGTTATTTACCCAAAGACTATTTGAGAATTGTCTCAGATGACTAAATGTTGAATAGCGAGATACTTGGCAAGCTTAATCCCCTCAATTAAGGCTTCATACTCCGCCTTATTATTACTAACTTCAATAGTGTATTGTAAAGTGTAAGCAAATTCTTTACCATCTGGGTTCTCTAAAATTATTCCTGCTCTGCCCGTGTGGGAAGAGGCAAACCTATCCAAGTTATTCTTGTATTGTCATACTTATCAAATTTAAGATTGTAGAAACAGCATCCAAAATGGTGCACTTGCATTCCTCACACAAGGGATTGTGTTGAATGAAATTCCAATCTCCAAAATTTCCTTGTCATGCTTTCTCTATGACCTCAATCATGGTTAATCATGCTTCTTGTTCCCCAGCACCAAGATGATTTTGGAAGGGTACCTCGTGTATCTAAGGGTGGCCAATAGTTTCTTTCTCCAAAATCTTCCACTTGTCCTTCTTATTGAATTCTCTAGGACGTGGCATAAACTATGCAAATACGGAGGCTACATGGCGAGTCGCCGATTTGGGAGTTTGAATCACTCGAGGATACAAAGAGTTGATGGATCGAATCCACCCTTACAAAGTGTTTAACTATTCCAACGTGACTAGGAGTTGTGGCATCCCAGTTGAAATAATGGACGCTCCTGGGGGATGTGATCGTCGGCTGTAAAAGTAGGGACCTCCTGTCTTTCCCTCAAACAACGATGATATACACAAAAGTGGTCAGAATAGTTGAGAGCAACATCATGAGAGAGGTTGTTTGTAGAGGGATCCATAAAAAAGATGTCAAAAGGTCATGTCAAGTTCACTCATGATGGGCGCCAATTGTGGGAAGATGAACTTTGCTCAGATCTTGCCTTTCGTAACACCTACAAAAGGCAATCTAAAGGCATGGATCTATCTCCGAATATCCCCTGATACTTAATTCAATATTAGATGATAAAAAAATTGAATTTCGTAACAGATAACCACAAGTATTTATAAAGAAGCAAACCTAAGGGATTTAGATAACTAAGTCCTTATTGGAAAGTATCTTACTCTATTCCCTAATCCCATGGGAATGAGTTTGTTTGTTGGAGTATTTATACCAGTGATATGGCATAAGTGGGAATATGGGCCATGTAACCAAGCTCAACTCCATTAGGGCAAATGTACAATTGTTTAAGACTTGAAATTTAATTTCCATCTTGAACTTATCCCCATTTGTCTAAATCTTTTTGAAATCCTCCAACTTGTTTCTCCCTCTCATTTTCTAAACATACATAAGTTAGAAGTTTGTCTTAAATTGATAAACATACACAATTTATATGTCAAAGATAGAAGAGAGGGTCATATAAAATATTCAAATGGCAAACACGTTCACATTATTTTCAAGATATCTTGTGCTCAGTAAAAGACCAAAATTAATGTTCTTAAGACTTAATATAAGATAAAAGATCAACGTTATCAATAAAATACTTCTTTGATTCTTAGAGTGGATTTATGCATATGGGACTCTCTAGGAAGTCCTTAGATAGAGAGTCAGCATTTTGTTAACCATCTTCTTGTGCTTGTTCTTCAAGTTCATCTGTTACTTGTTTCTCCAAGGCTGGTGTTTAATAAGTACTTGTTCATCTTTTTTTAACGTACGTACATTTCTTCATGCTTTCTCACATGAAAATGGTAAGATTCATCAAGAGCCACAAGAATAGATTCTTCCACACACATAGTTTGTTTTTTTTTTTCCCTTTTTGGTACACTCTATAAACTTCTTTGTTGGAAGAATATTAAGAAAGATAACCTTTATTCAATTTTCTTACAAACTTATTATGATTGTGACAAGGTTTATGAGTGCATAAAACATACAAACCAAACACTTTAAAATAATAGTAGAGGGAGTTTCACTAAACAAGAGTTCTAAAGGAATTTTTTTTAAGGAAAATATCTTAAAAGCATACCATTAGTCACATAGCAAGCAAAGTTGGGGGATTTTGTTAAAAATATTTTAGCAAATAATTTTCACAAAACATAGACATTCCATCCTTTATAAAGTCTGACTTTTCTTTCAACAATATTGAAATACCTAAGAGGGGGGGGGGGGTGAATTAGGTATTTAGCTAATTTTCGCAAACTTAAACCTTTTAAGCGTTTAGACCAAGAACAAGTTATGTAAGCTAATTATAGATAATTGATAGCAAGACAATAATGAAAGCAATAGTAAAGAACTCAAACAATTTATAGTGGTTCGATCCTCAAGATCTACGTCCACTACCTTAAGCTCACACTTAAGGATTTCAACAAATCTACTAATTGCTCAGGTTTACAAATTACAAGAGAGGTTCACCACACTTTGGTTTTACACTCACAACCTCTTCTAGTAATTTCTTACAATTCAAGGCTCACCAACCTATGGTTTTATATCTCAAACAACCTTGAATCACAACTTCAAGGATCACCCTTATCTAAAGGATTTTATGTTATCAAGATAACCTTGCTAGAGCTAGTAGATCAACACAATTGAATAAGTAAAGGAGAGTGTGTAGAAGTTACCACTTGATGGTAGATATTACACAAATTTGCACCTTCACACTTTGATGTCTTTGGATGGATCAATTGAATGCACAAGACATAAGAGAGCTTAAGAAATGTTTGCTAAATGCTTTTGAATGCTTGGAGTTTTCAAGATTTCAAGAGTTACAAAAATTTGCATGTTTATGGCTTTTATAGAATTTGAAAATCTGTTAAAACGTTCATAAAACGGCTAGTAACGGCTAGTTTCAGAAAATTCGGACGACCGAATTTCTTGGCTGCGTCCGAATCTTCGTCCGAATTTCTCTAGATGAATAGTACCCATGCTGAGAACAAAAATTCGGACGACCGAATTTTTTTGTTGCGTCCGAATCTTCTTCCGAATTTCTCTGGAAGAACAGTGACCATGCTGAAGGCCACAAATTCGGACGACCGAATTTTTTTGGCTGCGTCCGAATCTTCTTCCGAATTTCTCTGGAAGAACAGTAGCAAACTTTTGCTACAAAATTCGGACGACCGAATTTTTTGAAAGTATTTTCAAACTTTGTAAAATCATTTGAAATATAACTTCAATGAGTTTGAAAAACATTTGATATATATAGAAAACTTATTTAACTATATTTAAGCTTGAAAAACATGAACATATGAGGTTTACAAACATATCTTATAAAAAAGATTCATTCAAAGCCTTTTAAGATCATAAGATTATTTTTATGCTCTCTTATGCATTCAATGATAACCAAGACATGCAAGTGTAGAGTTTACATAGAAATTTACCTAAACATTACATGCACTCTACACTTCAAGTCTTCAATGCCTTTTGATCATCTTTAGAACAACATTCTTTCAAACTTCAAATACTTGCTTAAATGAAGTTGTTCTTTGAACTTTTGCTTCAAAGCAATGAGACTTCATACTTCTCAAATTACAGAACCTATCACACAATAATCAAACATTTTAGTCCTCATCAATATTTGTCATTAATCAAAACTATATAATTTGCCCTTAGGGCTAACAATCTCCCCCTTTTTGATGATGACAAACTTTGATGCAAAATGTGATAGATTAAAACAATGTAGTACATAGAAGTATTGATGTCAATAATGGATAATAACCAATTTAGCACATTGACATGCAAAAGGCTCAATATGAGCCTATGACCCAACCAACCTCCATTTACCTCCTTCCTTCCAACCATTAGGATAGAAGATATAGCATTTAAGCATTTAGAAAAAGTTCTAAGAGAGGTTTTAAGGTTGTAAAAGTTTAACAATACTCCCCCTTAGATTGTGCTCATTTTTCAACACATTTGGACTAGAGATATCATGCGTCCGAATTTTTTGCATAGCAAGTCCAAACTTTAAAATAAGTAAAATGAAAACTGCAAATTTTGTAAATAAGCTTTCCTAAGGTTGTTCAAACATAGAGGAAGAGATTAAAACCAGTTTGAATCAATTTGAACAACAATAGAGCACATTTTGGCAACAAAATATGCATGCATCCGAATTTCAGAACATGCATCCGAATTTTCTGATCTTGCATCCGAATTTTTTAAATCTTCAGTCCAAACTATAATAAATTCAATATAATGAATGCCTAAGGTTGTTCAAACATAATAGAAGAGATTAAAACAGATTTATATCAATTTGAACAATAATAGAATACTTTTTGGTAACAAGTTATAGCTCATGCATTCAAATGTTTTCATAGAGTTTTCATAGAGTAACAATTCAAGAGCAAGTTATTCATGTACAGAAAACACACAGAAAACATCTATAGGATGCATATAAAAAAAAATTCATATGCAGAAAAATTCATTATCTCATCACATAGCAGTTTTTCACACTCACATAGCAGTTTTTCACACATTTTGTCATCCTCCCATTTTTTCTCCACCTTTTGTCATCAGTCAAAGATGGGGTCAATGAAAATGAGATTAAAAATTTAACACATAAAGGAAGCTCTCATCACTGAGATTTCATCATTGAGCTTCACTATTACAGAAGATGCAAGAAAAATTTTGAAGAAGATTATAACATTAGATGCATAATTAAAAATTTAAGTAACTTAAAGCAGTAAATAGAATGGAAGAGATGCTTAGTCTTGTGATGTTGATGAAGAGGCTCTGCTAATCCCTTTCTTGATGGCCAAGTGCTTCACTCTTCCTTGGCTGAATGAAATGTATGACGGTGAGACAATTTTAGCTTGAGCTACTTGGCTTCCTGCCTTTTGTGGTTCTTCATGTACATGTTCTTCTTCTTCTTCTTGTTCTGCCACTGTCTCATCATCTCCTCCTTGGTCATCCCCATCATCACTGTCATTATCTTTGTCCTTCTTATCTTTTTCTTCATCATCTTCCTCATTTCTATCTTGAGGCCTAGAGGGTCCTTCACCACTTTGAGTATTTCTCATTAGGATTTTCTCAATGTGTTTCACTCTACTCTCTAGTCCATCTAATTTTCCTAGAACCATTGGAGCAAATGATTCAAAGAACTTATACATCTTCTCCATTTCCTTGACTTGATTGTTCAAGGCTTCTTGGAATGCTTTGGCTATTATGGTGTCACCTCTAGTTATTCCTTCACCACTTGACTCATCTTTGGTTTCTTCTTCAACTACCCTTCTTTTTGTTGGTGGTTGCTCCCCCTCACTTGAAGTGTCATGCTTTCTTTTTGTTTTCATTTCTCTTGCAAGGGTCTCTTCCTCATCTTCCTCATCTTCATCCTCCTCCTTTTCCTCCTCTACACTTTCTGTCCTTTCCTTTCTTCCTAATCTTTTTGGAGAGGATCCTCTTTTTGTCTTCCATAATCCATCATCATCAAGGATAAGCTGCATTCTCTTAAGAGATTCATCAGTGTATATTTCTCCACTTTTTAAAAGCTTGTCCTCTTCCTCGGAAGTTTAATCTTAAAATGCTTAAAGATCTTGGTTAATGATCTTCCATAGGGGAATGCCTTGGTTACTGTTTTTCTAGCAGTAATCATGTGTCTTAAGGCTATATATCCAAAGTTGAATTTCCTTTGTTCATGCAGGGCCAACATTAATACCATATGCATATTCCCTACTGATGATTTATGTCCAAAGTTAGGAACTATCATAGTAGTTACCATGTGATGCAATACCCTACCTCTAGCATCCAAATTCTTGATTTCCCTCTCTTTTATAGATCTAAACTCTCTTCCATTTGTAAATGCTTGTTCAAATCTATCATATGTAAAGAGTTGACGATCATAGCAATGCATTGAGGGTGCATAATATTTAGCTCCACTGTCACTTACCCCACAAATTCTGTTAATCAGATCTTCACTTAATTCAATATCAACTTGGGATACTCTAGTTGAATACCATTGTATCCTATCATCCCCAACAATCTCAGTTCTTTCTTCCTTTAGGTTTGCATAGAATTCATATACCAATGTGGGATAAAAATCTTCATTAATAAACAGCAAACTACTCCATCCAACATCATGGAAACAAGACAAAACCATATCCATACTAGATAGTTTATCAACATCCACCTTATATCCATGAATGATCTTTCTACTATTCTTATTCCATTCATCAAATTCATGAGTAGATTTGATAGAGATAAACCTGTCAACTCCAGATTGTGTTTGAGGAATTCGAATCCTTCTTGGTTGATTGAGGATTGGGTCTCCATTTCCTTCCTTAGCCTTTCCTTTTCCTTTCTCAACATTGGGCTTCTTTGTTCTCACCATGATGTTTTCTCTTGAGAAGGGTTTGTTTTCTGTATGAAATTAGGGCTTAGAAGTTTAAAAATGAATGTAAATCGAGATGAGACTGTGTGAATTTGGAGAGATTTTGATTCGGACGTGAATGGGTATGAGAGGTTTTGAAAGGATTTAAAATTCGGAAGTTATAATGTTTGGAAGAAACCGTCCGATTTTCATTTAAATAGATGCATCCATAAAATTCGGACGACCGAATTTTAGGTCTGCGTCCGAATTTTCGGTCGAAAGTTTCTGTCTCTTTGATTCAGAAAATTCGGTCGACCGAATTTTCTGTCCTGCGTCCGAATTTTTGATCAATAAATCTCTGTTTTCATCACAACATTAATACACACATTAGTCATTGAATTTTGAAATTCCTAAGAGTCTTCTTAGGTGATTAAACCTTTCCTCAGCCAAAGGCTTTGTAAATATGTCAGCAATTTGATCATTTGTGTTTACATGTTCTAAGCATATATCTTTCTTAATCACATGATCACGAATGAAATGATATTTTATTTCTATATGCTTTGTCCTAGAATGTTGAATGGGATTAATGCTCAAATTGATGGCACTAGTGTTATCACATAGTATAGGCACACACGTAAATTTAAGACCATAATCAAGTAAAGTATGTTGCATCCATAATAATTGTGCACAACAACTTCCCTGCAGCTATGTATTCGAGCTTCACTGTGGATAAAGATACACAAGCCTGCTTTTTACTAAACCAAGACACTAGACAACTACCAAGAAATTGACAATGACCACTTGTACTTTTACGCTCAACTTTACATCCAGCATAGTCGAGCATCGGAATATCCAATAAGTTCAAAAAGATGAAGTTTTAGAAAACCAAAGACCATAGTCATATGTGTCAATCAAATAACGAAATATTCGTTTGATGTAAATTAGATGAGATTCTTTAGGACATGATTGGAATCTAGCACACAAGCAAATAGCAAACATAATATCTGGTCTACTAGCAGTAAGATAGAGTAAACTTCCAATCATACCTCTATACAATTTCTCATCAATACTTTTACCTTTCTCATCTTTGTCAAGTTTAGTTGATGAACTCATAGGAGTACTTATTCCTTTTGCTTGATTCATTCCAAATCTTTTCAATAGCTCCTTAGTATATTTTTCTTGATTGATGAAGACTCCATCCTTGGTTTGCTTAATTTGTAGTCCAAGGAAGAAACTTAGTTCTCCCATCATGCTCATCTCAAATTCATTTTGCATAGTTTTAGCAAACTCCTCACAAAGAGAAATATTAGTAGAACCAAAAATAATATCATCAACATAGATTTGTACAAGTAAAATATCATTTTTAGAAGATGTTTTAATAAAAAGAGTTGTGTCTACTTTTCCTTTAGTAAAACCTTTTGTGAGAAGAAAACCACTTAATCTTTCATACCAAGATCTTGGAGCTTGTTTCAGTCCATATAGAGCTTTGGTTAGCTTATACACATAATTTGGAAATTTTTCATGGATAAAACCAGGAGGTTGTTCTACATAAACCTCTTCTTCAATAAAACCATTTAGGAAAGCACTTTTAACATCCATTTGAAAAAGTTTAAAACCTTTAAAGCAAGCAAATGCTAAAAGTATTCTTATAGATTCTAATCAGCTCTCTGGAGCAAAGGTCTCATCATAGTCAATGCCTTCTTCTTGGTTGAAACCTTGAGCAACAAGTCTAGCTTTATTTCTAACTACTTCTCCTAGTTCATTTAACTTATTTCTAAAAAACCCATTTTGTACCAATAACGGAATGATCATGAGGTCTAGGAACAAGAGACCAAACTTTATTTCTTTCAAATTGATTTAGCTCTTCTTCCATAGCAATAATCCGAAAATTATCACACAATGCATCATCAATATTTTTTTGGTTCAATATGAGATAAAAAGAGCGAAGTTATCAATAAAGTACCGCCTTGTTTTTACCCCCTTGAGAGACATCACCAATGATTTGCTCCTTAGGATGACCTTTTGCATATGTGATATCTTTTGGAAGTTCTTGATCATTTCTTGATTGACCATCTTGTTCTTGCTCCATTATTTCTTCTTCTTTGGCATGATCTTCCATTGTGGGTGCTTGGTGTTGAGTATGATTTTCAACCATTGATGTACCTGTGTCATCTTCATTTCCTCTTTGAAGATAAATGTTAGATTCATCAAAGGTTACATGAATAGTTTCTTCAACACACAATGTTCTTTTATTATAGACTCTATATGCCTTTTTATTTGATGAATAACCAAGAAAAATTCCTTCATCTGATTTTCTATCAAACTTCCCAAGATAGTTGCTAGTGTTTAAAATGAAGCATTTACAACCAAAAACTTTGAAATAGACAATTGATGGAGTTTTATCAAATAAGAGTTCAAAAGGTGTTTTTCTTATAAAAGGTCTTAGTAAAACTCTGTTCATGATATAACAAGCTGTATTAACAGCTTCAGCCCAAAAGTACTTTGGTAATGAGTTTTCACAAAGCATTGATCTAGCCATTTCTTGTAAGGTTCTGTTTTTCCTTTCAACAACACCATTTTGTTGAGGTGTTTTGGCAGCTGAAAAATTGTGAGTAATACCATATTCATCACAAAAATTTTGTAAAGTCTTGATTACAAAATTCTCTTCCGTTATCACTTCTAATAGAAATCGGGTTTGCAATCAAGAGAGGTTTGAACCTTTTTGAAGAGTTTTGAAAATTCATGAAATGTTTCATCTTTTTGTGCTAAGAAGATTACCCATGTAAATCTTGAAAAATCATCAACAATCACATAAGCATAGCTTTTACCACCAAGACTAGTAGTCCTCATAGGTCCAAATAAATCCATATGAATTAGTTCAAGAGGTTTTGTGGTTGAAACCATTTTCTTTGGTTTAAAAGATGTTTTTGATTGTTTTCCATATTGACAAGCATCACAGAGGTGAGTTTTATCAAAATGCAATTTAGGTAATCCTCTCACCAACTCTTGTGTAGAAAGTTTGTTTAATAAATCCATGCTTACATGTCCTAATCTTCTATGCCATAAAAATCCATCATTGTCATGAATGGCAAGACATTTAATATCATTTGTAATAAGCTCATCAAGATACAACACATATACATTACCAACTCTTTTAGCAACAAAGATAGTTTTGTTACTTGCATTGTCAAGAATAGTACAAGTATCACATTTAAACTCTACTTTGCATCCATTATCACATAGTTGACTAATACTTAGTAAATTATACTTTAAATCTTCAATAAGTAATACTTTCTTGATAAGAGGAAAAGAACCTTTACCAATGTTACCTATTCCAAGTATTTTCCCTTTCTTCTTATCTCCAAATGTGACAAAACCTTCACTTGTAGTTTGAAGTTCACCGACAAGTGATGCATTTCCAGATCATGTGTCTTGAGCATCCACTGTCAAGGAACCATTTAGTGGCACTTGATCTTGAGGCAAATTGTACCTATACCAAATTTGAAAGGGTGATTTTTGGTACCCATATTTTCTTGGGTCCAAGGGGGTTAGTAAAAGTTTCTTTGACCTTCCAAATGGTTTTAACACCACTTTCTACTTTTCTTTTGACAAAACATTTAGAAACCTTGTGTCCATGTTTACCACAATAAGTGCAGCAAATATGTGATCTAGAATGATAAGATTCTTTAACAAAAGATTTTCTCTGTTTTGGAGCAGAATAATCATGAATAAAACCAAGACCATGTTTTACAAATGAAGGTCTTTGATAGCCAAGTAATTTATTCAAATTTTCCCTTCCATTTGTAAATCTCTCAATGCATAAAGTTAAATCATTAACTTTCCTTTTTTAGAAGCTCATGATCTTTTATCATTAACTCAAGAGAAATAATTCTAGTGCAAAGCTTTTTGTTTTCAAAAGATATATTTTGTATAGTTGTATTCAAAACTTCTTTTTTCAATAGCAATGCAACTAATGGTTTCAAGAAGTTTTCCATTTTCAACACATAATTTTGAATTCTCATTAGATAAATCATTTATTTTGAGTTTCATATCCTTATTTCTTTTTGAAGCCTTTTTTAATTCTTCATATAATTCAACAATAAGATCACTGGAATCAATATCATCATCATATATATTTGAGATAGAGGGTGAAGATTGTACCTCATCATCAATGGCCATGAAGCATATGTTGGCCTTTCCTTCACTTTCATCCTCACTTTCCCTGTTGATCCCATGTTCCAGCTAGTCCTTTTCCTTTCTTGGCGATTTCTTTCTGTTTTTGCTTTCTCTTTCCCTTTCCAACACTCGGGGACGATCAAGCAATAAGATGCTCAGTACTCTTGCATTCAAAGCATTGAGGTTTATATGATGAAGATTGTCCACTCTTCTTGACTGGCTTTCTTCCTTTCTTGAGAAATTCCCTTTTTGTAGAATCTCTTGAATTTTTTTCACTGCCATTGCAATTTCTTCTTCTCCACTTTGTTTCCTCCTTCTTCTTCACTTGAAGATTGTTCTTGTTCACTCAAGTTGTTTGAGGCATTAAGCACTACTCCTTTTCTTCCCTTTTCTTCATCCTCCTTGTCATTTAGCCGTTTCATCTTCATTTCATGAGTCGAGTAGAGATCCAATGAGCTCTTCAAGTGGAAGAGTCTTCAAATCCTTGGATTCCTCAATGGCAAGTGTTTTTAGGCTGCCAGGATTTTGGTAGAGCATCTAAAATCTTTCTGTTTTGCTCTCCCATAGTGTAGATTTTACCATAAGCTTTTTAAGCCATTGAAAATGTTAGTAAATCTTGTAAACATATCACTAATATTTTCACCTTGTTTCATGGTAAACGAGTTCATAATCTCTAACTAGCATGGCAAGTTTAGATTCTTTAACTTGATTAGTACCTTCATGTGTGATTTGAAGTAATCTCCACATTTCATGAGCAGAGTCACATCCACTAACTCTATTGTATTCGGTTACATCTAAAGCAAAACTTAATATATTCATGGCTTGATAATTTAAAGTCATTTTCTTAGAATCATGCTCATCAAATTCATCTGTGGACTTGGGTACTGAGGTTATTCCATCAGCACTCATTTTCATTGGGACATAAGGACCTTTCTCAATTATGTTCCACAAATCAAAATTAATAGAACAAATATAAATTTTAACTCTAGATTTCCAGAAAGTGTAATTTGTTCCATTAAACAAAGGTGGTCTATTTGTGGAAGATCCTTCTAGGTAAGGTAGGTTTGACATATTAGCCATAGGATCTTTGTCTTCTAGGTTGTTAAACCACACACAGAAGTTCTAGCTCTGATACCAATTGAAATACCTAAGAGGGGGGGTGAATTAGGTATTTAGCTAATTTTCGCAAACTTAAACCTTTTAAGCGTTTAGACCAAGAACAAGTTATGTAAGCTAATTATAGATAATTGATAGCAAGACAATAATGAAAGCAATAGTAAAGAACTCAAACAATTTATAGTGGTTCGATCCTCAAGATCTACGTCCACTACCTTAAGCTCACACTTAAGGATTTCAACAAATCTACTAATTGCTCAGGGTTTACAAATTACAAGAGAGGTTCACCACACTTTGGTTTTACACTCACAACCTCTTCTAGTAATTTCTTACAATACAAGGCTCACCAACCTATGGTTTTATATCTCAAACAACCTTGAATCACAACTTCAAGGATCACCCTTATCTAAAGGATTTTATGTTATCAAGATAACCTTGCTAGAGCTAGTAGATCAACACAATTGAATAAGTAAAGGAGAGTGTGTAGAAGTTACCACTTGATGGTAGATATTACACAAATTTGCACCTTCACACTTTGATGTCTTTGGATGGATCAATTGAATGCACAAGACATAAGAGAGCTTAAGAAATGTTTGCTAAATGCTTTTGAATGCTTGGAGTTTTCAAGATTTCAAGAGTTACAAAAATTTGCATGTTTATGGCTTTTATAGAATTTGAAAATCTGTTAAAACGTTCATAAAACGGCTAGTAACGGCTAGTTTCAGAAAATTCGGACGACCGAATTTCTTGGCTGCGTCCGAATCTTCGTCCGAATTTCTCTGGATGAATAGTACCCATGCTGAGAACAAAAATTCGGACGACCGAATTTTTTGTGTTGCGTCCGAATCTTCTTCCGAATTTCTCTGGAAGAACAGTGACCATGTTGAAGGCCACAAATTCGGACGACCGAATTTTTTGGCTGCGTCCGAATCTTCTTCCGAATTTCTCTGGAAGAACAGTAGCAAACTTTTGCTACAAAATTCGGACGACCGAATTTTTTGAAAGTATTTTCAAACTTTGTAAAATCATTTGAAATATAACTTCAATGAGTTTGAAAAACATTTGATATATATAGAAAACTTATTTAACTATATTTAAGCTTGAAAAACATGAACATATGAGGTTTACAAACATATCTTATAAAAAAGATTCATTCAAAGCCTTTTAAGATCATAAGATTATTTTTATGCTCTCTTATGCATTCAATGATAACCAAGACATGCAAGTGTAGAGTTTACATAGAAATTTACCTAAACATTACATGCACTCTACACTTCAAGTCTTCAATGCCTTTTGATCATCTTTAGAACAACATTCTTTCAAACTTCAAATACTTGCTTAAATGAAGTTGTTCTTTGAACTTTTGCTTCAAAGCAATGAGACTTCATACTTCTCAAATTACAGAACCTATCACACAATAATCAAACATTTTAGTCCTCATTAATATTTGTCATTAATCAAAACTATATAATTTGCCCTTAGGGCTAACAAATATCATTTTGTTGGAGAATTTTGCGGCAAAAAGTTGCGAGAAATAATATTTTTCATCACGTAAGTTTGTAAACTCTTGATTGTAAAACTCTTTTTCATTATCACTTATAATAAAATTCAATTTGCAATCAAAGAAATTGTGGACCTTCCTAAAAAGTTTTGAAAACTCATGAAAAGCATCGTCTTCTTGAGTAAGAAACAAAACTCATATAAACTTTGAAAAATTATCTAAATCATATAAGCATACCTCTTACTACCAAAATTAGTAGTCTTCATCGATTCAAACAAATTCATATGAATACGCTCAAAGTGGTTCTGCAGTAGACACATTTTCTTAAGTTTGAAACAAGTTTTCACTATTTATTCCACATTAGCAAGCATCATATAAACAATTTTTCTCAAAACACATTTTTGGTAAACTTCTAACAAGTTCATGCTTAAACAAACCATTCAACAATCCATGCTAAGACGGCCAAGTTCATATGATACAAGTAACCATTATCATTATTCACGATAAGGACATCTAATATCATTTTCATTCAACTTGTCAAAAATAGGTACATTTATATTACAAACTTTCTTTGCAACAAAGATCGTATCACCACTCACACCATCAAGAATTGTACAAATATATTTTTTAATTTAACTTTACAATCATTTTCACACAATTGACGTACTAAATGAGTAATACTTTCTATCGTCAATAAATTTTTTTAAAAAAAAACTTGCTTGATGAGAGTAGAAGATCACTAATCATTACCTATACTAAAATTTTTACCATTATTATTGTCACTAAATTTTACATTATAATAAGAATTTTACATCTTTCTTGTTTACATTATTCTTTACAAGGAATCCAAGAATCACGTTTTCTTAAATGCAATTGTAGAAAATTTGAGTAGAAGGTGTTATTGCGTACTCTTATAAGAACAGTTGTGTTAATAAAGGATGGAAGACGACAAGTGCTGGATGGTATGTGCTAAGAAGATAGAGAAAGACTTATAACAGTCACAACAAGACCTTCTTTAATGGAGGATAAATTAACATGGCAATTGAACATGAGAAGCACAAAGAGATTTATCAGGGATTTTCAATGAAGCTGTTGACACTGCATTGTCCAGTAATTCAAGATTTAAAAGATTCCAAAATGTTATTTGAAGCTCCAATGGACTTGCTCTTGTAGCAAATTCAAAATTGAATCCAAGTCAAGAATCTCAACTCAATAGGTAGGATTTGCTAAGTTGATATGACTTCCAGTAGTATTTTGAATTTAAAGGGTTTGATTTACCGTGTTATTTGGCTTAATCAGTTAAGTTTCTGATTTTTCAACGGTTCTAGTTTGATATCAATAAACAAGTATGTTCAAACTCTTAATTGTGGAGTGTTCTAATTTTTAAACCTTCTGCTTTAATGATCCACAAGCAAATGTGTTCAAACTCTACATTGTTAAATGTTCTAATTTTTAAACCTTCTCCTTTGATGATTAAAAAGCCAGTATAAGACTCTCAATGTCAAACTAATAACAAGTTTTGATGATTAACATAATTACTTGTTTAGCAACTATTGTGGTTTTAAATACAAGATTGATAACAAGGGATCTACTGAATTCATAACTTCATTGCCTGAAAATAGATTTCTGCAAGATCAGAAAAGCTTGCATTATTTTGGAAGTACATTTAACTGACACTATAAAAAGACATGTAATAAACATTACAAAGAGAGAAACCATTGCTTGTAATAAATACTGCCTAAGCATAAGCTATAGCAGCTGAAGCAATTCAATTTGAGGACAATGACAATTAGCAAAGCAGAATACTGGTTTAGGTCTACACCATATATAGAAACTTGAAATCATTAGATAGACCAAATACAAATCAAAACTGAACTTCACTATAGCAACACATAGACTCCAAATTCCAACATCAGCAATATAAATTCCAAAGTTTCAACACTGAACTAAAGAAGGAATATGAACCCCAGACTTTTAACACCAGTACCACCCAGCAATACAGGATACTAATTTTTCTAACCGCAACCACAATGCATAGCTGAATCAACATATAAAGAGAACCACTGCAACAAGAGAAACCCGGAAACTACAATCAATGACACTTTCAATAAGCATTTCAGCTCTGAATATTGAAGCCGTATCCGCGATTTTTGTGACATTGTTGAAGTGAAGCACCACTAAGCTATTAATACCTTCGAATTTTAGAGTTCAATCTTGAATTCTCTTTTTTCAAATTTTCAATCTCATTATTTGATCAAGTTCTTCATATTTTTTTGATTGTCAAATGAAAAAGAATCATTCGCCCCTAATTGTTAGACATCATTTAACCACCGAAAGAAGCCTTATTTCCCAGAACCTATCCATGGTTAATGACTTTGAAATTAACAATGGTCAACTAACCTAGGTCAACTAAACATTGTTAATCACTTTGAAATTAACCATGGTTAACTAAAGTTATTTTAATTTTCAAACCAATTTGTAAAGAAGATTCCATCTTGTCTCCCAATAGGTTTGCTCTTTTCCTCTCAATTTTGTATGCAAATTCCCACTGAATTGCTAATTTCAATTATTGAATAAACTTTTATAAAAGCAAATTTGAACTAATCTACCCTCAACTTGTATAAATTCTGAAGAAAATGAATGAGAAAGGGCAAAACATCATCTGACCTTTATTTTCATATCTCATATCCTCCATAGTTACCTTGTTATTTTCCTGGCTGCGTGCTATTAGTATCAGAGCCTGAATGGAACCATTTTTTGTAAAGCATAAGGATTTTCTAAAAAAGCATGTGTTGAAGTTTTGTAACTTGGCTTTACTAGCATGTTAAAAGTATGACAGGGCAATTATGTCACTCCTGCTGATAAAATTCATATGATGGAAGCAAAAAAGGTTGTTACAAAAAGTATTTTGGAAAGTACTGCATCCTCCCAATTTATTATTCTTCGTACAGATGGACGATGCTATAGCAATTCTTATTTATGCAATTTTGAAAAATTTTATTGAAGCTCCAATTAAATATCAAGAGCGCAACTCTTCAATTTTACAAAATCTAAGATGTCCAATACTTCATAATTTTAAATGGTATAGAGACACGTTTTTAATGAAAGTAATGTTATGTCCTGACTGTAATAATGAACTATTGGAAAGAAAGATTTCTAGTAGGACTATCAACTTTATTTCCTAAAAAGGTTAAATTAAAATTAAAAGAAGCCTGTAATGAGGGATATCCCATATCAAACAATTACATATGGAGATTTAGTTACTTTTGCTCACAACATTTGTGTAGAACTTTATCTGATGTAAAGTTAAAAGAGCAAGTTCAAAAAGAATCAGAACTACTTTCTAAATAATTAGGAAGCTTTTGTGAATAATTTGGTCTAAGTAAAGATAAAGTTATAGAACATTCTCAAAAGCACAAAATAAAGAAAGGAAAAATTAATTGAAATCTAGGCCTTGGGCTACCTCACATAGAACGACTACTAGTCAATCTTCATTAAAACCTACATATTCTAAACTAAAAACAAAAATCAAATCGTCTTCGTGATCATCTCCTTATAGCAATATTAAGTGCAAAAAATGCAGCAAGTTTGGCTATATAGCTTGAGATTGGGGAGTTAAGTCCCAAGTCTCTAAATTAGAAATAGATAATTCTATTAGATCTCAAATTTTAGAAATTTTAAATACCCCTCACTCTGAGTCTAAACTAGAATTTTCAACAAATTCAGAAGATGAATAAATGCTATACAAGAAGATTACGATTCTGATATAGAATCTCATCTGAATCTGACAAATAAATAGGATTAGTTATTAATGCCATTTATTTTGATAATAAATAATTTTTCTTAGAATTAATAGATAAAATTTTAGATCCTAAAACTAAAAAGGAATATTTACTTAAATTAAAAGATGTAATAACAAATGAAATTAATGAAGCTAAAATTCCTAAGCCTTTTAAAATTAAAGATGTTATGGAACAATTTAAAAAGCCTCCTCCATCTAAAATTTCTTTGCATGAATTACAATATGATGTAAACTAATTAAAAAAGGAACTTAAAGAAGTACAATTTCGTGTAAGTCTTCTTCAACTCCGAAACACTGTAAAAGAGGAACCTTCAATCTCTCAGCCTGAACTACAGATAGAAACACATTTTGCTTGTGAAATTTTCACTATTGCTTATCAAAAATGGTATATTCCTGTTCAACTTAAAATTAACCAAGAGATTGAAATTAATTATATTGCTCTACTTAATAGTGGTACTAATCAGAATTGTATCCGAGAAGGATTGATACCTATTTAGTATTACACAAAGACAAAAGAAAATTTAAGTTCAAAAAGTGGTTCAAATTTAGAAATAAAATAAAAATTACATAGTGTAGAAATAATTGGAGATAATAATAGCTTTAAAATAGAATTCATTTTAGTTAAACATTTATCTTAAGCTATTATTTTAGGAACTCATTTTTTAACTAAAATTTATCCTTTCTTTGTTGATTTTGATGGTGTACAACAAAGATTTTAGGAAAACAATTACTTTTCCCTTTTATTCATTGTACTAAATAAATTGAACTTAATATGCTTAAAAAGACTTCTAAAGAGCATATTAATTTGATTCTTAAGCAAATTGAATGGTATAAAGTCTAAATAGATTATCAAAGACTCTCTAACAAACTAAGCTCTTCAACTAGTGAATATCAAATTAATGATTTTTTCAACTTTTACTTAGGAAAGTATGTTTTGATCTACCTAATGCATTTTCATAAATAAAGCAACACGTGCTAAACCTTCCATACATAAAAGATTTCAATGAAGATAATATTCTCACAAAAGTTCGACCAATTTAAATGAATATGGAATTAATAGAATATTGCAAAAAAATTCAAGTTTTGATAGCTAAAAAAGTAACAAGACCAAGTAAGTCTCTCTGGAGTTGTTCTAGTTTTTATGTCAATAATGTTGCAGAAAAGGAAGGAGGAGCTCCACAACTTCAGTAGATAAGATATCCAATCCCAATAAAAGAGATTTATTGAAAAGGACAAATTTTGCTAATATTTTTTCAAATTTGATCTTAAATATGCTTTTTTACAAATTCAAGTGGGGGAGGAAGACCGCTACAAAATTTCTTTCACTACTTTGTTTGGACATTTTGAATGGAATGTCATGTCATTTGGTTTAAAGAATGCTCCGTCAGAATTTCAAAATATCATGAATTCAATATTCAAATGATGTTTTAATTACCTGAAAAAATTATAGAATAACATTTCAAAAATTTGTATAATTTTATAAGTTAGTAAATAAAAATGAATTAGTTTTATCTACATCAAATTTGAAATTATTTCAAACTCAAATTAGATTTTTAAGACTTGATTTCCATCAAGGTATCTATAAATCAATTTGTATGTTTGTCGAGTTTGATGATAAATTCCTAGACAAAGTAGCAAATAAAACCAACTTCACAGATTTCTAGGATGTCTAAATTATATTTCAAAATTTTATTCCTAAACTTAGACAATGTATTGAACCTTTGTACCAGAGACAAAGAAAAAATCTTCCTCCCTGGATAAATCAACATAGTCAAATTGTTAAATCAAAACCCTTCCTTATAATGTAATACTTGAATGAAAATTAGCCCTAGAATTACCTATGTAATAGAAAACTCTCTTGGTTAATGAATTGCCCTTCTTGTGTTTGATGAAATTCCTCAATTAGAACTCACTCAATCTTTAGATGAAAGTCCTCTACTTTTGGATTAATTAGTTTAAATCTCTTTCTAACCAAATCAACCCAAGAATGCATTAAGATTTTGAATTTCCAATTAGATTTCTCTAATCACCTAGAAAGTGTTGAGATTTCTATCCTAGTCACCTAAATCACTCTCATTATTTGTGCCATGGTCTATTTCATCATTCCTTTCTCAATTCCAAGTGAAAAATCCGGATTATGAATCAATTATCAACCAAATCAATTCAAGCAATCAAATCCACAAACAATCCATAAGAAATCAGAATTCAATCAACCAAGGGAACCAATCATTCACATTGATAATAACTAGGGTTTATAACCATCCAAGTATTCAAGAATTTAGCTCGTCAACATATTACAATTCAAAGCACATAAAACAACAAAGTGAGAGGAAGAATTGCTAATTTTCATGGTTCAAATTATCTCTTCTTCAAGGCTTGAAGTCTCTATCTTGGTTGCCAAGAGTTGTGTTCTTGAGCTTGAATCTTCAAGATTGATTGCTTCTTCTTCAAAGATTTGATCTTATCTCTTGTTTTCTCTTGGAAAGATTGAAGATTTAGGAGAGGTTTTTGTAGTTTTTCTTTGTGTATTTCTCCTCTCTTGGCATCCTTCAAGAACCCTAGCCGTCTCTCTTCAAAACCCATAACATCCTATATAGAGCTCTCCCAAAAATGAGAGAAAATTTGAAGAAATCAGTCTTCCCTATTGATATCTATCAAAAAGTTATCTTTTGTCTTTTGCTGAAAAGTTCAAAGTCAAGATTCCATAGATAAAATAGGTAAAAGTGTGCTAATCTGTCATCATCTACCAAGTTATTGATAACTTTCTTATCCCAAACTTCATCTTCTTGTATTTTTTACGCCCATCTTGTTGATATAAAACCCTTGTATTAGGGTGAACCTTGATTATTTGTATTTGAGAAGAGGTTGTGGTGTAAAACCTGTAAGACCTAAGAGGGGGGGTGAATTAGGTCTTAGGCTAATTATCAAAATATTTTCGTTGTTTTGAAAATCTTTTGCCTTAATAAAAGCTCTTCTTTAATTCCACAAGCTTCAAGTTTATATGTGATGTGATGGTTAAGATAATATCATCAAACTACAACCAATCAATCAACAACAATCAATCAGTAATAATAACATGAGCATGTAAATAAATAAAGCTATAAGAAAATGAACACACGATTTATAGTGGTTCGATCTCTCCAAGATCTATATCCACTACCTTGAGTCCACACTCAAGGATTTCAACCAATCCACTATATGCTCGAGTTCAACAATTACATAAGAGGCTAACCACACTATCGTTTTACACTCACAACCTCTTCTAGTAATTATACAAACAAGGTTCACCCTTCCACAAGGGTTTTATATCTAAAGACAACCTCAAGACTAATCTAATCCAAGGCTTACCCACACACGGGTTTTACACTACAACCTTGATTAATCTAGTCTATGGCTCACCCTAACACAAAAGGGTTTTATGTCACAAGATAACCTTGCAAATGAACTAGTAGAAAATAATACAATTTAATAAGGAGATAAGAATGTGTAGATGTTACCACATGTAGGTATATTTTTACACAATGTTGCACCTTTACACTTTGCCTTTGGAATCTTGAATGTACACCTTTGAGCACAAGGTAATTTGAGAGCTTTTCAATTCAATTTGATGTAAAACAAGTTAGAGAATGTGGGATTTGTTTAGTTCAAAGTTATACTAAAAAATCTGGAGTTTATGGCTTTTATACAATTTGAAAATCAGTTCAAACGGCTATACAACGGCTAGTAACAGCTAGTTTCAGGAAAATTCGGATGACCGAATTCTGCATCCGAATTTTTCGCTTCAAAATTCGGACGACCGAATTCTGCGTCTGAATTTTTCGCTACAAAATTCGGACGACCGAATTTTTTCCATGCATCCGAATCTTCTTCGGAATTTCTCTGGAAGAACAGTAGCAAACTTTTGCTACAAAATTCGGACGACCGAATTTTTTTTTCCTGCGTCTGAATCTTCTTCCGAATTTTTCAAACTTTGTCAAAACATATTCAAATCAATTTAAACAAGTTGGAAAACATTCTAGCCTCAAAGATAAGTCATTAAAGACCTTTTAAGTGCAAAAATCATTTATGAAAACTTGATAATTTAGATAAGTTCAAAACCATTGAAACCATTTAAATCAAGTTTTGTGCTCTCAATTGCAACTCATAGATTCCAAGGCTTAAGAGTGTAGGGTTTACAAAGTTTACCTATTAAGCACATGCAACCTACACTTCATGTCTTCAAAGCCTTCTAACATCTTGAACAAACTCTTCAATCTTCAATCACTTTGACATATTGGAGTTGTTCTTGCATTTTAACTTCAAGGCAATGAGACTTCAAACTTCTTAATCCACAAATCCAATCACACAACATACAAGCATATTAGTCCTCATCAATATTTGTCATTAATCAAAACTAATCATAACTACATGATTTGCCCTTAGGGCTAACAAAACCCTTGAAGGGTGAGCCTCTATTGTAGAAATTCATTAACTTGTGATTATAGTTGAGAGTGGTTGAAATCATTTAGTGGGTTCTCAATGTAGTTGAAGTAGGACTTGTGTGATCGAACTATAAATCACTTGTCTTGTCTCTTACTTTCTACTTTCTTTAAATTTGAATCTTATTGTGTTTACTTGCTTACTTTGTGAAGTAATTTTATTCCAATCATTCTCCAAATTGATTTTGTCAAATAGGATAATGTTTTTAAAAATTAGCTAATGACCTAATTCACCCCTTTCTTAGGTTTTTCAGTAAGGAATTCAAAGTCAAAGAAATTAGAGCTAAAGAGAAGGGAATGAGACATGAAACAATGTAATAACCCTATTTAGATGCAAAGGAATACCACCATTCCCATATATCCAACCACAAACTCCCATCATCTACAAAATCTCCTCACTTTAAATTCAAGAACTTGTAGAAATCATGGTTCAACTCACAACTTTTCCATCATCACCCATCTATGTCAACCACAAATCAAACTCACAACTTTTCCACCATCACCCGTCTATGTCAACCCATAAGTTTATACCTCAATCAAGAAAGAATTCATAATAATAACAACGAAAACAATGAAGACATCAAGAAACGTGGTAAACCTTCAGAGCAATAAACATATATAGAACTTCTTTTTTTTCCTTTTCTCTTTTTTTCTTTTTTTGTTTTTTATTTTTTTCGATTGAGGTATATTTAAATTCCCAATCATATCATGAAGTTTTATCACACCGCTATATTTTTTTCCACCCATAAAGCCTATTTTCTATCATCTTCCCTTCTTCCTTTTATATCATCCTCCATATTAGTCTTTACCAACTTAAGGGTAAAAATTCATTGAACTCTCACAAAGAAAGGTTACATAAAAAAAGTGAAGTTTAAACTTTGGAAAAGGAAAATAAATAATAGAAATTGAAAAATTCATGTACTAAGGGTTCAAATAGGGTACTGTGGATAAAATAACGAGGGAAGGCAAGAGATGCTCAATAAGGACAAAAAATCATTTCAAAATCAATCTAAGGTTACTTACTCATTTCGCCTCAAGACAAGTGAACGCGGGTTCTAAGACAAAAATTTTATTGAATTCTAAGACTAATATCACAAAATTTAACTCCATAATCATCACAACAAAAGCAAAGGGAATGTGCTTAAAAGACAAATTCTATACAAGCAATGAATACAAGGGGTGGTTACTCTCCAGGGAAAGATTATACATGAAAGTCTTGCAATGTCTTGAAGATTCCAAAAATGAGAACAAGAAAAATCAAGAAAATAAACTATACGACTTCCAACTCCCTCACGCTTATGAAAAATTATCTGCAACGTTGAGAGAGAGCTAAACAAAAAACAAAAAGATAAAAGCATAAAAGCAAATGGGACAGGGAAACCAAAAAAATAAGTAGTAATAAAAGCATAAAAACATAGTAACATAAAAGAGAGAACTCCCCTTGATACCATGCTCACACACTGCCTACGCCACCACTCGGTCCCGGACCAGCTCATGCGAATAGTTGCCGCTAGAGGCCGGTGAGATATGCTTCTTGTCTTGTCATCGCTTGCATAAGTTGTTCTTGATTAACAAGAAGCGTTGCTTGAGAGTCAGCAATGTCGGTGCATTGTTGACCCAAAAATTACTGTTGTTCAAGAATTTGTTTTTGCGCTTAATGGAGTTCCTCTAGCTATTCTTGGCGAGCTTGATCAACCTTGGAGAGGTTGCCCATTTGAATATAAATTTGACATAAACAGTGTGCATTTTGGCTTGAAAATCTACGGTGGATGATGGGGCGATAGTTGGACGAATTCGCCGCACGGTCTCTTGGTCCACAGGCATAGGTACCATAAAAAAGTAGCCTTGTCTATGGCGGACGTCAAATTTAGTAAGCCATTCATTCATCTCATCATCATATCAGTAGTCGCAGTTTTGGAATGTCTTCATGGTGAGCAATTCAGAAGCCAAGAAACCTCACAGGGGAAATCCATGTGAAAGTGTCAGAGAATCTGAGTGGCAAGCAAAGGAAAAAAATACTTTCATGGTAAAGTCTGAAGCAACCATCTCATTTATTTGGGTTAGTAAATAGAAGCCAATGGAATGAGTGATTGAGTATGCAATTTGTGGGTGATGTAAATATTAAAGCATCTAGCCTTATTGAACCTACTCGCCCTAGGAATGACATTAAAAACAAGCAAATAAACTACTAAATAAAGCCTAGGGAATGGAGTATTGGCATCAAATCCATAGCTTGAACCAATTCTCCTATGACTAAGATGTAATGCTAGCCAAGCGGCAGTAAAATACCATTTCCAGTCAAAAGGCACATCCTATTTCTGATTGTCCACATGCACCCAATTCCCTTCATTGGGGATGTGGAGAATTTCAATTAAAATAGGTTGTGTGAGGACAATTTGTTTGCCCTTAACCTAAGTATGAATAAATTTGCCAAATTTGTCATCTTTATCTCTAATATTGGCATAAAACTCTTTGATAAGGACAGGATAGTAAGTGCCAAAAAGGTTAAGGATAGACCCCCACCCTACGGCTTGAAAGAGATCGGAAATGTTAAACAGCTCATACACCTCAGCAGAAATGATACGTTCAATGATCATGGAGTTGTGTTTGCACAAAGCATACCATTTCTGATGTTGATCATCGGTCAAACAAATAGGATGGAGATATGGAAGATTTGGTGGAGGTGCTTGGGGTGAAAGTGATAAAGGGTCGCTGTTATGTTGTTTTGAATGCCCTTATACTAAATTTTATCAAAATCTCCAACAATTTTCACACAAAAAACTAGGCAAGTGCACCTATCGTTTTGATTAGTATAATGACAAGTAATTTAAATATCGTATCCACGGGGATGATCAATTACCATTACTCACTTTCTACTCTATTGTTTAGTCTATCAAATTTGCTTGTGAAAATGATTGAAATAACAACTAGGAATAAAAATCTAACCTAAACAGAAAAATTAAGTTTATGTAAATTTCAGTTTGTAAGAGAAAATTTCAATTGAGAGAATAATACTTGAATGGAAAATTCCCCTAGAATTACCTATGTGATAGAAAAGTCCCTTGGTTAATGAATTCCCCTTCCTATGTTTGATGAAATTCCTAAATTAGTACTCACTCTATCTCTAGATGAAAGTCCTCTACTTTTAGATTAATTGGTTGAAATATCTTCCTAACCAATTCAACCTAAAAATGCATTTATATTAGTGAATTTCCAATTAGATTCTCTAATTACCAAGAAAATGTTGAGGTTCCTATCTCTAGTCACCTAAATCATCCCCATTGTTTGTGTATGGTCTATTTCACCCTTCCTTTCTCAATTCCAAGTGAAAAATCCAGATTATGAGCCAGTCAACAACTGAATTAATTCAAGCAATCAAACCTCCAAATTAGATTTCTCTAATTACTAAGAAGATGTTGAGGTTTCTATCTCTAGTCACCTAAATCATCCTCATTGTTTGTATATCGTCTATTTCACCCTTCCTTTCTCAATTCCAAGTGAAAAAATCCAGATTATGAATCAATTAATAGCTGAGTCAATTCAAACAATCAAACCCACAAACAATCCTCAAGAATTCGGAATTCAATCAACCAAGAAAACAAATCATTCACATAGCTAATAACTAGGGTTCATAACCATCCAAGTATTCAAGAATTTAGCTCATCAACATATTACAATTCAAAGAACATAAATCAATAAAGGAAGAGTAAAAATTTCTCATTTTCATGGCTCAAATATTCTCTTCGTCAAGGTTTGGAGTTCTCCAACTTGGTTGTGAAAAGTTTTGTTCTTGAGCTTGAATCTTCAAGATTGATGTTCTCCTTCATCAAAGATTTGATCTTCTCTCTTGATTTCTCTTGCAAAGATTGAAGATTTGGGAGAGGTTTTGGATGTTTTTCTCTCTGTTTTTCTCCTCTTTGGAACCCTAGATGGCCGCCCCCTTCAAATGCCCTAAAAGGGTATATATATACCTCCCAAAAAGAGAGCAACAATTGCAAAAAATTCTGTTTCTGCCAAAACGGTACTGTTTAGATTATTGGTGATTCAGAGCATTAAATCAGACGATCTAGGTTTTCCTGTCTTCATAAAAGTTGTAGATACTACTCTTCTATTTCTACAGAGCTTTGAATCACCTCCATTGGACCTGTAGAACTCTAGATATGGTAATTACACCACAATGTGTCAAAACTAGAACCAAATCCAGAAATACTGATTTTGCACTATATGTAGGGTGACCAAACGAATTCAGATTGATGTAAATGTACCATTCTGGAAATTTCAGAATCTCCTCTATAATTGTCCAGAATATCATGTCTGCATTTGAAATCTCTAAGGAGGTCAAAATCCCACTTGAATTGTTCTGTCCCGCTGCCCTATTTTGCATTCTTCTCTTTTTTTTTTCTCTTCATTATAAGTATGTAGAATCTCTTTCATTTCTTCATTGTGCTCCAAATCTTCAATAAACTCATCTAAAACAAATAAGAGAAAAGGGAGTGTAAATGGTGTTTAAAACACTAAAATTCAATAGAAATTTGAGCTCAAAATGATCATTATATTAAGCACAAATATGAAATATCAGTCGCCTCCTAAAAAGAAAGCCACATTGCTTGTGCGTTTAGGCTTTTTGGGAGGGGCGGTGGTTTTCTTAGGCATGCTCTTGTTCCCACAATCAAACTTAAGTACAAATACCCTACCGAAGGTTAAATGCCACAAATAACGTTAGAAGTAACACACGATAAAGATAAAAATTGTAAATTTACCAAGCAAGTAAAACAAGTTACAACTAAAATTAAAAACAAAAGCTAATGAACTAATTAAATTCTTAAGCACTCCAAGTAACGAAATTAAATACACTAGCTACTCTATTAAAGAAAACAAAACTAAAGTACGCTAATGCAATGCAAAATAGTAAAGAAAGTCACAAATTTAACAAGTAAATTTTATTGTGGCGTTTCATTAAACACATGGCAGACATAAAGTAATGCAGGAAATACGCATAAAAATTGACAAAGATTCTAACCAACAACAACACAAATCAACTCAACAATCACAATTCAAGCCATTAAACATCAACATTATAATAATTAAACAAGAGAAATCAACAATTCAAGATAAAGAGTAAGAGTACAAACGAGCCCTATGATGAGTTCTTGAAAGCCCTTACACTTTGAAAATCCCCAAAATTGACTCGAGAACAAAAATCTTCAAAAACTAGAAGTTAATTTGGGGTGGAAAATATGGGGGACTTGGGGAGAAAAAGTTTGGGGTGGGAAGAGAAACAGAGAAAGTGTAGAGAAATAGATAGAGGGAAAAGAGGGAAGTGTTAAGAAAAGAAGAGAGAAGCTGTGAATTCTCAGTTAAGTTTTTTTTTAAGTGTGAACAGTGACACAACACCGCTTCAAACCAGTTCTGCAGAACTGGAAGTGCTATAATGAAGCAGCACCACTTAGTCCATTTCAAGCAGCACTGCTTCAATCCAGGTCTGCAAAAATTGGATTGAAGTAAGGCAGCGCCTTTTGGTCCAAGCCAAACGACGCAGTTTGGGCTCCTTTTTTTTTTTGAAATAACTAATAAAAATACTCAACTACCAATTCAAGAACCAATTCTAACAAAATAATTGATTACGGACATAAAAATCACACCAAACAACATATAGCATAAAACTCTACAATTCAAGACAATTAAAGCTTGAAACTCAAAACAAAATTAAACAAAAGAAGTATTGAAGATCACATATCCTCTTCCATGATAGTGCTTGAAACGGTGGTTGTAAACTTTGAAAATTCCTTTCTCCGGATGTGCAACCTCCATCAAACTATAAGGGTAGACTTTGTTTACCACAAACGATCCCAACCATCACGATTTAAGCTTTCCAGGATAGAGCTTCAACAGAGAGTTAAACAATAGTACTTGATCTCCTTCCTTAAACTCCCATTTTGGCAACGTTTGTTTGTCATGCCATTGCTTTACCTTTTCTTTTTAGATTCTTGAATTCTCATAAGCATCTCTCTTCCATTCATCAATCTCATTTAATTGGAGCATTCTTTTCTTTTCTGCAAGGTCAAAATCAAAGTTAACTAACTTAATAGCCCAATATGCTTTATGTTCAAGTTCAACCAGCAAATGACAATCCTTCCCATAAACCAATCTATATGGAGTAGGCCCGATAAGGGTCTTGTATGCTGTCCTATATGCCCACAAAGCATCATCAAGCTTAACACTCCAATCCTTTCTAGTATGTTCAACAATCTTTTCCAAATTTTTTTTGATTTCTTTGTTGACAATCTCTACTTGACCACTAGTTTGAAGATGATAAGGGGTAGTCATCTTGTGTGTAACACCTAATCGAAGCAAGACTTTCTCAAGTTGTTGGTTATAAAAGTAAGTTCTCCTATCACTAATTATAGCTCTAGGAATGCCAAAGCAAGTAAACAATTTTTTCAAGAACTTAACAACTATTCTAGCATCATTTGTAGGCAAAGCTTGGGCTTCTACCTATCTATAGACATAATCAACTTCGACAAAGATATATGTATTACCCCAACAATCAAAGACTTTACATACTTGAAATGTAGATAGAGGTATTTCATGTCTTTTTGAGATAGTACCTGTTTGTTGGCAATTGTCACACTTTTTCACATACCTCTCGGCATCCTTAAACAAAGTTGGCCAATAGAATCCCAAATTAAGTACCTTTCTTGATGTCCCATTAGCTTGATAATGACTGCCGTCTGCACCCTTATGGCAATGTTATTGAGGTATGCTACACATCTCCTTATGATTTGATCTGAACAAATTTGAAACAAATACGGATCCTCCCAGAGATAGTACTTTAACTCCAAAGAGAATTTCTTCTTTTGTTAAGGAGTTAGGTCCTTTGGTAAGATCCGACCCATAATATAGTTAGCATAATCTACAAACCAAGGAGTTTGATCACTATTATAGCCTTTCATCAGGGAACGTATCATTGATTTCTTCCTCATTTAGTCGATCCAAATGTGGGTTCTCCAACATTGATAGATTATCAGTGGCTAGATTTTCTTCTCATTTTTTTGTCCCTTATTTCAAAATCAATATTTTGCAATAAAAGTAGCCACCTAATTAGTCTAGGCTTTGCATCATGTTCGTTAAGAAGATATTTGAGGGCCGCTGAATGGTTCGTATAAACAATGAATTTAGACAAAATGAGATAAGAACGAAACTTGTCAAAAGAAAAAACTATAGCAAGCAGCTCCTTCTCGGTTATGGTGTAGTTCTTTTTTGCTTCCATTAAGGTCTTGCTTGCATAGTATATTGGTTGAAAATGCCTTTCTCGCCTTTGTCAAAGCACTATCCCTACTGCAAAATCACTTGCAACGCACATTACTTCAAAAGGGAGGGACCAATCTGGGGTAACAAATATGGGGGAATCAATCAGTTTTTGCTTCAACACATTGAAAGCAATTAAGAATTTCTCATCAAAAATAAAGGGCACATTTTTTTCTAGCAAATTTGTGAGAGGTTTGGTAATTTTTGAAAAATCCTTTATAAACCTCCTATAGAAATAGGCATGACCAAAAAAACTTTTAATTGCCTTTACCGAAGTGGATGGTGACAATTTCTCTATGGTTTCTACCTTGGCTTTATCAATATCTATACCCCTACTAGAAATCTTATACCCCAACACTATGCCCTCTTGGACCATAAAATGACACTTTTCCCAATTCAAAACCGAATTGGTTTCTTCGCATCTTTGCATAATTTTTTAAAGATTATTCAAACAAAGCTCAAAGGAATCACCAAAGATAGAGAAATCGTCCATAAAGACTTCCACAATATCCTCCACTAGACATTCAAATATAGCTGACACGAATCTTTGAAAAGCAGCAAGAATGTTACAAAGACCAAAAGCCATGCGAATGTAAGCAAAAATACCATAAGGATAAGTAAAAATAGTTTTCTCTTGATCTTCCTGGGCTACTGGAATTTGAAAATACCCCGAAAAATCATCAAGAAAATAATAGTACCTATGACCGATGATTCTCTCAAGCATTTGATCAATGAAAGACAGTGGAAAATGATCCTTCCAAATGGTATCACTGAGCTTCCGATAATTGATGCATACCCTCTATCCCGTCACGGACCATATGGGAATATACTCTTTCTTCTCATGAGGTACTACGATCATCCTTCCTTTCTTGGGAACTACTTGGACGGGACTCAACCATGGACTATTTGAGATAGGGTAAATAAGATTGACATCAAGAAGCTTGATTTCCTCCGCTTTGACCACTTTCTTCATGTTTGGGTTTAGCCTTCTTTGGGGTTACACCACCGACTTGAAGTCTTCTTCCATTAATATTTTGTGAGTGCACAATGAAGGACTAACACCATTGATGTCGGAGATCTTTCAGCCACTGCCTTTTTATGCTTCATTAATACTTTGATGAGCTCTTGTTTTTGCTCTTTTTGCAAATCGGTTGCAATGATCACTGAAAGTTTAGAATTATCTGCAAGGAAAATATACTCCAAATGATTGGATAACTTCTTCAACTCCAACTCTGGGGGATCTTCAATGGAAGACTTCATTCTACTCCCTTTTCCCGTTTCAATCTTGTCAAACTCAGTCGCTTCGATTGTGCATGGTGTTGATTCCAAATTGCTATGATTTCATCAATATCATGATGTCCCTTCTTTGATGCCTCCCCTTGAAACAAGGATATCTCCAAAGGGTCTTCCATAAAAATTCATGGACATGATCAGAGACAAGGTCATCGATAACATCTATCCTATAACAGGAATCATCATGATCTAGAGAATGTTTCATAGCCTCAGTAACTTTAAAAATGACTTCGTCTTCACCTGCTCTGAGGGTAAACTTTCCCTCACCCATATCTATATTGGCCTCAGTGGTAGCTAGAAAAGGTCTCCCTAAAATTAAAGGTACCTCAACATCTTCATTTATGTCAAATATCACAATGAATGTCGCCATTGAGAATGATCGAGCACTTCTTTAGCTTTTGGGATAGCTTGTTCTTCTTTTGAAGAATGGCCGAGCACTTCTCATTCAATGTCACCATTGAGAACTCTTCTAGATTTCTTCTCTTGGAAAGGATCTCTTTTACAAATTTAGTATATTTTGGCATATCCAAAAGAGATTCAAAAAATGGTAAGTTATTATGCAATTGCTTAAAGATTTTAAGAAATTTACCGAATTGGTCGTCCTTTTTCTCTTGTTGAAGTCGGGTGGGATTTTGGACTGCCCTGTTTTCCAAAATTTCCTTTTTCTTATGTGCTTCTTTTTTCTCAATCCTTTCTTCATCATCAATGTGCACTAGTTCATCGATCTTCCCTTTTTCTCTTTATTGCACCTTCTGCTTTAGAACCTTCAATTCTTTCCCACTCCTCAAAGTAATAGCTTTAGCATGTTCCCTAGAATTTGACTCAGTATTGCTTGAGAGGGTTCCAGTTGCCTTTCTGAAACAAACTTTGCCAATTAGCCTATTTGGTTTTTAATGTTGTGAATGGAGGCCTCTTGGTTCCTTAGGGATGCTTCAATGCTTTGGCTCCGTGCTTCTTGAATTTGGAACCGAGTTTCGGTAGCCGCTACGAACTTTGTCATTAAATCTTCAAGGCTAGACTTCATTAGTTGTTGAGGAGGTACAAGAGGTTGATGTTGGTAAGGAAGAGATGCTTGAGGTTGGGAGCTTGATGAAGCTTGGAAGCCAAGAGGATGTAGCGGCCTTTGTTTCTCTTGACTACTCCATGGGAAGTTTGGATGATTTCGTCACCCTAGGCTATGCATATTGCTTTAGGGATTGTTAGGTTGCCTTCCTCCTCCAAGATAATTCATATGCTCCGTTGATGATCCATTGGAAGTTCCCATGGTTTTACATTCATGATTTGGATGACCACCCCTGCAAAAGTCACAAGAACACCATCACTTAGACGTTTGAGATGACAAACTCAAACTCTCAATCTTTTGGTTTAGCGCATCAAGTATAGCCTCTAGAGCTATCATCATGTCTACACTGTGTACTCCACTAGCCTTGTGAAAGACCTGGGGGGAGGGTAAATTAGGTCTTTAGATAATTTTCAAATTCTTTTCCAATTTAGCGAAACCTTTGCCTTAGTAAAAGCTCTTCTTCAAATTCATAAACTCCAAGTGGCAAGATGGTTAAAGAAAATGATTGAGGCAAGATGATATAAAAATAGAATCACAACCAATCAATCAATAACCAAGAACAAGTGATAGTACCACATGTATGTAAGCAAGTAAAGTAATAAAGAAATGAACACGCGATTTATATCAGTTTATCTCTCCAAGATCTACGTCCACTACCTTGAGCCTACACTCAAGGATATCAATCAATTCACTAAATACTCAAGTCAAGAAATTACATAAGAGGCTCACCCTTACCACAACAACCTCTTTTCTATCCAATAAACAAGATTCACCCTTATCACAAAGAATTTTATGTCACTAGACAACCTAGACCAATCTAATCAATGGCTGACCTCATAAAATTTTTACACAACAACCTTGATTAATCTAGTTAATAGCTCATCCTCTACAAGGGTTTTATGTCTCTAGACAACATTGAATCAATCACAAGAAGAATGTAAAGATATATTTTGGATGTTACTAACACTTCTTGGTGGATGAATACAATAGCTAGCACCACTTCACATCTTACCTTTGGAATCTTGAATTTCAACTTTTGACCACAAGGTAATTTGAAAGCATTTCAAATAATTTTGATGTAAAACAAGTTAGAACTTGTGGGATTTTAAAATTTGAAAGTTCTCCATGAAAATTTGAAGTTTGGGGTTTAAATAGGGTTTAAAAATGACCTCAACTGTTCAAAAAGGCTAGTAACAGCTAGTAAAAGTAAAAGTCAGATGATCGAATTTGACCCTTTACGTTTGAATTTCTCTGGAAAATAGTAGTTATTGTTCACTATGTAGGAAAAATTCAAACGACCAAATTTTCATCTTGCATCCGCATATGTATCCGAACTTGCATCCGAATTTCCCAAACTTTATCAAAACATGTTCAAATCAATTCAAACAAGTTGGAGAACATTCTATCCTTAAAGATAAGTTACAAAGTTTACCTATTAAGCACGTGTAAGCTACACTTCATGTCTTCCAAGCCTTTAATCATCTAGAACAAACTCTTCAGTCTTCAATCACGTTGACATATTTGAGTTGTTCTTGTAAAGTGGCTTCAAGGCAATGAGACTTGTATACTTCTCAATTCAAAAATCCTATCACACATCATATAAGCATATTAGTCCATATCATATCAAGGTTAATCAATGTTGATTCTATAGGACATTGCACTTATCAATGTTTGTCATTAATCAAAACAACATGATTTGCCCTTAGGGCTTACAATCTCTCCCTTTTCGATAATGATAAACTTTGATGCAAAATGTGATGGATTTAGACAATTTAAGCATAGAGAAGAATTTATTTCATATACTAATTGAAGATGATACCAATTGAGAAATACCAATTGAAAATCAATTTTAAACATAATATAGCATAATGACATAAACCTGGATCGAAATGAGCCTATGGCCTAGCCAACCTCCACCCTGAAGCAAGCATAAAAATACTTCTAAGAGAGATTTTAAAGGTTAAAAATAGTTTTCCATGCTTCCCCTTAGATTGTGCTCATTTTTCAGAAAATATTTGAACTGAGGACTATGAGTCCAAACTGTAATAAATCCAATAGAATAAATGTTTAATGTGAAATAAAGCTTTTTTAAGGTTCAAACATAGTAAAAGAGATTAAGACGGATTTGAGTGAATTTGAACAAAAGAGCACTTTTTGGCAACAAAATACGGATGCATATAAATTTTTTGACATGCATCTGAATTTTAAGTCCAAACTTTAGGCAAAGTCATCAAAAAATAGATTTTGCAATATAAGTGCTTATAATCAGTCACACAATCATTAAGGAAAGATGATCAACTATAAAACACTTTCACATACCCATTGCATAAATCAACAGAAGGCTTTAAAGATCATCATCCTCATAACACCAACATGTCAATGAGCACAAAATAACCATTTCATAAGCCAACTATATGAGCACATATCAATAAGCCAATATGCTATCATAGCTAACTATGTCAAAGTATATTTTGCATAACACTTTCTATTTATCCCCCTTGACATATGTATGGATTTTCATAAAATTTAAACATTTTCTGTTCAACGCGTGCATGAGCAATTCCATTGCTATTCCACATTTTCACATCTTGTCATCATATTTGTTCTCCCCTTTTTGTCATCAATCAAAGATGGGATAAGAGTACTTGGACAACAAAAGTGAAACAAAAGAAGCTCTTGTCATGAGGATTTCACACATTGAGCTTCAAAATATTATAATGACTAGAAAGGTGCAAGTAAATTTCAATTTTAAAACATAACATGTGCATCAAGTCATAAACTAAAATAAGCAACAAAATAGAGTTTGGGGATAGAAAGACTTAGTCTTGGATGGACTTCATGATCTTCACTGCAAATTTGTTTGTTGTGATGGCCATATTTCCCTTGATCGCTATATGATGGGGTCCTTCATTTGCCGACTCCTTGCCCGTGTAGTTCGTCTTTTGAAAAGTTACCAACTGAGAGGATCTTTGGATCTTCTTTCTTTGACCTACATTTTTCCTCCTCCTTTGGCTGAAGAAAATTGGGGATGGAATTGTGCTTTGTGTTGACTTTGTTAAACTCCCTTCACCTTCTTCTTCTTTCTTGTCCTCTTAGGCTTCGCCTCTTTGTTCTTCATTCTTATGCTCTTCTTCCTTTTTGGGTGCTTCATTTCCTTCTCCTTTATGTTTGTCTTCTTCTTTAGTTACAAATTGATAGCCATTTCCATTTACAATGTTATTACTGTTATCCTTATTGCTGTCATCTTCATCCATATTATCTTCTTGATATTTTTCATTTTTCTCTTCACTGTTCTCTTTCTAATCTTCTTTCTTTTCTTCTTCTCTGGCTTTACATGAACTTGCACTATTTAAAACTACTTGAGAAATCCTTCTTAAGTCTTTTTCCATATTCTTGACTTTAGCTTCTAAGCCATCAAATTTTCCAAGAATCAGCAGGGCAAGATTCGAAGAATTTGTACATCTTCTCCATTTCCTTTACATGATTGTGCAATATCTCCTGAAATACCTTGGCAACTATGGTATCACCTCTAGTGAGATTATCACCTTCAACTTATTTTCCTTCAATAGAGGGTACCTGTTCAAATAGTCTACTTTTTTGTGGGGAAGTTGCTCCCCATCACTTGGTGACTCATGCCTCTTTTTGGTTTTCCTTTCTCTAGCAAGGATTTTCTCTTCATCCTCTCCCTCTTCTTCTTCATTACTTTCTTTCTCCTTTTCTTCATCATCACTAGCATCTCTTCTATCACCCCTCAGAGGAGTTCCTCTTCTGGTCCTCCATACATTATCCTCATCAAGTATCCAATGCATTCTTTTTACTGAGCCTTTGGTTTAGACTTCTACACTCTTCATAGGTAAACCCGTAGCAGGTAGTTGCACTTGAAAATGCTTGAAGATTATTGTTAATAACCTTCCATATGGCAATGTCCTATGCTTGGTTCTTCTAGCTTCCATCATGTACTTTAGTGTTGTATATAAAAAATTTATTTTCCTTCCCTTATGCATGGCAAGCATAATTACAGCATGCATATTATCAATAGAAGTTTTATGCCCAAAGTATTGTATAATCAAGGTAGTAAGCATGTGATACAAAATTCTTCCATTAGCATCAAACGGTTTTATCTCTCTCCCCTTTATGATCTTGAGGCTTCTACCATTTGTATATGCATTCTCAACGTTTTCATGTGAGTATAACTCTCTTATAAAACAATATCCCCTAGAAAAATAATGCCTAAACCCAACATCCTCAATATCATAAATTCTATTTAGCAATGCATTATCAATCTCAAAAATCAACTTGTGATATTCTTGAAGAATACACTGAATAGCTTTATTACCAATTTGCCCAAGTCTTTCTTCCTTAATATTTGCATAAACTTCATAAACTAAGGAAGGTAGTAGTATTCATCAAACATAAGCAAACTTGTCCAACTCATATCATTGAAAAATGAGAGCATATTACCCATTTCAAATTGTTTGATGACATCTACCTTGTGGCTTGGATTTATCTTATGGTTCCTTTTTGTCCAATCATCAAATTCAGTAGCAGCCTTCACTGTGACAAATCTATCAGGCCTTGACATGCTTTGAGGAACATGAACATTCCTTGGTTCATTGATCATTAGTCCTCCATTTGTTTCTTTGGCTTTTCTCTTTCCTTTTCCCATGCTAGGTTTCCTTGTCCTCACCTGGAGCTACAATCTTTGAATACACTCATTAGTTTTTGAATTTCGAAATTCCTAAGCTTCATCTAGGATTGGTCAAACCTTTCTTCGGCCAATGGCTTAATAAAAATATCATTAATTTGTTCATTAGTGCAAACATGCTTTAAACAAATATTAACCTTAGTAGAATGATCTCTAATAAGATGATGTTTGATCTCTAAATGCTTTGTCCTAGTTTGTTGAATTGTATTAATCGTCAAATTGATTGCATTAGTGTCATCATATAATATAGCCACATATTTGAAATCTAGACCATAATCACATAGAGTATCAATAAGGTAATGGAGAATGTGCTTAACATCAATCAACTAAGACTCTTTAGGACAAGATGAAATCTAGCACACAAGCACATGGCAAACATAATATTGGTTATACTTGCTGTCAAATAAAGTTGAAAACTCCTATAAAACCTTTTTATTCTTGTCAATCATAGTTGATGAATTTATGGAAGTGATTATTCCTTAGCTTGATTCATGAAGGTTCTATCCTTGGTTTGCTTGATTTGTAGGGCAAGAAAGAAATTGAGTTTTCCTATCATGCTCATTTCGAATTTACTTCGCATCAACTTGGTAAACACATCACAAAGTGAGGTATTAGAAGCACCAAAAAATTGTATCATATATTTGGATGAGTAATAGATCATCTTTAGGACAAGTTGAAATCTAGCACACAAGCACATAGCAAACATAATATTGGTTCTACTTGCTGCCAAATAAAGTTGACAAATCCTATAAAACCTTTTTATTCTAGTCAATCATAGTTGATGAATTTATGAAAGTGATTATTCCTTAGCTTGATTCATGAAGGTTCTATCCTTAGTTTGCTTGATTTGTAGGCCAAGAAAGAAATTGAGTTTTCCTATCATGCTCATTTCGAATTTACTTTGCATCAACTTGGTAAACACATCACAAAGAGAAGTATTAGAAGCACAAAAAAATTGTATCATCTATTTGGATAAGTAATAGATCATTGTTACAAGAGGTTTTAATGAAACGATTTATGTCAAATTTTCTTTAAAAAGAACTTTTGAAAGAAGAAAACTAATGAATCTTTCATACCAAGTTATAGGTAACTTGTTTCAATCCACATAAGGCTTTTGAGAGTTTGAAAACATTGGAAATTGTTCATGAGTGAAACAGGAGGTTGTTTTACATAATTTTCCTCATCAATAAAGCCATTTGAGAAAGAACTTTTGACATCATTTGAAAGGGTTTGAAACCTTTAAAACATGCAAATGTCAAAATCATTCTAATTGATTTAAATCTTGTAGCAGGAGCTAATCTCGTTATAATCAATGCCCTCTTCTTGATTGAATCCCTGGGCAACAAGTCTAACCTTGTTTCTAACAACTTCTTTGGAGTCATTGAGTTTATTTCTAAAAACTATTTAGTTCCAATAATGGGATGATAATGAGATTTAAGAATATCCAAATTTTGTATCTTTCAAATTTACTTAGTTCCTCATGTATAGCAATAATCCAAAAAATATCACACAATGCATCATCAATACTTTTAGGCTCAATATGGGATAAAAGAATAAAGTTATCGATAAAGTACCACCTTGTTTTTAATCCTATAGAGACATCACCAATGATTTGCTCCTTAGGGTGGCCTCTTGCATATCTTAAGTTATTTTGGGAGCTCTTGGTCACCACTAAGTAGGCCATCTTGATTTTGTTCAATCATTTCTACCTCATTGGTATGGTCCTTCAAAGCTGATATTTGAAGATGGGTTTGATAGTCATTCATTGATGCACCTACATCATCTTCTTCTCTTCTTTCTAACATGAATGGTTTCCTCATCATATGGGGTTCTTTTTGTTATAAACTCTATAGGCATTTTTGTTAGGAGAATAGCTAAGAGATATACCTATATCCAGTTTCTATTAAGTTTAAGTTAGTTATCACAAGTATTCAAGATAAGACATTTATAACCAAACACTTTAGAATAAGCAATTTGAGGATTCTTCTATAAAAGAGAACTTCAAAATGTGTTTTTCTTCAAAATGATCTAAAAGGAATTCTATTTATCATAGAATGCGGTGTTTACGGCTTTGGTCCAAAAATATTTTTGAAAAAAAATTCATAAAGGATAGATCTAGCCAATTTTTTAAAATTTTAAAATTTTCCTTTCAATAACACCATTTTGTTGTGGGTTTTTGTAGCTGAAAAAATTATATGAAATTCAAGTTTCATAAAAAATTTTGTAAAGACCTATTTGTAAAATTCTCTCCTGTTGTTACTTCTAATGGAAATCAATTTGCACTCAAGGGAGGTTTGAACCTTTTTGAATAGTTTTACAAACTTATGAAACATTTCATCTTTTTGAGCAAATAAGGAATACTAAAGTGAGTATTGAGAAATCATCAACTAAGGCATGCTTCAAGTCATCAGTACTAGAGTTCCTCATAGTCCAAATTAATCCATATGAACAAGCTCAAGATGTTTTCCATATTAACAAGTATATCAGAAACAATTTTCTCAAAACACTTTTTTGACAATCCTCCAACTAAATCTTGAGACAAAAGTTTGTTCAACAAATTCTTGCTCACATAACCTAATCTTCTATGCCAAGGAAATCCATCATTATCATAACCAGCAAGACGTTCAAGCTTATCAAGATAATATACACATTCAAACATTTTGTAAGTAATGGATCAAAATCACAAAATATCATGTTTTCATACAAGTTCGGACGACCGAATTTATGGTTTGCATACGAACTCCAAGTCCGAACATTTTGTAGAGTTTCAAGAAGATGATTTTGGCAAACTAAATGCATAGATATTCAATCATAGCTATTTTAATAATCTTGTCATGACATATAGTCAACTTCAAGAAAATATCACCCATGAACTTAATTCTACATCATCAATGTTATCTAATCAACTTCATAGAAGCAATTGACAAGTCATGATTGGAAAATTTCAAATCCTGACTAAAAGCATTCGTAACTGAAACTTCACATTTTGCAATTCAACTTCTTATTCATTGTCACACAGTTAGCTAATGATGAGCAAGTAGTTTAATTCATCAATGAGATAAACTTGTGTAATGAGAGGGGAGAACCTTTACCAATACACCAAGGATTCTTTCTTTCTTCTTGTTACCAAATGTAACAAAGCCTCCATTTGTTTGTAGCTTGGTGCTCACTTATAAGAGAGGCATTTTCCATCATATGTCTTGAGCAATCACTATCAAGGAAACACTTAGTGGCACTTGATCTTGGAGGGAAGTGGACCTATAACAAAGAAGAGGAAGTAACCTTTGGTACCCATATTTTCTTGGGTCCATGGGGGTTTGCAATGATTCCCTTTACTCTCCAAATGGTTTTAACAATATTTTCCACTTTTCTTTTCACATAACATCTACTAGCCTTATGCCCATGTCTTCCACAATAAGTGCAACAAGTATGAGGCATGGAAGTAGAAATAGCTCTAACAAAGAAATTGTTATGTTTAGGCACATTGTTAATGTAATTGTAGCCAAGACTGTTTTTCACAAAATGATATCTTTGAGCTCTAATAATTTTATCAAGATTTTCCTTTCTTTTTGTAAATTTTTCACCACAAGAAGTAGGGTCATCAATCTTATTCTTCAAAGAATCATGCTCAACTAGTATTTTTTCAAGAGATGAAATTTTTGTACAAAGTGCTTTATCTTCAAGGGACAAGTTATCTAAGGAAACATTTAAAACTTCTTTCTCAATGTTCAAGCATTCAATAGAAACAAGTAGCCTTTTATTTTCACATAGGGACCTTTCTCAACAATATTCCACAATTCATAATTAATAGGACAAATGTAAATCTCAATCTCAAACTTTCAAAAAGTAAAATTGGAACCATCAAACAATAGAGGTCTATTTTTTGAGGAACATCTCATATAATGAAAATTTGCTTCTAGGTTCTTAGACCTTTAAAAGAAGACTTTGTTCTTATAACAAATGAAAGACCTAATAGGGGAGGGGTTAATTAGGTCTTTGGCTAATTTTTAAATTCTTTTCATGTTTAGTAAAACCTTTGCATTAGTAAAAACTCTTCTTTGAATTCATAAACTCCACGTTTTTATGTGATTTAAAGAAAATGGCTGAGACATGATGATCAAACAACAGAACCATAGCCAATCAATTAATAACCAAGAACAAGTGATAGTACCACATGTATGTAAGCAAGTAAAGTAATAAAGAAATGAACACGCGATTTATAATGGTATGATCTCTCCAAGATATACATCTACTACCTTGAGTTCACACTCAAGGATTTCAATCAATTCACTAAATGCTCAAGTCAGCCAATTACACAAGAGGCTTACCTTTCAATGGGTTTTATCACAACAACCTCTTTTCTATCCAATAAACAAGGTTCACCCTTATCACAAAGGGTTTTACGTCACTAGACAATCTAGACCAAGCTAATCAAAGGCTCACCCTCATAAAAGGGTTTTACACAAAAACCTTGATTAATCTAGTCAATGGCTCACCCTCCACAAGGGTTTTATATCTCTAAACAACCTTGAATCAATCACAACAAGAATGTAAAGATATAGTTTGGATGTTACCAACAGTTCTTGGTGGATGAATACAATAGCTAGCACCACTTCACCTCTTACTCTTGGAATCTTGAATTCAACTTTTGAGCACAAGGGAATTTGATAGCATTTCAAATCATTTTGATGTAAAACAAGTTAGAGCTTGTAGGATTTCAAAAGTCCAAAGTTCTCCATCAAAATATGAAGTTTGGGGTATAAATAGGGTTTAAAAATTAGTTCAAATGTTCAGAAGGGATAGTAACAGCTAGTAAAAATAAAATTTGGACAACCAGATTTGACCCTCCACGTTTGAACTTGCATCCAAATATTTCTAGAAGTGCTGTTATCGAACTGTGTTACTGCTTGCCTAAACAGTAGCACTGTTCATCAAATTTAGGTGACCAAATTTTGTCTTCTGCATCCGAATTTTTTCAGGAAATAGTAATAATGTTCATTGAACAGTAGTCATTGTTCACTGTAATAGTGGCTTTAAGGCAATGTGACTCTGTAGTCTTCAATCACTTTGACATATTTGAGTTGTTCTTGCAATGTGGATTCAAGGCAATGAGACTTGTACACTTCTCAACCCAAAAATCCTATTACATATCATATAAGCATATTAGTCCATATCAAGATTAATCCATATTATTTCTATAGGCCATTGCACTAATCAATGTTTGTCATTAATCAAAACAACATGATTTGCCCTCAAGGCTTACGCCTTGACTTTCAGTCTTAGATTTCCCCTTTGGTAGTTGTTCATGGCAACGTTTTCAATGAGATCTTGCAATTCTTTTGGTGTCTTCAAACTAGTGGTCTCTCTCAAAGAAGCATCAATGAGTTGCTTGGAAATGAAGTTTAACCCACTATTTCATTTGAAGCCCCAAATCAAGACCATGATGTGGACATTTCCTTAAGAGCTCCTTCCATCCATCTCTCCCAAGAATCTTATAAGCTTTTCACTTTCCATTTGTTGAATGAGAATATCTTTTTCCTTCACTTTGTCATTCTTGCTAGAGTGAAATATTTAGTGAGGAACTTCTCGGCAAGATCGTTCCATGTAGTAATAGAGCCTGGTGGAAATAATTTCAATCATGACTTGGCTCAATCCCTAAATGAAAATAGAAATATCTGAAGATGGATGGCATCTTCAAAAGCCTTATTAATCTTGAAAGTGTCGCATATCTCCAAAAAGTTGGCAATATGAGCATTCAGGTCTTCATCCGGTAAACCATCGAATTGCACCAATTGTTGAACCATTTGGATAATATGCAGCTTGATCTCAATATTGTTGGCTTCAACTTTTGGCTAAGCAATGCTTGACTCTACCCCCGGTAAAGAAGGCAGTGCATAGTCTCCCATTGTCCTTTGCCTTACATTTCCGTATCCATTTCCATTACCACCATTTTCGTTATGTGGCATATTGTTATCGGGTTGAGGATTTTCACCTTCAGTTTCAACTCCTTCAAGTATCACTTCAAATTTATATTCCTCAGATCTCTAAGGAAAGTCTGCTCAACCTTAGAATTAAGTTCAACCAATTCCTCTAGATTGCTATGGGTCATAATTAAAATGTTTACACCTTCACCAGAAATACAAGCAAAACTTCAACCCAAGGAATTTTCACTAAAACAGAAAAAACATACAAAAAGACAAGCTAAACACTTCAATTCACCAATTATTAACAAAATTCCGAACAAGACAACAAATCCTAACACTAGTAACAAGTATTATAACAACTAACAAGTAAAATTACTAAATCTACAGAGTTTGAATTTTTCTAATATTGACCAAGACTATCCCCGACAACGGCGCCAAAAACTTAATGTGTTTTCCATGCCCTTATACTCTATTGTATATCAATCTCTAACAATTTGCACACAAACACAAGGTAAGTGCACCTATAGTTATGATTAGTATAAATGACAAGTATCATCAAATATCGTATCCTCGGGGATGATCAAAAACCATTGCTCACTCTTTGCTCAATTGTTTAGTCTGCCCATTCAATTATGAAAATGATTGAAATAAACTACTAGGAATAGTAATCTAACTTAATTAATTAACACTATCTTAACTAATCTTTCTTGCAAGAGAGAATTCAATTGAGAAAATGACACTTGAATGCAAAATCCCCCTAGAATCACCTATACGATAGAAAATTCTCTTGGTTGATTATATTTCCCTTCTTATGTTTGGTGAAATCTCTTTCCAACTAATTTAACCTAAGAATGCATTTAGATTAGTGAATTTCTAATTAGATTTCTCTAATTGCCAAGAAGCTGTTGAGGTCCCTATCTCTAGTCAACTAAATCATCCCCATTATTTGTGTATGGTCTATTCCACCATTCCTTTCTCTATTCCAAGTGAAAACCCCAACTTATGAATCAACCAACAATCAAGTTCATTCAAGAAATTAAATCCACAAACAATGATTCTTGAGCTTGAAGAGTTGTGCTCTTGAGCTTGAATCTCCAAGATTGATTGCTTCTTTTTCAGTGATTCCACTTCCTCTCTTGATTTCTCTTGCAAGAATGAGGATTTTGTATGGGATTTTCACTCAAAATTCTCTCCCTTTTTTCCTTCTCCAAAATCGTAGCCCAAGGGGGGCCACAGCGCTGTCTGGCTTCTTGCAACTAGTGCCGCTTCAACTAGTGCCACTATGACAGTTGTTTGACTTTTTGGTGAATTCAAAACATGAAATCGGACAATATAGGTCTTGATGTCTTCATGAAAGTTGTATATAATGATATTATATTACTACAGAGATTTTAATAACCTCAATTGGAAGACTAGAACTTAGGATATGGTGAAGAAACTGTCAAAACTAAAACCAAATCCAGAGACACTAAATTTGCACCATCATTAGGGAGGCCAAAAAAGCTTGGATTGACATGAATTTTACCATTTTAGAAACTTCAAAATGTCCTCTATAATTTTATGGAAGGACATTTCTAAAATTGAAACCTTTATGAAAGCCAAAATATCATTTGGAAATGCTCTATCCTACTCCTCTGTTCTGCATTCTTCTTTTTTCTTCATTCTATGTAAAATCTCCTTCATTGCTTCATTGTACTCCAAATATTCAATAAAATCACCTAAAGCAAGGAAGAGATAACGGGAGTGTACATGGTGATTGAAATACCAAAATTCAATAGAATTTAAAGATTAAAATGATTATTCCATAAAGCACAAATATACAATATCAGCCGACACAAAATTAAAGTGAAAGTAATGCTCACTATGTTTAGAGAATAACAATATAAAATTGAATAATAAAGAGAAAAGAGAATATATAGAAAGAAAGTATAACTCAAGAATCAAGACTGATCAATCTCTTTTAATGTAATCATATAACCTGTATATATAGACACATTATACAAGAGTTTATGAAAACTCAAACTTTAATAGGGAAAAGAAATCAAATCTATTCAGGAGTAATATTTTGGGGGTTTAGTTCTCTTTAGAAAATGAACTAATATAAACATCCACATATTGTGAATTATTTCATAACACTCCCTATTGAATGTTCATGACATAATGAATTTGCCTTGTTAAAACTTTAATAGAGAAAAAAACCCCGTGGGAAAAAAGGTCTACTGACAGAAAAAGGAACACTATCCTTTATGTTTTACATCTCCTATTTAGAACATCATTAAACAAACACATTCAAAATTTCAATTCTCAAAATTTGCAATTTATATGTTTTAGTGAATAAATCTCTAGGATATCATTTTTTATCGGAACCTTTGCACATCAATATCATTCTTCTTATAAGGAATGATTTGTCATATGTCTTTCAATATATTCTCAAATTTCATTACCATCCAACGACCTAGTTGGAATTTCTCTCATAGAGAATATTTCTTAAATATTTCATATATAATTAATCATAATATTAATCACACACATTTGAACCAACAATATAAATTATTATTTCCTCAATAAGAATTGAAGAGTGGTTACAATAATAAACATCATAGCATCACCATGTATGCGTAACTTGTGTGGATAAAATGAATAACCAATATCTTAGATATTCATCTCAATAGGAGTTAGAGTTTTCTCAAAAATTTGACATCAATTATCCATAGAGACATCAAAGGATAAATATAATATCATCCCAAAGCCATTAGATTATAAGAGACTCAAAAGAATATATTTGTTTGTGTACACCAATTATGCAGAAATATGGTACTTCGGGATCAAATAGTCTTCATTATCTTCTTATATATATGGAGAATCTTTATCAATATCTAATGATTATTGAATATTTAATGACATGAAATATGATATGTTCACATAGAATCTTTCTTGAATTGATGAAGAAATTCCAATTTCTAGATGTTCAATTTGTAAATTAATACTTAAAGTCTTTCATAGTACTTACTTCAACAATCACTTGCATTTAGAAACTCTTTAGGATGAACAATTCAATTATATGATCCTTTTTATTTCAGAACTAAAAAGTCTCAACACTTAAAGCATACTTTACAACCATTTGTTAGATAATTATATTTTGTCCTACTGGGACATTAAACATATATGAACATTTATAAATAGAATATTCAATTTGATAAATCTCCTAAAGTCAGTAAATGCATCAAATAAGTTTGAAGTCTCATTGCCTTCAAGCCAAAGAGCAAGAACAACCTCAATAAGCTATGAGTCTTTTGAGGTTTATTCAAAGATGAACTCAAGGCATTGAAGACTTGAAGTGTTGAGTAGGTATGATGATATGTAATATCTATGTAAACTCTACACTTATATGTCTTGGAGTCTATTGAATACATAAGAGAGCATAAAATTGGTTTCTTAATCTTAAAAGGTTTTTGAATGAATTCTTGGTAAATGTGGTTTTGTGTCATAAAAGTTTTTAAGTAAACTTTGTATGATCAAAGGAATTTGATTTTGGTTTTCAAACTGATATTTGTCTAAATAAGTTATCTTTATATACCAAATGTATTTCAAATACTTGGAAGATTGATTTCAAATGATTTTACAATGTTTGAACATAATTCCAAGAAATTCGGTCGTCCGAATTTGGTAGCAAAAGTTTGCTACTGTTCTTCCAAAGAAATTCGGAAGAAGATTTGGACGCATGAAGAAAAATTCGGTCGTCTGAATTTTGGTCTTTAGCATGGTCACTGTTCTTCCAGAGAAATTCAGACGAAGCAGGAAGAATTCGGTCGTCTGAATTTCCTGAAAATAGCCGTTAACTAGCCGTTTTATAGCTGTTTCAACTGATTTTCAAATTCTATAAAAGCTATAAACGTGCAATCTTTTGTAGGTTCTGAATCCTTGAATATTCTAAGCTTTCTAAAGCCTATTACAAACATTTTTCAAGCTCTTATGTCTTGTGCATTCAATTGATCGATCCAAAGACATCAAAGTGTGAAGATGCAACTTTGTGTAAATTCTACCAACAAGTGGTAACATCTACACACTCATCTTTACTTATTAAATTGTGTTGATCTACTAGCTCTAGCAAGGTTATCTTGATAACATAAAACCCTTTAGATAAGGGTGATCCTTGAAGTTGTGATTCAAGGTTGTTTGAGATATAAAACCATAGGTTGGTGAGCCTTGTTTGTAAAAATTACTAGAAGAGGTTTTAAGTGTAAAACCATAGTGTGGTGAGCCTCTCTTGTAATCTGTGAAGTTGAGCACATAGTAGAGTTATTGAAATCCTTAAGTGTATGCTTAAGGTAGTGGAGGTAGATCTTGAGGATCGAACCACTATAAATTGTTTGTGTTCATTTGTTTACATTTCTTATATTGCTTTGCCATAAATTGTTTCTCTCTTATTCATATCATCTGTAATTGGTCTATACATATAAAAGATTTGAATTTGCAAAAATTAGCCAAATACCTAATTCACCCCCTCTTAGGTATTTCAATTGGTATCAGAGCTAGAACTTCTTTGTGTGGTTTTACAACCTAGAAGACAAAGATCCTATGGCTAATATTTCAAACCTACCTTACCTAGAAGGATCTTCTACAAACAGACCTCCATTGTTTGATGGAACAAATTACACTTTTTGGAAGTCTAGAGTTAAAATATATATTTGTTCTATCAATTTTGATCTATGGAACATAATTGAGAAAGGTCCCTATGTCCCAATGAAAATGAGAGCAGATGGAGTAACCTCAGAACCCAAATCCACTGATGAATTTGATGAGCATGATTCAAGGAAAATGACATTAAAATATCAGGCCATGAATATATTAAGTTGTGCGTTAGATGTTACTGAATATAATAGAGTTAGTGGGTGTGATTCTGCTCATGATATGTGGAGATTACTTCAAATTACACATGACGGTACTAATCAAGTTAAAGAATCTAAACTTGCTATACTTGTTAGAGATTATGAACTGTTTACTATGAAACAAGGTGAAAATATTAGTGATATGTTTACAATGTTTACTAATATTTTCAATGGCTTGAAAGCTTATGGTAAAAGCTATACTATGGGAGAGCAAAACAGAAAGATTTTGGATGCTCTACCAAAATCTTGGCAGCCAAAGACGCTTGCTATTGAGAAGTCCAAAGATCTAAAAACTCTTCCTCTTGAAGAGCTTATTGGATCACTGCTTACTCATGAAATGAAGATGAAACGATTGAATGATAAGGAAGATGAGGAAAAGGGAAGAAAAGGAGTAGTTCTTAATGCCTCAAACAACTTGAGTGAACAAGAACAATCTTCAAGTTAAGAAGAAGGAGGAAACAGTGGAGAAGAAGAGATTGCAATGGTAGTGAAGAAGTTCAAGATATTCTACAAAAAGGAATTTCTCAAGAAAGGAAGAAAGTCAGTCAAGAAGAGTGGACAATCCTCATCATATAAACCTCAATGCTTTGAATGCAAGAGTACAGAGCATCTTATTGCTGACTGTCCCAAAGTGTTAGAGAGGGGAAGAGAAAGTAAAAACAGAAAGAAATCTGCCAAGAAAGGAAAAGGACTAGCTGGAACGTGGGATCAACAAGAAAGTGAGGATGAAAGTGAAGGGAAGGCCAACATATGCTTTATGGCCATTGATGATGAGGTACAATCTTCACCATCTATTTCAAATTTGTGTGATGATGATATTGATTCTAGTGATTTAATTGTAGAATTGTATGAAGAACTGAAAAAGGCTTCAAGAAGAAATAAAGAAATGAAATCCAAAATTAATGTTCTTTCAAATGAAAATTCAAAAGTATGTATTGAAAATGATAGACATCTTGAGACCATTAATTCTCTTACCATTGAAAATGATGTTTTGAATACTACCATACAACATGTATCTTTTGAAAACAAAAAACTTTGTTCAAGAATTACTTCTCTTGAATCAATACTAAAAGATCATGAGGTTTAGAAAAGGAAAGTAAATGATCTTACTTTATGCATTGAGAGATTTACAAATGGAAGAGAAAATTTAAATAAATTACTTGGTTATCAAAGATCCTCATTTGTAAAGCATGGTCTCGGTTTTACACATAATTGTTTTGATCCAAAACCAAAAGGGTTATTTGTTAATGAATCTTCTCATTATAGGTCTCATACTTGTTGTACATATTGTGATAAAGATGGACACAAAGTTTCTAAGTTCTTTATAAAAAGAAAGATAGAAAATGGAGTGAAGACCATTTGGAGAGTTAAAGGAGCTATTACTAACCCTCTTGGACCCAAGAAGATTTGGGTACCAAAAATCACTATTTCCAATTTGGTATAGGTACAATTTGCCTCAAGATCAAGTGCCACTAAATGGTTTCTTGATAATGGCTGCTCGAGGCACATGACTGGGAATGCATCACTTGTTAGTGAGCTTCAAGCTACAAGTGAAGGTAAAATACTTGGAATAGGTAACATTGGTAAAGGTTCCTTCCCTCTTATCAAGCAAGTTCTACTTATTGATGGTTTAAAGTATAATTTACTTAGCATTAGTAAATTATGTGACAATAGTTGCAAAGTAGAGTTTAAATGTGATACTTGTACTATTCTTGATAGTGCAAGTAATAAAACTATTTTCGTAGCTTAAAGAGTTAGTAATGTATATGTGCTATACCTTGATAAGCTTATCACTAATGATATTAAATGTCTTGCCATTCATGACAATGATAGATTTTTATGGCATAGAAGATTAGGACATGTAAGCATGGATTTGTTGAACAAACTTTCTACTCAAGAACTAGTTAGAGGATTACCAAAAATGCATTTTGATAAAACCCGTATTTGTGATGCTTGTCAATATGGAAAACAATCAAAAACATCTTTCAAACCAAAGAAAATGGTTTCTACCTCAAAGCCTCTTGAACTAGTTCACATGGACTTATTTGGACCTATGAGGACTACTAGTCTTGGTGGTAAAAGATATGCTTATGTGATTGTTGATGATTTTTCCAGATTTACATGGGTAATTTTTTTATCACAAAAAGATGAAATATTTTATGAATTTTCAAAACTTTTCAAGAAGGTTCAAATTTCTCTCAACTGCAACTTAATCTCTATTAGATGTGATAATGGAAGAGAGTTTTGCAACCAAGATTTTACAAAATTTTGTGATGAGTATGGTATCACTTATAATTTTTCAGCTGCCAAAACACCTCAACAAAATGGTGTTGTTGAGAGGAAAAACAGAACATTACAAGAAATGGCTAGATCAATGCTTTGTGAAAATTCTTTACCTAAATACTTTTGGGCTGAAGTTGTAAATACAACATGCTATGTAATGAATAGAGTTTTACTAAGACCTTTTATAAGAAAAACACCTTTTGAATTTCTATTTGATAAAACTCCATCAATTGTCTATTTTAAAGTGTTTGGTTGTAAGTGCTTTATTTTAAACACTAGTGACAATCTTGGTAAGTTTGATAGAAAATCTGATGAAGGCATATTTCTAGGCTATTCATCAAATAAAAAGGCATATAGAGTCTATAATAAAAGGACATTATGTGTTGAAGAAACTATTCATGTAACTTTTGATGAATCTAATATTTATCTCCAAAGAAGAAATGAAGATGATGCAGGTTCCTCAATGGTTGAAAATCAAACTCAACACCAAGTACCTACATTGGAAGACCATGCTAAAGAAGAAGAAATAATGGAGCAAGAACATGATGGTCAATCAAGCAATAATCAAGAACTTTCAAAGGATCTCACATATGCAAGAAGTCATCCTAAGGAGCAAATCATTGGTGATGTCTCTCAAGGAGTCAAAACAAGACGGAACTTTATTGATAATTTTGCTCTTTTATCTCATATTGAACCTAAAAATATTGATGATGCATTGTGTGATAATTTCTGGATTATTGCTATGGAAGAAGAGTTAAATCAGTTTGAGAGAAATAAAGTTTGGACTCTTGTTCCTAGACCTCATGATCATTCTGTTATTGGTACACAATGGATATTTAGAAATAAGTTAAATGAACTAGGAGAAGTTGTTAGAAATAAAGCTAGGCTTGTTGCTCAAGGCTTTAATGAAGAAGAAGGTATTGATTTTGATGAAACTTTTGCTCCAGTGGCCAGATTAGAGTCTATTAGAATACTCTTGGCATTTGCTTGTTTTAAAGACTTTAAACTGTTTCAAATGGATATCAAAAGTGCTTTTCTAAATGGTTTTATTGAAGAAGAGGATTATGTAGAACAACCTCCTGGCTTTATTCATGAAAAATTTCCAAATCATGTTTTCAAATTAACTAAAGCTCTATATGGACTGAAACAAGCTCCAAGATCTTGGTATGAAAGATTAAGTGGTTTTCTTCTTTCAAAAGATTTTGCAAAAGGAAAAGTAGATACAACTCTTTTTATAAAAACCACTTCTAAAAATGATATTCTACTTGTGCAAATCTATGTTGATGATATCAGTTTTGGTGCTACTAATACTTCCCTTTGTGAAGAGTTTGCTAAAACTATGCAAAATGAATTTGAGATGAGCACGATGGGAGAACTAAGTTTCTTCCTTGGGCTGCAAATTAAGCAAACCAAGGATGGAGTTTTCATCAATCAAGCAAAGTATACTAAGGAGCTATTGAAAAGGTTTGGAATGGATCAAGCAAAAGGAATAAGTACTCCAATGAGTTCATCAACTAAACTTGATAAAGATGAGAAAGGTAAGAGTATTGATGAAAAATTATATAGAGGTATGATCGGAAGCTTACTATATCTCACAGCTAGTAGACCAGATATTATGTTTGCTGTATGTTTATGTGCTAGATTCCAATCGTGTCCTAAAGAATCTCATCTAATTTCTGTCAAACAAATTTTTCGTTATTTGATTGATACTCATGACTATGGCCTTTGGTTTTCAAAAACTTCATCTTTTGAACTTATTGGATATTCTGATGCGGATTATTCTGGTTGTAAAGTTGAACGTAAAAGCACAAGTGGTCATTGTCAATTTCTTGGTAGTTGTCTTGTATTTGGTTTAGTAAAAAGCAAACTTGTGTGTCTTTATCCACTGCAGAAGCTGAATACATAGCTGCAGGAAGTTGTTGTGCACAATTGTTATGGATGCACCATACCTTACTTGATTATGGTCTTAAATTCAATTGTGTGTCCATATTATGTGATAATACTAGTGTCATTAACTTGAGCATAAATCCCATTCAACATTCTAGGACTAAGCATATAGAGATAAAACATCACTTCATTCGTGATCATGTGATTAAGAAAGATATATGCTTAGAATATATAAATACAAATGATCAAATTGCTGACATATTTACAAAGCCTTTGGCTGAGGAAAGGTTCAATCACATAAGAAGACTCTTAGGAATTTCAAGATTCAATGACTAATGTGTGTATTGAAGTTTTGGTGAATGCAGGAAATTTTTGATTCAAAATTCGGATGCACTGCAGAAAATTCGGTCGACCGAATTTTCTGAGTGACAAGAAATAGAGACTTTTGAGCTAGAATTCGGACGCAGGTTAGAAAATTCGGTCGACCGAATTTTCTGAACTGAAGAAACAGAAACTTTTGCTTGAAAATTCGGACGCAGACCTAAAAAATCGGTCGTCCAAATTTTACGGACGTGACCCTTTAAATGAAGATTAAACAATCTTCTCAACATTTCAACTTCCGAATTTCACATCCTTTTTAAAACTTCTCATACCCATTCACATCTGAATCAAAATCCCTTCAAAATCACATATTCTCATCCCAATTTTCCTTCATTCTTAAACTTCTAAGCCCTAATTTCATACAGAAAACCAATCCTTCTCAAGAGAAAACATCATGGTGAGAACAAAGAAGCCAAATGTTGAGAAAGGAAAAGGGAAAGCTATGTGGAGAATCAATCCTCAATCAGCCAAGAAGAATTTGTATTCCTCAAACACAATCTGGGGTTGATAGGTTTATCTATATTAAATCTACTCATGAATTTAATGAATGGAATAAGTGTAGTAGAAAAATCATTCCTGGATATAAGGCGGATATTGATAAAGTGTAAAATATGGATATTGTCCTATCTCATTTCAATGATATTGGTTGGAGTAGTTTGCTATTCATTGATGAAGAATATTATCCTACTTTGATATATGAATTCTATGCAAACTTGAAAGAGGAGAGAATTGAGATGATAGGGGATAATGTGATACAATGGTATTCATCTAGAGTATCACAAATAGACATTGAATTCAATGAAGGTTTGATAAATAGAATTTGTGGAGTAGGTGACGATGGAGCTAGATATTATTCACCATTCATGCATTGCTATGATAGTGAACTCTTCACACATGTTAGATTTGAGGAAGCATTTACCAATGGAAGAGAGTTTAGAGCCATAAAGGAAAGGGAAATTAAGAATTTGGATGCTAGAGGTAGAGTTTTGCATCACATGGTGACTACAATGATTGTTCCTAATTTTGGACACAAGTCATCAGTAGGAAATATGCATATGGTAATCATGTTAGCCCTGCATGAGCATAGAAGAATGAACTTTGGGTTTATAGCCTTGAAACACATGATTGCAGCCAGAAAAATAGTAACCAAGGCATTTCCATTTGGAAGGTTATTAACTAGAATCTTTAAGCATTTTAAGATCAAACTTCCTGGACGAGGGCAAGCCTTTAAGAGTGGTGAAAAAATATTCCGTCGCAGATTTGCGATGGAAATCCTCCGTAGCAAATCAGCGACGGAATATTTCCGTCGCAGATTTGCTACGGAATATTTCTGTCTCAAATTCGCGACGAAAAATATCCGTCACAGATTTGCTACGGAATATTTCCGTCGCAAATCCGAGACGGAAAATATCCGTCGCAGATTTGCGACGAATTTGCGACAAATATAATTTTCGCAAATCAATTTATAATTTAATTTTAAATTAATATTTTAAAATTTTTAAGTGATAATTTTCAATAATTTTTAAATAATTATTCTTAAAAACTAAGCAAAATCAATAGAATAATTAAAAATAAAATATTAAATTAAAATAAATATAATGAATCCGTTAAATGTCAATATTTTATGTGTACAAAAATGAAAAAAATGAAACAAAATCTATGTAACTATAGAAGGCGGTGCTGCAGACGGCGGAGGAGGCGGAGGTGGATCTGGAGGGCCAGTCGTTGGAGAATGGTCGTCAGGCGGATCGATCGTGTAATCCTCACCAGCCCCGTCTGTCTGCTCTTCCGAATCTGGTATCGGAAAAGGAGGTGGAGGTGGAAAAGGCGGCAGAGGCAGGTGTAGTGCCTCGGACATAACTCGTAAATATTGGTCCAAACTAGCAAAGCGTTGTTGAAACTACCCGCGCATCGACCTCTCTCTCTGCAACTGACTCTGAAGAGATGCGTACTCTGGATGCGATGTAATTGACATAACCTCCGTCGCATGTGAACTGCCTCGGAACCCAATCCAAAAATCGGATTCTTCGAAGCACCGCTAGCAACCTCCACAAATAGGGACTTCTCATCCGGTGGATGCTGAGAAGTCACCGAATCCTGAGACTCCACCTGCGAATAGCGCTCCTTCAAAGTGTTGACGCTATCCTGCAAATTGTGTACGTCATAAAATTTTAATGGTTTCAAACAGTAAAATAATTAATATAACATACATAGTAATATAATCTGCAAACTTACCAACGTATGTTGTGATTTCTCACTCACAAACTTGTCCTTTTTTGGGCCAATCTTATATCTGTGTGTCGCCTCGTATACTAATATAAATATTTAGTAATTATATTAGAATTAAATAATAAGAATAAATATAATAATTACCATCCGATGCTCGTGCTCGCTGAAAGAAATGCATCCTCCCGTGTGAGTCGGTCCAGGCGCGGCTGCTCTGTTCTGCTTAGCAGCGGATGAAACACGCTTGAATTATTCCGTACTCCAGTGATCCCGCCAGAGTTGGCTCCAAATGTCAGGAGATATCCACGGTGGACATTTCCCTTTACACCGAGCATTTGAGAGCTGATCAGATAGACGACGAGTGCATTTGTCGTCCCAAATTCGTCGTATCTGATCAGCATGCTCTGGAAGCCATTGATAACGTGTCTGCAAAGTTATTTAAAAAAATCAAATATATAGAATATATATATATATATATATATATATATATATATATATATATTAGTGTGGATATATATTTTATAATTTATTACTTACACTCCACATCTGGAACCACATGTCCCGAAGCTCTAATGGGACCGCCTCAAAATAAGGAAACGGTCCAGTGGAATGCCGGTGAAATGTATATGATATCGAATGCACCGTCCTCTCCGCTGGATAGAAACTATTCCATGACACAAATGAACAGTTCGTTATTGAACAAAAAAATTGAATACATTTTTGCAAAGGTAAATAGAAACTTACTCGTCGCCACTCGGGACAATCAGAATGCGGACTTCCTCTGTCTGAGTCCCACCTGTAGAAGCAGTTGTAGAGGGCACCACAGAAGCTGCGGTCAAAGGCGTATGCTCGGACTCCTCTCCACGTGTGTCATCCTCACTCGGTAAATATATCGGGCCGGGTAAAGACGGAGAAGGAGTACGATCACTCATCCCAATCGAACGTGATCTACGTGGAGGCATCTGAAAAAGAATAAAATTTTTGTTAGCTATGTAATCATTAGTAACATGTAAAAAATAATATAAATTAAATTTTAAAGATAAATAAGTGACGTAGTATATGTAAGGGAATGCATACATATAATAAATTAGTCAATATTTTCGTCCTCACTCGAATCATCTTCTGATTCCCATTCACTTTCAACTTCAGTATCAGAATCAGTCGGGTCATCGTATTCCGTATTTTCTAGTTCATTATCATCCAGAATCTCCCCTTCACCTGTTTCATGCACAAGTTCGTCGATTATGTCATCTTCACCACGTAAACTAAACGTTATCGATTCATCTACATCTTCTTGGTATGGTCTCTCAACAACAGGTGCATCGATGACATGACGCGTCTTCGATTTGCATACTCCCATCCAATCAGACATATTTCTTTTACTTCCAGGATAGGTGGCATAGTATACTTGCTGAGCATGCACAACTAACACAAATGGATCATATTTGGGGTACCTTTTCCTGCAATTAACATCCACAGTTTGGTAATGTGGATGAATCCTGACGCCCCTGTTAAGTACAGGATCATACCAGTCACACTTAAATAGAATAACATCTCTAGATGGAATCCCCGAAAACTGCACTTCAATGATCTCCTTCAAAATCCCATAATAGTCGCTCCTGCTGCCAATATCTTCGTCCTCGCCCTTAACCCATACGCCACAATTAGTAGTCCTCTTTCCGACGGTAATAATCGGAGTAAGACTCTCACAGTGACTGGTCCAACGGTAATAATCGGCGACAAATCCAAACCAATACAAGTGCACATGTACTTCATCGGGTGAAATGTGCACCTTGTTCTTACACTTCGCACAAGGACATCTCAACCACAAAGTGTGCCCGTTTAACAAACAATAAGCTATAAAACCCTTAACCCCATCTTTATATTCATTTGTGATTCCCTTAATCCCTTGGGTATGTCGCTTATACATCCAACTACGATCATCCATCTACATTAAAAATTAAAAAGTACTGCAAAAAAATTAAAAAACAGAAAAAATTGTACACAAAATATTGCCTATTAAATTTTACCTAATTTCGTAAAAAAATTAGGATTTTTTTACTTCTTGTTATAATAGAGTCAAAAACTTAGAGACAAGTGTAAAAAAAATTCGACAGCATCTCCACTGTAAAATGGACATTTTCTAGGCGCAAGGCCACCACAATCAATCTCCAAATCCAAATTAAATTCTCTCAAAAATTAAATCCACGTAAGTATACCCAAAAGACCTCTGCAATCTTCCTAAATATTATAAGCACTGCAAAAAATAAAAATAAAAAAAAGTTGAAAAAATATTACCTATTAAATTTTACCTAATTCAACAAATAAATTTATAAATTTTTTATTTCTTGTTATAATAGAAAAAAAAACTTAGAGACAAGTGTTAAGAAAGTGTAAAAACAATTTGACAGCATCTCCACTGTAAAATGCACATTTTCCAGGCACAAGGCCACCACAATCAATCTCCAAATCCAAATTAAACTCTCCCAAATATTAAATCTACGTAAATATACCCAAAATTCACAAGCATCTTCGTAAATAAAATAACAATCTTAACAAAATTAAAACACATCAATACCAGTCTCCATCAAAAAATTTTAAAAACTTGTGCAATAAAAAACAGAAAACACATGTGCCAAAAACAGAAAAAATTAATAACAAAAAAAATCATAAAAACAGAAATAACATAAAAATTAGAAAACAGAAAAAACTAAAAAAAACCGAAAAAACAGAAATAACATAAAAAATCACAAAATAGAAAAAACTGGAAAAAACCAAAAAAAATGAAAAACACAATAAACGCGGCAAAAACTGAAGAAATGAAAAACGAAAGAAGAAAACTTACCGAGGCGGCTGGCCGGTGCTGGCAGAGGCTGGGCAGGTGCTCGGTTTAGGCGCAGCAGGCGCGCAGGTGGTCGCGGATGGGCTCGGCAGGTGCTCGGCAGGCACGGGCGTGGAGGGGCTCGGCAGGCGGGGGGTGTTGGGGGCAGGCGGCAGGCAAACCGATTGGTGGAAAAGTGGGATTGTTTGGAAAATTTGAGTGTTGATAGTGTGAAGAAGAAGAATTTTTTGCGACGGATTGTCGCAAATCCGTCGCTATTTTGCGACGGATTTTTTTAAAACGGTAAAAAATCTGTTAGATTTTATTATTATTATTATTATTTAAATGGTAAACAATCCGTAGCAAAATAGCGACGGATTTGCGATAATCCGTCGCAAAAAATTCTTCTTCTTAATAATATCAACACTCAAATTTTCCAAAACGGTAAAAAATCTGTTAGATTTTATTATTATTATTTGCGACGGAATTTATTCTTAATTATATTTATTAACGGTAATAAGACCGTCGCAAATTCAACTCAAATTTGCAACGGCTTTGCGACGGATTTGCGACCAAATTTAATTTCTAATGTGTTTTTTAAGTTCTTTTCTTTCTCTTCCACTGCTCCAATATGTTTATGGTTGGGATTTGGAATAATGAATAATTATGACATATACTCATTTTAGTTATTATATAAATTGTGCTAGTATATGTATTTATATACTTCATCAACACTTTATATACTTCATCAACACTATATGTTGTGGAACATTATTACATATTATAAATTAGTCATACTTAAAACTTTAACTATTACTGTTACACATATATGTAATATATCTTTATATGTTTTGGTATTATGTGTCATTATAGTGTACATATATGTTACATCAAAATAAATTACAAGATATATATTCGTATGTGTCTTTATATAAATACTATTACATATTTAATTAAATACTTCATTTATGAACACCGTGAGATATGGCTCACCAAAAACAAATAAAGATGCAAGAATAGGAGGAAAGAAAATTATTCCGTTGCAAATCTGTTGCAATTCCGTCGCAAAAATTAATCCGTCGCAAATCCGTAGCTAATCTGCAAAGGATTTGCGACGGGAATTATTTTTTTAATTTAATTTTTCTTTTCCGTCGCAGATCTGCGATGGATTTTAAATATAGGGATAAAAAAATATATGCACAAATTCCGTCGCAAAATCCGTCGCAGATCTGCGACGAATTTGCGACGAGATTAAAAATGAAATTAAAAATAATGTCCGTCGCAGATCTGCGACGGATTTGCGACGGACTTTAAATATAGGGACAAAAAAATATATGCATAAATGCCGTCGCAAAATCCGTCACAATCTGTGACGGATTTGCGACGGAATTTAAATATAGGGATAAAAAAATATATGCACAAAGTCCGTCGCAAATCCGTTGCAAATCTGTGACGGATTTGCGACGGGCATTAAAAATTAAATTAAAAAATAATGTCCGTCGCAATTCCGTCGCAGATCTGCAAAGGATTTGCGACGGAAAAATTCCGTCGCAAATTAAGCCACTTATTTCGCCCCTAGCTGTTTTGTTGCAAATGCATCGCATATTTGCAACGCAAATTTCCGTCGCAATATGCAGTCGCAAAATTTATTTTTTCTTGTAGTGCCTATCTTAATACTTTATAGTGGAATAATATATAGATAGAAAAACATTTAGTTTTGACAATAAATCCATGAACCAAAAAGGAGAAGCATAATACTTCATAACAAATAGTTCACATCAATCATTTTAGGGCACTTATAGTCCTACAAGACCATTTACTATCAATACATTTTGTTAGATGCTCACATATTTAATAGACATAAAATATCACCTATATTATTAAGAAATTGTGTAAATGAGAGAATTTTAAATATGAGCTCATTATGAAAGGATCGTAATATAAGCTAACAATATATATGACTGTTGTCGATGAACCGACTATTCATCCCAAAAACATATTCAACCCCAAAATTTTATAAGTGATATCAATTTTCCTTAAAAATAGGAAGCACAAAAGAGTTCATTGGGTTATGAAATATAAAAAATATTTTACAAGTTCCTAATAAAGACTTCATATTTTATTGATCCTAGATGGTCCAATCGGTCATGCTAACCAATAACATTTTTTCAATCAACTTTTAAGTTTGCACAATAATATCTATCAATCGTACAGACGTCGGTATAATATAAGCTCAGATGGAGAAATGGTAGTTTTTCAAATATAAATTTCATTCCTAGGATGCTAGTAGAATGCACATAGATCAAAATTTCTTCCACCCAGTATCACGATATTGAACTTGAAGAAGATCATTAAAACTTTAAATAATATTTTTATGAGATTTTGTAGAGAATAATGCATTACTTAATTAACATGTGACTTTTTAGGTCACTAGCTCCTTTAGAGCTTTTAATCAATTAACTCTTTTAGAGTTTTCAGTCGGTTAGCTCTTCAAGAGCTTTTGCTCTACCATTTATACTCTTAATTTTATTTTTCACATGATTTATATGGCATATTTCATCTTTATCATTGTCGAATCAAAAATGAACCAAAATAACATGATTATAATAGAACCTACATATATATATAATAAAATTAAAACTTCAATCATAAATAATTATGCCAAGGTACTTTCTATGGATATTCAAAGAGATTGGCTACATTTACATATATAATATCAACATTCATAGCATGATCAACAATCAGTAACATATTATTTGGAAATAAAATTTATCTCAACACTTTTATCTTGCTTCTCAGTTGATACTTAATAGAGATGTAAAATTATTTGACTACAACAAGTACGCAATAAATTTCTTTTATATCACATTGATAATATTTATTAGCATAAATTATTGAGATTGTATACTTTAAGAATAAAGTTCTTCCTTTCCATATCGATATAATTTATTAGCATAAAGTTCTTCCTTTTCTTTCTCATTATTTTCTCAACTTCTAGTGGGAATCTATATTTTAAAATTTAATGTGTCATTATTATCATCTATATGATTATATCTATCATAATTGTAGTCATGACTCATATTCACTTCAAGGAATAACAAATTAGACTTTATAATATTTAACCAATGACACATTTATTTATTCAATCTCAAGAAGACATGAGGTTAATAATTTTGAGATTTTTTCTCGAAGTTGCTACTACAGGAACATATTCCAGACATCAGTAAGGATAATATATTCTCTGCATAAAATCTATTGAGAAGAATTCTAAATAGAACAGGATTTTACATATTCATAGGTTTGAGAATTTGTAGCCACAAGTATATCCAATCATAAGAGATTTTTGGTAGACAACCATCGTTTGGTGGTTGTACCTTTCTTTTGATTTATCTCAAAAGTAAATAATTCTTTCATGATAAGATATGTAGCCTTCAGAGCTTCATAAAGATGAATATGAAAGAAAATCATTTCTTTGGCATAATTTTAATTTGATTTTATAATTTTTTTCAATGGTGTCTTCAAGACCTATTATATAAAGATGAATTTTATCATAAATCCATGATAAAAAAGTTCTTCTCATGATATGAAAAGTCACATATTCAAGTTTAACAATATTTAATATAATGACAAAGAAAAGGAAAAACTTTAACCTTACTAAACTTCAAAGAGACTTTTTACCTTAAAGAGGAATTTCAGATAATCATGTTTTAGAACATAATACTTCAATCAATCGTGCTTTATTGAATCCTTCTTCAGATAACAAATCGAGCTGATAACGTATTATGAATTTTAGCATCTGCAACGCAGAATCAAAGCAAAAGTAATGCTCGATATGTTTAGATAATAACAACATAAAACTGAAGAATAAAGAAAAAAGAGAATATAGAGAGAGAAAGTATAACTCAATAATCAAGATTCATCAATATCTTTTAATGTCATTATATGGCCTCTATATATAAGTACACTATACAAGGGTTTATAAAAACTTGACTAATAATTTAAGAATTTAGTTCTCTTCAAAAATTGACTAATATGAATATCCTCAAATTATGAATTATTTCACAACATTTTCTTAAATTTTTGAATTGTTGTTTATCCCTGTTGCTTCTGCATCTTCGCAAGTTCGGAATCCACCTAAATCCATACGGAGGTTTGGGTAAATCAAAAGCCAGTAGAGGAAGCTCAAAAGGTCATGTTCAGTAATAATTTGATACCACAAGCAGGAGGCCAACCTTGCGGGCTATCTTACGGGTTATTCTGAGGATATGTGGACTTGTTATTACGGTATGCCAGGCCAGCCTCTGATCGACCCTTTAAGCTAGGAACGATTAATTTGGTTTCTGCGAAGAAACATCACATGACTTTGTATAAAGTCATGTTGCAAAACTACCTAAATATTAGGGTGTTCATTTAGTTTTCGATTCGAATTTTCAGTTTTTGATTCGATTTTAAAAAAATTAATGAAATCGGACCAAACCAAACCAAAATTTAAAAAACAAGAATAAGAACGCATGTCAAAAATGCATTCTTATTATAAAAATGTATTATCGAAATGCATTATGTAAAAGTGTCATGATTTAGGTATTGGCAACACATAATTAAAGTAAAAGCGTCGCTCAATATATTTGGATAATAATATAAAACTAAAGAAGAGAGAAGATAGAATATAGAGAGAGAAAGTAGAACTCAAGAAGCAAGACTAAAATCTGTATATTATTAATGTCATCATATGGCCCTATATATAGGCTCATAATATAAGAGTTTCTCAAATTCTAATGGGGAATGGAAATCAAATCTGATTAGGAGCCATATTTGGGAGTTCAGTTCTCTTCAGGAAACTAATTAATATGAACATCCACATATTATTTCATAACACTCCCCCTTGGATGTTTATAACATAAAGAATATGCCTCGTTAAAACCTTACTAGATAAAAACCCAGTCGGAAAAAAAAACTCTAGTGAAGGAAAAAGAGTAAACTATTCTTTATGTCATTATTACTCCCCCTGATAAGAAAACCCTTTAAGGTTTCTTAACCGATGCTTTCCAATCAAATGTTGCTATCGGTAAAGACTTAGTGAACAAATTTGTCAAATAATCAAATGATCAAATTAATTGCACATCAATATCGCATCTCTTCTGGAGATCGTGATTAAAAATATATTTTATCATATATCCTTAGATATATTCCAAATTTATTATCATCCAACAATATAGTTGTAATTCCTTCTTAGAGGATATAGATTTATCTCGAATACATTAATCATGATCAAATATATTCTCAACCAACATCATGAATTTTTTTATAAGTTGAAGATGTGGCTGTTATAATCAACACATGCTTATAAATGCATGATTTATGTGGATCATATAGGTAATGCATACCTTGCATATTCATCTCAACAGGAGTTTAATTTTCTCAATATTCGAGATAAATTATCTCAAGGAGATATCAATAGGCAAGCTTAATGCTATCTCAAAATTCATTGGGTAGAGAATAACTAGAATAGATATCCACTTGTATATAAACAAGTGTATTTATGCACTCAATTGCAGAATTGTGGTACTTCAAGACCAAATAGTTCTTCAATATTCTTCAATAGATATAAAGAATCTCACATATAATAACCCAATAACAATTGATGTGCTATATCCATATGAAACATGTTCAGGATGTTCAATCAAAACAAAATGTTGGCTTTTCAAAACGTTGATCACAATATTTACTCCTCTAAATTCTTCAAGAAAAATATCTTGATCATCATATCCTTATCTCTTTTGAGGATTTTATTTTTTTTTAAAAAAATAAGAGATCAATCACGCTTCAGGCATGTATCAAAATCATATAGTTATATAATTCATATATTTGTCCTACTGGGACATTTATCCAAATAAAATATCTATAAGTAGAAATGTTATATTGACTAACTCTACAGGAGTTAGACAAACAATTAATATACAATATTATGTAAATAAACAATATTTTGAACTTCCAGTTCCTTAATACTTGTGCATAGATCAAGATAACGAAAGTCATAAATAATATCCTCTTTAATTGATGATTTTCTCCCCTGATGTGGGGAACATACAATGAGGATATCTTTTAATAAAGGAATACATATAGCAAATATATCTACGTATATAATTTCTACATATATGGATATACTCGATTATTCTTCCAATAAAAATTCAATATGACAACCTCATTATGTTCCACAAGAACAATTATATGCTTCAAGCATATCGAGTCCATCAGGGACTTCAAATATAAGTACTATTATCAAATGATAACAAAGATAAACACAAATTGTTATCATGCACTATTATATCCACCACTACAAATATATTTCTTCGTTATCAGTGCCAGGTTTTACGAAGAATCATACGCCATAACTCATGGCAAATATTAACTTTGTAGTTCGCATTTTATAAGTAAATATTAATTGCTATCTATTTGGATTACACTTCAAGTGTATTATTCCTACTGGGAATACATGTACACTTCAAGTGTACTTATGAATAGTTTAAACTTTTCATATTTCTCATGCGAACTTTATCATTTCGAGTCTGCAGACATCAATTTGGAAATCCTCAACATATTATGCGCATTAATATCTTTAAAGTCATATACTTGTGCGATTCCAATAGTTCCCAATCATGTTGAGATCTCTTCATTTATCATATTTTTCAGGTTCCTGAATTTCTTCTAGAAATAATATATCAAAGATGTTTTGAGAGAAAAATTCTGCTGGAATTTAAATCTGCTCGATTTAAAATATATGACCATCTTAAGCCTTTGCTCCAGTGAGGAGTTTGTATCTTTGGAACCGACTTATCTACTACATTTCAGTTGTGTCTCAAATTTATTTGTAGTGGTAAATTATCCTTCAGGGATATCAAATAGGAGCATTCTTTGCTGGATGTTGGTCAATTAATATACCTGGCTATATAAATTATCCTTTGAACTTCTAGTTCAAGGTATCTTCTATGAGGATCAAAATAGAACATCAAGATGAGACACATACTAACATCTTTATCCAACCTCATAATTTCTCCTCTTTATATTGGGGCAACATATTCAAAATTAACAAACACTACAAGAAAAATTGATATTAGCGACGAAATTTAGCGACGGAAAATTTCCGTTGCTAAATTAGCGACAGATTAGCGACTACCAACAAATCTTTACCAAAATCACAGTCCGCCGCAATATCGTCGCTAATTTGCGACGGCTTTTGCGACGGATAGATAATTTCAACTTAAAAAATAAATTTTAAAATTCAAAATAAAATCCCTCGCTAATCCCTTGCTAATTAGCGAGGGATTAGCGACGGCAGGTAAATAAAATTTTTAGATTTCTAATTTTGCAATTTTTAAACCAATTCCGTCGCTAATCCCTCGCTAATTAGCGAGGGATTAGCTACGGATGTAATAATTTTATAAAGTTTTAAATTTGGGAAATTTGAAACCCGTGGCATCGCTATTCTCTCGCTGATTAGCAAGGGATTAGCGACGGTAATAATAATTTTTAAAAAAATTAATTTAAGAAATTTCAAATCCTATTCCGTTGACAAGCCCTCGCTGATTAGCGAGGGATTAGCGACGGATAAAATAATTTTTAAAAAAATTTAATATGAGAAATTTGAAACCCTCTCCTGTTGCTAAGCGCTCACTGATTAGCGAGGGATTAGCGACCGAAATAATAATTTTTACAAAAAATAAATATGAGAAATTTGAAACCCACATTTGTTGCTAAGCCCTCGCTAATTAGCGAGGGATTAGCGACGGACATAACAATTTTTAAAAAAGTTTAATATGAGAAATTTGAAACCCTCGCCCACTGCTAATCCCTAGCTGATTAGCGAGGGATTAGCGATGGAAATTATAATTTTTAAAAATTTTTGGTCTGAGAAATTGGAAACCCTCTTCCGTCGCTAATCCCTCGCTGATTAGCGAGAGATTAGTGACGGCAATTGTGTATTTTTAAAATTTTTAATTTTGTTATATTTTCGAAACCCCGTTCCGTCGCTAATCCGCCACTAATTAGAGAGGGATTAGCGACGGTAATAATAATTTTTTAAAAATTTTAATATGAGAAATTTGAAACCCTCTCCCGTTGCTAATCCTTAGCTGATTAGCGAGGGATTAGCAACGGAAATAATAATTTTTAAAATTTTTTGATCTGAGAAATTTCAAACCCTCTTCCGTCGCTAAACCCTCGCTGATTAGCGAGAGATTAGCGATGGATATTTAATTTTTTTGTAATATTCTTATTTTATTTTTTCCTATATATTCTATGAGTGTTGTAATTCTATGAATGATCACTGTTTTTTCATTATATAATCTCCGTATATCGTATGTTTTTATTCTAATTAAATATACAATTTGTTAGTAATATCATACATAGATAATTTATAAAATTAATATGTGTGCATAACATATATTGTTTATATATGTTAGAAGAAAATATATTATAATGTTTATAGTATTCATTGTTCATTACTTCAATTACTTTATTCTATAATGGTGTATAACATAATTTATTTAGAATAAATGTTTATATTACTTGGTTTGAATACCAAAAAATATTGATAATTCTTTCTACATTATTCTCGAGTATTTCAATGAAGATTGAGGGATGTATTAGCTGTGAAAGTAGAATTTAATTGGATTAAAATTAAATTTATATTAGCATTTGTATGTGTTTTTCATTTGCGTCGCTAATCCCTCGCTAATAAGATAAAGACGCATCACAAGAGTGCGCCCTAATGTGATTTGCGAGTGATTAGCGACCGCTTGCTGATGAACGCATTATGGTCGTGCGTTGTTGGCGCAGTTGTTGAATGCATTGTAACTGAACATTTAAATCCGCCTGCCGCGTGAAGGACTCGTGATAGCTATGCGTCCTCCTTAAAAAACTGTACAACGCGTTCAGGAAATGCGTTCTTCGCTTTCTGTATTAGACATTAGACAACGACCCAATTTGATAATGCGTTATCTCTCATTATTTCCTTGTCAATTGCAGAACGCTCGGCACACTCCTCTGTCTGCAAAACACCCAAGGAAAAAACTCTTCCCTCCCTTATTCCCTGCGTGTTTCGTTGCTATCTGCCCTTGTGTCGAACGAAAAATTTGCCGGGATTCAAGAGGTAAGAATTCGCTCCTTCGTTTGGCTAATTGAGGAATGGTTTTTATGCTTTGTAAATAATCTGCATTGTGCTTTTTTTCGGCCGGCTGTTTTTTTTGATGGGTAATGGCTGAGTTTGAAGATGAGTTTCAATGGATGTTCGGGAGGTTGTAATAGCAATGAAACTGACCTCGTTTTCCCATTCGGGTTGGGTTGGGTTGGGTTGAACGGTTGGTGCCGGGGCTGAGACGGCTGGAGTTTGGTTGTTTGTTGCTCGGGTTGAGGGTTCGCGAGCAGAGGGTTGAATATAGCTTTGAAAGTTTAATGCTATAAATTTTGGCAAATTTTTTGTTAATTGTTTGATTTATACTTCTTGCGCAGACGTGCCGTGCCCACAGTGTTAATGACGATATAGCGTTTATTCATCTGCTCGCATCCAGCTTTTGGTTTTTGTTCGCCTGTTAAGGAATATTTTCAGAGCTGTTTAGGCTCCATTTTTGAATCTGTAGTCTGCTTCTCTTCTTCTTTACTTGGGTTCTGGTTGATTCTTGTTACTCTGCTATTGGAGTGGTGGATTTTTTGGTTATGAGTACTAGTTCTCGGTGATTGGTCTTGTTTTTCACGTAAACGAAGTAGCTTTTGTGTTAGATCTGCTAGATGTTTCTGTTGGTAGGGATAGCAAATTGGTTATTGCTTCTGTCCGCTGGGAGTGTTTGGGGGATTCTGGGCAGGTTTTCTTGATTTTGGATATAAATTTTATCTATTTGGGGAAATCATGGCAAATTCGTTGGATATCAGCTTGTTAGTTATATTTTTAATGTGTTAAAGCTGAGGAAAAACAAAAGGATGTCAATGGATCTAATTCAATTGGTGTTGCTGGGATTTACATATGGGAACTTCCTTTCTGGCAGGTTCTTAGAAGAGAACAAGTTATAAGAACAGTAGTTTGATTTCCACTCTATTCTTTTTTTCAAGATTTCTTCATTATATGTGTTAATTTGTTTGGATTAGTAACGCATCAAGCATCCGAGCTTTTTTGATTTCCACTCCATTATTTTTTCAAGATTTCTTCAATCCTGGTTCTTCAATCCTGGTTCTTCAGTATATATTTTATGCTAGCTTATCTTGGTTCTTCAATCCTGATTTAGAATTGGAATCCATTAGGTGTTAGTTTTATAGGGAATTTATTGTTAATGGAATAAAAACTTTAACTAGTAGCCGAGAATATAAATAAGTCAACATATAAATAAATCATTTGGTTAATAGTAAAAAATAGTGGCAATAGAAACTTAAATACTCCTTTGCACATGTTTAGGTTTTTATTCCTTAAGATCCATTGTATGTCAACTTAATCAGTTTTTTTCCCTTAAGAGCCATGGTTATATTTAATCAGATAATTTCTATGGTAAATTTTCACTCATAATGGTATGTAGTATTGTAATTTTATCTTTCGTTGTTGTGGGATTGAATTTGGAGTGGCCTTTGAGCCTAGAAAAGCTAAATTTTTAGGGGAGACTCTGTCAAAATTTTCCTAAAAATTTCTTAGTAGATAATGTGTGGATAATGTTGTAGATGGATGATCGTAGTTGGATGTACAAGAGACACGTGCAAGGGATTAAGGGGATTACACTAGAATATGAGCAAGGTGTAAAGGGTTTTATTACCTATTGTTTGTCGAAAGGTTGGGCATCATGGCTAAGATGTCCATGTGCAAAATGTAAAAATAGAGCTCACATATCTCCGGATAAGGTAGAGATGCACTTGTATAGGTTCGGCTTTGTCCCTGACTATTACTTATGGACAAGTCATGGCGAGGATCGTATGCCAGCGCAGCCTATGTGCACAGTAGCTGGCACCTCTGTTCGGCTTGCTGCAGTTGATCAATTGCAGCAGATGGTAATAGAGGGAGTTGGCGGAGAGTTTCTAATAGACCCTCCGTCATCTTCTGATTTCGAGGAACAACCTAATGTAGAAGCAAAGAGATTTTATGATATGTTGAAAGCGGCTGACTCTCCTGTATGGGATGGATGCACAACACAGTCGTTATTATCGGTTGTTTCTCGATTACTAAATATTAAATCAGAGAATAATATTTCATAGCGGTGTTTTAACCAGGTGCTGCAACTGATGAAGGAGGTCTTGCCAAGTAATCATAAGCTTCCAGATGACTTATATCAGACAAAGAAGATGGTATCTGGACTGGGGTTACCTGTTCAGAAGATAGATGTTTGTCCGAACAGTTGTATGCTTTACTGGAAAGGGGATATAGACAAAAAAGAATGCAAGTTTTGTGGTCATGCCCGATATATGTCAAAAAAGAAGATCGCAAAAAATAAACAACATAAGGATGTTCCTTTCAAAAAGATGTACTACCTTCCTTTGACACCCAGACTTCAGAGACTATTTGCATCTAAAGCGACTGTCGAGCATATGAGGTGGCATGCAGAAAGTCAGTCAGAGCCGGGAGTTATGAGCCATCCAAGAGATTGTGAAGCTTGGCACAACTTCGATCGGACCTATCCTGAATTTGCCAAAGAAATTCGAAATGTTCGTCTTGCTCTATGCACTGATGGGTTTTCACCTTTTGGGATGTCGGGAAAGCAGTATTCTACTTGGCCCGTTATTGTTACTCCTTATAACTTGCCTCCTTGGATGTGCATGAAAGATCCAGTGATGTTCCTCACAATAATTGTCCCGGGGCCAAAGAATCCAAAACATAAGATCGATGTTTATCTACAACCTTTGGTGGATGAATTACTACATTTATGGTGTAGTGGAGTCCCGACCTATGACATCTCGTTGAAACAAAATTTTAAGATGCGTGCATCACTTTTGTGGACTATTAACGACTTTCCTGCTTATGGCATGCTAAGTGGATGGAGTACAGCTGGAAGATTAGCTTGTCCCTATTGCATGGAGTTAACAAAATCGTTTCAACTGCAGAATGGTTCGAAACAATCTTGGTTCGATTGTCACCGGCGATTCTTGCCCTCCGAGCACCCATACAGGAAGGATACAAAGTCATTTAGAAAAGATAGGGGCCGTGAGAAATCCGTTCCCATTATACGAGCTTTTGGAGATGAAATGTTGGCAAGACTGGGGTTTGCGTCAAAGGTGGAGAAGAAGATACGGGAGACTATTATGGAGTCTTGAGAGAGATTATTGAGGTGCAATTCCCTGGGTCTCCTTGTCAGAGTGTTACCTTATTTAAGTGTGATTGGTTTGATCCAACTATTAATAGGGGAGTGAAGGTGCATCCGTAGTTTAGAATGGTGGACATTAACAGTAGGAGAAAGTACCCAAAATACGATCCATTCATGTTAGCTCAGCAAGCCAGCCAGGTATATTATGCATCCTATCCAGGCTATAAGAAGAACAAGTCTGATTGGATAGCAGTATGCAAACTGAAGGCTCGTCACGTAATTGATGCACCTATTGTAGATTGACCATATCAGGAGGAGACCGACGATTCTATGGCTGTTAACGTTTCAATTGAAGATGAGATGATTGGTGGACTTGCAAGTGAATCGGGAGAAGGCGAAGTAGTAGCTATTGAAGAATCAAGACCGCAACAAAATGTGGACGTGGTGGTAGAAGACTATAATTCGGATACGGATTCTCCTACGGATGATGATATGGGAGATGATTTATTAGATAGTGAAGAAAATGAACATGATTAGTTTCTTTTAAACGTGAGCTAATATTTTACAATTTGATGAAAAATTTATTTCATATTTATATTTTTAAACTCTAACCTTTTTATTGTCATATGTGTTAAATCAGATTATGTCTACTGGCAGAGGACTACCAGAGCAGTCTGAGGGTAGAGATGATGGTACTCCGTCTCCACTTCCGGGTTCGCAGATACGTAGCTTGCCACCATTGCACTCACCATCATCAGTAGGACAGCAACGAACACCTACATCGATACCTTCGACAGCTGCATCTGCGCCTGGGCTAGACGTCTCAGGCACGAGTTTGGATTACGTGATTTGGATAACATTCAAGGTATTCCTAACTTGCGTATTTATAAAAAGTTAAAAGTTTTTTTATCGTCGTTCCCGTTTAATTTAACAAGCTTCTCTGTCAAATTTTGTAATGGTTAATTGAATATCCGTTGTGTTGAAACAATTTCTCCCCATCGATGGCTGCTGTTAGAGAGATATCACTGATATTTCAACGACATTACACTGCGCCTTATGCCAGGTTTGCAGATATTCCGGTGGATGTGAGGAACATGTGGTTTGATTTATGGACTGTAAGTATCAAAATATCTAAATTTTATTCTTTTTATATTGTTGAGATATATGTTAATATAATCATAGCGAGTAACAATCGTTTCAGACATATTTTCATTTAATGATTTTGTAGAGTCATTTTAGGTGGCTCCCTGAGCATAGCGATCAAATACGGGGTATTTGGAATAAGAAATGTCGTGAGCGACTTTCTGACCAGTTATGCAAGGCTCGCGCTAAACAAAAACGTCCAAATTGGATTTCACCTGAATTTTGGGAGCATATGCAACAGGAGTGGAGAACTAATAAAATTCAACGCATTTCTTCTGCAGCTAAACGGAATAGAGCTGCTGTTAGTAGCACATCTCACACGGGAAGATCTATATCTTTTATGGAGCATGAGAATCGAATGGTACGTTTTAATAGTTTACAACTTTTAAACTTGTTCTTAAATTGTTTCCTACAAAAATTAATATTTGTATCTTTCATGTTGAATTTTTAGCGGAAAGAAAGAGGTGATGACTTTACTTACGTGGAGTTATTTAAAAAACTTCACACTTTTCAAAAAGGGTCAAAGCATGGCGAGTTTGTCAGTGAGAAGTCATGACAAACTTTGGTACGAATCAACTTTCTTTTATACTTAAAAAATAGCAATTGTAATAGTTAATATTTATACAGCTTTTATTTCTTATTTCTACAGGATAATGTTAACGCAATTAAGGAGCGTTATTCGCAGCCAGTGTCTGAGAGTTCTGTGACTTCTCGTCAGGTTCTTGACGAGAAGTCACTATTTCTTGAGGTTGGGGGAGGTGTCAAGAAGAACCGTATCTTTGGATTGGGCTCTGAGGGATCGAAGGTCAGACGGGGGTTGGATCATTCTTCTACTTCTGAGGGAGTACCTATTTTCTCGTCTCACGATGTTATCCAGTTACAAAAAAGATTGAATGACGAGACAAAGATGCGGCAGAAGGTTGAGAAGAAGTTAAGGCACGTGCAACAGAGTATGACAGATTACTTATCATTTCTGTCACAAACTTTGAATCTGCCTCCGCCTCCATTGCTTTGTGGCAATGATGATACTGATGATGACGATGATGATGACTACACAGTTGACCCACCAGATCACCATCCTCCTTCCCAAGGCCCCATGGATTCACCACCGCCCTCAGCTCTGACTCCGGCATCTGTCGTCAAGGCTAATTAGTTTATTAGAATTTTAGTTTGTAAATAGATGACTGTATTTGATATTTAATTTTTTTCAGACATTTTATTTATTGATTTAAATTTATAACAGTATTGCCTTTTCTTGATATTTATTCACGTACAATATTTTCAGTTTATGAAGTTTTAATTTTTTTATTTTTACAGGATAATTTCATATAAATAATAAAAATATTTAAAATATATATATATTAGCGAAGGATTAGCGACGGATTAGCAACGGATATTAATTATTTTTTTAAAATATAGCGAGGGATTAGCAACGGACTAGCGACGGAAGGTTAAAAATTTAAATATTTTTCAAATTAAAATATTCGTTGCTAATCCATCGCTAATTAGCAAAGGATTAGCGACGAATATTGTTAATTTTTTAAAAACATAGCGACAGATTAGCGACGGATAGTTTAAATTTTTATAAAATATAGCGACGGATAGTTAAAATTTAAATATTTTCGAAATTTGAGTATCTGTCGCTAATCCGCTGCTAAATAGCGATCGATTAGCGACGCAAGATTGAATTAAAATAAAAAAAAATTAAATTAGCTATCGAGATTGCGACCAACTAATTATTTGTCGCTAATCCGTCGCTAATTAGTGACCGATTAGCAACCGATAATTAATTTTTAATTTAAATATGAAATTATCCGTCGCTAATGGATTACAAAAAGCGTCGCTAAAAGGATAGCCCAAGACTTTGACCACTCCTTATTTTGGACGCAAATCCGTCGCTAATTGTGAGGGAAATGAGCTTCCGTCGCAATTAGCGACGCCAATTTTTGGACGGACGTATCTGTCGCTAATCCATCGCTAACTTATATTTAGCGACAGATTAGCGACGGATACGTCCGTCGCTAATATCAGTTTTTCTTGTAGTGAAAATACGAATCTCTCCATTGAGATTTGCTCTCAACATATTTAATAATCTCTTTGAGAACCCATCTCATTACCTTTGTGGTGGAGCAACATACATAGTGCATCTCTAAATTTAAGATGGGAAATATTTAGTTTCTAACCACAAACCAACTACTATGAGGAGAATTACAATGTGTTGGCAAAATACAAAATAAGTGCTAATATATCATAGTCATAAATATTTATCTCAATACAATCAGTATTATTAGGACAAATTATGTCTTTGGGAGAATCTTAAAACATGATCTCATTATCACTAAATTGTACAAATTGCAGGTTGCAAAAACAACAATATACATACGACTATTTGTTGATGCATCAACTAATAATTTTTCATATTCATCCCAAAATAACACATTCAACCCCAAGTAATACTGATAACTTTTAAATAAAATAAGTAGCACATATAAAATCATCATATTAGGAAATTTCTGATTTCATAATAAATTCATAATCATTCTTCGTATTTTAATGATTCGAGATGGTCCAACCGGTCATGCCAACTAATAAATTATTTATCAGTAAACTTCAAGTTTACTCAATATTGCATCTCAAATTCATAATTCTATGCAATATAACTCAGGAGAGATAAATAGTGCTATCTATAATTGACATATATTTCTTGTCATAATGGTAATGTATATGTCTCAAAATTTCATTCATCCAATGTCTTGATATACTAATAATATAATCAATGCTCAAAAAGTTTTACGAGACTATATGCAAAAGGATGTATTGCAATCATTGACCATTAGGTGAAGATATGGTAGCTCTTCTGGAGCTTTTAATCAATTAACTCTTCTAGAGTTATTTGATCAATTAATTCTTTAGGAACCTTGCACTACCATTTATACTTTGGACATATATTTTAAATTTTGTCCAAATAAACAACAAATATTGTTTAGACAAATTGTATCTTCACCATTCTTTATCCAAAATAAACTAAAATAAAGTAGCAATTCGATAATTTAAAATTTTGATTGACATTCAAAATATTTAAAACTTTTTTTTTGGATATTCAAAAGAATTGACTACGTTCACATATGCCATATTAATATTTTCGACATAAGTATCATTACTATCAGTAGCATGATTTTGGGAAGTAAAGCAATATCAATAATTAATAGAGATTCATAACATGATTGACGTACTACAGGTACGTGACAAACTTTCATATTGCTTCAATAACATGTTAGAATTATTACTTTCCCTTTTTCCTTCTCATTATTTTCTCATTTCTGGTGAGTATCTATTTAATGGGGATTTAATGAGTCATTCTTATAGTATAAGGACAAAATATATTTCTACTAGGTGCGACCAAAATATCGTATATAAATATATTATAATTTTCTAATGTCATTCACTTCAATGAATGATATAAAAATATTTGGTCGAGCGTCAAAATATTTTATCAAGGACTCATTTAGTCTCAGAAGATATAAATTCAAAATACTTTTGAAAAACCTTTTCTAGATATTGCTGCTACAGGAGCATGTTAGAAATATGAGAAAGGAAAAATCTTTTATCCATCACATTACTAGTGATATTTCTCCTTATAACTTTAATTGAGGAGAAATTCTAAAAGTAATAAAATATTTGCATATTGATAGACAAAATATTATAGGCACACTTACAACAAATCATAACTAGCATTTACATAACAATCATCTTCTGGTGATTGTATGTTTCATTCACAATTTGCTAGTAATCAAGTGGCTTTGATGCTTTGTATTTCTTAAATGGTGTCTTCAAGACCCACAATATCCAGATGCATATTTTCTAATTGTCATGATTATATGGATGATTTTTATCATATCCGCGTTTCTATCCATGATTTCGACCTTGACTACGACTTCTTCCAGGGTCATAACCATTAGTTCTAATACATTCACTCACATATTTAAAGTAAACTGTGTTTTTTATAGAATGACCATCTTCTGGTAGTCAAATATTTCTTTTAGATCCTTTCAAAAAAAAAAATGATCTTTCACAATAAGATATTCCGCCTTTAGATCCTCATAGAAATTATGGCGGAGAAAAATAATGACTTTTATAGGATTTTGAGATGGTGTCTGCCAGACCCATTGTATCTCAATAAATTTGAGCATCTAATATCTATGACATATAATTCTTTTTATAAATATCAAGAGTAAAAAAACGAGTTTTGAAAAGTTTGCCATGAGAATTCAAAGATAGAAAAATACCTCTTTTTCTCTTGATTAAACTCTCAACTTCGGTGGCAAAGACTCGTGCTGATAACGTGTTATGAATTTCTGTATTGGCAACACATAATTAAAGTAAAAGCATCGCTCAATATATTTAGAGAATAATATAAAACTAAGGAAAAGAGAAGATAGAATATAGAGAGAGCAAGTAGAACTTAAGAAACAAGACTAAAATCTGTATATTATTAATGTCATCACATGACCCTATATATAGGCTCATAATACAAGAGTTTCTCAAATTCTAATGGGGAAAGGAAATCAAATCTGATTAGCAGTCATATTTGGGAGTTCAGTTCTCTTCAGGAAACTGATTAAAATGAACATTCACATATTATTTCATAACAAAAAGTTTTATTTTAAAATTTAATTTTTTATAGGAAAGAATGCAGTTTAGTAATGCGTTGTTATATAAGAATGCATTACTGAAATGCGTTTATATATAATTTTTTTAAAATTTTAATTTTTCAGTTCAATTTTCAGTCTGAATATAAAAATTGAAAATCGAACTGAATGATATAAAAATTTCAAAAACCGAACCGAAATGTAAATTTCGGTTCGATTCGATTTAATTTTTTTTGTTGCACCGAATATTGAACATCCCTACTAAATATTACGTCTTATTTCATGATATTTCTTTAATCCAACTTAAAGGTAATCCTTAAGTGAGAAAGGAATTGAAAAAATTTTAATTTTGTTTTAATAAATAAAAGGATATCATAATCTTGGGGTTAAATTTGTTTAGAATTCGACTACTTCTCCTGTGTTATTGTCATTTCTTACATGTAAAAAAGACCGGTGATATTGCCAGAGCAATGTTTGCTCAAAATACAAAATTATTCTCCCCGTAGTCAATTACACTCATCCTATTAAATCTTCGATATCTCCAATCTATTCCCTCTCTCTGACCCCCACCGAATATTTCCGTCCTCCTTTCGCTCTCTTTCCTTCTCTCTCTAGCCTAGCATCCTTTTCATATTCTTCTTTCTGAGTATTACCAATTTCCTAGTATGGAGCAAGAACATTTTTGATTTGTTAATCTTGTGGGACATTGTTGAATGAGAATTTTCTCTTCGCACTGAACAAGTTAAACATGGCCACAAATGCAAGCAAAAAATTAGTTCGTACTGTTGTTCCTTTTCTGGTTCTCCTGGATAGCTAGACTCATGTTTTATAGAAATAAGCCACCATCATCCAACTTCCAGATAGATAAAAGCAGCAGTACTAGGTGGGGGAGAGAGAAAAACTTGGAAGATTGATAAATCTTTAATCATGAGCAAGAAAGAGGAGAGATAAGTGGGGAGGGGAAGATTCTAGGTGGGAGAGACGAGAAAGAAGATTGGAGATGAATGAAAATTTGATGGGGGGAAGATTGCTCTGGCAATATTGCAAGCCTATACAGAAAAGGTCCGAGAGTGTACATACATTTGCGCTGCATTTGGTACACTGGAGTTCAATATTTTTTCACCCATAATAGATTTGAAATCCTCTTTCCATTCCATTGTCTGGAAGAAAAAATAAGAAAAAAATGATAATTTCTTTTCTACATTTAATAAAGTTATTATTCAGTAATAGAATAGAATAAAATTTCATACGAAATGACTCAAATACCCTACTAGTATATTGTGTCCAGAAAATCAAATTATATCCAAAAAAGGTTAAATTAAATATTAATTTATAAAATCTCATTCAAATAAAGTTTTAAAAATAAAATATTTTAAGTATTAAAGCATAATTTAGTTATAAAGACAACTCTTAATTTAAAGCAAATTAAAAGAAGTACTACTAAGAAAAACAAAATAAAATTCAATAATAAATTTTTTTCTTAATCAAATATTATAAGGGTATAATAGACGTAAATATTTTTTTAGGATTCCTACATCTCATGAAATAGCCTTTCTTTAGCTTTTGGTATGGAAATGTATTTCACACTTCTTCCTGGAATTAACTTTTCTATGGAAAGACCTTTTCTGCTTAAAATTTTCATATCAAATACTGGAATAAAATGAGAAGTTAAAAAGGTCATTCTATTCCATTCCATTCCCATGTATCAAGCGTACCGTTATGGTGTGCATTATTTGAAAAAATTTAAAAATCAAATTAAACCAAAATTTAATTTAGTTTTCAGTTCGATTTTTTTCAAATTTTAATTAAGAGAAAATTTGATTTTCATTTCTAAATTAAAATTTGATTCAATTTCTATTTGGACAAAGTCAAATAAATAATACTAAATTTTTTAAATTAATAATTAAGAATAATAAAAGATTAATAACTCCAGTTAAGTTAGATAGTTAAAGTTGTTTAATATTTTAAAATACTTAATTTTATATATTTTCACAAAAATTATGTGAAGACTAATAACTCAAACTAAATTAGATTTTAATTAAAATTATTTTAAAATTTAAAATACTTAATTTTGTATATTTTCACAAATATTATTTGAAAATTAATAACATAAACAAAGTTATACTATAATCAATGTTATTTTTAATTTTTAATTTTAATTTTATTATTTCAATTTGAAGGTAAATTAAACATTTTTTTGTTTGGAAAAATATAAAAATTAATGTTTTTCCAATAATAAAATCTAATTTTTTTCAAATTAAACCGGTCCACGCGATCACGCAAATTAAGTATAATAATTCTTGCGATTATTAACTTTCATTAAATACATTCCATCTCGTAAGATATACCATCGGTTACAGAAACTCCAAACCGGACCTAGCAAATCTAATCACTTTTTGAAAGAGGTGAGCAGTATCCGGCGGATGTGCCTCAACTCTCTGCCGTTCCGGTACAACCCACCGGCCGTCGCTGGTTCTCACCATTCCTTTATTTTCATCTTGCCTCCAATTTGGTGGAACATCGTATTCTTTCTTCAGGAAATTAGAACACTTGTTCACAAGTGCAATATCCCTTTTTGTTGCTGACCGGAATTCCTTGTCCTTGCCATGATATCCATCAACTAAGTGAAGAAGTGCCTCAAGATTGTGAGCACATCCAAGATCAGGGGTGGACTTCAGATATGGAGACCAAGTGTGGTCCAAAGCAAGCTCCACTCCCACATGTGCATAGCTCCATGGAAATGAAATTGTCTCTTCTATGTACTTTTGAAACTGAAGTTTCTCATTTGCAATGATTCCTGGAACTGTTGGAACCTTATCATGAACATTAATCACTCTTAATACCTTAATTCCAAGCTCATCGCATAGTTCTTTGAACCTGAGATTTCCAACTCTAGGGCCTGCAAATGAGTATACGGTGATTGGGATTTTTGTGACCGACTTACCATTTGGTACGATGTTTACTTTCGTTTCTGCGATGTCATAGGCACTTAATATGGCTAAAGCAGCTCCAAGACTGTGCCCAGTGATTGTGATGCTGAGTTCTTCACCTTGGTACCTCTGGATTAGTCTGCTAATTTCAGCTAAAACTTGTTCGCGAGCTGAATATGAACAGTAATTGCAGGTATGCTCTTTAGCAGTGTATAGATCAAAGAACCCTGATTCGATTTTGATTGTTGGATCATCACGGAAATGAGCTGGATGTAAAATATCCTTGAGATCATGGATCCATTCAAGATATGTCACTGTACCTCTCCATGCAATGAGAATATCGCGGCGGCCTAGCCGTTTGATCTCTTCTTCATCAGTTGTAACTGCAACATAGCCCATCCAATTTGCATGCTGACTCCAAACATTGCTCATGCTGGACTTTTTGAAGAAACTGGGGAGATTAATGTTTGACGTTGCATACAAATATCTGCTCATATGGTAGCCTCTATCAGCCATGTCCAGCTTCTCAAAGAAATGTGCACCTTGGTACTTGCATGTGCCACAGTACTTGGAATGAGGATCAAAGTCGAAAGAATCATAACATGCTTGCGCAAAATCACCATACCGAATGATTTCTCGCCGAAGCTGAGAATTCAATGGATCCAGTAGGCCTTCCCAGTTGTTGGAGCCTTGAATTTCTCTCCACACTTCATTAAGAGGTCTAATACTAAGGTCTTCTGGATATTCGTCTCTTGTGTGGTCTACTTCGTATTCTGCTGCTGTGTCTTCCAAATCTGGTGACAAACTGGAAACAGATGCACATTTAGTGAAACTAACTGAGAGTTTAGGGGGAAAACTTTCTTTCAAGAAGAAGAATCTTCTAGTTCTGATGGATTTCCATTTAGGCAAGGTCAGTTTTTGAGGGGCCTGGATTTTGTTTATGGAGTTATTCAAGGATAATTGGAGAGAAGCCATAAAATTGTTGATTCTCCTTTGCTCAAAGTTATGGGGTACTATGCTTGTTGCAGGAAGAGAGGGCTGGCGAGGGGGGATGTAGGGTATACGAAATGAAACTGATATCCACTTCTGAAGAAAAATGGAGACTTGTGGAGGCGACAACCCAGAAGGGGTACTGAAATTGACATCCACCAATCTCTGATGTGGTTCTAAATCGAACGGAACTTAGGACATTTGTGGTTTTAAATTAAAGGGGATGTAGATTTTTTTCCCTACAACAAAAATTACCGAAAGTTAAAGTTTTGGATTTGGCATGTGTTTACCTATTTACTAAGGAAAACATATACAGATATATAAAGGAACAAAGTCTAAAGAATCCAAGAAAGTGCAACCAAGCTATTAATGCAAAGGGTTCCTGTTTACTGCTTCACCAAAAGGGTTATTTTCCCTTCTGAACTTCGTAGTTTTTACAAAAGTCGAGTTTGAGCCTACAAAAACAAAAAAAGAATTTCTAATCCGAAAGCAATTTCCAGATCAGAATCCATGAAAGTGATCTGCCAGATTTTCATCATCATTTGCAACACATTTTACTTGAAGACACATCAAAACCACGTGAATTGAAAACTTTGAATCAGATAACAAAGTAGTGGTTGAAACAGTTTGATCAATACCATTACTATGTTGGGTCTTTTTGGTGTTGCCCTAAAGTCTTTTTGTGAATAGAGTTTTCCATTGATGAAAGGAAAACAGAAAAAGATGTTAGGTACTAATGATTGATTATTTCTTCTGTATAAGCCCTTTTTATATTTTTTTTCCTTTTTAAAATATCAAATCTCTTACTAATTTTAAATATTATTTTTTGAATGTTGCCTTCATCTATAAATATAATTCTTTCTATTTTTTTATATTAGTGGTAAGTAAATTAAATTATTTTGTAAATAATAAAAAAATATTATTATTTTCTTCCTTCTTAATTTATGTAAAAAATTGTCTTATATTTTGAAATAGAGTGAAAAAAAATTGAGGGTGGTGACAGACGCGGCTGAATATTTAGTATATTGGCGGCCTATCATTTACAAACTAGCGGTAGCAGGCACCTTTCCAAGCGTCCAATGTGGTAAATATGGAATCTTTTTCAGACATACGAAGTAAAAGTGTGTTTTTTCTGGAAAATATACAAGAGTTGATGTTTGATATTAATGGTAATAATAATATAAAATAGAGAAATCAACTATTTTTGCCGTTAAACTATTTTTATTTTTCTCCTTTTAACAAAAAAAATATTTTATATTTTTATATATATAAAATTTTTCTAAAAATAATATTTATTAAATTATGAATGTCACGGTAAAATTTGACAAGGAAATCACACTACAAACGCATACAGTAGTTTTCAAAAAAAATTTGTCTAATCATGGCTTGGAAAGAGGAGAAACGGAGAAAAATGGATTGAAAGTTAAGAAAATGCTATTTTATTATTGCAATATCGATTATGTTCGAGTTTGGTCAGATCAATCTTTGAACCATATAATTTGGGCGTTGTTAAAGCATTGAAGAAATATCATAAATGGAAAAAAAGTACTATTGAAAATAATGGCTCATGCCAGCAACACGACTCTCCTCGCCAAAATCCGTCAAAACACAAAATTTGATAGATATAACTACTTGAAAAAAGTCCATGCATCTAAAAAGATAAAATAAAAATTTGTTATGAATTTAGGTGTTGGCAACGCAGAATTAAAGTAAAAACGTCACCCAATATGTTTAGAGAATAATATAATACTAAGGAAAAGAGAAGATAGAATATAGATAGAAAAAGTATAACTCAAGAAACAAGACTAAAATCTGTACATTATTAATGTCATCATATGGCCCTATATATAGGCTCATAATACAAGAGTTTATGAAAACTCAAATTCTAATGGGGAAAGGAAATCAAATCTTATTATGAGTCATATTTGGGAGTTCAGTTCTCTTCAGAAAACTGATTAATATGAACATCCACATATTATTTCATAACACTCTCCCTTGGATGTTCATAACATAAAGAATATGCCTCGTTAAAACCTTATTAGATAAAAATCCAATGGAAAAAAAACTCTAGTGAAGGAAAAATAGTATATTATTCTTTGTGTCATTATTACTCCCCCTAATAAGAAAATCTTTTGAGATTTCTTAACCGATACTTTCCAATCAAATGTTGCAATCGGTAAAGTCTCAGTGAATAGATTTGTCCAATAATCAAATGATCAAATTCATTACACATCAATATCACATCTCTTCTGGAATTTGTAATTAAAAATATACTTTATCATATCTCCTTAGATATATTCCAAACTTTATTATCATCCAACAATATAGTTGGAATTACTTCTTAGAGGATATAGATTTATCTCAAATACATTAATCATGATCAAATATATTCTCAACCAACATCAGAAATTTCTAAAGTTGAAGATGTGGATGTTATAATCAACACATGCCTATAAATGCATGGTTTATGTGGATCATATAGGTAACTTATACCTTGCATATCCATCTCAACAGGAGTTAGATTTTCTCAATAATCCAGATAAACTATCTCAAGGAGATATCAAAAGCAAGCTTAATGCCGTCTAAAAATTTATTGGATAGAGAAGAACTAGAATAGATATTTGTTTACATGCAAACAAGTGTATTTATACTTTAAATTGCAGAGTTATGGTACTTCAGGACCAAAGACTTCTTCAATATCCTTTAATAGATATAAATGATCTCACATATAATAACACAATAATTATTGATGTGCTATGTCCATGTAAAACATCTTCAGGATGTTCAATCAAAACAAAATGTTGACTTTTAAAACGTTGATCACAATACTTGCTTCTCTAAATTCTTCAGAAAAAATATCTTGATTATCAAATTATTTTCTCTTTTGAGGATTTTATTTTTAAAATCAAGAGACCAATTACGCTTCAGGCATATATCAAAATTATATGACTATGGAATTCATATATTTATCCGGCCGGGACATTTATCCAAATAGAAATATCTATAAGTAGAATATTATATTGACCAACTCTACAAGAGTCAGACAAATAATCAATATGCAATATTATGCAAATAAATAATATTTTGAACTTCTAGTTCATTAATACTTGTACATAGATCAAGATAATGAAAGTCATAAATGATATACTCTTTTAATTGATAATTATCTCCCCCTAACGTGGGGAACACTATGTCAATCAATAGATTGTACAATGAATATATTTTCTAATAAAGAAATACATATAGCAAATATAGCTACATATAGAATTTCTTCATATATGGACATACTCAATCATTCTTTCAATAAAAATTTACCAAGACAATCTCATTATATTCTACAGGAACAATTATATACTTTAAGCATATCGAGTCCATCAGGGATTTCAAATATAAATACTATTATCAAATGATAACAAATATAAACACATATTAAGTGTTATCATTCACCATTATATCCACCACTAGAAATATATTTCTTCGTTATCAGTGCCAGGTCTTACGCAGAATCATACACCATAACTCATGGTAAATATTCACTTTTATGGTTCGCATTTTATAAACAAATATTAATTGCTATCTCTTTGAATTACACTTCAAGTGTATAATTCCTACTATGAATACATGTACACTTCAAGTGTACTTGTGAATAGTTTTAAACTTTCATATTTCTCATGCGAATTTTATCATTTCGAGTCTACAGACTTCGATTTGAAAATCCTCAACACATTATGATTTGAAAATCCTCAACACATAATATCTTTAAAGTCATATACTTGTGCGATTCCAATAGTTCTCAATTATGTTGATATCTCATCATTTATCATAGTTTTGAGGTACCTGAATTTCTTCTGGAAATAATATATCAATGATGTTTGGAGGAAAATTCTGCTGGAATTTAAATCTCCTCAACTTAACATATATGACCATCTTAAGCCTTTGCTCCAGTGAAGAGTTTGTATCTTTGGAACCGACTTATCTACCATATTTCAGTTGTGTCGCAAATTTATTTGTAGTGGTAGATTATCCTTCAAGGATATCAAATAGGATCATTCTTTGCTTGATGTTTGTCAATTAATATATCTGGCTATATAAATTATCCTTTGAACTTCTGGTTCAAGGTATTTTCTATGAGGATCAAAATAGAAGATCAAAATAAGACACATACTAATATCTTTATCCAGGCTCATGCTTTCTCCTCTTTATGTTGGGGCAACATATTCAAAATTAACAAAATACGAATCTCTCCCTTGAGATTTGTTCCCAACTTTTTTAATAATCTCTTTGAAAACCCCATCTCATTACCTTTGTAGTGGTGCAATATACATAGTGCATTTCTAAATTTAGGATGGGAAATATTTTGTTTCTGACCACAAACCAACTATTATGAGGAGAATTACAATGTGTTGGCAAAATACGAAGTAAGTGCTAATATATCACAGTTATGAACATTCTACAAGATGTTCAATATTTATCTCAATATAACCAATATTATTAGGACAAATTATGTCTTTGGGAGAATGTTAAAACATGAGCTCATTAACAATAAATTGTGCAAACTACAGGTTGCAAAAACAACAATATTCATAAGACTATTTGCTGATGCATCAACTAATAATTTCTCAATATTCATCCCAAAATAACACATTCAACCCCAAGTAATACTGACAACTTTTAAATAAAACAAGTAGCACATATAAATTCATCATATTAGGAAACTTCTGGTTCCATAATAAATTCATAATCATTCTTTGTATTTTAATGATTTGGGATGGTCCAACCGGTCATGCCAACTAATAAATTATTTATCAATAAACTTTAAGTTTACTCAATATTACATCTCAATTTTATAATTCTATGCAATATAAATCAAGAGAGATAAATAGTGGTATCTATAATTGACGTATGTTTTATGTCATAATAGTAATGCATATGCCTCAAAAGTTCATTCATCCAATGTCTCAATATACTGATAATATAATCAAAGCTCAAAAAGCTTTACGAGACTATATGAAGAATGATGTATTACAATTATTGACCATTAAGTGAAGATCTGGTAGCTCTTCTAGAGCTTTTAATCAATTAACTCTTCTAGAGTTATTTGATCAATTAGTTCTTCAAGAACCTTGGCATTATCATTTATACTTTGGACATATATTTTAAATTTTGTCCAAATAAACAACAAATATTGTTTAGACAAATTGTATCTTCATCATTCTTGATCCAAAATAAACTAAAATAACATAGGAAAGTAGCAATTCGATAATTTAAAATTTTGATTGACATTCAAAATATTTAAAACTTTTTTTTTGGATATTCAAAAGAATTGACTACGTTCACATATGCCATATTAATATTTTCGACATAAGTATCATTACTATCAGTAGCATGATTTTGGGAAGTAAAGCAATATCAATAATTAATAGAGATTCATAACATGATTGACGTACTACAGGTACGTGTCAAACTTTCATATTGCATCAATAACATGTTAGAATTATTACTTTCCCTTTTTCCTTCTCATTATATTCTCACTTCTGGTGAGTATCTAATCACTAGGGATTTAATGAGTCATTCTTATAGTATAAGAACAAAGTGTATTTCTACTAGTTGCGACCAAAATCTCGTATATACATATATTATAATTTCTAATGTCATTCACTTCAGGGAATAATATAAAAATATTTGGTCGAGCGTCAAAATATTTTATCAAGGACTCATTTAGTCTTAGAAGATATAAATTCAAAATACCTTTAAAAAATTTTCTAGATATTGCTACTACAGGAGCATGTTAAAAATATGATAAAGGAAAAATCTTTTATCCATCACATTACTAGTGATATTTCTCCTTATAACTTTAATGGAAGAGAAATTCTAAAAGTAATAAAATTTTTGCATACTAATAGATAAAAATCTTTTAGGCACTCTTATAACAAATCATCACTAGCATTTATATAACAAATCATCACTAGCATTTATATAATAATCATCTTCTGGTGATTGTATGTTTCATTCACAATTTGCTAGTAATTAAGTGGCTTTGATGCTTTGTATTTCTTAAATGGTGTCTTCAGGACCCACAATATCCAGATGCATATATTCTAGTCGTCATGATTATATGCATTATTCTTATCATATCCACGTCTATGTCGACGGTTTCGACCATGACTATGACCTCTTCCAGGGCCATAATCATTGGTTCTAATGTATTCACTCATAGATTTAAAGAAAACTGTGTTTTTGATAGAATGACCATCTTCTGGTAGTCAAATATTTCTTTTAGATCCTTCCACAAAAAAAAATAATCTTTCACAATAAGATATTCCGCCTTTAGATCCTCATAGAAATTATGGCGGAGAAAAATAATGACTTTTATAGTATTTTGAGATGGTGTCTGGCAGACCCATTATATCTCAATAAATTTGAGCATCTAATATCTATGATATATAATTCTTTTTATAAATATCAAGAGTAAAAAAACGAGTTTTGAAAAGTTTGCCATGAGAATTCAAAGATAGAAAAATACCTCTTTTTCTCTTGATTAAACTCTCAACTTCGGTGGCAAAGACTCGTGCTGATAACGTGTTATGAATTTCTGTATTGGCAACACATAATTAAAGTAAAAGCATCGCTCAATATATTTAGAGAATAATATAAAACTAAGGAAAAGAGAAGATAGAATATAGAGAGAAAGTATAACTCAAGAAACAAGACTAAAATCTATATATTATTAATGTTATCATATGGCCCTATATATAGGCTCATAATACAAGAGTTTATGAAAACTCAAATTCTAATGGGGAAAGGAAATCAAATCTGATTAGGAGTCATATTTGGGAGTTCAGTTATATTCAGGAAACTGATTAATATGAACATCCACATATTATTTCATAAGAAAATATTTGATTAAGAAGAAAAACAAAAAGATTTTAAAGGCAAATATAGGTAGTTACTCAACAAAATAATATCATTCCTTCTTGGGCTTAATTTTTCTACTTTTACTTAATAAAAGCCTCTCTTCTAAAATCAGAGATATTTGATAGTAATAGTTTTATTTTATACTACAATACTTACTTAATAATTGTAGTTTTAAAAGTATTGAGGAAATAGTTATGACAATGTTAAAAATTTTGTCTATCCTCATCAACCTCCTCTGTTATTTAACATTAAAACAAGATCCCAAAACTAGCAGGAATTTTTTTCTAGCGGGAATTTTTTTTTTCTTCTTCTACCCTAGTCTCATAATGTGTGTCCAAGTTCAACAAAGAAATATATTTGATTATGGGTAGTATTATATTTTTCTCAAAAAAATGTATTGATTTTCTAAAAATATAAATGCTCTTAATAATAATAATAATAATAAGTTCTTACTAAAAATTGTGAGTAAAAATTTATGGTTGCATTATTTGAAGGAAAAATAAAATTTTAAGATTTTTCTCAAATCTATATATTTTCAATGACCTTTATGCGATCTAATAATTCCATATATTTTGATAAAATTTTATTTTTCTTCAAATTTAATTAGAGATTTTTAATGCTACAACATTAAAAAGAAAATCATAAAAAGTTTATTATTATTGAATTATGTATTTGTTACAACATTAGTTATGACAAAATTTGTTTACTTTTTCTTCTTTTTCTACCCAAAACCTATCTTTACTTTTTCTTCTTTTTCTACCCAAAACCTATCTTTACTTTTTCTTCTTAACCAAAATTTGTTTATTTTTTACTACCCATTAACAATTTATGAGCTTTCAGTTTTGATAATTTTTTAATCATGCACAACCAAATTTAGCAACTTAAGTCGTGGTTTCAAATTTATGAGCTTTGAATGATGGTTCTGGCACCGAAAAGCTACTACTAGGAGGAAAGTGTTGGGTGGGCATTTAAAGTTTGAAGGGCTAATTGGTTTTGTATATTATACAAGAGTGGATTTAGTATTTAAATTAAAAATAATTTGAGAGAACAAAAGTGTCTTTGATGACTATGACGAATGCATTAAGCGTGCTTAAATTTTTAAATTCTGTCACGACTTATAAAAGTTGATATCTATTATTATCATCTACTTAAAGATATTAGAGTGTAAGGAAGGTCAATGAAGATAGGTTTAATAGATGGAGAGAGTTCAATATAACTTTTAGTTGATGGGGGAGATTGATGATAGCTGAGGAGAGGTAACATAAATTTTCAAAAAAGAGGGAAGGTCTCTCTTATACAAAGAAACAACGAGAGGAATCAGTGTAAATTATCCTAAATGATTTTGTTTTATAATGGCAATTATCATTTATTTACGATGATGGGTGGAAATGGCTAGGAAGATGATGGGTGTGGAGGTTTATCAACCTGTCCATAGCTTCGGCACGTTTTGACATGCTACCGTAAATAACGTACCCATCGGGACAAATCTATATTGGCTGCTACACCACATACGCTAAGTTGATTGGGTGCAATAATTTTGGGTGGAAAGGGACTCAAGGTATATTTTATTAATATAAAAATAATATTACTGGACAGTTCAGTGTTGTTCAATTTTCATATCGCACCCTAAAGTTGAATTTGAGAAATTTGAAACCGTACCAAATTATCAAAACTTGCATAGTGCTATTTGATACTGTTTTGGTTTAGTTTGGTGCGATTTTACGTTGCAAAACATGTGAATTAATATTTATCATAAATTTAAGATTGTATCAAATGAAATAGTGATAAGATTTAAAGTTTCATATAGTAGTTGTTAGTTTGTAGAAGAAAAGAATACTTTCAATTCCAAAGTTATTTTACATGAAAATTTTAACAACTTAGAAAAGAATATTTGGATTTTCTTTTCAATCAGTAAATTTCAGTTTTTTTTCATTTTTTTTTTACTTTAGGTCACATTCTTCATCTCACAAGTAATTTACTTTTACGATTTCAAATATAACTCAACTCAAAAAATTTTAATTCATTAAACATACTTGATTTTAATCTCCAAATAAAATGACTTTAAAATTAGTTATTGAAAAACTTTAGGGCATTGGTGGATATTGTTGAAATAGAAACGTCAATTGATTTAAGACTCTCCAATTAATAAATTTAGCATTGTTGTAAATGAGTCATCCAATTTGTTTTTACTTTCAAAGGAATTCTTAAATTTAATGATATATAGTTTTAATATATAATGCATGCACTGCAATTTGGTGTAATTTTTTTAAAAAAAAATATTAAACCGCACCAAATTTACAGTCTAAAGATAATCCAAACCGCACCTAATTACAATACTTGTACATTAGCTTGATTCTGTACAATAATTATTGCACTGAAGATTCTCCCCATAGGAGCCCCAAAAGAAAAAGGCAAATAAAGCGATGAACTAATGACAAGGCAAAACTTAATAGGCAAGTATTTCCTAGCATAAGATTTTGGAATATTGAAACAACAGTGATTATCAAATAATTGAGATTGAATCTTTACTCACAAATCATTTTTTTCTCTTTCTAAGAAAAGTGACAAAAGATATTTTGTTCTTCATGATTTGAGGCGTAACCACGAAATTTCTTTTGTAGGACTCTAACGCAAGACTTAAACCAAGTCTTCATGATGCTTGCCATCTTCCTTCTGTCTTATTCATGTTCATGGTCCATGTTTGGAAACCAAGAGTCAAGCAATGAACAAAGTTTTATTTTGAAATTTAGGATAAAATTTTTAATTTTTATTTTCTTTCTGGGTCGGGATATGATTGCTGCCCCCACCAGGCACCAATCCCCGGCAGCTCCACCGGTCCAAACCACTAACAAATGATCACACACAATTTCTTGTCAATATATAGTGTGGGCATCAACTTATCATGAAAAGAAAAAAAAGACAAGAATTGGCACCAAACAAAAAGAGAATACTCGTCTTAGAACAATCTCGAAAAGATCTCTGAAATTTGATTAATTTAATTTTATAATTTCTCACCCAAAAATGTTCTGTTTGATATTATAGATTACCCCCGAATAACAACCTTAACATGTTAGGATAACAAATCAAAGAACTCCAACAGAGATTTCATCTATATGTTATGCATTTGTTTTGTTTATACTAAAAAGTAAGTGTTATTATATATATATATATATATATATATGACTGTTCCTACTTTATTGCAGTCCTAAAAAATGAATATTATTCCCTGCGTTGCATTTTAATTTCTCAAGAATTTCTATTTATTTGTTACAATTTAGTTTTAAGCGTCGGAAATTAATAGCGTGATTATTACTTTTATTTCCATATTACCCTTTTCATCTTATATCTCCTTTAATTTTAAGAATACAGAGTAGTACAAGCTTCAATACAAGTATCTCTGGTAACAGGGTAATACTAAAGGTTTCAAACTTACCTGCAATATTTTCAACTATTGAATATTTTATGATAATTAGACCACGTTTTATAAATAGAAGAATTAATACTCCTTTTAAATATGGTTATTCTAGTTGTTGTAAGTTATTGTACTTTTTATGAATTTCGACAATTTCTTAATCTCTTTGGCTTCCCATAAAATGACAATTATTTATGTTATCCCTAGGGGCAAATCATGTAGTTTTGATTAATGACAAATATTGATGAGAACTAATATGTTTATATTGTGTGATAGGATTTGTCAACTAAGAAGTTTTGGTGTCTCATTGCCTTCAAGCCAAAATGCAAGAACAACTCCAACATGTCAAAGTGATTGAAGATTGAAGAGTTTGTTCAAGATTATTGAAGGTTTTGAAGACATGAAGTGTATGTTGCATGTGTTTAATAGGTAAACTTTGTAAACCCTACACTCTTAAGCCATGGAATCTGAGTTGCAATTGAGAGCATAAAAATTGATTTTAATGGTTTCAATGGTTTTAAACTTACCTAAATTATCAAGTTTTCATAAATAGTTCTTGCACTTAAAAGGTCTTTAATGACTTATCTTTTAGGCTAGAATGTTTTCCAACTTGTTAGAATTGATTTGAATATGTTTTGACAAAGTTTGAAAAATTCGGATGCAAGATTCGGACGCAAGATGAAAAATTCGGTCGTCCGAATTTTTTTACATAAGGAACAGTACCACTATTCATGTGAACAGTGTCGACTGTTCTTCCAGATAAATTCGAAAGAAGATTCGGACGCAGTTGAAAAAATTCGGTCATCCGAATCTTCACTGCATTGTGAACAGTGTCATGAACAGTAATGAACAGTGCGTCCGAAAATTTTCGACAAAAATTTCAGTGGTCTGAATTTTCTGAAACTAGCCGTTTCAACTGATTTTCAAATTCTATAAAGGCTAGAAACTCTAGATTTTTTAAAGAACTTTTGAACATTCAAAATCCTTGAAGCTCTAACTTGTTTTACATCAAAATTATATCAAAAGCTCTCAAATTGCCTTGTGCTCAAAGATTGAAATTCAAGATTCCAAAGGCAAGAAGTGAAGTGGTACTATCAATTGTATTCATCCACCAAGAAGTGTTGGTAACATTCAAATTCTCTCTTTACATTTTTGTTGTGATTGATACAAGGTTGTCAAGAGACTTAAAACCCTTGTGGAGGGTGAGCCATAGACTAGATTAATCAAGGTTGTTGTGTAAAACCCATTAGTGAGGGTGAGCCTTGGATTAGATTGGTCTAGGTTGTCTAGTGACATAAAACTCTTTGTGATAAGAGTGAACCTTGTTTATTACATTGAAAAGAGGTTGTTGTGGTAAAACCCATTGAAGGGTGAGCCTCTTGTATAATTACTTGGATTAAGCATATAGTGAATTGGTTGAAATCATTGAGTGTGGACTCAAGGTAGTGGATGTAGATCTTGGAGAGATCGAACCACTATAAATCGTGTGTTCATTTCTTTATAGCTTTACTTGTTACATACTTGTGTTATTATTATTTGTTCATAGTTGTTGATTGATTGGTTGTGATCTTATAGTTTGATAATATTGTCTTAACCATCAAATCACATATAAACTAGAAGTTTGTGAATTTAAAGAAGAGCTTTCATTAAGTCAAAGGGTTTGCAAAAAATGTTAAAGATTTTCGATAATTAGCCAAAGACCTAATTCACCCCCCCCCCCTCTTAGGTCTTTCAATTTCGTTCCGACCAAAACTTTTGTTCAAATTCAGAAGTTTCTTACATAGTCAGAAAGTGATTAATTCAGTCTGATTATTGAGTTGAATGGTCATATTAACATTTTCGAAATCTTACAAATAGGATGCAGACACAAAAACGTGACATTGGAATCTGTTAGGAGACCAAGAAGAAAAGTTTCCACAATTTTTCACTTTTAAAAAAAAAAAAGAAATTAGTGACGGACATATTCGTCGCTAATTACTATTAGCGACGATTTAACAACAGAAAATTCTCCCACTAAATAAAAGCTCGCCAATTGTGACGTCATCATTCTTCTGTCGTAATTAGCAATGGATTTATGAGGGAAAAAAAGTCAAATGACTATCTTGCAAATAATTTAGTGACGAATTTGTAACGGGTAATAATATATTTAAATGTTTTTAAAAATTTACTATTAATTCTATGCAAATTTTATTTTAGAAATTATTTTTCAAAAAAATCCATTACAAATCCATCGCTAATCAGCGACGGATTTGCAACAAATATAAACTATAATATAAAAATAAATAATAAAAAATATATATTATTATTTAAAAATTTTTAAAATTAATGGATTCTGTTAACTTGACCTAATTTTGCCCAAAAGTAAAATTATAAATTAAAAATAATAAACTAAAATATATAATATATTATTTAAAAATTTTGAAATTAAATTTTAAAAATAATATGAATTTGGCTAACCCAACAAGATTTGGCTCCAGTGGATCGGGCTAACCCGATCCAAAATTAAATCTCTGGTTAGCCCGATTTGGCTCCACTAGAATGGGTTAGCACAATTTGAATTTAATTCTGTTAAATACTTTGTTAAGCTTGAACGAAGATTCGAACTATTGTTCCCTCAGAGTTGGAGGATGTCTTTCTCGATTGGGCCAAGTGACTTCTTGTGTTTTATTTTACCATATAATATCTTTATATTATATATTATTATATTAATAATAATTTATTATAATATAAATATATTATTATTACATCTAATTTATAAATTAATATAGATTTTTTATTTTTTTCTGTTCATATTCGTCACTAATTCCTCGCAAATTAGCAACGAATATTTTTAACTTTTTCTAATTTAAAAACAAAAAATCCGTTACTAGACGAAAATGTGAAAAAAATTAAAAAATATATATACTAAGTTAAAAACTAAACGGTCGTTGCTAATCCCTCGCTAGCGACAGATTATTTTAATTTTTTTCAAATTTAAAAATTATATGGTCATTACTAATCCATCGTAAATTTGTAACAGATTAGCAACAAAAATATAAAAAAAATAAAAATATATATACCAATTTAAAAACTAAGTGGTCATTGCTAATCCATTGCAATTTTGCAACAAATTAGCGATGAAATAGTGTTAAAAAATTAAAAATTATACAGCCATCGCTAATCACTGGCAAATTTGCTTTGGATTAGCAACGACCTTCTCAGTAAAAATGAAAAAAATTCTTCCTAAATACTAATTTACTATTACCTCACTTATCTTAAGCCCTAATTTATGACAGAGTATTAAGCACTACTTTTTTGAATTGATATTTACTTATAGTCTAAAGTATCTAACTATATATTAATTACCATTTCTTCTATTGATGTATATATGTCTATTTCTACACATATATGCTACACATATATGTTATATTATACTTATGTTATACTTATACATATTATCTTACATGTATGTCTTATTAATATATTATACTACGGGAGATGCATGCTCTATTACATGTATACTACATAGGAATAATCTTACTTAGTAATTGATATCTATTATTCAATATAATTTATTTTATTTTTATTCATATTCTTCATGCAAGTAGAAAAATAATATTATTGAAGTAAGTAAAAATAAAAAAATACCTTAATTTAGAAAACACTATTCTGTTGCTAATCCCTCGCAAATTTTTAAAATTAAAATTTTTAAAAGAATCCGTCACTAATCCCTTGCAAATTAGCAATGGCCACTTATTTTTTAAAATTATAAAAAAAATTAAAAAATCCGTCACTAATCCCTTGTAAATTTGCAAGGTATTAGCGACGGATTTGTATTTTTGGTCAAAATATGGCATTGGTAGCTTTTTGCTCGCTAATTTGGGAGGGATTAGCGAAGGATTTCGTCGTTAATATCCGTCGTTAATTACGTGTTTTCTTGTAGTGTTCTGCTTTGACCATTCTGGTATGAGAAAGTTCAACATTCTTTTGTTTTCTTTTTCATTTTTGGAAAAAATGCTCCATATTCAAATTTGTTCTCTTATTGTCCATTACTTTATAGAGCAAGAGAGAAATTGAAAAATGCGCACTCCAAATTCTAATTAACAATTTGTTGTAACATTTCTATAATTAATTTTTTGTTTAGAATTTATCTTTTAAAGTTTAAAGTTTATCTTTTACTATTAGGATGTTGAGACTCTCTTTCTTCAATACATACGGATAGCTTTTCACCGTCAGATAGGCATCCTTTTTATCTAACGATTGAGAAGCATAAAAGGCATTTTAGGTAGCCAAAGTCTGTGAGATGTTTGAAATTTTAAACTATTTTTAGACTCAACCACTCTTACCAAATTCTGTCTCTCTCTCTCTCTCTCTCTCTCTCTCTCTCTCTCATTTTCTGTCTTCTGTCTTCTCTTTGTTACTACTTTTAAACTTTTCAAATATTAAAGAACAAAATGATTTATTCTCCTTAAGATCTTCACTTTGTACCTAACGGTTTCGACGAGCCTTAGGTTTTTCTCTTGAGATCAAAACTCAATTTTCAGATTCACTTATAACCAAATCGAAGTTATATATTGTGAGTTTTTGTTTGGGATGTTTGGTGAAATCGAAGTTAAATAGTGAGAGTTTTTGTTTGGAGTGTTTGGTGACTTTGACATAGAAATGTTCATTAAAAATAAAATTTATCTAAACTTTTGGTGACTTTTTTTTGTAATAATTCTCATTATTTTGAGTAATGACTCTAAAGATTAATTATTCATCACTTGTCAAACATTTATCGTGAAGTGAATAATTATTCATTTGTTGAATGACTTCATGAAGTGAGTAATTATTTCTTTATTCTTTGACTTAAGATTGAACTGATCAATTATTCAATATGGAGTAAATAATTATTCAATTAAGAGTAATTCATAACAGGGTGAATAATTAGTTATTCGAATAATTATTAATTTAAGAGTAAACAATTATTTAGAAACTCTGTACATGTTGCATTCTATGTGTCGATTACTATCTTGAAGTGAAGAATTATTCCTTTAATAGTGAAAATTTATGATGTGAATAATTATTCATTTATTCGTTGACTTAGGATTGAATTGATTAACTATTCAATAAGTAGTGAATAATTATTTACTTAAGAGTGATTCATAACATAGCAAATAATTATTCACTTCGAATAATTGTTAACTTAAGAGTGAATAAATATTCAAAAACTTTGTGCGTGTTGCATTCCATACGTCGATTACTCATTTGAAGTGAATAATTATTCCTATAATAGTGAAAATTTATGAAATGAATAATTATTCCTTTATTTGTTGACTTAAGATTGAACTAATTATTGAATTGAGAGTGATTCATAATAGAGCGAAGAATTATTCATTTCATAATAGTTATGCTGAAAACAATTAGTCATAAAACCATAATAAACACTTAAAATAAAACCAAAAAAAATATGTATTTTACTATCAAGAATTAAACTTTCAAGGTTAAATAGAGGAGACCAATATAATACCTAATATAATAATTTTTATCTACTAACAGTAGTAGATTTTTTATTTTCAATATTAAAATTTAACAAACCACCACTCTTATCGACTGTCCACTCTTCATATCGTAAACTTCATCTATAATACATGTAACTGTAATGGGTAAATCCGTGAAGATTGTTTGATAGATTTTTCATATAATGTGTTTTATCTTCATCAATATTGGTCTTAGTTGCAGAGTGAAGAGAAGAAAGAGGAGGGAGGGATAGAGAGAAGAAAGAGTCAATCTGACAAAGATTTAGGAGTAGAGCAATCTGATAAATATTTAAGAAAAGAACAATATTATAAATATTCAAGAAAAGAAATAGATGAAAGATAAATAAAGAATCAATATTTGATAAAAATTTAGAAAAGAAAATAGATGAAAGAGAGAGTTAATCTTTAATAGATGAAATATATAAAAAGGAGACGAGTGATCAGAGTGGAAATCAAAAAGAGCAATGGGTGAAGAAAATGAGGCATTTTCTTGACAAGGCATTTTTGAACCGAATTCTGAAAAACAATTATATCAAAATGTCCTTGATATCTCACAACCAAACCATTGATCAAAAGACTCAAATCTAATGACTACGAAAGGTTTCACGTAGGTCTCGAAGAAAGAGGCATTAACACAGTAACCGGATCGAGTCACTATGTAACTTTATATTTTTACAGCCAATTTACGCGGTTTCTATATACAGTTTTTTTTACTATATGTAGTGTTACAAATTTTCATTTTCAAACTTCTCTCTCTCCTCCAACAACTCTCTCTAACATTTCCTTAAAAAGTCCACACTTTTCATGCAAAAACACCCAAATTTTATCGCAATATAGCAATGAGCAAAGATTCTACGAAGGATTCTCTCGAGTTTGAGGTAAAAATCTATTACATTGTCTTTAAATTCGTATTTTCTTAGTTTGTTGAATTTTTGGCACAGTTTTCGCTACTAAGTGGCGGAACTATCCGACGAGTTTCGCCACAAAGTGGCGAAATTCTTGGATTAATACCGTGAAGATCTGGCGAAATTCATGGAAGAATTTCGCCAGATTCTGGCGAAATATTTCCATGAATATCGCCAGAATCTGACGAAATTCATTGATGAATTTTGCCAAATTTTTTCAAAATTCTTCCATGAATTTCGCCAGAATCTGGCGAAATTCATCATACTTTAGCCAGATTCTTATGATATAGTTTCAATCTTTTTAAATTTTTTTGTGCTAACTACGTAGTTGGTTGTATTGTTGTATAATTTTATACTTGATAATTATATTATATGTTAGGTTACACATCGTAGATATCTTTATTGTTACGGTTCTTGATGCCTTAAAAATAACCAAGAGTCACGTAATGTAGTAACTGACATTGGACTAGTGTGTTTTATGTACTGCAGAAAAACCGGAAAGGCCGAAAGGCAAGATTTCATCGAGCACTTTACAGAGACGGTGAAGGCCCCTCATCGTCATCAGATTCGTTTGAAGAATTTTTTGATCTTGACCAAATGGAAGATTTAAGTCACTCTTTAGGCACGCAAGATATATTTTCAAGTAAAGAGGAGTTAGTAAAGTGGGCGAAGGCGGCAGCATTACAAGTGAGGACGTTGTTGATAATTGCTCGGTTGCGAAAAGGTGACGGTACTGGTAACGTCTTTGTCGAGCTTAGGTGTGAGAGGGGCAGAGCGTACAGAAAATTCATTACTGTTTAGAAGGATGGAGCAGAACCGGAGGTCCAGACGAAGTCACGAAAGCCGAAGGGTACTAAAAAGTGTCACTGTCCTTTAAAACTCATGGGCCGGGAGCATAACGAGGGGGCGTGGAGTCTGGCCGTAATATGCGGCAAACACAATCACGAGCTCTGGATCCGACATGGGCATTCCCTCGCCGCTCGCATGACAGAGCGGGAGATTAAAATCACGGAGAAAATAAGCAAATGTCACGTTCAGCCTAAGCATATTCTGGATCATTTGAAACGGGAGAATCCGAGAACCGTTGTTATGTATGTTTGCATGTAACAAATATATTATATTCATTACTTGAGGATAGATACACTACTGTTTAATTTTGTAAAAGTGTCGTCAATATTTATTTGGCTTTCGTATTGTCGCAGAGCGAAGACAATGTATAATGCCCGACACAAATTAAGAGTTGCGAGTATGGAAGGACGGACAGTTGTGCAACAACTTTTCAAGCTGTTCACTGATCATGGATATATCCACTGGCACAGAGTGGAGCCGGGAGCCTAAATCCTCAGCGATTGTGTTTTTTCTCAACCAGATTCAACATTACTTGCTCGTGCGTACCCATTTGTATTGATAATGGACACGACGTACAAGACTAACCAGTTCGTTACATTACAATTCTTCGTAATTTTCATTTGCACTGCAGTTACACATAACACTCTGCGATTTAAACAATTCGAATAGAATGTTTGCTTATACGTTTTTTCTTGATTAATTGTAATAGGTACAACATGCCATATTTGGAGATCGTAGGGATAAACCCGACAGGGCGCAACTTCCTCATTGCCGGCGCTTGGATCAGTACTGAGCAAGCAGATAGCTACAGATGGGTGCTGGAGTGCGTGAAACAGATATTTGACATAAATAGTCCTCCAAACGCGATCGTAATTGATCGGGAGCTTGGGTTGATGCAAGCGTTGCGTGATACATTTCCAACTTCTAAGCACCTGTTATGTCACCGACACATTTCGAAGAACGTGGAAGCCAGATGCTACAAGGCCTGTGGGGACAAGGTTGTTGCCGAACGCTTTTCTAAATACACGGGAGACGTTTGGTCGATTTCAGTACCGACGAGGAGTTTCAGATGCGGTATTCGAATATGCGCTCGTCATGGTCCATCTTCGGTAAGTTGATGAGTTACATAGATGAGAATTGGTTGGACCCGCATCGGGAACAATTTGTACGGGTTTGGACAGGACAGATCATGCACTTTGGGACTGAGACGACCAATCGCTAAGAGGACGCCCATTCAGCGACGAAATCGTACCTTGGGACGGCGTCTGGCGCGTTCGATACGGTATGGTCAAAAGTTCATTCGATGATCGAGTTTCAGATATCGGAGATTAGAGCAAGTCTTGAACAGTGTCGTTACGTGGATAAGTACCACCTCAGCACCCACCCGTTTGATGATATGCGGGCAATTTGGGACTTTGCAAATTTAATGATGAAGCGAGGACTAGCTGAGCGCCGACATTTTGCAGTGCATATGTCTCAGATGTTATATCCCGAGTTCTCAGGGATGCAGGAGCCCCCAAGTAAATTGACCAAAGGCTGGCCAAAAAGAGACTCAACCAAAAGAGATAAGTCCCACTGGGAGTACATTCAGGTCTCCCGTAGTGCCTTCAAACTGTCATTTGGTAGTAGTGGGTCTCGCGGCAGATCTTCTAGCGGGTCTCGTCCACTGGTGCCTCGGGATGCGGTGACTCCGCGTTCCCCATATTCCCCTGGGGCAGTCAGTTTCCGTCCTTCATGGTCCCCTATATCCACGATTGGGTCGATGTTAGGGCTGATGGTAATTGTGGATTTCGAGCTATTGCACATTTGAGGTACGGGGGCGAGATGTCCAACGTAACGCATCACTGTACGAAGAGATCGTGGGTGGATCAGGCGGGGTTATCTCCCTTCTACACCAACTGGAGCACTGGGTTACCGATCAGCCAGCCCCTATGGATAGGTGGCTTACATTACCAGACATGGGCTGGGTCATCACGACAACATACAATGTCGCGTTCTCCTGCTTATCTCGTTCGCAGTGTTAGACGTATCTACCACTTGACTCGCAAAGCGATACAACGACCGCAATCCTGGTTATTGGTATACTAGAAGAGACTAATCATTTGGTCGCCGTAAGTAAACTTGTCACTTTAGCAGTTTATCATTTTCTATTATCACTTTCAGTTTCGGCACCTAACTACTTTGAAATTTTCATTGTAACAGTTTCGGCTTGAGGATGGCTTTTCGGTTCCAGAAGTGCATCCGTCATGGCAGCGGTATCGCCGTGCGGCTGTTGAAGGATGGGACGCACCATTACTCGAGCGTATTGCGCACTGGCAGTCCCTGGCGTCTACTTAAATTTTTTTTTTTAGATTGTACTTGGGTTATCGAATGCAAGTTTGTCAATTTTGAAACCAAACCAAGTTAAATAAAAGCAAATTACTGATAATTGGACGTCAATATTTACTCGTTTTCAGCATACTACACTATTACATAACGAGCATATTTCAAAGGTTAAAAAAATGTAAAAAACGAACAACTGCACGGTGTACCCCTACGAGCCGGATGGGCCTGCGTGCTCCGTACCTCCCAAACAATGCTCCCGCTCGGTCAATATATGTATCATCTCCTGAAGTGTGGCATCTCGCTGCGCCGAGGTCAACTACTGCACATCAGTAATACCCGCAACTGCACCGTGTAACATATCCCACCGCTGAAAGGTAGCCAGCAAAATGATTAATAACAGTACCAAACGAGGGAAAAATCTATATTTTATCAACACAGGGTGGGAGTGGATCATACGACTGCGTCGGTGATAGGGGCGGGCCCGGGCCTTGTAACTCCCGCGGGCAGCATACCAGGATTCTGAATAGAAGGATGCGTCCTAGCAAGGCACCAGGGTAGGTACTCGGGGGTGCATACTGACGGTGGGATGGCGTGTGTGCCGAGCTGAGTCCTACCAAGGATGTGGGACTCGGGCCGTTCCCAGAATTCATCCGGGCACTCGTACCTGACGACATATCTACGGTTGTTAGCCGGCCTGTAATCCTCTTTCGGCAGTATCGGAGTGGTAGGAATCTGCTGCATCCTGCCGAACTGGCGTAGGACACGATCGGGCATATATGGCTCCACAACGTCACAAAACCGAAGACACCCGTGAAAAGCCGAAATCCAGTGCTCTTTAAGCGGGTTAGGCCCGAAGAGAGTCCAGCAAACCTGCAAAGGTATGTATAAGATAAAACCGTATGTACTACCATAACCAAAAAACGTAAAAAACTTACCTCGCGCGCAGTCATGTCGTCTAAGTGTAGGCGTATAGAGCGCAGATCATCTGATTTGAGCGGTGCGGCCCCTCTGCGTTGAAACTGTAGAATGTGAGGCTGTGACTCACGCCAGTCTAGCGACTGCTGCAGGGCGAAGGACAGAAAGTACAGGTATATCCATGCCTCTAGCAGCGCTGTGGGCCCACCCAACTGTCTACAATCGACCCTAGACGCCGTCCTGAGAGACCGGTACAGATACGCAAGACAGGCAGCACCCCAGGCATATCCATGGATATCATCGGCAGAGCTAAGGAACGGTCAGTAGTTGTACGGCATCCGATCCTTACCCTTATCTATGAAAAGGGTGGCACCTAACAGATACTTCAGATACCCACGAGCATATGCAGACGACTCAAGTGATCCCTGGGTCGCGTAGTCCTTCAGGACGTTAAACCGCAACCCGCCATTATCCAGCTGGCTCTGAACGTGTGCGGCTGGTATGTTCAGTATCGCAGATAAGTCCCTGACAATGTCTTCCTTGCTCAGGTCATGCCGGAGAATGTAACCAGTCACAGGAATCGCGAGGATTGCGCCACATCGTGGAGGGTGATGGTCATCTCCCCGAACGACATATGAAATGTGTTAGTATCTAGCTGCCACTGCTCAATCGCTCCAGAACACTGCATGCCACAATTGCAGCCATTGCCTCGTCTTGCATCGGCCATTTATCGATGTACCCCTGCCTCGAATGGACAGTCAGCACCGGTCGCTCCTGCCCAAAGAAAAATCAAATTTCAGCAATTGTAAGACTGCGCTACTAACCTCGCTACGCCAGATAAGGCTGGCAATGTGGCCGAAAAAAGATGGGATGAGGGACGGATCTTGCGGGCCCCCAAGTGCCGGTCCCGTCAAACTCCACTCCTCGGTAGTGCCGCTTCGGCAAGTTCGACGTCGAGTAGGCTGTGACTGTCGCTCGGCAGCGGCTGGCTGTCGCCCCGCACTGGGACCGGGTCTCTCCACATCGTCGACTGAAACCCTACTCGAGGTGGGGGTACTCCTGGCCCATCTCGGAATGATCTGCTGACGCATGGTCGCGCCGATAAACTGACACCATATGGAACAGGACCCGGGGACCTATCCCTGCTGGCAGAAACTCCAGATCCGGATACCGAACGAGCGAGGCTGCCCACCCCCGCCGCAATTCGCCATAGAAAACCTCTCCTCGGTCGTGCGGCAGATGTCGTCGGGGCTGTGTGCGGGATGTCCTGCTCATATGTCTCATCCTCCTGCATCGTTGCGTCGGCCGCGGGTTCTTGCATATCCGCACCCGCATCCATATCATAGTCCACATCAGTCACCGGGTCTTCCCCATCTTACACGTCATATGCAGCGTCTGTACGGCGTAACCGGGACCGATGGTGGCCGGTTGTATGCTGGGCCCACGTCTTCAGCGTGGCCGCTATGTGTCTGAACCGGGTAGGACGGTCCCCCAGAATAATAGCCCGATGCAACCGGAGCAGGCGACGTCATCGGGGGCCAAGGATACGGTACATATCCCGGCATAGGCGCGTACATCCCGGGAATCCACGGCATGTGGGACGAACTGCGTCGAATCAATACCTCGTGTGACGTCAGCCGTTGTGGCGGGGATGTTGCTTGTACTGCGCCTCGCTGCACTCACTCTCTGTCTTGCAGATGCAGTAATAGGATGACGACCGTGCAATCGACCGCTGCGGTCTGAAACTGATACCAAATCTTGCGATACACCGCATCGGCGCTGAGAAGGATCCGTCATCTGCAACACTTACTTAACAAAAATTACTATCAGTGACAATTAAATTAAACAATAATCAATTTAGGTAAATAAATAAACGTATTTAAACTAACATTAAATAATATTAAATTAAGATAAATTAAATTATTAAAACTACGATAAATTAAATGAAACCTACAACATCGACTGTAATAAAATAAGCAACTTAAATATTTTCGCCCGTTCCTTGCGGAATTCCACGCCGTAATTCCACCAAAAAATTGGCAAAATTTGATGGTAAATTACGCCAGATTTCTGGCAGAATTTACCGTCAAATTGTACCAAAAACGGGTACAACTCACTTGGTGAGTTACCAGAAAAATTCTGCCAGTGACTGGAGAAATTTTCTGGTGGAGTTCCGCCAATTGCTGGCAGAATTCGTCCGTGAATTCCGCCACTCAGTTGGCGGAACTCCTGCAGCAGGATTGCAACTTCAAAATCGGCCGTTTTTTGGCCGATTTTGAAGTTCTTTTAACATAAAACGATGTAAATTAATGAATAGTTCGAAAAATTAACTTTTTTACGCTGAAATTCGATGTCGTTTTTCGTAGATCTAAATTTTCTGACCAAATGCTTTAGAGGATTTTGAATACTTTTCATAATTTAAATGAAATTATGAAAAATTTTCACAGTATATATAGTACAAAAATTAGTTACATATAGCAGTGGCCTAAATTTAACAATCGTACTTGATAATCGTGCAATATGCAACGATTTTTCCTCCCATCGTACTATTCAAATAAGACACAACAGTTCAGCATCACTATAGGGATGTCAAACATGCTATCCGTTTTATACTTCTTGGCCTAAAAGTAGTTGAGTATTTTCTTATTTATTTCAAATAAAAAGGAGAACATTTGGTTTTAGATAGGAAGAGTACTAGTGAGTCAGCACTTTAATAAAACATATATCAATTGATCTCAACTACTTTCACTACAGAAGGTAAAACAGCCAACGTGTTTCATATGGGAAGAGAAATATTAAAGACGACCTACTTTTTCGCATACAAACGTGCCTATCAAAAGTTATGCATGCCCCACTTGACCATTTGATGATATGAGGCTGTCACCGACCACTTCATTTGTTGGGTACCAACGCATGAGTCAAGTCTTCATGCAATATATTCACGCTTCGCTTCATCAAAGGTTTGGTATGAAAAATTAGATTTGGGTGTAACCTTATTTTAGAGTAAATATATTGTTTAAAATTTATAAATAATCAATTTTTATTTAAATTAAAATATAAATTCTTAATATGCAAAGCATAACATTTGAAAATTAATAGATGGTTCAAAAAAAAGTTTAATTTCACTACAAAAAATATCGAGAGAGAGAAGATTGCTCAAGATTTATTAATGATTAATTTTTAAGATAAATTTTGTTAAACCCCTTTAAACATTCTCTCAAAATTAAACTTCTAATAAATATTATGTTATTTATAATTAATATACTACAAAATTATAAAATAAAAATTAACTATGTTAAAAAAATATAAATCTTGCATTAAATAGGAGTTGTACCCTTATCTCCAGCGGAACCCATGTCCCCACTTATCTTATAAACTGTACCATTTAAGGACAATTCTACCAGATTCACACCCGTTGAATACGCCAACCCACTCAAGTTGGGTCAAATTTATGAAAAGACATGTCTGCCCCATAATCAAGACGGAACCCAACAAACAGCCATTGTCTGTGCGTGTTCGGCTTTGACCAGAAGAGAACCTTCAAATCCTGAACCAAACTTTAAATTAGATTAATCGAGTTGAGCTTTAGCTTCAATATTCTTTATCGTGTCAAACATGAAGCCTGATTTAAGGCAAACCCAAACATTGTCGACAAAATAGGCCAGCAAAAGAGTTGGCTGGATATCTGATCTCGACTCCGTTTTTGCAGTAAATGGTCCAGCCCAGACCTAGATCTGGACCCAGACCTAGACTCACTTGTGAGGCATAAATGGGAATGGATTCCAAACACATGGTTTCAGATTAGTTACCTCCCGTACTCGGACCAATGATATTCATTAGATAATATATATTTGTCAAAATACAATTTGTATATAATATTTTTTATGGTTTTAGATGCAGTTTTATGAAGTACAGATTAGACTAAAAAAAATAACATTGAATTTCAAACATTTGTTCAGATCAGAACCAAAATAAAAAGTACACTAATTTAGAAGAAGAAGAATATGATTGTGTTACAAAATTCGGCCGCAATAAATATAAAAATTAACTATAAAATGACAACAAAAAAATTTTAAATTATAACAAAAGAGAGGAAGAGAGAACGCAAGAAATATAAAGATTAAAATTTTATTGAGAGTTTTTTAACTATATATCTGATACTTTTACAAGCTCTTATTTATATAGAGTTAGAAGTGATTATTCCCATTATAGGTCATTAAGAGCATTCTCTATAACTTGCATAACTTATATCACATGATCTTTCATACTCTTTATGATAGGGAGTTAGTTGTGTATAAAGGATAGATGTTATAACTTTGGTTGTAACTTCTAACCTTTCATATTCCATAACCTCAAATATAGATTAATACTTAGGATAATAGACATCCACATAACTGATATATTCATAACATTTCCCCTTGAATGTCAATTATATAAAGAATATGTATTGTTAAAATCTTACTAGATAAAAATCCAGTAGGAAAAAACTCTAGTGAAGAAAAAAGAGTACATTATTCTTTATATTATTATTATTATAATATTTTGAAATTTCTTAACCGATACGTTCCAATCAAATGTTACTATCGGTAAGACCTTAATGGATAAATTTGTCAACTCATCAAATGATTAAATTTCTTGCACATCAATATTGAATCTCTCCTAAAGTTTATGAGTAAAAAAAATCTCTCGTCCAACAATAAAGTTGAAATTCTTTATTTGAGGTATGTTTATCTTGAATAAAATAAAACATTAATATAGTCACACATATTCTCAGCGAACATCATGAATCTCTGTGTCTTTGAGGATACATGTGTCTCAAATTTATTGATAGTAGCATATTGTCTTTCAGGGACATCAAATATAATAGGAACATTGTTTACCGGATGTTGGTTAGTTAATATATCTGATTATATAAATTATCCTTTGAACTTCTGGTTCAAGGTATCTTCTATGAGGATCAAAATAGAAGATCCAAAATGGGATACAAAGTAATATCATTATCTGGCCCCCATGTTTTCTCTTTTTTGTGTAAGGACAACACATTCAAAACTAAAAAATACGAATCTCCCCCTTGAGATTCAGTCTCAACATATTATATAATCTCTTTAAGGACTCATCTTATTACCTTGTGGTGGAGTAATATACATATCACATTTTTAAATCTTAGATGGGAAATATTTGGTTTCTGACCATAAACCAACTACTATGAGGAGAACTTATGATGCATTGGCAAAATAGGAAATAAGTGCTAAAACATCACAGTTATGAATATTTTGTAGGATGTTTAACATTTATCTCAATACAACCAATATTATTATGTCAAATTATGTTGTTGGGATAATGTAAATATGAGTTCATTATCAATGAATTGCAAACTATAGGTTGCAAAAATCGACAATATACATACAACTATTCTGTTGATGCATCAACTAATAATTTCTCTATATTCATCCCAAAATAAGACATTCATCCCAAGTAATACTAGTAACATTCAAATAATGCAAAAAAAAAATAGCACATAAAAATTTGTCATATTAAGAAATTTATAGTTCCATAATATTTTTATAAATTTCTAATCATACTTTGTACTTTAATGATTTGGGATGGTTCAGCCAATCATACCAACTAATAAATTATTTAAAGTAGTAAACTTCAAGTTTACTTAATATTACATTTTAATTTTACAAATTTTATGCACTATAAAGTAGAAGAGAGTAATTGTAGTATTTAGTATTGACATTTATTCTAGGTCATAATAGTAATGCATAGGTCTTAAAAGTTTATTCATCCAATTTCTCGATATAATGAGAATATCATCAAGGCTCAAGAGTTTTCATAAGACTATACGGAGAATGATGCATTGCAAAAATTGACTATTATGGTGCATATTTGGTAGCTCTTTTGGAACTTTTAATCAATTAACTCTTCTAGATTTCTTGATTAACTACTTCTTCAAAACTTTGTACTACCATTAATACCTTGAACATATATTTCAAATTTGTTCAATGAACTACCAATATTATTTAGATAAATTGTATCCTCACTATTAGCCCTAAGGGCAAATCATGAAGTTTTAATTAAGTTTTGAATAATGACAAACATTGATATAGACTAATCTTTATGTCAATTGTGTGATAGGATTGTTGGATTAAAGAAGTATGAAGTCTTGTTTCCTTAAAGCCAAAATGCAAGAACAACTTCAATGAGTCAAAGTGATTGAAGATTGAAGAGTGTGTTCAAGATGATTGAAGGTATTGAAGACTAAAAGTGTAGGTCATATATGCTCAATAGGTATATTCTTTTGTAAACCCTACACTTGTGTGTCTTGGAATCTATTGAATGCATAAGAGATCAACAAATACTTGTTTTGAATCTTAAATGGCTTTGAATGAACTTTTGAATAACAAGTGTGCTTTCAAATCTCAAATGATCCTGAGTAAAATTTATATGATCAAAGTGTTTTAGTAACGGTTTTTGAGTTTGAAAATGTTTTAATGACTTACCTATTTATACAAAATGTTTTCAATGTTATTAAGGTTGATTTTCAAATGATTTGATAGAGTTTGATTAGTTCGGTCGCAAGTTCAGACGTCCAAATTTTGAAAATGATTGATGTGCTTTCAAAGAAATTCGGACACAAGTTCAGACGCATGGGATAAAGTTCGGACGTCTAAAGTTTCTCTGATAGCATGGTTACTATTTTTTCAGAGAAATTCGGACAAATGTTCGGACGCATAAGGAAAAGTTCGGACATCCAAACTTTTCCAGATAACTTGGCACAGTAAAGTTCGGACATATAGGAGAAAGTTTGGACATTCGAACTTCTCTGAAACTAGCCGTTTTATAGCTGTTAAAGCCAATTTTCAAATCTATAAAAGCCATCAACTCCAAATTTTTGTAGAACTTTTGAACTTAAGAAATCCTTGAAGCTCTAACTTGTTTTACATCAAAATTATTTGAAAAGCTCTCAAATTGCCTTGTGCTAAAAGGTTGAAATTCAAGATTCCAAAGGCAAAAAGTGAAGTGGTGCTAGCAATTGTATTCATTCACAAAGAAGTGTTGGTAACATCCAAACTCTATCTTTACAAAATTTTTGTGATTGATACAAGGTTATCTTGTGACGTAAAATCCTTTTGGTAAGGGTGAGCCATAGACTAGATTAATCAAGGTTGTAGTGTAAAACCCGTGTGTGGGTGAGCCTTGGATTAGATTGGTCTTTAGGTTGTCTTTAGATATAAAATCCTTGTGAAAGTGTGAGCCTTGTCTGTAGGATTGCAAAGGAGGTTGTTTGTATAAAATCCTTGTTGGGTGAGCCTCTTGTGTAATTGCCTAAATTGAGCATATAGTGAATTGGTTAAAATACTTGAGTGTGGACTCAAGGTAGTGGATGTAGATCTTGAAAAGATCGAATCACTATAAATCGTGTGTTCATTTCTTTATAGCTTTACTCGTTTACATACTTGCATTATTATTATTTGTTATTAGTTGTTGATTGATTGGTTGTGGTTTTATTGTTGGATCATCTTGTCTCAACTATCAAATCACATATAAACTTGAAGTTTGTGAATTTAAAGAAGAGCTTTTATTTCGACAAAGGATTTGCAAAACAGGAAAATATTTTGATAATTAGCCAAAGACCTAATTCACCCATCCCTTAGGTCTTTCAATTGGTATCAGAACAAGGTCTTCTTTTAAAGGTCTAACAACGTAGAAGTAAAGATTATATGGCTAGTTTATCAAATTTGCCTTATATGAAAGGTTCCTCCACTAACAGACCTTCATTGTTTGATGGTTCTAATTATATTTTTTGGAAGCCTAGGATTGAGATTTACATTTGTTCTATTAACTAGGAATTGTGAAATATTATTGAGAAAGTTCCCTATGTGCCTTTGAGATTGAAAGCTGATAGAGTTACAAGGGAACCAAAGCCCATGGAGGAGTATGATGAGAGCGATTCAAGGAAGATGACATTAAACTACCAAGCAATGAACATTCGTTATTGTGCGTTGGTTGTTAATGAATACAATAGAGTGATGGAATGTGATTCCGCTCATGAAATGTGGACACTACTTCAAGTCACTCATGAAGAAGAAAGAGCAAATGTGTGCTTCATGACAATGGAAGATGAGGTACAACCTACTCCATCTACCTCTACTTCGTATGATGATGATATTGATGATCCTAGTGAATTACTTGTTGAGATGTATGGAGAATTAAGAAAGATTTCGAAAAAGAATAAGGAAATGAAACTTAAAATTAATGAGTTATTGAATGAAAATTCAAAATTATATTGTGAAAACAAAACACTTCTTGAATCTATTAATTGTTTGAATATTGAAAAAGAAGTTTTAAATGTCTCTTTACAAAACATGTCCCTTGAAAATAAGATTCTTTGTAAAAAGATTTTGTCTCTTGAAAGAATGCTTGTTGATCATGAGACTTTGAAAAAGAAGGTTGATGACCTTACATCATATATAGAAAAATTTACAAAAAGAATGGACAATCTTGATAAAATTCTTGGAGCTCAAAGATCTTCTCTTGTCAAAAATGGTCTTGGTTATAATTATGTAGACAACGTGCCTAAATATAACAACTTCTTTGTCAGAGCTACTTCTACTTCCATGCATCATACTTGTTGTACTTATTGTGGAAAATATGGACATAAAGTCACCAAATATTATGTTAACCCCCACAGACCCAAGAAAGTATGGGTACCAAAGAATACTTCCTCTCATTTATTGCAGGTACTCTTCAATTCAAACTCAAGCACCATTAAGAGGTGTATTGATGATGTTGGCTTAAAGAATAATGGAAAACACCTCATTCATAATCAAGGTCAAATCAACCAATGAAGGACTTGATTTTGAGACAAGAAGAAAGGAAGAATTCTTGGAGTAACCAATGTTTGTAAAGGTTCCTCTCTTCTTTTTAAACAAATGTTGCTTAGTGCTGATTTGAACTATAACTTGCTTAGCATTAGTCAATTGTGTGACAATGAATAAGAAGTTAAATGCTGACATGCGAAGTTTTAGTTTAGAATCTCTTTTGTTAAGATTTGAAAATTTGCCAACCATGACTTGTCAATTGCTTCTATGAAGTTGATTAGGTAACATTGATAATACGAGATTGAATTCATGGTTGATATGTTCTTGAAATTGATTATATGTCATGATAAAATTATTAAAATAGCTATGATTGAATATCTATGCATTTGCTTGGCCAAAAACATCTTTATGAAACTTTACAAAATGTTTGGACTTGAAGTTTTGAAGTAGACTATAAGTTCGGTCACTTGAACTTGTATGACAAAACGATATTTTGTGATTTTGATCAATCACTTACAAAACTTTTGAATGTGTGTTTTATCTTGATAAGCTTGAATGTCTTGTTCCTTATGATAATGATGGATTTTCTTGGCACAGAAGATTTGGTCACGAGAGCATGGATTTGTTGAACAAACTTTCCTCTCAAGATTTAGTTGGAAGATTGCTAAAAATGTGTTTTGAGATACTTGTCAATATGAACATTAAACAAAAGAATCTTTCAAACCCATGAAAATGCTTTTAGACCCCAAAACATCTTGAGCGTGTTCATATGGATTGATTTGGACTTATGAGGAACTTGAGTATTGATGACTTGAAGTATGTCTTAGTAGTAGTTGATGATTTCTCGATATTCACTTAGCATTCTTCTTTGCTCAAAAAGATGAAGTGTTTCATAAGTTTGAAAAACTATTCAAAAAGGTTCAAACCTCCCTTGAGTGCAAATTGATTTCCGTTAGAAGTGACAATAGGATAATTTTACAAACAAGCCTTTACAAAATTTGTGATGAAAAAGTTGAATTTCAAATAATTGTTTAAGCTATAAAAACCCCACAACACAATGGTGTTATTAATTAAAACAAAATTACACTTTACAAAAATTGGTTAGATCTATACTTTGAGAAAATTCTTCTTCAAAAATATATTTTGAGCTGAAACCATAAACAACACATGCTATGATGAATAGAATTCTTTTAAGATCATTTTTTTTAAAAAAAAATCTTTTGAAGTTCTCTTCTATAGAACTCCTCAAATTGCATATTTTAAAGTGTTTGGTTTTAAATATCTTATCTTGAATACTTGTGATAACTTAATTAAATTTGATAGAAAGCCGAATATAGGTATATCTCTTAACCATTCTTCAAACAAAAGACCTATAGAGTTTATAATGAAAAGAACCTTATATGATGAGGAAACTATTCATGTTAGTTTCGATGAATCTTATATTTACTTGGAAAGAAAAGAAGAAGATGATGTAGGTACATGTATGAAAGACTATCAAACCTATCTTCAAGCATCAACTTTGGAGGACCATACCAATGAGGAATAAATGATTGAACAAAATCAAGATGAACTAAAGATATCCAAGAGGCCAGCCTAAGGAGCAAATCATTGGTGATATCTCCCAAGGAGTAAAAATAAGGCGTTACTTTATTAATAACTTTAATCTTTTATCTCATATGAGCCTAAAAGTATTGATAATGCATTGTGCGATGATTTTTGGATTATGAATTATATCAATTTGAAAGATAAAAAATTTGGAAATTTCTAAATCTCATGATCATTCCATTATTGGAACTAAATGTTTTTTAGAAATAAACTCAATGAATTCAAGGAAGGTGTAAGAAATAAATCTAGATTTGTCACCCAAGGATTCAATCAAAAAGAGGGAATTGATTATGATGAAACCTTTGCTCCGAATGCTAGACTTAAGTCCATAAGAATGCTTTTGACTTTTACTTGCTTTAAAGGTTTTAAGTTATTTCAAATGAATGTCAAAAGTGCTTTTCTAAATGGTTCTATTGAGGAAGAGATTTATGTGGAACAATCACCCGGTTTTGATCATGAAAAGTTTCCTAACCATGTTTTCAAATTATCCAAAGCTTTGTATGATTTAAAACAAGCTCCTAGAGTTTGGTATGAAAAAATGAGTGTTTTTCTTCTTTCAAAAGGATTTTCAAGAGGAAAGGTTGACACTACTCTTTTCATATAAACCTCTTGTAACAATGATTTATAACTTGTCCAAATATATGATACACTTTTTTGTGCTTCTAATACTTCACTTTGTGATGTGTTTGCCAAGTTGATGCAAAGTAAATTTGAAATGAACATGATAGGAAAACTCGATTTCTTTCTTGGCCTACAAATCAAGCAAATCAAGCATGACACTTTCATGAATCAAGTTAAGGAATAAGCACTTCCATAAGTTTATCAATTATGCTTGACAAGAATAAAAAGGTTCCATAGGAGTAGTCAACTATATTTGACAGCAAGTAGAGCCAATATTATGTTTGTCATGTGCTTGTGTGCTAGATTTCATCTTGTCTTAAAGAATCTCATTTGATTGCTGATAAACACATTCTCTATTACCTTATTGATACTCTAAGTGATTATGGTCTATATTTCAAATGTGTGGCTATGTTATGTGATAACACTAATGCAATAAATTTGACCATCATACTATTTCAACAAATTAGGACAAAGCATATAGAGATCAAACTTCATCTCATTAGAGATCATTCTACTAAGGGTAATACTTATTTAAAGCATGTTTGCATTCATGAACAAATTAATGATATCGTTACTAAGCCACTGGCCGAATAAAGGTTTGACCAATCTTAGAAGAAGCTTAGGAATTTCAAAATTCAATAACTAATGAGTGTATTCAAGTGTTGTAGCTCCAGGTGAGGACAAAGAAGTCTAGCATGAGAAAAGGAAAGGGAAAAGCAAAAGAAAGAGAAGGAGGACTAGTGATCAATGAACCAAGTAAGGTTCATGTTTTGCAAAGCATGTCAAGGCTTGATATATTTGACACATGGAAGGCTGCTACTGAATTTGATGATTGGACAAAAAGGAACCATGAGATAAATCCAAACCACAAGGTGGATGTCATCAAACTATCCGAAATGGGTAATATACTCTCATTTTTTTAATTACGTGAGCTAGACTAGTTTGCTTGTGTTTGATGAATGCTATTACCTTCGTTTATGAAGCTTATATTAAAAAAAAAGGGGGGGTTGAGCAAATTGGTAATAAAACTATTCAGTGGTATTCTTCACAAGTTTATTTTTGATATTAATAATGCATTGTTTAATAGAATTTGTGATGTTGAGGATGTTGGGTTTAGGCATTATTCTTCCGAGTGACATTGTTTTATAAGCAAATTATACTTGCATGAAAGGATTGAAAATGCCTGCACAAATGGTAGAAGCTCAAGACTATAAAAGAGAGAGAGATAAAATCTTTTGATGCTAGTGAAAGAATTTTGCATCACACGCTTACTAACTTGATTACATCATACTTTGGGCACAAATCTTCTATTGATAATATGTGTGCTATAATTATGCTAGCCATGCATAAGAAAAGAAAAATAAATTTTGGATATATAAAGAATATAATGGAGCAAGAAGAACAGAAAAATTATTCCTGGAAACAAAGTAAACTTGGATAAACACTCCAATATGGGTAATGTTCTATCTCTATTTGATGATATTGATTGGAGCAATTTACTAGTAGTTGATGAAAAAATTTATCCTGCCCTTATATATGAGTTTTATGCAAATCTTAAAAAAAAAAAAAAAGAGAGAAGTGAACATGAGGGAAAATAATGTAGTTCAATGGTATTCATCTAGAGTATATCAAGTGGATTTTCAGTTCAATGATGCCTTAGTGAACATAATTTGTGGGGTAGATGATAATGAGGTAAGGTATTTGTAAGCCCTAAGGGCAAATCATGTAATTTTGATTCATGACAAATATTGATGAGAACTAATATGTTTATATTGTGTGATAGGATTTGTGAAGAAAGAAGTTTGAAGTCTCATTGCTTTCAACAGGAAGAGCAAAGAACAAACTCATTAAGCTATGAGTCTTTTGAGGTGTATTCAAAGATAAACTCAAGGCATTGAAGACTTGAAGTGTAGAGTAGGTATGATGATAGGTAATATCTATGTGAACTCTACACTTGTATGTCTTGGAGTCTATTGAATGCATAAGAGAGCATAAAATTGGTTTCTTAAGTTTAAAAAGACTTTGAATGAATCCTTAGCAAATGTGGTTTTGTGTTCTAAAAGTTTTTAAGTAAACTTTAAATGATCAAATGAGTTTGATTGTGGTTTTTCAAACTTATATTTGTCTAAATAATTTATCTATATATACAAAATGCATTTCAAATACTTGGAAGATTGATTTCAAATGATTTTACAAAGTTTGAACACAATTCCATGAAATTCGGTCGTCCGAATTTGGTCTTCAGCATGGTCACTGTTCTTCCAGAGAAATTCGGACGAAGATTCGGACAAAGCAGGAAGAATTCGGTCGTCCGAAAAATTCGGACGCAGAATTCGGTCGTCCGAATTTCCTGAAAATAGCCGTTAACTAGCCGTTTTATAGCTGTTTCAATTGATTTTCAAATTCTATAAAAGCTATAAACGTGCAATCTTTTGCAAGTTCTGAATCCTTGAATATTCTAAGCTTTCTAAAGTCTATTACAAACATTTCTCAAGCTCTCTTATATCTTGTGCATTCAATTGATCAATCCAAAGACATCAAAGTGTGAAGGTGCAACTTTGTGTAAATTCTACCAACAAGTGGTAACATCTACACACTCTTCTTTACTTATTCAATTGTGTTGATCTACTAGCTCTAGTAAGGTTATCTTGATAACATAAAACCCTTTAGATAAGGGTGATCCTTGAAGTTGTGATTCAAGGTTGTTTGAGATATAAAACCATAGGTTGGTGAGCCTTGTTTGTAAAAATTACTGGAAGAGGTTGTATGTGTAAAAACAAAGTGTGGTGAGCCTCTCTTGTAATCTGTAAACTTGAGCACATAGTAGAGTTATTGAAATCCTTAAGTGTATACTTAAGGTAGTGGAGGTAGATCTTGAGGATCGAACCACTATAAATTGATCGTGTTCATTTGTTTACATTTCATATATTGCTTTGCCATAATTTGTTTCTCTCTTATTCATATCATCTGTAATTGGTTCATACATATAAAAGATTTGAATTTGCGAAAATTAGCCAAATATCTAATTCACCCCCCCTCTTAGGTATTTCAATTGGTATCAGAGCTAGAACTTCTTTGTGTGGTTTTACAACCTAGAAGGCAAAGATCCTATGGCTAATATTTCAAATCTACCTTACCTAGAAGGATCTTCTACAAACAGACCTCCATTGTTTGATGGAACAAATTACACTTTTTGGAAGTCTAGAGTTAAAATATATATTTGTTCTATCAATTTTGATTTATGGAACATAATTAAGAAAGGTCCCTATGTCCCAATGAAAATGAGAGTAGATGGAGTAACCTCAGAACCCAAATCAATTGATGAATTTGATGAGCATGACTCAAGGAAAATGACACTAAATTATCAGGGCATGAATATATTAAGTTGTGCATTAGATGTTACTGAATATAATAGAGTTAGTGGATGTGATTCTGCTCATGATATGTGGAGATTACTTCAAATTACACATGAAGGTACTAATCAAGTTAAAGAATCTAAACTTTCTATGCTTGTTAGAGATTATGAATTGTTTACTATGAAACAAGGTGAAAATATTAGTGATATGTTTACAAGGTTTACTAATATTTTCAATGGCTTGAAAGCTTATGGTAAAGTATATACTACGAGAGAACAAAACAGAAAGATTTTGGATGCTCTACCAAAATCTTGGCAGCTAAAGACGCTTGCTATTGAGGAGTCCAAAGATCTAAAAACTCTTCCTCTTGAAGAGCTTATTGGATCACTACTCACTCATGAAATGAAGATAAAACGGTTGAATGATAAGGAAGATGAGGAAAAGGGAAGAAAAGGAGTAGTTCTTAATGCCTCAAACAACTTGAGTGAACAAGAACAATCTTCAAGTGAAGAAGAAGGAGGAAATAATGGGGAAGAAGAAATTGCAAAGGCAGTGAAGAAGTTCAAGAGATTCTACAAAATGAATTTCTCAAGAAAGGAAGAAAGCCAGTCAAGAAGAGTGGACAATCTTCATCATATAAACCTCAATGCTTTGAATGCAAGAGTACTGAGCATCTTATTGCTGACTGTCCCAAAGTATTGGAAAGGGAAAGAGAAAGCAAAAACAGGAAGAAATCTGCCAAGAAAGGAAAAGGACTAGCTGGAACGTGGGATCAACAGGAATGTGAGGATGAAAGTGAAGGAAAGGCCAACATATGCTTCATGGCCATTGATGATGAGGTACAATCTTCTCCTTCTATTTCAAATTTATGTGATGATGATATTGATTCTAGTGACTTAATTGTAGAATTGTATGAAGAATTGAAAAAGGCTTCAAGAAGAAATAAAGAAATGAAATACAAAATTAATGATCTTTCAAATGAAAAATCAAAATTATGTATTGAAAATGATAGACATCTTGAGACCATTAATTCTCTTACCATTGAAAAGGATGTTTTGAATACTACCATACAACATGTATCTCTTGAAAATAAAAAGCTTTCTTCAAAAGTTACTTCTCTTGAATCAATGCTGAAAGATCATGAGATTTTAAAAAGGAAAGTAAATGATCTTACTTTATGCATTGAGAGATTTACAAATGGAAGAGAAAATTTAAATAAATTACTTGGTTATCAAAGATCCTCATTTGTAAAGCATGGTCTCGGTTTTACACATGATTGTTTTGATCTGAAACCTAAAGGGTCATTTGTTAATGAATCTTCTCATTATAAGTATCATACTTATTGTACATATTGTGGTAAGCATGGACATAAAGTTTCTAAATGCTTTATAAAAAGAAAGATAGAAAATGGAGTGAAGACAATTTGGAGAGTTAAAGGAGCTATTACTAACCCTCTTGGACCCAAGAAGATATGGGTACCAAAAATCACTCTTTCTAATATGGTATAGGTACAATTTGCCTCAAGATCAAGTGCCACAAAATGGTTTCTTGATAGTGGCTGTTCAAGGCACATGACTGGAAATGCATCACTTGTTAGTGAGCTTCAAGCTACAAGTGAAGGCTTTGTTACTTTTGGAGATAAGAAGAAAGGGAAAATACTTGGAATAGGTAACATTGGTAAAAGTTCCTTCCCTCTTATCAAACAAGTTTTACTTATTGATGGTTTAAAGTATAATTTACTTAGCATTAGTCAATTATGTGATAATGGTTGCAAAGTGGAATTTAAATGTGATACTTGTACCATTCTTGATAGTACAAGTAATAAAACTATTTTTGTAGCTAAAACAGTGAGTAATGTATATGTGTTATATCTTGATCAACTTATCATTAATGATATTAAATGTCTTGCCATTCATGACAATGATGGATTTCTATGGCATAGAAGATTAGGACATGTAAGCATGGACTTGTTAAACAAACTTTCTACACAAGAACTAGTTAGAGGATTACCAAAAATGCATTTTGACAAAACTCGTATTTGTGATGCTTGTCAATATGGAAAACAATCAAAAACATCTTTCAAACCAAAGAAAATGGTTTCTACCTCAAAACCTCTTGAACTAGTACACATGGACTTATTTGGACCTATGAGGACTACTAGTCTTGGTGGTAAAAGATATGCTTATGTGATTGTTGATGATTTTTCCAGATTTACATGGGTAATCTTTTTATCACAAAAAGATGAAACATTTTATGAATTTTCAAAACTTTTCAAGAAGGTTCAAATTTCTCTTAGCTACAACTTAATATCTATTAGAAGTGATAATGGAAGAGAGTTTTGCAACCAAGATTTTACAAAATTCTGTGATGAGTATGGTATCACTCATAATTTTTCAGCAGCCAAAACACCTCAACAAAATGGAGTTGTTGAGAGGAAAAACAGAACATTACAAGAAATGGCTAGATCAATGCTTTGTGAAAACTCTTTACCTAAATACTTTTGGGCTGAAGCTGTAAATACAGCATGCTATGTAATGAATAGAGTTTTACTAAGACCTTTTATAGGAAAAACACCTTTTGAACTTCTATTTGATAAAACTCCATCAATTGTCTATTTTAAAGTATTTGGTTGTAAATGCTTTATTTTAAATACTAGTGACAATCTTGGTAAGTTTGACAAGAAATCTGATGAAGGCATATTTCTAGGCTATTCATCTAATAAAAAGGCATATATAGTCTATAATAAAAGAACATTATGTGTTAAAGAAACTATTCATGTAACTTTTGATGAATCTAATATTTATCTTCAAAGAAGAAATGAAGATGATGCAGGTTCTTCAATGGTTGAAAATCAAACTCAACACCAAGTACCTACATTGGAAGATCATGCTAAAGAAGAAGAAATAATGGAGCAAGAAATGATGGTCAATCAAGCAATAATCAAGAGCTTCCAAAGGATCTCACATATGCAAGAAGTCATCCTAAGGAGCAAATCATTGGTGATGTCTCTCAAGGAGTTAAAACTAGACGGTACTTTATTGATAATTTTTTACTTTTATCTCATATTGAACCTAAAAATATTGATGATGCATTGTGTGATAATTTCTGGATTATTGCTATGGAAGAAGAGTTGAATCAGTTTGAGAGAAATAAAGTTTGGACTCTTGTTCCTAGACCTCATGATCATTCTGTTATTGGTACAAAATGGATCTTTAGAAATAAGTTAAATGAACTAGGAGAAGTGGTTAGAAATAAAGCTAGACTTGTGGCTCAAGGCTTTAATCAAGAAGAAGGTATTGATTATGATGAAACTTTTGCTCCAGTGGCCAGATTAGAGTCTATCAGAATACTCTTGGCATTTGCTTGTTTTAAAGACTTTAAACTATTTCAAATGGATGTCAAAAGTGCTTTTCTAAATGGTTTTATTGAAGAAGAAGTCTATGTAGAACAACCTCCTGAATTTATTCATGAAAAATTTCCAAATCATGTTTTCAAACTAACTAAAGCTCTATATGGACTGAAACAAGCTCCAAGATCTTGGTATGAAAGGTTAAGTGGTTTTCTTCTCTTAAAAGGTTTTACTAAAGGAAAAGTAGATACAACTCTTTTTATTAAAACATCTTCTAAAAATGATATTTTGCTTGTACAAATCTATGTTGATGATATCATTTTTGGTTCTACTAATATTTCTCTTTGTGAAGAGTTTGCTAAAACTATGCAAAATGAATTTGAGATGAGCATGATGGGAGAACTAGGTTTCTTCTTGGACTGCAAATTAAGCAAACCAAGGATGGAGTCTTCATCAATCAAGCAAAATATACTAAGGAGCTATTGAAAAGGTTTGGAATGGATCAAGCAAAAGGAATAAGTACTCCAATGAGTTCATCAACTAAACTTGACAAAGATGAGAAAGGTAAAAGCATTGATGAGAAATTATATAGAGGTATGATAGGAAGTTTACTCTATCTCACAGCTAGTAGACCAGATATTATGTTTGATGTATGCTTGTGTGCTAGATTCCAATCATGTCCTAAAGAATCTCATCTAATTTCTGTTAAACGAATTTTTCGTTACTTGATTGATACTCATGACTATGGCATTTGGTTTTCAAAAACTTCATCTTTTGAACTTATTGGATATTCTGATGCGGATTATGCTGGTTGTAAAGTTGAACGTACAAGCACAAGTGGACATTGTTAATTTCTTGGTAGTTGTCTTGTATCTTGGTTTAGTAAAAAGCAAGCTTGTGTGTCTTTATCCACTGCAGAAGCTGAATACATAGCTGCAGGAAGTTGTTGTCCACAATTGTTATGGATGCAGCATACTCTACTTGATTATGGTCTTAAATTCAATTGTGTGCCCATATTATGTGATAATACTAGTGCCATTAACTTGAGCATAAATCTCATTCAACATTCTAGGACTAAGCATATAGAGATAAAACATCATTTCATTCGTGACCATGTGATTAAGAAAGATATATGCTTAGAATATATAAATACAAATGATCAAATTGCTGACATATTTACAAAGCCTTTGGCTGAGGAAAGGTTCAGTCACCTAAGAAGACTCTTAGGAATTTCTAGATTCAATGACTAATGAGTGTATTGAAGTTATGATGAATGCAGGAAATTTTTGATTCAAAATTCGGATGCACTGCAAAAAATTCGGACTTTTGATCAAGAATTCGGACGCAGGTCAAGAAAATTCGGTCGACCGAATTTTCTGAACTGAAGAAACAGAAACTTTTGCTCGAAAATTCGGACGCAGACCTGAAAAATCGGTCGACAGAATTTTACAGACGAGACTCTTTAAATGAAGTTGAAACAATCTTTCCAACACTACTACTTCCGAATTTCACATCCTTTTTAAAACATCTCATACATATTCACATCCGAATCAAAATCCCCAAAATCCCACATTCTCATCTCGATTTTCCTTCATCTTTTAACTTCTAAGCCCTAATTTCATACAGAAAACCAATCCTTCTCAAGAGAAAACATCATGGTAAGAACAAAGAAGCCCAATGTTGAGAAAGGAAAATGAAAGGCTAAGGAAGGAGATGGAGACACAATCCTCAATCAACCAAGAAGGATTCGCATTCCTCAAACACAATCTGGAATTGACAGGTTTATCTCTATCAAATCTACTCATGAATTTGATGAATGGAATAAGAATAGTAGAAAAATCATTCCTGGATATAAGGTGGATATTGATAAACTGTCAAATATAAATATTGTCCTATCTCATTTCAATGATATTGGTTGGAGTAGTTAGCTCTTCATTGATGAAGAATTTTATCCTACTTTGATATATGAATTCTATGCAAATTTGAAAGAGGATAGAATTGAGATGATAGGGGATAATGTGATACAATGGTATTCATCTAGAGTATCACAAATAGACATTGAATTCAATGAAGGATTGATAAATAGAATTTGTGGAGTAAGTGACGATGGAGCTAGATATTATTCAGCATCCATTGCTATGATCATGAACTCTTCACACATGTTAGATTTGAAGATGCATTTACAAATGGAAGAGAGTTTAGAGCCATAAAGGAAAGGGAAATTAAGAATTTGGATGCTAGAGGTAGAGTTTTGCATCACATGGTGACTACAATGATTGTTCCTAATTTTGGACACAAGTCATCAGTTGGAAATATGCACATGGTAATCATGTTAGCCCTGCATGAGCATAGAAGAATAAACTTTGGGTTATAGTCTTGAAACATATGATTGCTGCCAGAAAAACAGTAACCAAGGCATTCCCATTTGGAAGATTATTAACCAGAATCTTCAAGCATTTTAAGATCAAACTTCCTGGAAGAGGGCAAGCTTTTAAGAGTGGTGAAATTTATACAAATAAAACTCTTAAGAGAATGCAATTAGTTCATGATGAGGATAATGTATGGAGGACAAAAAGAGAAACCCCTCCGAAAAGAATAGAAAGAGAGAGAATCATAGAAAGTGAAGAGGAAGAAGAAGAAGAGGATAACCCTTGCTAGGGAAATGAAAACAAAAAGAAAGCATGACACCTCAAGTGAGGGGGGAGCAACCTTCAACAAAAAGGAGATTATTTGAAGAAGAAACTGGAATTGTGTCTAGTAGTAAAGGAGTAACTAGAGGGGACACCATTATAGCCAAAACATTCCAAGAAGCCTTGAACAATCATGTCAAGGAAATGGAGAAAATGTATAAGTTCTTTGAGTCATTTGCTCCAATGGTTCTTGGAAAACTGGATGGACTGGAAAACAGAGTAAAACACATTGAAGATATTCTTGTAAGAAACACTCAAAGTGGTGAATGAACCTCTAAGCCTCAAGATGGAAAGGAGGAGGAAAGAAATAGAGAAGCAGAGAAAGAAGATAATGAGGATAGCAGTAATGAAGAGGATGATCGGGTGGAAATGATAAGACCACAGCAGAAGAAAAAGAACAAGAACAGGCTCATGAAGATCTACCAGTGGCAGGAAGTCAAGTAGCTCAAGCTGCAATTGTATCTCCAGCTACAATCTCTTTCAGTCAAGGAAGAGTTAAGAACTTGGCAATCAAGAAAGGAGTGAGTCGAGCCTCCCCATCAACCTCACCATCACAAGACTAAGCTTTCTTTTCTAATCTCTTTACTGTATTATGTTCAGTTTTCTAAGCATTTTGCTACATTTTCTATTCTGAACTTGTTAAATATTGTTTTTTTTTTGTAATAGTGAAGCTCAATGATGAAATCCCAGGGATGAGAGCTTCTTTTATATGATAACTTGACCATCTCATTTTCATTGATCCCTTTTATTTTTTATGATGACAAAAGGGGGAGAAACTATGCTGCAATATGATGTAATACATGTGCACACTTAATCTTATGTGAACTTAATCTTATACATGTGCACACTTAATCTTATGTGAACTGATGTAATACATGTGCACACTTAATCTTATGTGAACTTAGTCTTTAATGCTACTGAATGTTGCATATGACTTTTTATGCCTTAAATAGTCATCCTTATGGTCAAAAATTTTTTTTTTCTGTTTAATCCAAATTAGTTCAAATCTGTCTTAATCTATTCCATTATGTTTGAACAACATTATGAAACCTTTATATCATTTCAAAACTTCAATTATATTGAATCTGTTGCAGTTTGGACATGAGTTTAAAAATTCGGATGCATGAGATTCAAAATTCGGACGCATGTGATTCAAAATTCGGATGCATGACTTAAAATTCTGATGCATCCATATTGTGTTACCAAAATGTGCTCATTTGTTGTTCAAATTGATTCAAATATGTTTTAATCTCTTCTAATATGTTTGAACAACCTTAGGAAAGCTTATTTAGTGAATTGGTTAAAATACTTGAGTGTGGAATCAAGGTAGTGGATGTAGATATTAGAAAGATCAAACCACTATAAATCGTGTTTTCATTTCCTTATAGTTTTACTCGTTTACATACTTGAATTATTATTATTTGTTATTAGTTGTTGATTGTTTGGTTGTGGTCTTATTGTTGGATCATCTTGTCTCAACTATCAAGTCACATATAAACTTGAAGTTTGTGAATTTAAAAAAGAGCTTTTATTATGGCAAAGGATTTACAAAATGAGAAAAGATTTTGATAATTAACAAAAGACCTAATTCACCCCCCCTCTTGGGTCTTTCACTCACCATTCTTAATTCTAAAACAAACTAAATAATATAGAAGTACTAGAATATAAATATATAGCATGAAAACTTTCCAATAATAATAACAAAATAATAGAAAATAGAAAATAGAAAAGAAATAATTCAGCAATTTGAAAATTTTTATCAACATTTGAAACACTAAAAAATTTCTCTAGTAGATATTCAAAAGAATTAGTTTCACATGTGCCATATCAATATCATCGATACAAACATTATTATTATCAGTAGTATAATTTAGGAAAGTAAAGTAATATTTTACTTTTCTTTTAAATCGATACTTGATTGTTTTTCAGAACATGTTTAACGTATTATAACCTCACTTAGAAGTTTTCTAAAATGATTCAATGCTATATCTTCTATCCTAGTTTTTATTAATTTGGAAGGAAGGAGGCAAATGGAGGTTGGTTGGGTCATAGGCTCATAATGAGCCTTGTGTATGTCAATATGCTAAATTGGTTGATTTCTATCATTGACATCAATACTTCTTTGTGCTAATCTGTTTAAATCCATCACATATTGCATCAAAGTTTGTCATCATCAAAAAGGGGGAGATTGTAAGCCCTAAGGGCAAATCATGTAATTTTGATTCATGACAAATATTGATGAGAACTAACATGTTTATATTGTGTGATAGGATTTGTGAAGAAAGAAGTTTGAAGTCTCATTGCTTTCAAGAGGAAGAGCAAAGAACAAACTCATTAAGCTATGAGTCTTTTGAGGTGTATTCAAAGATAAACTCAAGGTATTGAAGACTTGAAGTGTAGAGTAGGTATGATGATAGGTAATATCTATGTGAACTCTACACTTGTATGTCTTGGAGTCTATTGAAAGCATAAGAGAGCATAAAATTGGTTTCTTAAGTTTAAAAAGACTTTGAATGAATCCTTAGCAAATGTGGTTTTGTGTTCTAAAAGTTTTAAGTAAACTTTAAATGATCAAATGAGTTTGATTGTGGTTTTCAAACTTATATTTGTCTAAATAAGTTATCTATATATACAAAATGCATTTCAAATACTTGGAAGATTGATTTCAAATGATTTTACAAAGTTTGAACACAATTCCATGAAATTCGGTCGTCCAAATTTGGTAGCAAAAGTTTGCTACTGTTCTTCCAGAGATATTCGGAAGAAGATTCGGACGCATGAAGAAAAATTCGGTCGTCCGAATTTTGGTCTTCAGCATGGTCACTGTTCTTCCAGAGAAATTTGGACGAAGCAAGAATAATTCGGTCGTCCGAAAACCAAAGTGTGGTGAGCCTCTCTTGTAATCTGTAAACTTGAGCACATAGTAGAGTTATTGAAATCCTTAAGTGTATACTTAAGGTAGTGGAGGTAGATCTTGAGGATCGAACCACTATAAATTGATCGTGTTCATTTGTTTACATTTCTTATATTGCTTTGCCATAATTTGTTTCTCTCTTATTCGTATCATCTGTAATTGGTTCATACATATAAAAGATTTGAATTTGTGAAAATTAGCCAAATACCTAATTCACCCCCCTCTTAGGTGTTTCAGTATTACTCATTGGGACAGCATTGCTTTATTCATGAATTGTTTACAAATGAGAGATTTGAAGAGGCTTTCACCAATGGTAGAGAGTTTAGGACCATTAGAGAAAGGGAAATTAAAGCTTTTGATGCTAGGGGAAGAGTTATGCATCATATGATAACAACTGTGATTATCCCTAACTTTGAACATAAATCTTTTGTTGGAAATATACATATGGTGATTATGCTTGCTTTGCATGAGCATAGGAGATTGAACTTTGGGTATATGGCACTGAAGCATAGGGGTGGGCAAAAACCGAACCGGACCAAAAAATGAACCGAAACCGAACCGTTTTTTTACATTTCGGTTCGGTTTTTTATTTATACGGTTCGATTCAGTTCGGTTTTTAACAATTGCATAATTTTCGGTTCGGTTTTCGGTTGTAGACATCAAACCGAAACTGAATAGTAATTTTTTTCCAATTATAGTGTAAAATAATTATAGTGTTATATATTACTTTTATAATGAGTTGCTTATCCAATTTAACCTCAAACTATTAAACTATTTTTCTAATTATACTATTGTATTTTTTGTAGGAAGAAAAAGAAAGAAGATAGTCCTGCTTCTTAATTTTTTTTCCAATATGACACTATATGGACAATGTTAGGATAAACAACTAAATTATTTTATTTTACCAAAAAATACTAAATTATTTTATTTTACCAAAAAAATACTAAATTATTTTTTCATCATATCAGTAATTTATTATTACTGTATTAGTATCATTTATTGATCATAATAACTAGTTTTCTATTTTTAAATAAAGATTTTAGTTTTTTAACTTATTCTTTCATGTTCTATTTTTTTCCGGTTGGAACCGAACCGAACCGATGTAATTTGGTTCGGTTCGGTTCGGTTTCAACAAATAAAATAGTTCGGTTCGGTTCTTATTTTTAAACAGAAAACCGAACAGTAAAACCGAAAACCGATTGCACACCCCTACTGAAGCATATGTTTGGGGCTAGAAAAACTGACAACAAAGCTTTACCATATGGAAGACTTTTGACAAGAATTTTTAAATATTTTTGAGTTAAACTTTCTGTTAGGAGACAATCTTTCAAAAGGGGACAAATCTATACCAATGACTCTCTAAAAGGAATGCAATTAAATCTTGATGATGAGGGAGTATGGAGAACCAGAAGAGAAACTCCTCCAAAAAGAATAGAAGCTAGAGAAAGTAAGGAAACTGAGGAAGAAGAAGATGAGGCAGAAATATGGGCAAGAGAAATGAAAACAAAGAGGATGCATGATTGAACAAGTGAGGGGGAGTAACCTCCCTCCAAAAGAAAACTCTCTGAACAAGAGCCAACCCCTCAATCACATCCTAATGTTGGAGAAGGTCCTAGTGTTCAAGGGATTTCAAGAGGAGATACAATTCAAGAAGCATTAAACAACCACATCAAGGAGATGGAGAAAATGTACAAATTCTTTGAAATGTTTGCTCTTATGGTTCTTGGAAAATTGGACGGTTTAGAGAATAGAGTCAAGCACATTGAGGAAATATTGATGAGAAATCCTCAAAATGGTGAAGGCCCTTCTAGAACTCAAGAAGAAACGGATGATGATAAGAATGATGAAGAAGACAAGAAAAATGAAGAAGACAGTGATGATGAAGATGATGATAATGATGGTGACCAAGGGGATGACAATGAGTAGGCTATGGAGTCACAAAGAGGAGATCAAGGAATACAGCAAGCTAGAATTAGCCTAGAAGGAGATCAAATTGCAAGAGCTGAAGTGTCAACACCATCTAATTCAACATTTGGCCAAGGAAGAGTCAAGCATGTTACAGTCAAGAAAAAATCTAGAAAGGACTCTCCATCAACAATAAAAGACTGAGCATATCTTTACTCTCATCTCTATTTAATGCTTTTATTTATTTGAATTATGAACTCTTAGTAGCTTGGTTTATGCAATTTCTCTATTTTTGCTCTTTAAATTTCTACACTTCATTACTGTTCTTAATGTGGCTTATGTAATAGTTTTTTTTAAATGAAGTTCAATAATGAAACCTCAGTGTTGAGAGCTTCTTTTCATGATACTTTGATCACCTCAAGCTTAATTGCTGTTATAAAAGAGGAGAAAAAGTTGATTTACAGAATTATGCTAAATTGATCCTTACTATTTCTGTTAGCTATAGTTGCATATCAGTCTCATTTTCACTACCCCGTCCTTGAGTGATAACAAAAGGGGGAGAAAGAATATGTTGCAATATGTGATATGTATGCTGCAATATGTGTTATGTGTGCTGCAATGTGTGATATGTATGTGCAATAATGAGACAATGTGTGTTGCAATGTGTGATATGTATGTGCAATAATGAGAAATGTGAAAATTTGGCTGTATTTCTGCATTTGGAATATAAATTGAAGAGGGTTATAATATGTGAGGTTACAGTTCATAAGTTTGGACTTGAAATTTGGATGCAAACCAAAAGTTCGAACGCATCCAAACTTTCTTGCCAAAAATGCGTTCTATGCTGTTCAAATTGGTTGAAAACTGTCTTAAACCTTCCTATCATATTTGAACAACCTTAGGAAGGCTTATTTTCAAACATTACAGCCTTCATCTCACATATTTTAAAGTTTGTTCTTGAAATTTCAAAATATGGATGCATGAGCCAAAAGTTCGGATGCATGTCCTGAAATTCGGATGCATCCATATTTTATTGCCAAAAAGTACTTTTTTGTTGTTCAAATTGATTCAAATATGTTTCAATCTCTTCTAATATGTTTAAACAACCTTAGGGAAGCTTATTTTCAAAAATTTCAGCTTTCATTTCACTTATTTTATAGTTCGGACTTAATATGTCAAAATTCAGATTCACAAAATCTCAAGTCCAAACTTGTTGAAAAATGAGCACAATCTAAGGGGGAGCATTGTTAAACTTTTACAACCTTAAAACCTCTCTTAGAATTTTTTCTAAATGATTAAATGCTATATATCATATCCTAATTGTTAGTTGGAAGGAAGGAGGTAAATGGAGGTTGGTTGCATCATAGGCTCATATTAAGCCTTTTAAATGTCAATATGCTAAATTGGTTATTATCTATCATTGACATTAATACTTATTTGTACTACATTGTTTAATTCCATCACATTTTGCATCAAAGTTTGTCATCATCAAAAAGGGGAAGATTATTAGCCTTAAGGGCAAATCATGAAGTTTTAATTAAGTTTTTGAATAATGACAAACATTGATATAGACTAATCTTTATGTTAATTGTGTGATAGGATTGTTGGATTAAAGAAGTATGAAGTCTTGTTGCCTTAAAACCAAAATGCAAGAACAACTTCAATGAGTCAAAGTGATTGAAGATTGAAGAGTGTGTTCAAGATGATTGAAGGTATTGAAGACTTAAAGTGTAGGTCATATATGCTCAATAGGTATATATTCATTTGTAAACCCTACGCTTATGTGTCTTGGAATCTATTGAATGCATAAGAGATCAACAAAAACTTGTTTTGAATCTTAAATGGCTTTGAATGAACTTTTGAATAACAAGTGTGCTTTTAAATCTCAAATGATCTTGAGTAATCTTTATATGATCAAAGTGTTTTAGTAACGGTTTTTGAGTTTGAAAATGTTTAAATTTACCTATTTATACAAAATATTTTCAATGTTATTAAGGTTGATTTTCAAATGATTTGACAAAGTTTAATCAGTTCGGACGTCAGAACTTTGAAAATGGTTACTGTGCTTCCAAAGAAATTTGGACGCAAGTTCGGACGCATAGGATAAAGTTCGGGCGTCCAAAATTTCTCTGATAGCATGGTTACTGTTTTTCCAGAGAAATTCGGACGAATGTTCAGACGCATAAGAAAACGTTCGGATGCATAGTAAAGTTCAGACGAAAGTTCAGATGCATAGGAGAAAGTTTGGACGTCCGAACTTCTCTAAAACTAGCCGTTTAATAGCACTTAAAGCCAATTTTTTAAATTTATAAAAGCCATAAACTCCAAATTTTTTGTAGAACTTTTGAACTTAAGAAATCGTTGAAGCTCTAACTTGTTTTACATCAAAATTATTTGAAAAGCTCTCAAATTGCCTTGTGCTCAGAGGTTGAAATTCAAGATTCCAAAGGCAAGAAGTGAAGTGGTGCTAGCTATTGTATTCATCCACTAAGAAGTGTTGGTAATATCCAAACTCTCTCTTTACATCATTGTTGTGATTGATACAAGGTTGTCAAGAGAATTAAAACCCTTGTGGAGGGTGAGCCATAGACTAGATTAATCAAGGTTGTTGTGTAAAACCCATTGGTGAGGGTGAGTCTTGGATTAGATTGGTCTACGTTGTCTAGTGACATAAAACTCTTAGTGATAAGGGTGAACCTTGTTTATTAGATTGAATAGAGGTTGTTGTGGTAAAACCCATTGAAGGGTGAGCCTCGTGTGTAATTGCTTGGATTGAGGATTTAGTGAATTGGTTAAAATACTTGAGTGTGGACTCAAGGTAGTGGATGTAGATCTTAGAAAGATCGAACCACTATAAATCGTGTTTTCATTTCCTTATAGTTTTACTCGTTTACATACTTGAATTATTATTATTTGTTATTAGTTGTTGATTGTTTGGTTGTGGTCTTATTGTTGGATCATCTTGTCTCAACTATCAAGTCACATATAAACTTGAAGTTTGTGAATTTAAAAAAGAGCTTTTATTATGGCAAAGGATTTACAAAATGAGAAAAGATTTTGATAATTAACAAAAGACCTAATTCACCCCCCCCCCCCTCTTGGGTCTTTCACTCACCATTCTTAAATCTAAAACAAACTAAATAATATAGAAGTACTAGAATATAAATATATAGCATGAAAACTTTCCAATAATAATAACAAAATAATAGAAAATAGAAAATAGAAAAGAAATAATTCAGCAATTTGAAAATTTTTATCAACATTTGAAACACTAAAAAATTTCTCTAGTAGATATTCAAAAGAATTAGTTTCACATGTGCCATATCAATATCATCGATACAAACATTATTACTATCAGTAGTATAATTTAGGAAAGTAAAGTAATATTTTACTTTTCTTTTAAATCGATACTTGATTGTTTTTCAGAACATGTTTAACGTATTATAGGTACGTAATAAAAATCTTCTTATATCGCATCTATAACATGTTGAAATTATTACTTCTCTTTTAAGAAATATCAAAAGTAAAAGATTCAAGTTTCAAGGTTTGCTATGAAAATTCAAAGCTAAGTACAAGAAGTACATTTGTTGCTTAGTTATAAAGCTCAAAAATTTGGCGACAAAGTCTAGTGCTTTCTTGCCTTCACTTAAACCTTAAAGATTCAGCAGTACAGTCTTGTACTGATAACGTGTTGTAAAATTCAGTCACAATAGAATAAAGAAAACTTTGAACTATAGCAAAAGAGAGAAAGAGAGAGCACAAAAAATATATAGACTAGAATTTTATTGAGAACTTTTCACTATACACCTTATACTTTTACAAGTTCCTATTTATATATAGAGTTAGAAGTGACATTTCACATCGTAAGTCATTAGAAGCCTTCTCTAATTTATATAACTTACATCCCATGATCTCCCATATTCTCTATGATAATGGAGGTAATGGGGTTAGTGGTGTATAAAGGATGGATGTTATAACTTTGGTTGTAACCCCTAACCTTTCATATTCTATGACCTCAACATGAATTAATACTTGAGATAATAATATCCACATAATTGATATATTCATAACATATTGGAACTAATTAAAAAATAAAAAACCACACAACCAGTGGACCTACTAGCGAAGGGGGTTTTTCCGCCCTTAAAATAAGGGCTAGGCCCACACATCGCGTTTGAAGCGAACTGGTTTGAGAGTGCTATTTGCTATAGTACCACAAAATCAGCTTCTGCTCATTCCACACTTTGTGATATCTACTTGGATTTTTCACACATAGCAATAGAAGATTTGTTTACCCTTTTTCTATTAATTTCAAGAATTTCTTTCATCCGATCGATGATATATGAAAAAGTAGTAATTGTTTAGAGGTAAAAGAAATTAGCAATTAAAAGAAATGAACACACGATTTATAGTGGTTCAATCTCTCCAAGATCTACATCCACTACCTTGAGTCTACACTCAAGGATTTCAATCAATTCACTATATGCTTAATCCAAGCAATTACACAAGAGACTCACCCTTCAATTGGTTTTACCACAACAACCACTTTTCAATATAACAAACAAGGTTCACTCTTATCACTAAGAATTTTATGTCACTAGACAACCTAGACCAATCTAATCCAAGGCTAACCCTCACCAATGGATTTTTACACAACAACCTTGATTAATCTAGTTTATGGCTCACCCTCCACAAGGGTTTTAAGTCTCTTGACAACCTTGTATCAATCACAACAAAAATGTAAAGAGATAATTTAAATGTTACCAACACTTCTTGGTGGATAAATACAATTGCTAGCACCACTTCACTTCTTGCCTTTGAAATCTTGAATTTCAATCTTTGAGCACAAAGCAATTTGAGAGCTTTTGATATAATTTTGATGTAAAACAAGTTAGAGCTTCAAGGATTTATTTTGTACAAAAGTTTTTTCAAAAATCTAGAGTTTCTAGCCTTTATAAAATTTGAAAATCAATTAAAACGGCCATAAAACGGCTAGTAACGGTTAGTTACAAAAAATTCAGACAACCGAATTTTTGGTCGAAAATTTTCGGACGCACCGTTCATTACTATTCAAGGCACTGTTCACAATGCAGTGAAAATTCGGTCGATCGAATTTTCATCCGCGTCCGAATTTCTCCGGAAAAATAGTCGTACTGTTCACATGAATAGTCGTCACTGTTCACAGTAATAGTATTACTGTTCACGGTGCAAGAAAAATTCAGACGATCGAATTTTTTATCCTGCGTCCGAATCTTGCATCCGAATTTTTCAAACTTTGTTAAAATATGTTCAAATTAATTCAAACAAGTTGGAAAACATTCTAGCCTCAAAGATAAGTTATTAAAGACCTTTTAAGTGCAAAAACTATTTATGAACACTTGATAATTTAGGTAAGTTCAAAGCCATTGAAACCATTTAAATCAAGTTTTGTGCTCTCAATTGCAACTCATATATTCCAAGACTTAAGAGTGTAGGGTTTACAAAGTTTACCTATTAAACACATGCAACCTACACTTCATGTCTTCAAAGCCTTCTAAACTCTTCAATCTTCAATCACTTTGACATATTGGAGTTGTTCTTGCATTTTATTTTCAAGGCAATGAGACATCAAACTTTTTAATCCACAAATCCTATCACACAATATACAAGCATATTAGTCATCATCAATATTTGTCATTAATTAAAACTACATGATTTGCCCTTAGGGCTGACACCTTCAAATAGCTAACACGTATTAATAGCATGCATTTTTTGGTTGAATTTTGATGAGTGTAGTAGTGGTGGGAGCACTTTCATAAGTGACGTTTTTGGAAGTAAATCTTTTGATAGGATAAAAATATCTTTAAATAGCTAACACATGTTAATAGTTTACTTATTTTTTGGTTAAATTTTGATGAGTGTAGTAGTGGTGGGAGCAGTTTCATAGAACATAATATGTTTAAGAACCTTTTTGATTGAAAAAAAAAATTTGATAATCAAATAGCAAAAGGCCCTAATTTTAAGGATTATATTAGCCATTTTCTCTTCTTTGAATTGTTACTAACATGGTTTGGGAGGCCTTTGGGAAATGGTTCGTTCCCACCTCTCCTCATTGCATTTCTATCTTTTTTATCTTCCAGGAATTGAGAGCCTCAATTTCCTACTTCATCCGCGGCTATTCTTGGACCTTTTAACTTTTTTTTTTTTGAAGATATGGCATATTTAACCTACCACAACCAAAGATCCATAATTAAATTTCATGTTTCAAAATACTACTACTTTCTTATAAAATTTTTCAATAAGAGCACCGATTCGCTAATATAAAGGTAAACCTTAGACTTTCTTCTAAAACTTTACAATAAAAACACAAGTATAAAAACCCTAAATCTAGAATAAAATTGTCAAAGTTCAAGGTAGAAATTAAATTAATGAAGAAAAAGGACGAAATAAATGGAAAATATTATTATACAATGGACATATATCTATTTTTCTATTTACTAGAAGGGCAAATATGTAATTTAAAATCCATCTCAATAGAGAATGTATTTCATCGTAACAAATTTAGACCAAACAAATGTGTTTGATTGTAATAAACTTTAAAATTTTAGGAGTTATTGAAGCAATTAAAGATTTAGGAGATAATGTGATGATGAGAAAAATCAGAAGGGAGGGGGTAAAATACGTTTAACCAAGATCAAATATGTATTTCTTCTACCTAATAGTTCAATTATCTAAAAACATCCTTATTAGACCATATATCTTTCACTTAATTCACATATTTATCTTACCACCGTAAAAATGGAAAAATAGGGGAAAAATTCTTACATTGTCATTGCCATCTGTGTCCAAAGTGAGCATGTTGTGTATATAACTACAATCTAGGTAGCTATATTATTCTCATCATATTATATGTCTTTTACTAAGTAAAATTAAATAATATTTAAATTTAATTTTTTAATGTTATAAAAATAAATTATTAATAAAAATAAAAATTAAAGCAAAAAATTTATGTTAAAATTTACGGCGAAACTCCAATGCAAATACATCCTTCAATTCACATCCTTATCAGATGCACAGAGAAAAATAGGGGGAAAAAAGAGCAATATTTTATTAGGCCTGTCAATTGGGCTCTACGAGCCGAGCCGACCTAAGCTCGGTCTCAGCCCGAGTAACATCATATTGAGCCCGAGCTCGGGCTCAGCCCGAACGGGCTCACAAATGTTGAGCCCGAGCTCGGCTCTTATGAGCTCGGGCCGAGCTCGGGCTGAGCCCGAAATATGCATATTAATTTTTTATTGTTCTCACAAATTATCCTCTCACTACAAATTATGATTGCCTTCACAAATTAATGTCTTAATACTTGTCTAACAATGACTTTCAACTAATTTGCATATATTATTAAACAATATCTCTAGAAACTAAGCAAACGTCTATCTGAAAATCAACAAAAACAAACTACCATAGCAAAATAAAGTATTGTAGCAATATCTCAACCACATTAAATTCCAACCAAGACAAATCAATAAAAGTGGAGCACCAAACTACCAGAGTCTGAGAATTTATTGATCAAGAACCCTTCAAATGGATATTTAAACAGAGATATATAATGCATTAAAATCTAATAATCTGGTATGTCGTGCTTCAATATGAAGTAACCGGAAAAGAGGAAGAATGATCCTATAACTCCAGAAATCAGTGAATTTTCAACGATGAAACTAAGCACCAAAGCACTAAAACACACCACCACTGTGTTTGTTGTATAGAGAATCAACCAAATTTGCAGCATACACCACTGAGTTTGTTGTATAGTAAGCAGTTTAATATTTTGAATGCATATTAAGTTATTAATACACAAAAAACAATCTTCTAATGTGCCCTAATAATAAATATTGATTTTTTAAAAAGATATTGGGCTAATACTAAAGTTTACTAATCACTTTACTAATCACCTTATAAGTTATATAATATAAGTATTAACCATTAAGTAATTGATAATTTTTTTCTCTTCTCTTTCTAAATTTATGTTGAGAAGTGAAAAAAAATTATATTTTGTGAAATTAGTTAAATATATTAATTACTGAAAGTGAATATGTAGAATATATTATTTTATAAAACTAAATATTTACTTTGGAATATTCTAAATTACAAGTGCAAAAATCAATTGGAAAACTATGCTAAGATCTTATCTTCTTCTTTCATATGATTTATATTTCTCGTGTTAGTAAGGGTAATAATATTCATACCTACGCATTTACTGTGTTAATACTTAATATCCTTAGAATTATGATAAGTTCAATAAGTAGTTACAATCTCATAAATAGACTCTATGATTGAATAGCATGCATATTGTTGCCAATCTGCTAAGAATTAAAACTATTAAACCACATTGCTTTTCTAAAATATAATTTTAAAGTGTTGGAAGTTAAAATTTTACCCACTAAATTTTTTTGAAAGTGAAATATAAACAAATTTATTTATATCAAAACACATAAAATTTTAATCTATATAGTTATGATGACATTAATATAGTATTATACACAAAAAAATTCTATTATATCAAGAAATTATAATATATAATTATAAATTATTATTAGATATATAATCGGGCTGAGCTTAGCCAATCCCAAGCTCGGCCCGATTCACAAACGGGCGAAAAATTCAGGCTCTAACCCGACTCAGTCCTAACCCCAAAAAAACTCAGCCCTTAAAAAACGAACCGAGTCGGACCGAGCTCGAGCTAGCCCGACCCAATTGACAGACCTATATTTTATATGGTAAAATATCATCTCCTCGTAGTGAGCATACCGTGCGCATGAGCATCAATCAATTATACCACTTTTATTATACTATACATTTTCTATTCCATTTAAATCCTATTAACGTTTTCTATTTCATTTACATTTTTATCATGTAGAGCAAAAAAAGAAACAAAAATTTTTTAAATGGTACTCCGTCGCGAGCACGCTGTGCACGTGACCATCCGGTCAGCTAAACGACTAAAGATGCGATACTCCCAACACGTTGAATGCCGGAGATTACAACGCGCCGATTCTTTATCGTGTGCTGACGCTCTCAAACAATAAATTGGAAGTTTGGGTCGAGAATCCTCACCGTCAAAATCCTAACAAGCACCTGCCAACTCTCCCTACCAAAACTTTCCTAAATCCCCACCTCCGCAATTACGCACCCAAAAGTGGCCGCCTTTGTTGCCAGAACAGCAAAAAGGTTCATACGCGTGAGTCCACGTGATAACTCATTGGCGTGGGCCTTCTTTCGTAAACTTCGTCTGACAAAACATCAAACAACTGCTCCCTCTGTTTTCAGAAACCTTAAAACCCCACAGGAAAACATTCTCCCTTCTGCCTATCTTACGCCTCCACTCTCCACCTACCTAACCTTGAGAAGTCGACCGAGCGATAATGTCGATGACCGCCGCCTTCAGTTCTCCGTCGGGCTTTGCACCTCGGATTCAATCATTCTATACCCAGCATTCTCTTATTTCCGTTCAGCAATTCACCCATTCGTCCGGGACGCATTCTCTCCCGTCGCTTTCCCTGTCATTTGGTTCGAATCCCATTCCCAGAACCAAGCAATTCGTTTTTCTCACGTTTTCAGCCCTTAATGACGGCGTGAATGCGAGTGCCAACTTGGTATATGATGAGGGAGGTGATGGAAATGACGGGAACAATTTCTCTGGCAGTGGTGGAGGTGGGGCAGATGATGGCAAGGGAGATGCTGGCGATGCCAGTAATAACAGCAACAAGAAGGAGGCGATGATGGCGTTGGCGGAGGCGGGGAGGTCGATGGAAAGTCTGCCCAAGGATTTGAGGGCGGCAATTGAGGATGGGAGAATACCGGGATCGATAATTTTGAAGTATTTTGAGCTTGAGAAGACTCCGTTGTTTGCTTGGTTGATGAGGTTTGGAGGATTCAAAGAAAGGTTGTTGGCTGATGATCTGTTTTTGGCCAAAGTATTTATGGAATGCGGCGTGGGCATGTTCACGAAGGTACATTACCTTTCAATCTTTCTCCTCTCTTTTTCAATTTTTCGGGAAAGATTTTTCACATTTGATTTGTACTACTAATAGGAGTTCCTTGGAATTATCGACAAGGCTGGAATCTTTTTGTTGTTTTCTGTTTTTGAATTTTCAAAAGATTCGATTTTGAATTGATTTTGGAAATGACGAACTTTGGTGGTTGACAAATGCCAACTCAATAGTTGTGTTTTAGGAGGTGAATCTATTGCAGAATGTGTGCACCACTGGGAATGTAGTTTCTGTCCATTAATCTTGTGCTTATTTCGTAAAAGAGAATTATAAATTGAGTTGGAAACTGAATTTTCACGAAAATTACTACCAGGGAAATATGACAGTAAGCAATAAGGTACCTTCGCTGTAAATTGAAACTTGATTGCATTGACATTCTAGCCTTCGTGAATTTTTTTTTTTTGAATGCTTCTGTGTATGTATAACGACGCTTTTATCTGTCAAGTTGCATGCATAAGTTTTGCTTCCCATTTTATCATATAAACCTTTCTCATCATTTTTAGTGATTCTGATTTCTTACCAAGTTCCACTGCATTATATATATGTGCATGTCTTCAACCAATGGGATGCAGAACCATTTATGATTATTTTGCGGATTCCGTTGAGATCTTTATTGCTTTTGCAAATATGGTTAAGCTGTGAGGTTTTATATGATCACCAAATCTCAGAGCAAAGTTCGGACTGGAAAATCTCATTTTCATGATTTTGGATTCGTAATGATTGTGTCTTTTCTACAATCTCGCTAAATAGTAGATGGGTTTTGTTATTGAGAAAAATGGAAAGCTGATTGTGAATATGCTTCTTCAAGTATATTTTCTTTTTGATTCCTGCCTGCTTAAACTGATTGCTGCAATTAGATATCTGCATGCTTGAACTGCCCAATGCACTTGTAGAATGGTTGCGATGGTAAAGTCTGTTATCAGACTCCTTTTGGCATTAAATGCATTGTTCTCTGCTTTTAATTTGCAAAATTAACCCTGAATTTTGCGTGATGGCTTTCAGCATGTATATGTATGTATAGCACTTACGAACTTCTAAGATTGGAGTTATGACTGATGGTATTCATCTGAGAAGCAGGGCAAAAAGTTTCTTTTCCATTGTGGAGTATAGTTATTATTTTTTTGGCTGAATTTTGTGGAGCATTATTTATGCATAGCAGATAAAGGATTACTTTATTACCAGATATTTCAGTTTTTCAATCTACTCATGGGCAGGAAGTCTCCCTTCCTCCCCTCCCGCCTTAAAGTCCACATCCACAGAAGGAAATTAGAACTACACCATAAGTTGTAATGGTTAAGAATGTGCTTCAACTGTTACTTCCACTATAAGTGGATGATAACGTTTATTTGTTTTGGTCATCTAACAAAATTGACTTTTGTTGTCGCAGACTGCTGCAGAATATGAACGTCGCAGGGAGAACTTTTTCAACGAGCTGGAAATTGTTTTTGCAGATGTGGTATGGTAATTATAAACTGAATATTTATGCTGACCTCCTTTAACTATCCCTTATATTGTACTTTCTGTTGCTTCTGTGTGATGTATTGGTTTAATACTGTAGCTTCAGCTATTCTAGTGGAACTTTTTACTAGTTAATTCATCCATAGTACTCTATGTTATTCTAGCACAAATAGCATTATTCTAAATGGTTTGCTGATGACATCTAGCTGTGCATATTTTGGGCTTGCCTGAAGGGTGGGCTTTTTGTTCTTCCCCCACTGTTTTGTTGCACATATGCTAAATATTCTGGTTGGCTTATCCTTTTCCATAATGCAGGAAGACTGCTAGGTGATGTAATGCTGTCTTTTATAAAGTATATAATTTCTGGTTGACAGGATACAGCTGCTATTTGGTAGATTTGTATAATTCCTGGCCTGAACTAAAATTTAGGTTTTTTCTAGGTAATGGCAATAATTGCAGATTTCATGCTTGTCTACCTTCCTGCTCCAACTGTTTCTCTTCGAGCACCTATTGGAGTGAATGCAGGCCGTCTAGCTAAGTTTTTCCATAACTGTCCAGATAATGCATTTCAGGTGATCCATTGGATTTGCTTCAGATTTCTTGTAGATTAGAATGAAATAAACAGAGAGCTGAGATTTGTGCTTCGTGCTGTTGATAGGTTGCTCTTGCTGGAACATCATATTCATTGCTGCAGAGAATAGGAGCTATAGTGGTACGGAGACTCTCTTTGTTCCTACATGCTACAAACTAAAAATTTTCACATGAATCTTACATTCTGTATTTTGTTCAAAAAAATTTTCAGCGCAATGGAGTGAAACTTTTTGCAGTTGGTACCACATAATCTCTGGTAATATATTTTTCTTTGCTGCTTCTTTTGACTTGTTTAGTTCAATATCCCGGTTCTACTCATCAATGCATATAAGGCAGGGGATAGAGTATTTATACCCTTTTACTTTGCCTTAACAAATGCCCGACAGACAAACAAACTGACTTTGAGAGGACTTGAACATTTGAATCCTCTGTTTATGTGAATCTGTCTCCTTCTTCAAGATTTTAACATGATATGCAAACAAAAACCATGTGAGCATGTCTAGACAAAGACGTGCTTCATTTCTAGCTATGCTTGCAAAAAACTTGTTAGAAGACTGACAATATCTATAAAATTACTTCTCAAATTCTGTTTGTATCTACACATAAGAATCTTTTTCTTGTTTATTAATCATTGCTTCAAAGAGTTTGGAACTTCTGTCCAGAAAAGCATTTGCAAACATTTATAATCTTTTACAAGTTTCTGCAGAATTTACTATCCAGAAAAATATGCTAACATTTGTGATACCTCTGCAATAATGTCACTGGAAAGGTAAAAATTTCTTATGTATCCAATCATTTTGCAGACTTAACACTTGCCGAAGAAGAGCGTGAAACACTATTTATGTGGCTTTTCTGGATCTGTTTAGATTCAGGATCTCACAAACAAACTATTATGGCACTAGTGTTCTCTGCTCGCTAGAAATTTTAACAGCTTTAGAGTTCTAATTTTGGTATTGAATAAATTATAAACAATGTGTCCTTTCCTTTGACCTCTAGTTTGCCTTTTCTAGTTGTGGCAGCAATTTTCTGTTTTATACTTCTGCTGGTTGTACTGAAGCTATTGATTTAATTGCTCAAAACAAATGCCGTAGAGAAATTATCTCCTCAGATTAAGATTTTGGAGTAAATGAAGTGTATCTTTTCCCAGGTTGGCACTGTTGTTACAAATGCCTTGATAAATGCAAAGAAAGCTGTGGACAAATCCGCTGGTGGTGAGGTTGAGAATGTGCCAGTAGTATCTACCAGTGTGGCCTATGGTGTCTATATGGCTATTTCTAGCAACCTTCGGTATGTGAAAGAGGATTATTGTCCTTTTCTTCATGTTTTTTTTGATCTAATGGCTTTATAAATCGTTAGATATTTTTGTTCAGTTTCATATTTAGGTGTAAGGGGACAAATGAATTTAACATTTTCTGTCATTTTAACATGTTTGTACCTTTGCATACATATCTGTTTAGGTGCATTATAAGGTACGTGGCCTTGGGTAAACATTTGTAAACATGCTGCTCACAATCCTCTTATTCATATTTCTCCGCAATGTTGTTTCCTTCTACCGTCTTCCCTATGTAATCTCGGAGACAGTAAACTCCTCAGCCTCTATATGCTTGTTATTCTGCTTATGTGCATTAACGTGCCTGGGATATGCGTTTCCATAACCGATTCTAGAAAAAAGATAACTTGTCCTGGAGCTATTTGTATCTGTAGTCCCCTTGGACCTCACTTGTTCAGGAAATATGAAACAGAATTTCAGCTTTTAGTTCCTGTATCTTGTTATATAATCCATATTCCTTGGTCGCTTTTCTGGCAATGGTTTATGCTTATAAGTTGGTCCAAAACAGAAGTCTTAATAACATTTTTATTACACTGTTCTTTTTTTGTCTACTTGAACCTAAAGTAGATATCTGAATCATCATTCTGGAAAAAGAAAGAAAAAAAGGGATTCCTATTTTTTTGGTGTTGTTCATGTTATAAAATTAAGGTAGTGACCAGATTCTGTCTTCCCAACTGATATTATGTATGCCTTTTTCTTTTGCAGATACCAAATATTGGCTGGTGTTATCGAACAAAGGATTTTAGAGCCATTGTTGCACCAACATAAGTTGTTTCTAAGTGCAGTTTGCTTTGCTGTGCGGACAGGGAACACATTCTTGGGTTCATTACTGTAAGATTCTTCACCTTTTCCATCATATTTATTATTCCTACAACTATACCGTCATTTATCACCGCGTGAAACAATGATTTGGTTTTACAGGTGGGTTGACTATGCTCGTTGGATAGGAGTGCAAAAGGCACATGAAGTAGAAGCAGAAGCATAAGCTTTGCATTCTTTTTTTCTATCTTAAACCACGGGATTGAGTTCAAGACGTGATGTTGATTGTGCTTAATTCGTTGACATCAAAGTCGGTAAATTCAGTGAGATCAAAAGGGATCACCTCTTCAGTCTACTTAGATTTGATCAGCACTTAATAAACATTAAGTTTCAATTTTATTCTATCTTTTATCTTCGTGATAAAATCTTATTTGATAGGTGTCCGATTTGAAACTGTGGATCCACTGCTTGGTGTATATAATAGGTTAAAGAACAAAATTTTCAGAATTTGATAAACGTTATAGGTGTTGAAGTTTAAGTTGATCAATTGCCTTCTACTGGGATTTCTTTCTTTGTGTAATTTAATGAAGTTTTGATACAGCTGTGGTTATCCTGAAGCTGAACCTGTGGGGAAGATCTGATTTTGCTTTAAGAGATTCAGCCGGGTCATATTTTTTTTATTCATTTTGTTTTTTGCTCTGATCTTGCTAATTGATCTAAGGTATAGCCTTTGGGTTGGTGTAAATTTTTTGACCTTTCGAAGTGTTGGGATTTGGACACAGGAAACAACATTTGTACCCAAACTTTCCTTAAGAAGCCACACAATTTCTGATCTAACAGTAATTTATATGACAATAATTTAGTGGGAAACTTTATACCAGAAGAAGGTTTTGCCATGGGATGCATCAACCCCGTCATTGATGTACTAAAAAGTGAAATAAATAATCAACATACATGGAAAAAAATTTCTCTGGAAAATATAGAAATATGTAATCATTAAAAATTCTCACAATTCAAACAATGGATGTATGGAGAGTTTATGCTTTGGCAGAAATAGTGAATTACTCTTCATATAACGAACACTGCAATGATCTCATGGCAATTTCTAACTTCAACTATTGCAGTTGGATTTAGCAAAAAGAGTAAAAGAGGACATTTAGAACTTAAAAACTAATAAATATATTTGAATAGTAAAAAGTCAAGATATAATTGTTCTATTTTCATTTTTGTGAATTTCAGAAATAAGTGATTTTCAAAAGCAGTTAATTAGCTTCTCATGTGTCTTTTTCGTGTTTATGATAACTTGCCATCTGTCTATCAATATTACATTGACATTTGAACTCCAAGCTTTCCTCAAGAAGACAGATAAATAAATAATAGCATAACAGTTTATACAGAGGTAATTTAATTAGTAGATTTATCTTTATTTGTTGTGTCAAGAAGAAATTACATGAACCATGATATGACAGTAATTTATAGTGTTGTTCTTGAAGCAGCTTTTTAGCAGTATTTGAGCATCGGCAAGCATACTGGCCAACTTTTGGTCAGATGTCAAAGGATGACAAGGGGTTCATATTTGTTACACCAACTTTGAAACAAAAACAGGGAAATAGAATTCAGACGAACTTGTTATTTTCGTGCCTTGTGTGAGTACAAAGGACTTATCAACAAAAGATTTTAGAGCTGTGATATAAATAGACGAGTGCGATGTGACTTCGTCTGATTTGTTTATTTGTGTCATCTTGTGCACCAACATTCTGCAAATGTATCTCCAAAGTATCATTAGATTTAGTATTTTCAAAAGTTTTATTCTTGTTTGGGCTCACGGTGTCAATAAACAAACAAGAATCACTTTCGAATGTATATTTCATTGCTTTAAACATATAAAAAGTGACTTGTTCATTTTGAATCCTTAGGGTTACTTTACCCTCTTATACATCAATAAGACTTCTGCTTGCCGCCAAGAAAGGTCTACCTATGATAAGAGGAGCTCCACTATCTTCTTTTATGTCAACAACAATAAAATTTGCAGGAAAAATAAATTTTATCCGCTTTCACTAACACATCTTCAATTACCCTTTTAGAATAAATTATAGACTATCAGTAAATTGCAAACTTATTGTTGTTGGTTTAACCTCTCCTAGACCCAATTTCCTCATTATAGACCAAAGAATCAAATTAATGCTTGCACCTAAGTCACACAAAGCCTTATCAAAATGCAAGTTACCAATGATATACGGTATAGAGAAACTTCTTGGGTCTTTCAATTTCCAAGGGAGTTTTCTGTTGTAAAACTGCAGTGCACTCCTCAGTAACCATCACCGTTTCAGGCTTCTTAAGCTTCCTTATGTTACCGATAATATTTTTCAAGAACCTTGCGTAGTTCCTTTCCACTCCTCAAATTTATTGCATGTACTTGCTCCTTAGGATTTTTCTTAGTAGTACTCGGAAAAGTTCCTTGAGGTCTATTCAAGTTAGCAAGCTGTCCTATTTGTGTTTCCAGATTCCAAATAGATATTTTGGGATCTTGTTATCAAAAAAAAGTTTCAGCAATCGAGAATGGCGTCTTAGTTATCAAATCCTCCAATTTAGACTTCTCTTAGATGATAGGTTGAGAAGATGGATTAGGAAATCCTAGATGTCCCCTTGCTATAGTTTGTGAATATCTCCAAGAAAAATTGGGGATGTTTCCTCCATCCTCGATCATAAGTGTTGGAAAATGGATATCCTTGTTGCTGATTATAATTTACATAATTTGCTTGTGCAACTCCATATTGCGCGAAAGGGCTTGCTTGGTATTAATTACTTAAATGATTTCCTTCTCAATGTTCACAAGGCTTTCCACAATAATTCATATTTTCGATTTGCCTTGTGAGAACAGCTATTTGAGTGGTCAATTGCAATATTGCTGCATTCTCTGATCTCTCCATTGCTGCAAGCCTTCTTGTTTGTCTGGTAGAAGGCCACTCATACTCACTTGCTGCTAACTCATCAAATAGCTCTGTAGCTTCCTTCCATGATTTAGAGAGAATTGACCTTCCAGATGCAGCATTAATTGCACTCTTCAAAGTGAGGCAAGAAACCATTATAGAATGTAGAGACTTGCCTCCATTTTGGAAGACCATGATGAGGACATCGAGTCAAGAGATTCTTGTAACTCTCCCAAGCTTCAAATACTGATTCTCTATCATATTGAGCAAACGAAGTGATCTCGTTCTTGAGCTTTACTATTTTAGCTAGAGGAAAATATCTCGCCAAGAATTTCTGTGCCAGGTTCATCCCATGTAGTAATGCTTCCAGCAGGAAGAGATTTTAACCAATCCTTAACTCTATCCTGCAAAGAGTATAGAAAGAATCTTAGCTTTATTTCATCCGTAGTGGCATCATTGAACTTAAAAGTGTCACAAAAATCCAAGAAATTCTCAATGTGAGTATTGTGGTCTCTACTTTATAGTCCTCTAAATTGCATTGACCGTTGAATCATCTGGATGACGGGTGGTTTAATCTCAAAGTTGTTTGCATTCACAACCGGTCTTCTAATACTCCTTGAGTTCTCCAAGCTAGGCATTGTGTAATCTCTCGAAGGTCAATCATTGGCAACCACCATCACCATGGGATTTTGTGGGTCGCCTCCATTAGGATTTTCTGCCATTGCTTCCTCTCTAACTAAATGTAAAACAATAAAAGTAAAAGTAAAAAGGAAAAGAAAAATAATAATACAAAAAAGGTTAAATTAAAACAAAGATTATCAATCCAATATCAATAAGACAACTCTCCGACAATGACTCAAAAAGCTTGATACGTGCAAAATGAACTAGAAAGTATACTAGGCCGTAGTCAAGTAATACAACGATAATTAGAGTATCATTCTCACCAATAATTATTATTGATTACTAAACTCTTGCAATCCCAACTTTATTTATCCAAATCAAATGGACGAAAATATCAACCTTAGTAACTCAATGAAAAGAAATAAAATGTAATTCAACTTCAATTAATGTTCAAGAATCAATCTTTAAGGTATCTAAAACACGAGTTCATCAATATTACCTTTATGCTTCTTATATATTAAATCCTCTTATGTATAGCAATGACAAACAAGTGTTCTCAATTGTTTAAGACCTTTCTCCGATGTCTATTAAACATATTCAATTAGACAAATTCATTATATTCCTATGTGAATTTCAATTTAAAAGGATGCATTAAATTCCAGCGCTCAATGGTTGCGCAAAGCACACCTATTATATATGTATACAATTATGACTTAGTTACCCAGTCCTTAAGACATCTCTCTGAATCTTCTAACTTAATGAGTTTATTCAATTGTTGATCAGGCAATTGGAAGCATTAAATCTATAACTAAGCATCCATTGTCAATCAATACATAAAAGTAATCAAATATATAAATAATATAAAGGCTACACTTGACTACATCATGCCTTTAGATTGAGAAATTAGAACATCATAAAGAAAACAAGCAATTTAGAAGAATAAAAGAGGTAGAAAAAATCACGAATAAATCGAAAGTTTAAATCTTCAATCAATCTTCGGCAAAATGCGAATTCAAATTTTGAACAGAAATCGCAAGATGAAAAGCTAAAAGAGAGGTCGTGCCTCACTAATGTTAACCATAATTACTGAGTTTTTCCTCTTAAATACATCATAAAAGCTTCCAAATTCAATCAAGGTTGGAAAATAAGAAAATTGTAATTTCACGAGCATCTAATGACGTGCTAGACACCCGCTATAGTAAGGATCTGGCCGCTTGATTCCTTCTAGAATTTTAGTTGCTCATATCAGAATCTCGCTATAGTGAACATTGGAACTTCAAGTTGGTATGCTGCTTTACTCTGGGCGCTCGATATAATAAGGCAATGGACGCCCAATAGCTCCTAATTAAAGATTTTGAATTTTGCTCAACTCCTTCTCTAATTTCGGGTAGGATTCTTCTCTTACTTTCCTTTGAAATTCAAGCTCCTTTTTCTACCTATCAATCAAAATCCCACAAGGAATGAAATTCAACCAAAAAATCACACGTTATACTCAAAATCAACCAATTATACACACACTAAATACATATTTTATTGGAAGTTTGGGGTCAATTAGTGCGAAAGCAACCCCATGAACATCCATGAGTAGAAACTTCTTTCTTTCCATCTTTTAAAATTGTCATTGTCAAATTAATACCTCAATTTTGGACACATCTCGAAAAGGTTTAGCGAGAGCACCAGGAGAAATAATAGTAGCAGCAACTTCAGCAATAGTGGCATCATTGGAAGCTAATGTCCTTTATATTGTAGGAACTAAGGATGGAATTGAAGAAAAATGGAAGAATAAAATAGTGTGAGCCGTGTTAAAACACTGTTCTAAAAGATTTTTTTTGGCAGTTGTATTGGGATAAAACAAGTTCTTCCTCTAGAAGAGGGAGTCACAAATGGCATAGGAAATTGAAACAAAAATAACCCAGTAAACTAAATTGCAAAGAGCAAACAAGAGATGCAGAAATTGTTAATGTTTCATAGTACTCCTCTCAAGTCTAAAGTGGGAATTTATAACCAAAATAAATAAGCATAAGGAGAGAAATCTGCATGCAATCTGATGATGACTTTGACTAACGTATAGTTTGATTTGTTGAGAAAAATCTAGTGAAGGTTAGTAGATGATGAGATCATATTTTAATCATTATTTAGAATTAATTTCTCACTTATTTAAAGGCTAATTGATATAAATCTTATGACTTTGACTTGTTTTGGTGAATTAAATATTTATGTACTTAATATGTATTAATTAAGATAATTTTATTTATAAAGTACACTTTAATTCACTGATTTTACTAATTGTTGATGTAGGGGTAAAATGGTAATGTCAAGAGAAGAAAAAGGAAGATTCTAAAATTGAATTTGATTTGGAATAGGATTTAGAATCCAAATTGAATTGAAATCCCTAAGACACAAAAGAAGGAGAAGCCAAAATTAGGGCAACCAAAGCAAGAAATTCGGGTAGAAATTGGGGGGATTTGAGGGCAGCCAAGGAGGTGAGAAATCGGCTGCCAAGGAAGGAATTGGGAGTGTCAAAATTGGAAGCAAAATCGGGCAGCAATTGGAAGCAAAATCGGGCAACAAAAGAAACAAAAAAACGGGCAGCCAAATTGGAGAAAATTTGGGCGGCCAAAGAAGCCAAATTGGAAAAAATTAGGGCAGCCTAAAAGCAAGCAAAATCGGGCAGCCAAGGGGGACGAATTTGGGGGCAGCAAAGGAAGCAAATTGTGGAGTCAAATTGAAAAGAATTCGGGCAGCCAGGGGGGAGAAGCAATTCGGCAAATTGGAAGAGTGTTGACCGAGGATAGAGCAAAGAGAATTTGGACAGCAAGCTTGAGAAACGGAGATTTGTTTTCTTCTATTCTTTCGTTTTGTTTTCTTTATTCTTTTATTTTTATTAATTAAACTTATGGCTTTGAATATTTAGATCATGAATAGCTAAATCTTTTGTGACTAAGACCTTCAATGAAGGCTGAAACTCTTATGAATTTAATTTATTTCAGTTAAAGATTGTTTCTTTAATCTCGATTTTGGTTAATTGTTATTATTATTTTTAATGTTTGTAAATTTTTAGCCAATTCTTGCATGCCTTTAAATTTATTCTAGTGGCTGAGAAGTACTAGTTTAAATTGGATCATGGTAATAACAACACATCGTAAAACTGACTAGAGATAGATTCGGTTTCTTTGTGTGGTTTCTAGCGAGTAGGAAACAAAAGGTAGGAAATTCCATAGAGGTGTTTGCGGCTTTGATAATTAAAATCATGTAGAGATACGATTGGTTTATTAATTAAAGTTAGGAGCTTTTCACCAAGAGATTGGGTCTAGCTTATAATTGGGAATTCTACCATTAACCAAGTCGAGAATTAATTTAAAGAAATTAATTATTTGTCATAAGAGGAGTAAGCTGGATTTGGAGTGTCTTAGTCTATTCATTGCCATTGATTTTTAATTAATATAATTATTGATTTCTGTGTTTATTATTATTATTATTTATTTTTATTGGTAATTAAATTTTAGATAAAATCACATTTATTTTGGTTTAAGTTAGGTTATAAGTAAAAGAATTTTACAGTTAGGTAGCAATCCTCGTTGGGACGACTTGTACTCACTATTTTATTACTTGTTCGATATTTGTGCACTTGCAAATTTCACATCAAGTTTTTGGCGCCGTTGCCGGGATTGTTTTCATATAGTGTAGAATTTAATTACTAAGCCTAAGTTTAAACTTTTTTTTGTTAAAAAAAAAATAAAAAAAAATATATATTTTTGATATTTTTAATTTTTTATTCTATTTTGTTTGTTATTATTATTGTTAATATTATTATTTGTGCATGAATACTCGTAGTTCCTCAAATAAAGAACCTTTGATATATATTTCTGATATTGAAAAGTTTGCTCGTCATAACAGGAGTGAATTTTATAAGAGGAAATACGAGGAAATCGTCACATCAATCGAATCTTCAAATTCAGAGGATAGTTTCTGTTGAAATTGCCTTAGAATTCTAAGATTCACACTTAAAGTCTATATTGGTTGGCCATATGTTTTTCATGGTTTATCTTAGTCTTTGAGTGGCTAAGGAAATTCAATGTTGGTTAGCTATGGTAGGTGAGCTAACTTGAACTAAGATGGTACATTTTCAACAATGGAAGGAAGACTTGAAGTGTATTCACATGGTGATACATCTCTATATAAGGCAATCTTGTTGGGAGCAAAGAGGGCATTCAAGAGAGGAAGACATGCAATAGAGAGGAGTCACATCCAAAAGAGAGGAATTCATCCAAGAGAGAAATCATCCAAGAGCATCTCTCTAAACTATCCTCTTTCTTCATATACTACCTCTTCATATATATACACACTCTTGTTATATTTATTGAGTGTAGTGAGGTGTTATCTTGAGTGTATTCTTTGTGTGGGTGTAAAACCATTTGTATCTTCTCCATATTTTTCATAGTGCATTTACTCTTCTCTTGCCCCGTGGTTTTTTCCCTCTACATTGGAGGGTTTCCACGTAAATCTTGTGTCTCTTCCATTTATTATTTTACTTCTCATTTTATCATCAACTACCCGAACTAAATATTTATCCATTACCACGCCAATTCCCGCAACAAACCGGTATCGAGCGTTGTAATATTTATTTGGGTTTCACAACATGGCTTCTGTCATGAAATTTGATGTTGAGAAGTTTGATGGAAAAATTAGTTTTGGCATTTTATAAGGAGATCATCTTAGAATTCAAGTCAAGGTGGAGATTGTTGAAATTGCCTTAGAATTCTAAGATTCACACTTAAAGTCTATATTGGTTGGCCATATGTTTTTCATGGTTTATCTTAGTCTTTGAGTGGCTAAGGAAATTCAATGTTGGTTAGCTATGGTAGGTGAGCTAACTTGAACTAAGATGGTACATTTTCAACAATGGAAGGAAGACTTGAAGTGTATTCACATGGTGATACATCTCTATATAAGGCAATCTTGTTGGGAGCAAAGAGGGCATTCAAGAGAGGAAGGCATCCAATAGAGAGGAATGACATCCAAGAGATAAATTCTCTAAAAGAATTTTCTTAAACTATCCACTCTTTTTCATATACTACCTCTTCATATATATACACACTCTTGTTATATTTATTGAGTGTAGTGAGGTGTTATCTTGAGTGTATTCTTTGTGTGGGTGTAAAACCATTTGTATCTTCTCCATATTTTTCATAGTGCATTTACTCTTCTCTTGCCCCGTGGTTTTTTCCCTCTACATTGGAGGGTTTCCACGTAAATCTTGTGTCTCTTCCATTTATTATTTTACTTCTCATTTTATCATCAACTACCCGAACTAAATATTTATCCATTACCACGCCAATTCCGCAACAGTTTCGAATTCGACTGTAGCAGTGAACCAATGGAGAATAATCAGCCAAGAGGTATGACTTTAAAGGACTATATAAAGCCAAAGATGGAGAGTCCCTCTCCAGCCATCAACTGTCCGGGGGTCACTGCTGCAACTTTCAAGATTGAGCCAACATTCATTCAAATGGTTCTCAATACTCCATTTTTTGGATTGTCACATGAAGATCCGCAAGCCCACATATCAAACTTTTTGGCAATTTGCGATACTTTTCAAATTGGTGGAGTATCTGAAGATGCAAAAAGGCTCAGGCTTTTCCCTTTCTCTTTAAGGGATAAAGCTAGATCATGGCTAAACTCTCTTCCTACCGATTCTATTTCTAATTGGGACCAATTGCAAGAAGCATTTTTAAATAAATACTTTCCTCCAATTAAGACTATTCAGATGAGATCTAATATTTATAATTTTGTGCAGGGTCCTACTGAATCTTTACATGATGCATGGGAAAGGTTCAAAGAGTATCTTAGGTTATGCCCTCATCATGGAATGGAGATAGGAATGCAAGCACAAACATTTTATAATGGATGCAGAGAAGAGGTTAGATCGTCATTAGATGCAGCCAGTGGTGGAGCATTTATGTCTAAAGAAGAGCAAGCAGCATGGAGCTTGCTAGAAGAGATGGCCTTGAATAGCTCTCAATGGTTTAATCCAAGAGCTCTTCCCTCAAAGAAGATTGCTGGAGTGATAGATATGGATCCTACTGCAGGAATCATGCCGCAACTTGATGTGATAAACAAGAAGCTAAATATGTTGAACGTTGGAGCCATTCATCATCACTGTGAAATCTGCGGAGGAAATCATTCCACAAATCAATGCGGACAAGGTAATATGGTAAATTCTTTTTTGGATACTAATGAAGTTAATTTTGTTGGCCAGGCAAATAGAAGAAATGATCCATTTGCCAACACATACAACCCTGGATGGAGAAATCACCCAAATTTTGGATGGAGGCAAAATAGTCAAGTTCAAACACCACCTCCACCCGATCTCCAACAAGAAAAGGTAAGTCTCCTTGAGAATACTCTTACAAAGTTCATTGAAGTTGCCACTAACAAATTTGTGAGTATTGAGAATGAGAATCAACAACTCAAGAAATCCTTCAAAGCAATAGAAGTTGACCAACAAAATATAAAGGCTTCTATGAAGAACTTAGAAGTACAAGTAGGTCAATTAGCAGCTGCAATACTCCATAGACCTCAAGGAGCACTTCCAAGTGACACGGAGTGAAATCCTAGGGAGTTGAAGGCTATTACGGTAATCGATAAAGAAGATTTCGCCGAAGGAAAAAAGGTGGAGCCCAGAAAAGAGGATGATTTCAAGAATTTTGAATCTCCCAAAAATCCACGAGGTAAGAGAAGTAAGAAAGGTGAGGAAGAATATAATAATGACAATGTTGATTTTAGTTCTCTTCCTTTTCCCCAAGCTGTTACGCATCATTACATTGATTCTCAATTCAAAAAGTTTCTTGAAATATTCAAGAAACTTCAAATTAACCTTCCTTTTGTGGATGCCTTAGCACATATGCCTCGATATGCAAAATATTTGAAAGATGTTTTGGCTAGCAAAAAGAAACTCAAAGACTTTCAACATATTTGCTTAAACGAGGAATGCTCTGCAATACTTCAAAGAAAATTACCGCCTAAGCTACAAGATCCAGGGAGTTTTCATATTCCTTACTCTATTGGTGATTTTTATTTTAAAAATGCATTGTGTGATTTAGGTGCTAGTATTAACCTTATGCCTTTATCCATTTGTAAAAAATTGGGGTTGAAAGAAATTAAGGACACTACTATTTGTCTTCAAATGGCTGATAGATCAATAAAATATCCTAGGGGAATAGTAGAAAATGTTCTTGTTAAGGTTGATAAATTATATTTTCCAGTGGATTTTGTGATTTTAGATATGGAGGATGATTTTGATCTACCTTTGATTTTAGGAAGGCCTTTTTTGAATACTGCTAGAACCTTAATTGATGTAGAAAAAGGTCAAATAACATTGAGGGTTGGGGATGAATCTATACAATTAAATGTTTTTGAATCATTGAGTAATTCCTCCAAGGGAGAATCTATATGTGCTATAAATATTCTTAATGCTGTAGTGGATGATTCTTCTAAAATTTTTGCAGAAAAATTGAATTCAAAATGGAACAAACCATTCAAGGAAGAAAGAGAGCTTCCAAAAGAGGACATTGAGGATAATGTGAAAAAAAGGAAGTTTTTCTTAAAGCGGCACAAAGTCAAAAATGGTTTGACAAGAAGAATGCTTATAGGCGGAGAAGCTTGTCTTTTCTATGATCCTCCTTAATTCTTGCTCTTACACAGAAAGTCAATCTCGAGACTATAAACGAGAACTACTATTTAAGTTGCTTTGTTTCTTTTTTTTTCTTTCAAGTTTTTTACCAAAAAAAAAAAAAAACAGATTTCCCTTATTTACTTTCTTTAATTTCTTTGTAGGATGTGCTTGAGCCTAAGTGGAGCTCCCATACATGGTTAAAGATTGGACTTTCTTGGATGTTTTGTTGATTCGGCTAAGTCTCTTAACCCCTTTTGTGATTTCTTATATTTGAACATTGAGGACAATGTTATTCTTAAGTGGGGGGGGTAGGAAATTGGCTATTTCATTTTGACAACTTTTTGAAATTTTTTCATAATTTCATGGCGTAAGAGTTTTATTTCAAGAAATTTTCTGAAAATCATTTGAATATTAAGTAATTGAATCTTATTCCTGAGGAGTTATTGTGATTGTTTATATGTGTCGATTGGAAAGTAAAGAAAGAAATTTAACTTTGCATAATGCCTTTGTTAATTCTTCTTAACTGTGGAATTTAAATTATTTTATTGACCATGATCTTGTGAACTTATGAGATATTTAGACTGTATTATATATTTGATGACACTCTTTTTTCACAACAACACACTAGAACTTGTTTTATTACATGCTCGAGGCGAAATATAAGGTTTCTCTGGTTTACCTTAGAAACGATGGTCATAGGCCTTCTTTGGACCGTTTGAGCCTTTCAAGCCTACCTTTAGAGTTATCCCTAGTACCCTTTTGTGCCTTAATGAGTCAATTTCTTTGCATAAACACTTAATATTTTTAATCTTTACCCTTGTAGGGAGCTTGATTTATACTTCAAGACTTTTGTGCTCCTTGGGATTGGGATATTAAGGTTTTGAGGGAAAGAAAGATTGAGAGGGTATTGAAAAGGGAAAGCATGACTTGCTATATATTGTTGTTTTGAAAAAAAAAGAAGAAAAAAAATATTGAAAAAAAAAGAAAAAAATAAAAAAAATCAAAAAAAAAAGAGAAAAGAAAAAAAAAAAGAGAAGAAAGAAAAAGTGTTTATTGCAAGTCATGTTCATAAAATGTCCAAAGTTGATGTATACATGAGAAAGGAATGAATTTCTCGGGAATGAATATGGTTATTGAGATTCTTTGTACTAAAGGAACAAGAAAGGAGTTGGAGTATATGTTTATGATTTGGAGTCAACTTTTCTTTGCAAGCTCTCTTCTCTTTATATCTTTCATATGTTAGCCAATTCCCTAGCCTAGCATTACAAGCGCTAAAGTCCTACCTGATCTAAGTGAAACCAGAGTACCTAAATTAGTGGAGAGTGTGTAAGATTACAAGCTTATGGTTGTGTGAATCTTTAATGTAAATGTATACGGTTGTGATTATAAAGGTGATTATTGGATGTATAATATTGCCTAGACATTGAATCAAGAGTTTGGTTATGGTATGCTTCAAAAATTCTTCTTTCAATTTTCACAGTTATGTTGTATTAACATTGTTATTATTCTTGGTTATTTATCTATCAATCTTTCTAGTTGATGCATATGGATGATCATTTTTAATGGGATGAGAAAGTTGATTTCAAGTTGAATGATTCCATGTCTAATGTTCTTGAGTTTTTCTATCTTTGCTCGAGGACGATCAAAGTCTTAAGTGGTGGGTAGTTGATGAGATCATATTTTAATCATTATTTAGAATTAATTTCTCACTTATTTAAAGGCTAATTGATATAAATCTTATGACTTTGACTTGTTTTGGTGAATTAAATATTTATGTACTTAATATGTATTAATTAAGATGCTTTTATTTATAAAGTACACTTTAATTCACTGATTTTACTAATTGTTGATGTAGGGGTAAAATGGTAATGTCAAGAGAAGAAAAAGGAAGATTCTAAAATTGAATTTGATTTGGAATAGGATTTAGAATCCAAATTGAATTGAAATCCCTAAGACACAAAAGAAGGAGAAGCCAAAATTAGGGCAACCAAAGCAAGAAATTCGGGTAGAAATTGGGGGGATTTGAGGGCAGCCAAGGAGGTGAGAAATCGGCTGCCAAGGAAGGAATTGGGAGTGTCAAAATTGGAAGCAAAATCGGGCAGCAATTGGAAGCAAAATCGGGCAACAAAAGAAACAAAAAAACGGGCAGCCAAATTGGAGAAAATTTGGGCGGCCAAAGAAGCCAAATTGGAAAAAATTAGGGCAGCCTAAAAGCAAGCAAAATCGGGCAGCCAAGGGGGACGAATTTGGGGGCAGCAAAGGAAGCAAATTGTGGAGTCAAATTGAAAAGAATTCGGGCAGCCAGGGGGGAGAAGCAATTCGGCAAATTGGAAGAGTGTTGACCGAGGATAGAGCAAAGAGAATTTGGACAGCAAGCTTGAGAAACGGAGATTTGTTTTCTTCTATTCTTTCGTTTTGTTTTCTTTATTCTTTTATTTTTATTAATTAAACTTATGGCTTTGAATATTTAGATCATGAATAGCTAAATCTTTTGTGACTAAGACCTTCGATGAAGGTTGAAACTCTTATGAATTTAATTTATTTCAGTTAAAGATTGTTTCTTTAATCTCGATTTTGGTTAATTGTTATTATTGTTTTTAATGCTTGTAAGTTTTTGGCCAATTCTTGCATGCCTTTAAATTTATTCTAGTGGCTGAGAAGTGCTAGTTTAAATTGGATCATGGTAATAACAACACATCGTAAAACTGACTAGAGATAGATTCGGTTTCTTTGTGTGGTTTCTAGCGAGTAGGAAACAAAAGGTAGGAAATTCCATAGAGGTGTTTGTGGCTTTGATAATTAAAATCATGTAGAGATACGATTGGTTTATTAATTAAAGTTAGGAGCTTTTCACCAAGAGATTGGGTCTAGCTTATAATTGGGAATTCTACCATTAACCAAGTCGAGAATTAATTTAAAGAAATTAATTATTTGTCATAAGAGGAGTAAGCTGGATTTGGAGTGTCTTAGTCTATTCATTGCCATTGATTTTTAATTAATATAATTATTGATTTCTGTGTTTATTATTATTGTTATTTATTTTTATTGGTAATTAAATTTTAGATAAAATCACATTTATTTTGGTTTAAGTTAGGTTATAAGTAAAAGAATTTTGCAGTTAGGTAGCAATCCTCGTTGGGACGACTTGTACTCACTACTTTATTACTTGTTCGATATTTGTCCCCAAGCAATACTACGAAACAGCTAAGAAATTTGAACAATAATCCACAAGAAATAAAAAGAGTTTTGAAGTATTACAAAGGAGTGCAAAACAGAGAAAGCATTACTTCTTGAGAAATCTTGAACAATCTACACAATCAATCTAAAAGCCATCCTAAGTATCCATCACAAAGATTAAACAATCACCCCCTTGTCTTACAATGCAAGCAAGAATCCGTGTGTGTATATGTCCAGCCAATGCAAATGTTCAACAATTATAAGAGTGAATTTCATGTTATTGGCCAAGGAATTCTCATCAACAAAGCATAATACCCCATAAGCCTGGCATTCACAAATCTCTCCACTAATACATTAACCAAAATTTAACTTCAATTAGGTAGGACTTTCATGCTTGTAACTTTAAGCTCAAGGAAAGTTTAGGGTGCCAAACGAAAGGTAAAGGATTCAAAGTCAAAGAAATGAGAGCTAAAGAGAAAGGAATGAGAGATAAAACAAAAGTAATAACCCTTATTAGCCATAAGGAATATCACCATTCCCTACATTCAACTACAAACTCCCATTCTCTACCAAATCCCTTCACTAAAGATTCAGCCACTTGCACATATTAAGCTTCAACCCACAACCTTTCCATCATCACCCATCTTTGTCAACCCATAAATTTAACCTCAATCATGATAAAATTTACAATAATAATAATGAAAATATATACACTAGAAAGCATCAAGAAATGTAAGAAGCCTTCTCAATAAAAGACAAATATATAAATGTTTTTTTCTTTTTTTCGTTTTTTCTTTTTTTCTATTGGGGCATAATTCAATTCCCGATTATATAAGGTCATCTCACCACTCTTTTCCTCTTTTTTTTGTCTCATAAAGCCTATTTTCCCTATCATCTTCTATTCCACCCATTGTTCCAATTTTCACAATACTCTTTGCTAACTTAAGGGTAAAAATGCATTTAGCTCTCGTAAAGAAGGGTTAAATATAAAGAGTGGAGTTTAAAATTTGAAAGAAGGAAAAATCTAGAATATAGATTGGAAAATTTATGCACAAAGGCTTCAAGAAAGGGTACTACGGAGAAAATAAAGAGCGGTGGCTAGAAAGGCTCAATCGGGATAAAGAAGGCCTATTACCATCATTTCAAGATCAAACTAAGGTTACTTATTTATTTCATCTCAAGGCAAGAAAATGCCAGTTCTAGGATAAAACTTATGTTGAATTCTAACGCCAATAACACAAGATTCAACTCCATAATAATCACAATAAAAGCAAAAAGAAATGTATTGAAAAGATGAATTCTATACAAGCAAAGAATACCTGGGGTGCTTACTTAATCTAAGTTTAAGGTACTAATTATGACCTTTAGAATGCTTGTATAACTACTCTTTGAGAAAAGATTAAACATGCAAGTCTTAAAATACCTTGAAGATTCTAAAAATAAAAACAAAAAAATTCAACGAAAATAATAAAAATAGCCTATACTACTAAAGCCAACTCCCCCACACTTAAGACAGCATTGTTAGCCCTAAGGGCAAATCATGTAGTTTTGATTAATGACAAATATTGATGAGGACTAATATGCTTGTATGTTGTGTGATAGGTTTTGTGGACTAAGAAGTATGAAGTCTCATTGCCTTCAATCCAAAGTGCAAGAACAACCTCAATAAACTATGAAGTCTTTTGAAGGTTATTCAAAGATGAACTCAAAGCATTGAAGACTTGAAGTGTAGAGCAGATATGATAATAGGTAAATCTCTATGTAAACTCTATACTTGTATGTCTTAGAGTCTATTGAATGCATAAGAGAGCATAAAATAGGTTTCTTAATCTTAAAAGGCTTTGAATGAATCTCTTGTGAATGTCGTTTTGTGTCCTAAAAGTTTTTAAGTAAACTTCATATGATCAAAGGAATTTGATTTTGGTTTTCAAACTTATATATGTCTAAATAAGTTTTCAATGCATACCAAATGTTTTTCAAACTTATGGAAGTGAAATCTCAAATGATTTTACAAAGTTTGAATATGCTTCCAAAAAATTCGGTTGTCCGAATTTCGTACAAAAGTTTGCTACTATTCTTCCAGAGAAATTCGGAAGAAGATTCGAACACATTAAGAAAAATTCGGTCATCTGAATTTTTCCCTTCAGCATGGTCACTATTTTTCCAGAGAAATTTGGATGATGATTCGGATGCAGAAGGAAGAATTCGGTCGTCCGAAAAATTCGGACGCAGAATTCGGTCATCTGAATTTCCTGAAAATAGCCTTTAACTAGCCGTTTTATAGCTGTTAAAACTAATTTTCAAATTCTATAAAAGCTATAAACGTGCAATCTTTTGCAAGTTTTGAATTCTTGAAAACTCTAAGCATTCTAAAGCCTTTTACAAATATTCTTTAAGCTCTCTTATGTCTTGTGCATTCAATTGATCAATCCAAAGACATCAAAGTGTGAAGGTGCAACTTTGTGTAATATCTACCAACAAGTGGTAACATCTACACACTCTTACTTATTTATTAAATTGTATTTTTCTACTAGCTCTTGCAAGGTTATCTTGATAGCATAAAACCCTTTAGATAAGGGTGATCCTTGAAGTTGTAATTCAAGGTTGTTTGAGATATAAAACCATTGTGTGTGGTGAGCCTTGTTTGTAAAAGTTACTAGAAGAGGTTGTAAGCGTAAAACCATAGTGTGGTGAGCCTCTCTTGTAATTTGTAAACCTGAGCATATAGTAGAGTGATTGAAATCCTTAAGTGTAGGCTTAAGGTAGTGGAGGTAGATCTTAAGGATCGAACCACTATAAATTGCTTGTGTTCTTTGATCTTACTTTCTTATAGTGCTTTGCTATAAATTGTCTCTATTTTGCTCATATAATCTGTTATTGGTCTAAATGCATAAAAGGTTTGTTTTTACGAAAATTAGCCAAATACCTAATTCACCCCCTACTTAGATATTTCAATTGTTATTAGAGCTAGAACTTCTTTGTGTGGTTTTACAACCTAGAAGACAAAGATCCTATGGCTAATATTTCAAACCTACCTTACCTAGAAGGATCATCTACAAACAGACCATCGTTGTTTGATGGAACAAATTACACTTTTTGGAAGTCTTGAGTTAAAATATATATTTGTTCTATCAATTTTGATTTATGGAACATAGTTGAGAAAGATCCTTATGTCCCAATGAAAATGAGAGCAGATGGAGTAACCTCAAAACCCAAATCCACTGATGAATTTATGAGCATGATTCAAGTAAAATGACATTAAACTATTAGGCCATGAACATATTAAGTTGTGCATTAGATGTTACTGAATACAATAGAGTTAGTGGGTGTGATTCTGCTCATGATATGTGGAGATTACTCCAAATTACACATGAAGGTACTAATCAAGTTAAAGAATCTAAACTTGCTATACTTGTTAGAGATTATGAACTGTTTACTATGAAACAAGGTGAAAATATTAGTGATATGTTTACAAGGTTTACTAACATTTTTAATGGCTTGAAAGCTTATGGTAAAATCTATACTATGGGAGAGCAAAACATGAAGATTTTGGATACTCTACCAAAATTCTGGCAGCCAAAAACACTTGCTATTGAGGAGTCCAAAGATTTAAAAACTCTTTCTCTTGAAGAGCTTATCGGATCACTACTCACACATGAAATGAAGATGAAACGGTTGAATGATAAGGAAGATGAAGAAAAGGGAAGAAAAGGAGTTGTACTCAATGCTTCAAATCACTTGAGTGAACAAGAACAATCTTCAAGTGAAGAAGAGATTGCAATGGCAGTGAGGAAGTTTAAGCGATTCAACAAAAAGGAGTTTCTAAAGAAAGGAAGAAAGCCAGTCTAGAAGAGTGGACAATCCTCATCCTATAAACCTCAATGCTTCGAATGCAAGAGCACAGAGCATCTTATTGCTGACTGTCCCAAAGTTTAAGAGAGGGAAAGCGACAGCAAAAATAGAAAGAAATCTGCCAAGAAAGGAAAATGATTAGCTGGAACGTGGGATCAACAAGAAAGCGGGGATGACAATGAAGGGAAGACCAACATATGCTTTATGGCCATTGATGATGAGGTACGATCTTCATCTTCTATTTCAAATTTCTGTGATGATGATATTGATTCTAGTGATTTGATTGTAGAACTGTATGAAGAGTTGAAAAAAGCTTCAAAAAGAAACAAAGAAATGAAATTCAAAATTATGTGTTGAAAATGATAAACTTCTTGATACCATAAATTCCCTTACCATTGAAAAAGAAGTTTTAAATAGTACCATACAAAATGTATCTCTTGAAAACAAAAACTTTGTACAAGAATTATTTCTCTTGAATCAATGCTGAAAGATCATGAGTCTTTAAAAAGGAAAGTAAATGATCTTACTTTATGCATTGAGAGATTTACAAATGGAAGAGAAAATTTAAATAAATTACTTGGTTATTAAAGATTCTCATTTGTAAAGCACGGTCTTGGTTTTACACATGATTGTTTTGATCCAAAACAAAAAAGGTTATTTGTTAAAGAATCTTCTCCTTATAGGTCTCATACTTGTTGCACATATTGTGGTAGGCATGGACACAAGGTTTCTAAGTGTTTTATAAAAAGAAAGATAGAAAATGGTGTTAAGACCATTTGGAAAGTCAAAGGAACTATTACTAACCCTCTTGGACCTAAGAAGATATGGGTACCAAAAATCACTCTTTCTAATTTGGTATAGGTACAATTTGCTTCAAGATCTAGTGCCACTAAATAGTTTCTTGATAGTGAAGGCATATTTCTTGGCTATTCATCAAATAAAAAGGCATATAGAGTCTATAACAAAAGGACATTATGTGTTGAATAAACTATTCATGTAACTTTTGATGAATCTAACATTTATCTTCAAAGAAGAAATGAAGATGATGTAGGTTCCTCAATGGTTGAAAATCAAACTCAACACCAAGTACCTATATTGGAAGATCATGCCAAAGAAGAAGAAATAATGGAGCAAGAACAAGATGGTCAATCAAGCAATAATCAAGAACTTCCAAAGGATCTCACATATGCGAAAAGTTATCCTAAGGAGCAAATCATTAGTGATGTCTCCCAAGGAGTTAAAACAAGGTGGTACTTTATTGATAATTTTGCCCTTTTATCTCATATTGAACCGAAAAATATTGATGATGCATTGTGTGATAATTTTTGGATTATTGCTATGGAAGAAGAGTTAAATTAGTTTGAGAGAAATAAAGTTTGGACTCTTGTTCCTATACATCATGATCATTCTGTTATTGGTACCAAATGGGTCTTTAGAAATAAGTTAAATGAAGTAGGAGAAGTTGTTAGAAATAAAGCTAGATTTGTTGCTCAAGGTTTCAACCAAGAAGAAGGCATTGATTATGTTGAAACTTTTGCTCCAGTGGCCAGATTAGAGTCTATAAGAATACATTTGGCATTTGCTTGTTTTAAAGATTTTAAACTATTTCAAATGGATGTCAAAAGTGCTTTTCTAAATAGTTTTATTGAAGAAGAGGTTTATGTAGAATTCAAAATTTGCTCCTGGTTTTATTCATGAAAAAATTTCAAATCATGTTTTCAAGTTAACCAAAGCTCTATATGGACTGAAACAAGGTCCAAGAGCTTGGTATGAAAGATTAAGTGATTTTCTTCTTTCAAAAGGTTTTACAAAAGGAAAAGTGGATACAACTCTTTTTATAAAAACATCTTCTAAAAATGATATTTTACTTGTGCAAATTTATGTTGATGATATTATTTTTGGTGCTACTAATACTTCCTTTTGTGAAGAGTTTGCCAAATCCATGCAAAATGAATTTGAGATGAGCATGATGGGAGAACTAAATTTCTTCCTTGGGCTGCAAATTAAGCAAACCAAGGATGGAGTCTTCATAAATCAAGCAAAGTATACCAAGGACCTATTGAAAAGATTTGGAATGGATCAAGCAAAAGGAATAGGTACTCCAATGAGTTCATCAATTAAACTTGACAAAGATGAGAAAGGTAAAAGTATTGATGAGAAATTATATAGAGGTATGATTAGAAGTTTACTCTATCTCACATCTAGTAGACCAGATATTATGTTTACTGTATGCTTGTGTGCTAGATTCGAATCATATCCTAAAGAATCTCATATAATTTCTGTCAAACGTATTTTTCGGTATTTGATTGATACACATGACTATGGCCTTTGGTTTTCAAAAACTTCATCTTTTGAACTTATTGGATACTCTGATGCTGACTATGCTAGATGCAAAGTTGAACGTAAAACTACAAGTGGGCATTGTCAATTTCTTAGTAGTTGTCTTGTATCTTGGTTTAGTTAAAAACAAGCTTGTGTGTCTTTATCTACTGCAGAAGCTGAATACATAGTTGCAGGTAGTTGTTGTGCACAATTGTTATGGATGCAACATACCTTACTTGATTATGGTCTTAAATTCAATTGTGTGCCCATAATACTAGTGCTATTAACTATGTGATAATACTATGTGAAAATTCAGTCGACCTAATTTTCTGAGTGAAAAGAAACAGAGACTTTTGATCAAGAATTCGGACGCAGGGCGACCGAATTTTCTGAACTGAAGAAACAGAAACTTTCAACCTAAAATTCGGACGCAGACCTGAGAATTCGGTCGTCTGAATTTTACGAACGCATCTGTTTAATTGAAAATTTAAACAGTTTTCTCACCACTTCAACTTTCGAATTTCACATCCTTTTAAAAGGCTCTCATACCCATTCACATCCGAATCAAAATCCCTTCAAAACCACACATTCTCATCCCAATTTTCCTTCACTTTTAAACATCTAACCCTAAATCCATACCAAAAATCAATACTTCTCAACAGAAAATATCAATGGTGAGAACAAAGAAGCCAAATGTTGAGAAAGGGAAAGGAAAGGCTAAGGAAGGAGATGGAGACTCAATCCTCAACCAACCAAGAAGAATTTGAATCCCTCAAACATTATCTGGAGTTGACAGGTTTGTCTCAATTAAAGCTACTCATGAATTTGATGAATGGAATAAAAGTAGCAGAAAGATTATTCCTGGATATAATGTGGATGTGATAAATTATCTAGCATGGATATTGTTCTATCTTGTTTCAATGATGTTGGTTGGAGTAGTTTGTTGTTCATTGATGAAGAATTTTATCCTACCTTGATATATGAATTCTATGCAAACCTGAAAGAGGAAAGAATTGAGATGGTAGGGGATAATGTGATTCAATGGTATTCATCTAGAGTATCCCAAGTTGACATTGAATTTAGTGAAGGATTGATAAACATAATTTGTGGAGTAGGTGACAATGGAGCTAGATATTATTCACCTTCTATGCATTGCTATGATCGTGAACTCTTTACATATGCTAGATTTGAAGAAGCATTTACCAATGGAAGAGAGTTTAGATCTATAAAGGAGAGGGAAATCAAGAACTTGGATGCTAGATGATATTCTATATTTGTGCTTCATATAATTATCATTTTGAGCTTGATTTTATGTTAAATTTTGGTGTTTTAATCACCATTTATACTCCCTTTATCTCTTATTTGCTTTAGGTGATATTATTGAAGATTTGGAATTAAATGAAGCAAACAAGGGAAATTTATACAATGAAGAAAAATAGAGAAATGCAGAGGAAAAACAGCCTGGTAGAGATATTTCAGGTGCGATTTTGACCTCCATAAAGATTCCAAATGCAAAAGTGGTATTCTAGAAAATTATGGAGGACATTCTGAAGTTTTCATAATGGTAAAATTTGTGTCACTCGGAGTTCATTTTCCTACCCTACTTATGCTGTAAAATCACCTGTTCTGCATTAGGTTCCTTTTTTGACACAGTTCGGAATAATGCTGTTATCGTGAGTTCTAGATGCCCAATTGAGGTGATTCAAATCTCTATAGAAATCTAAGATCCTGACCTACAAATTTTATGAAGACAGAAAGACCTAGATCAGCTAATATAATGCTCTGAATTCATGTAGAATTCAAAATAGTGTCACAGTAGGGTAGCAGAAACTTGCACCAAAACTGGGGGCAAGCGGCACCGTTTGGTGTGATATAAGCGGTGCCGCTTGTGTCGATCTGAAGCTGATTTTAACCTGAATTACTCTCTCTTTTGGGGCAGATTTTGATACCCCTTTAGGGGAAAAACGAGAGAGAGGGCTGGAGTGGCCAGAAAATAGCAAAAACCTACTCAAATCCCATCCCAAATCTTCATCTTTGCAAGAGAAATCAAGAGAGAAGATTGAATCTTTGAAGAAGGAGAACATCTACCCTGAAGATTCCAGACAAAAGCTGCAACTTTCTCAACAAAAATCGTGAAGAACTTCAACCTTGAAGAAGAGAGGAGATTTCAACCATGAAAATGAGCAATTCCTCCTCTTTCTTTGTTGTTTTATATTCTTTGATTTGTAATATGTTGATGAACTAAACTTTTAAATACTTGGAAGGGTACCCTTGATTTTACTTATGTGAGTGAATTGTTTCCTTGGTTGATTGAATTCGAATTTCTTGTGAATTGTTTGTGGATTTGAATGGTTGAATTGATTGAGTGGATTAATGATGCAAAATCTGGAATTCTTTCACTTGGAATTGAGAAAGGAAGGGTGATTGACAATTGATTCATAATCTGGAAATTTTCACTTGGAATTGAGAAAGGAAGGGTGAAATAGACCATACACAAACAATGAAGATGATTAGTTAACTGGAGATAGAAACCTAAACATCTTCTTGATAATTAGAGAAATCTAATTGGGAATTCACAATTCTTAATGCATTCTTGGGTTGAATTGGTTAGAAAGGGATTTCAACTAATTAATCTAAGAGTAGAGAACTTTCATCTAGAGATAGAGTGAGTTCTATCATTGGAATTTCATCAAACATAAGAAGTGAAATTTATCAACCAAGGGACATTTCTATCACATAGGTAATTCTAGGGGGATTAACCATCCAAGCATTATTTTCTCAATTGAATTCTCTCTTGCAAACAAAAAATAGTTAAGTTGGTTTAATTAGCTAAGCTAGACTTCTATTCCTAGTAGTAATTTCAACCATTTTTCACAAGCAATTTTGATACGCTAAACAATAGAATAGAAAGTGAGTAATGATATTTAACCACCCCCGTGGATTCGACATTTGAATTTACTTGCCATTGTACTACTCATAACGATAGGTGCACTTGCCTAGTGTTTGTGTGCAAATTGTTAGAGATTGTGATAAAAATTTAGTATAAAGGCATAGAAATAAAACACAACACTAGAGGTAGAGTGATGCATGACATGGTAACTACTATGATTGTTCCTAATTTTGGACATAAGTCATCAGTTGGAAATATGCATATGGTAATCATGTTAGCCTTGCATGAGCATAGGAGAATGAACTTTTGTTATATAGCCTTGAAACACATGATTACTGCAAGAAAAACAGTAACCAAGGCATTCCCATTTGGAAGGTTGTTGACAAGAATCTTTAAGCATTTTAAGATTAAACTTCCGGGGAGAGGAAAAGCTTTTAAGAGTGGGAAGATTTACACTAATGAAACTCTTAAGAGAATACAATTAGTTCTTGATGAGGATAATGTATGGAGGACAAAAAGAGAAACCCCTCCAAAAAGAATAGAAAAAGAAGAAAAGATAGAAAGTGAAGAGGAGGAAGAAGAAGAGGATGAAGAAGAAACCCTTGCTAGGGAAATGAAGACAAAGAGGAAGCATGACACTTCAAGTGAGGGGAAGCAACCTCCAACAAAAAGGAGATTGTTTGAAGAAGAAAATGGAGTTGGTTCAAGTGGTGAAGGAGTAACTAGAGGTGACACCATAGTAGCCAAAGCATTCCAAGAAGCCTTGAACAATCATGTCAAGGAAATGGATAAGATGTATAAATTTTTTTGAATCATTTGCTCCAATGGTTCTTGGAAAGTTAGATGGACTGGAGAGTAGGGTAAAGCACATTGAAGAAATCCTTATGAGAAATACTCAAAGTGGTGAAGGACCCTTTAAGCCTCAAGATGGAAATGAGGAAGAAGGAGACAAAGAAGAAAAGAAAGGAGATAATAATGACAGCAATGATGAAGATGATGATCAAGGTGGAGATGAAGAGACTGTGGCAGAAGAAGAAAAGGAAGAACATGCACATGAAGAGCCACAAATAGGAGGCAGCCAAGTAGCTCAAGCTGAAATAGTCTCTCCATCAACAATCTCTTTCAGTCGCGGAAGAGTGAAGCACTTGGCCATCAAGAAAGGAGTGACCCGAGCCTCCCCATCAACGTCAATATCACAAGACTAAGCTTTCTTTTCTTCTATTCTATTTACTGCTTTTAAGTTGCTTATCTATACTGATTTTTTATGTAATTCTGAACTTGTTAAGTATTTTTGCTGCCTTTCATGTAATAGTGAAGCTCAATGATGAAATCTCAGTGATGAGAGCTTCCTTTATGTACTAAATTAATAATCTTATTTTCATTGATCCCTGTTTTATTTTTTAATGATGACAAAAGGGGGAGAAAATGATGAAAAATATGATGAACGATGATTCTGTGATGAATGTGATAAATGCATCTATGCTTAAATTTTCTTGAACTTTTTTAATGCTAAACTGAGTTGCAAAAACTTTTGATTCAAAATTCGGATGCATCCATATTTGTGGCCAAAATGTGTTATTTTGTTGTTCAAATTGATTCAAATATGTTTTAATCTCTTTCATTATGTTTGAAAAATATTATGAAAGCCTTATTTCACTCTAAACATCCATCATATTGAATCTATTGCAGTTTGGACTTCAAATTTCAAAATTTGGATACATGAGTTTAAAAATTTGGACGCATGAGTTTAAAAATTCGGATGGATGTTCTAAAATTCGGATGCATCCATATTTCATTGTCAAAATGTGCTCCTTTGTTGTTCAAATTGATTCAAAGATGTTTTAATCTCTTCTACTATGATTGAACAACCTTAGGAAAGCTTATTTACAAAATTTGAAGCTTTTATTTATCTTATTTTAAAGTTTGGACTTGCTATGTTAAAATTCGGATGCATGATATTTCTAGTCCAAATGTGTTGAAAAATGAGCACAATCTAAGGGGGAGCATTGTTAAACTTCTACAACCTTTGAAACCTCTCTTAGAAGTTTTCTAAACGCTTAAATACTATATCTTCTATCCTAGTTTAGTTGGAAGGAAGGAGGTAAATGGAGGTTGGTTGGGTCAGAGGCTCATATTGAGCCTTTTGTATGTCAATGTGCTAAATTGGTTATTTTCTATCATTGACATTAATACTTCTATGTACTATACTGTTTTTAATCTATTACATTTTGCATCAAAGTTTGTCATCAAAAAAAAGGGAGAGATTGTTAGCCCTAAGTGCTTGTATGTTGTGTGATAGGTTTTGTGGACTAGGAAGTATGAAGTCTCATTGCCTTCAAGCCAAAGTGCAAGAACAACCTCAATAAACTATGAAGTCTTTTGAAGGTTATTCAAAGATGAACTCAAGGCATTGAAGACTTGAAGTGTAGAGTAGATATGATAATAGGTAAATCTCTATGTAAACTCTACACTTGTATGTCTTGGAGTCTATTGAATGCATAAGAGAGCATAAAATAGGTTTCTTAATCTTAAAAGGCTTTGAAGGAATCTCTTGGTGAATATCATTTTGTGTCCTAAAAGTTTTTAAGTAAACTTCACATGATCAAATGAATTTGATTTTGGTTTTCAAACTTATATATGTCTAAATGAGTTTTCTATGCATACCAAATGTTTTTCAAACTTATGGAAGTTAAATCTCAAATGATTTTACAAAGTTTGAATATGCTTCCAAAAAATTCGGTCGTCCGAATATTGTGGCAAAAGTTTGCTACTATTCTTCCAGAGAAATTCAGAAGAAGATTCGAACGCATGAAGAAAAATTCAGCCGTCCGAATTTTGGCCTTCAGCATGGTCACTATTTTTCTAGAGAAATTTGGACGACGATTCGGACGCAGCTGGAAGAATTCGATCTTTCGAATTTCCTGAAAATAGCCGTTAACTAGCCGTTTATAGCTGTTAAAACTGATTTTCAAATTCTATAAAAGCTATAAACTTGCAATCTTTTGCAAGTTTTGAATTCTTGAAAACTCTAAGCATTCTAAAGCCTTTTGCAAATATTCTTTAAGCTCTCTTATGTCTTGTGCATTCAATTGATCAATCCAAAGACATCAAAGTGTGAAGGTGCAACTTTGTGTAATATCTACCAACAGGTAACATCTACACACTCTTACTTATTTATTAAATTGTGTTTTTCTACTAGCTCTTGCAAGGTTATCTTGATAACATAAAACCCTTTAGATAAGGGTGATCCTTGAAGTTGTAATTCAAGGTTATTTGAGATATAAAACCATTGTGTGCGGTTAGCCTTGTTTGTAAAAGTTACTAGAAGAGGTTGTAAGCGTAAAACCATAGTGTGGTGAGCCTCTCTTGTAATTTGTAAACCTGAGCATATAGTAGAGTGATTGAAATCCTTAAGTGTAGGCTTAAGGTAGTGGAGGTAGATCTTAAGGATCGAACCACTATAAATTGCTTGTGTTCTTTAATCTTACTTTCTTATATTGCTTTGCTATAAATTGTCTCTATTTTGCTCATATAATCTGTTATTGGTCTAAATGCATAAAAGGTTTGTTTTTGCGAAAATTAGCCAAATACCTAATTCACCCATCTCTTAGGTATTTCAAGCATTATTCGCAATGTTGGGAGAGAGATAAACAAAAGACTGCATAAATAGAAATATATGACATAAACTACAAAAGAACACCACACCAAACCACCAAACACAAAAACGGTGAAAAATATGGTTGTTTCGTACGTGCAGGCTGGGCGAACCAATATGAGTAGCAAACTGCACCTTCTATTTACTTCACAGCAAAAGGAAATGAATGAAAACTGAAAATAATGACATAATAAAACCTGAATCAGGAAAACATAGCATGAAAATAAATAAATAAAAGGTCAAAAATAGAAAAGAAAGAATTCCTCTTCATTCATAGACCGTTAGTTCCACCATTCGAGCTTGGGACAACCCTAAAAAAAGTTGCTGCCAAAGCCCGGTGAGATAGGCTTTATGGGTGGGGCAGTGGTTTTCTTTGGCATGCTTTCTTTTCCAAAATCAATTGTTCAGAGAAACTAAGCTACCAATGTGAAAACACAAATGCCACAAATAAATTTAAAAGTAATACACAAAAAAATAAAAATTGCAAATTTCTAAACAAGAAAAACAACTATCACTAAAATTTAAAACAAAGGCCAATAAGTCTATAGTAAGCTAATGGAATGCAAAGTAATAAAGAAAATCACAAATTTAACAAGTTTTATTGTGGCATTTCATCAAACACATGGTAGGCATAGAAGAAAGCAAGAAAGAACCAACAAAAATGCGGAAGAAAAGAATTTTTTTTGTGAACAATAAAACGACCAAGCGGTGTCGTTTTAATCCAGTCTGCAGAACTGGATTGAAACGCTACAGTGAAGTGGCGATGAACAGTAACCAGCTCCGTTTTTTTTTGTTGCCAAACTCAACTACAAATTCAACAACAAAATAATTTAACAATATAATTTATTACAAACATAAAAATCATAAAAACAACATATTATAAAACTCTTTACAATTCTAGAAAATTAAAATTTTCAAACTCAAAACCACATTAAACAAAATTATGTACAAGTAAATGAGAGCAAAGATGGTGAAAATCAGTTACCCCCTAGTCATAGGAGTGTGGAGACAATCTTCTCTTCTTCTAACTCCAACATGATAAAGTTTAAGTCTGTAGTGGGTTACCATTAATGTTTCCCTTTTTGGATGATAGTTTTTCACAACTTCAAATGGAAGTATTTTGCTTACCAAGAACGGGGAAGTCCATTTAAACTTAAGCTTACTCATGTACCATTGAGAGTCATTTAATAACACCTGATCTCCCGTCTTGAAAACTAGATTTTGGTCATGCCTCCTTTGGGGTTACACCACTGGTTTGAAGCCTTCTTCCATTAATGTTTTGTGGGTGAAAAATGAATGGCTAATACCATTGATTATTGGGAGTTTTAGATTGTCCATAAGGAAAGCATAATCCAAGTGACCTGGTATCTTTTTCAATTCTAACTCCGGAGGATCTTCAGTGGAGGAGTTCATTCTACTTTCCTTTTCCATTTCAGTCTTTTCAAACCCCGTCCCTTTGATGATAAGTGGCGATGACTCTACATGTACTATGATTTCATCAATCTCACATCGCCCCTTCTTTGCTTCTTCACCTTGAACTATGGCAATCTCCAAAGGTTCTTCATCATTTTTTTTGTCCTTCCTTCTTTTCAATTCCTTCTTGTTCATCTTCAACATGCACTTTCTCATTCATCTTCCCTTCTCCTATTTCCTGCACGTTAGGCTATGAGTCATTCAATTCCATCCCACTCCTCAAACTAGTAGCTTCAGCCTACTCCCTAAAATTTGGCTCCATATTGTTTACGGGAGTCCCAGCTTGTCTTTCTGAAACTAGCTTCACCAAGTTCTGAAGGGTGGCCTCTTGGTTATTTAAGGATGCTTACATTCTTTGGTTACGGGCTTTTTGAATTTGAACTTGGGTTTCGGTATTCGCTATGAACTTTGTCATCAACTTTTCAAGACTAGATTTCACCGATTGTTGAGGAGGTGGAGGAGGTGGGTATTGGTAAGAAATGAATACTTGCGTTCGGGAACTTGATGAAGTTTGGAAACCGGGAGAATATGTTTGTGTTTGCTGCCCTTGATTGCTCCATGAGAAGTTCGGATAATTGTGCCACCCCGGATTATAAGTATTGTTGTAGGAATTGTAGGACTGTTTGCTTTCTCCAAGATAGTTCCCTTGCTCCATTGACCATTGAAATACCTAAGAGGGGGGTGAATTAGGTATTTGGGTAATTTTTGCAAAAACAAACCTTTTATGTGTATAGATCAATAACAGATTATATGGACAAGATAGAAACAATTTATGGCAAAGCAATATAAGAAATGTAGACCAAGGAACACAAGCAATTTATAGTGGTTCGATCCTCAAGATCTACCTCCACTACCTTAAGTCTACACTTAAGGATTTCAATTACTCTACTATATGCTCATGTTCACAAATTACAAGAGAGGCTCACCACATTATGGTTTTACACTCACAACCTCTTCTAGTAACTTTTACAAACAAGGCTCACCACGCACAATGGTTTTATATCTCAAACAACCTTGAATTACAACTTCAAGGATCACCCTTATCTAAAGGGTTTTATGTTATCAAGATAACCTTGCTAGAGCTAGTAGACCAGCACAATTTAATAAGTTAAGATGGGTGTGTAGATGTTACCACTTGTTGGTAGATATTACACAAAGTTGCACCTTCACACTTTGATGTCTTTTGATTGATCAATTGAATGCACAAGAAATAAGAGAGCTTAAATAATGTTTGTAAAAGGCTTTAGAATGCTTAGAGTTTTCAAGAATTCAAAACTTGCAAAAGATTGCACGTTTATAGCTTTTATAGAATTTGAAAATCAGTTAGAACAGTTATAAAACGACTATTTTCAGGAAATTTGAACGACCGAATTCTACTTCTGAATTTTTTGGACGACCGAATTTTTCTTCATGCGTCTGAATCTTCTTCCGAATTTCTCTGGAAGAATAGTAGCAAACTTTTGCTACCAAATTTGGATGACCGAATTTCTTGGAATCATGTTCAAACTTTGTAAAATCATTTAAGATTTAACTTCCAAAGATTTGAAACACATTTGGTATATATAGAAAACTTATTTAGACATATCTAAGTTTGAAATCCAAAATCAAATTCCTTTGATCATATAAAGTTTACTTAAAAACTTTTAGGACACAAAATCATATTCATTAAGAAATTTTATTCAAAGCCTTTTAAAATTATGAAATCTATTTTATGCTCTCTTATGCATTCAATAAACTCCAAGACATACAAGTGTAGAGTCTACATATATATTACCTATCATCATACCTACTCTACACTTCAAGTCTTCAATGCCTTGAGTTCATCTTTGAATAAACCTCAAAAGACTCATAGTTTATTGAGGTTGTTCTTGCTCTTTGGCTTGAAGGCAATGAGACTCCAAACTTCTTAGTTCACAAATCCTATCGCACAATATAAACATATTAGTTCTCATCAATATTTGTCATTAATCAAATACATGAGTTGCCCTTAGGGCTAACAATCTCCCCCTTTTTGATGATGACAAACTTTGATGCAAGATGTGATGGATTTAAACAGAGTAGAACAAAGAAGTATTAATGTCAATGAAAGGAAATAACCAATTTAGTACAATGACATATAAAAGGCACAATATGAGCATATGACCCAACTAACCTCCAATTACCTCCTTCCTTCCAACACAACTAGGATAAAAGATATTGTAATTGAGCATTTAGAAAACTTCTTAAGAGAGGTTTTAAAGGTTAGAAAAGATTAACAATGCTCCCCCTTAGATTGTACTCATTTTTCAACATATTTGGACTTGAGATGTTGTGAATCCAAATTTTGACACACCAAGTCCGATTTGTAAAACAAGTGAAATGAAAGCTGTAATTTTTGAAAATAAGTTTTCCTAAGGTTATTCAAACATATTTGAAGAGATTAAAACATATTTGAATCAGTTTGAACAACAAAGGAGCACATTTTGACAATTAAACATGAATGCATCCGAATTTTTAAACTCATGCGTCCGAATTTTTAAACTCATGTCCAAACTACAATAGATTCAACATAATTGATGTTTAATGTGAAATAAAACTTTCATAATGTTATTCAAACATAATGGAAGAGATTAAGATAGATTTGAATCAATTTGAACAACAAAAGAGTACATTTTGACCATAGATATAGATGCATCCGAATCTTTAAACCTTGCATCTGAATTTTAATGCATAAAGACTCATATTGCATCATCATTAAAGACTCAGTTCACATATTGCAGTATCATTAAAGACTCAGTTCACATATTGCAGCATCATATTAAAGACTCAGTTCATTATTTTTCTCCCCCTTTTATCATCATTAAAAAATAGAGGGATAAATGAAAATGAGACTTTCAATTTAGCATATAAAAGAAGCTCTCATCACTGGGATTTCATCATTGAGCTTCACTATTATATAAAATGCAGCAAAATACTTAACAAGTTCAGAATTACAAAACAAATAAAGATAAGCAAATAAACAAAATACAGTAAAGAGAATAGAAAAGAAAGCTTAGTCTTATGATGTTGAGGTTGATGGGGAGGCTCGGCTCACTCCTTTCTTGATGGCCAAGTACTTCACTCTTCTTTGACTGAAAGAGATTCTTGCTGGAGATACTATTTCAGCTTGAGCTACTTGACTTCCTGCTACTGGTGGATCTTCATGAGCATGTTCTTCCTCTTCTTCTTCTGCTACAGTCTCTTCATCTCCACCCTGATCATCATCTTCATCACTGCTGTCCTTATTATCTCCTTTCTTTGCTTCTCTATCTCTTTCTTCCTCATTTCCATCTTGAGGCTTAGAGCGTCCTTCACCACTTTGAGTGTTTCTCATAAGGATTTTTTCAATGTGCTTTACAATATTCTCCAGTCCATCTAATTTTCCAAGAACCATTGGTGGAAATGATTCAAAGAACTTATACATTTTCTCCATTTCCTTGACATGATTGTTCAAGGCTTCTTGGAATGCTTTGGCTACTATGGTATCACCTTTAGTTACTCCTTTACCACTTGACCCAATTCCAGTTTCTTCTTCAAACAGTCTCATTTTTGTCGGAGGTTGCTCCCCCTCACTTGAGGTGTCATGCTTCCTTTTTGTTTTCATTTCCCTAGCAAGGGTTTCTTCTTCATCCTCTTCTTCTTCCTCCTCTTCACTTTCTATTATTTTCTCTCTTTCTATTCTTTTTGGAGGGGTTTCTCTTTTTGTCCTTCATACATTATCCTCATCATGAACTAACTGCATTCTCCTAAGAGTTTCATTAGTGTAAATTTCACCACTCTTAAAGGCTTGCCCTCTTCCCGGAAGTTTGATCTTAAAATGCTTAAAGATTCTTGTCAATAACGTTCCAAATGGGAATGCCTTGGTTACTATTTTTTTTTTGCAGTAATCATGTGTTTCAAGGCTATATACCCAAAGTTCATTCTCTTTGACAGAAATTAGATGAGATTCTTTAGGACATGATTGGAATCTAGCACATAAGCATACAACAAACATAATATCTAGTCTACTAGCTGTGAAATAGAGTAAGCCTCCGATCATACCTCTATATAATTTCTCATCAATACTTTTACCTTTCTCATCTTTGTCAAGTTTAGTTGATGAACTCATTGAGTACCTATTCCTTTTGCTTGATCCATTCCAAATCTTTTCAATAGCTCCTTGGTATACTTTGCTTGATTGATGAAGACTCCATCCTTGGTTTGCTTAATTTGCAGCCCTAGGAAGAAACTTAGTTCTCCCATCATGCTCATCTCAAATTCATTTTGCATGGTTTTATCAAACTCTTCACAAAGGGAAGTATTAGCAGAACCAAAAATGATATCATCAACATAGATTTGCACAAGTAAAATATCATTTTTAGAAGACGTTTTTATAAAAAGAGTTGTATCTACTTTTCCTTGTGTAAAACCTTTTGAAAGAAGAAAACCACTTAATCTTTCATACCAAGATCTTGGAGCTTGTTTCAGTTCACATAGAGCTTTAGTTAATTTGAAAACATGATTTGGAAATTTTTCATGAATAAAACTAGGAGGTTGTTCTACATAAACCTCTTCTTCAATAAAACCATTTGGAAAAGCACTTTTGACATCCATTTGAAATATTTTAAAGTCTTTAAAACAAGCAAATGCTAAGAGTATTCTAATAGACTCTAATCTGGCCACTAGAGCAAAAGTTTCATCATAATCAATGCCTTCTTCTTAATTGAAGCCTTGAGCAACAAGTCTAGCTTTATTTCTAACAACTTCTCCTAGTTCATTTAACTTATTTCTAAATATCCATTTTGTACCAATAACAGAATGATCATGAGGTCTAGGAACAAGAGTCCAAACTTTATTTCTCTCAAACTGATTTAAGTCTTCTTCCATAGCAATAATCCAAAAATTATCACACAATGCATCATCAATATTTTTCGGTTCAATATGAGATAAAAGGGCAAAATTATCAATAAAGTACCGTCTTGTTTTAACTCCTTGGGAGACATCACCAATTATTTGCTCCTTAGGATGACTTCTTGCATATGTGAGATCCTTTGGAATTTCTTGATTATTGCTTGATTGACCATCATGTTCTCGCTCCATTATTTCTTCTTCTTTAGCATGATTTAAATTCTATATTTGTGCTTCATATAATTATCATTTTGAGCTTAATTTTATGTTAAATTTTGGTTTTTTAATCACCATTTATACTCCCTTTATCTCTTATTTGCTTTAGGTGATATTATTGAAGATTTGGAATTAAATGAAGCAAACAAGGGAAATTTATACAATGAAGAAAAAAAAGAAATTCAGAGGAAAAATAGCCTGGTAGAGACATTTCAAGTGCGATTTTGACCTCCATGAAGATTCCAAATGCACAAGTGGTAGAAAATTATAGAGAACATTCTGAAGTTTCAGAATGGTAAAATTTGTGTCAATCGGAGTTCATTTGCATACCCTAATTATGCTGCAAAATCACATGTTCTGCATTGAGTTCCATTTTTGACACAGTTCGGTATAATGCTCATATCTTGAGTTTTATATGCCCTATTAAGGTAATTCAAATCTCTGTAGAAAGCTACGATCCTGATCTACAACGTTTATGAAGACATCAAGACCTAGATCAGCTTATATAGTGCTCTGAATTCACCTAGAAGTCAAAACAGTGTCACAGTCAGGCAGCAGAACCTGCACAAAAACTGGGGCAAGCAGCGCCGTTTGGTGTGATATAAGAGGCGCCGTTTGTGCCGATCTGAAGCTGCTTATAAGCTGCTTTTCTCTCTCTCTTTTGGGGGAGATTTTGATACCCCTTTAGGGAAAAAACGAGAGAGAGGGCTGGAGTGGCCAGAAAGCAGCAAAAACCTACTCAAATCCCATCCCAAATATTCATCTTTGCAAGAGAAATCCAGAGAGAAGATTGAATCTTTGAAGAAGGAGAACATCCACCCTGAAGATTCCAGACAAAAGCTGCAACTTTCTCGACAAAATCGTGAAGAACTTAAACCTTGAAGAAGAGAGGAGATTTCAACCATGAAAATGAGTAATTCATTGTTGTTTTATGTTCTTTGATTTGTAGTATGTTGATGAGCTAAACTTTTGAATACTTGGATGGGTATGAACCCTAGATTTTACTTATGCGAGTTTCCTTGGTTGATTGACTTCGAATTTCTTGTGAATTGTTTGTGAGTTTGAATAGTTGAATTGATTGAGTGGATTAATGATGTAAAATCTGGAATTCTTTCACTTGGAATTGAGAAAGGAAGGGTGATTGACAATTGATTCATAATCTGGAAATTTTCACTTGGAATTGAGAAAGGAAGGGTGAAATAGACCATACACAAACAATGAAGATGATTTAGTTAACTAGAGATAGAAACCTAAACATCTTCTTGATAATTAGAGAAATCTAATTGGAAATTCAAAATTTTTAATGCATTCTTGGGTTGAATTGGTTAGAAAGAGATTTCAACTAATTAATCTAAGAGTAGAGAACTTTCATCTAGAGATAGAGTGAGTTCTATCATTGGAATTTCATCAAACATAAGAAGTGAAATTCATCAACCAAGGGACATTTCTATCACACAGATAATTCTAGGGGGATTAACCATCCAATTATTGTTTTCTCTATTGAATGCTCTCTTGCAAACAAAATTAGTTAAGTTGGTTTAATTAGCTAAGCTAGACTTCTATTCCTAGTAGTAATTTCAATCATTTTCACAAACAAATTTGATTGGCTAAACAATAGAATAGAAAGTGAGTATTGATATTTAACCATCCCCGTGGATACGATATTGAATTTATTTGCCGTTATACTACTCATAACGATAGGTGCACTTGCCTTGTGTTTGTGTGCAAATTATTGAGATTTGTGATAAAAATTTAGTATAAAGGCATAGAAATAAAACACAACAATGATCTTCCAATGTAGGTACTAGGTGTTGAGTTTGATTTTCAACCATTGAGGAACCTGCATCATCTTCATTTCTTCTTTGAAGATAAATGTTAGATTCATCAAAAGTTACATGAATAGTTTCTTTAACACATAATGTCCTTTTGTTATAGACTCTATATGCCTTTTTATTTGATGAATAGCCTAGAAATATGCCTTCATCTGATTTTCTATCAAACTTACCAAGATTGTCACTAGTGTTTAAAATAAAGCACTTACAACCAAAAACTTTAAAAGAGACAATTGATGGAGTTTTATCAAATTGAAGTTCAAAAGGTGTTTTTCTTATAAAAGGTCTTAGTAAAACTCTATTCATTACATAGCATGCTGTATTTACAGCTTCAGCCCAAAAGTATTTAGGTAAAGAATTTTCACAAAGCATTGATCTAGCCATTTCTTGTAATGTTCTGTTTTTCCTCTCAACAACACCATTTTGTTGAGGTGTTTTGGTAGCTGAAAAATTATGAGTGATGCCATACTCATCACAGAATTTTGTAAAATCTTGGTTACAATACTCTCTTCCATTATCACTTCTAATAGAGATCAGTTTGCAATCAAGAGAAATTTGAACCTTCTTGAAAAGTTTTGAAAATTCAAAAAATGTTTAATCTTTTTGTGATAAAAAGATTACCCATGTAAATCTTGAAAAATCATCTACAATCACATAAGCATATCTTTTACCACCAAGACTAGTAGTCCTCATAGGTCCAAATAAGTCCATGTGAACTAGTTCAAGAGGCTTTGAGGTAGAAACCATTTTCTTTGGTTTGAAAGATGTTTTCGATTGTTTTACATATTGACAAGCATCACAAAGACGGGTTTTATCAAAATGCATTTTTGGTAATCCTCTAACTAGTTCTTGAGTAGAAAGTTTGTTCAATAAATCCATGCTCACATGTCCTAATCTTCTATGCCATAAAAATCCATCATTGTCATGAATGGCAAGACATTTAATATCATTAGTGATAAGCTCATCAAGATATAACACATATACATTACATTACTAACTCTTTTAGCAACAAAAATAGTTTTATTACTTGCACTAACAAGAATAGTACAAGTATCACATTTAAACTCTACTTTGCAACCATTGTCACATAATTGACTAATGCTAAGTAAATTATACTTTAAACCATCAATAAGTAGAACTTGCTTGATAAGAGGGAAGGAACCTTTACCAATGTTACCTATTCCAAGTATTTTCCCTTTCTTCTTATCTGCAAATGTGACAAAACCTTCACTTGTAGCTTGAAGCTCACTAACAAGTGATGCATTTCCAGTCATGTGCCTTGAGCAGCCACTGTCAAGAAACCATTTAGTGGTACTTTATCTTGAGGCAAATTGTACCTATACCAAATAGGAAAGAGTGATTTTTGGTACCCATATCTTCTTGGGTCCAAGGGGGTTAGTAATAGTTCCTTTGACTTTCCAAATGGTTTTCACCCCATTTTCTATCTTTCTTTTTATAAAGCACTTAGAAACTTTGTGTCCATGCTTACCACAATATGTACAACAAGTATGAGACCTATAATGAGAAGATTCTTTAACAAATAACCCTTTTTGTTTTGGATCAAAACAATCATGTGTAAAACCGAGACCATGCTTTACAAATGAGGATATTTGATAACCAAGTAATTTATTTAAATTTTCTCTTCCATTTGTAAATCTCTCAATGCATAAAGTAAGATCATTTACTTTCCTTTTTAAAAACTCATGATCTTTTAGCATTGATTCAAGAGAAATAATTCTTGAACAAAGCTTTTTGTTTTCAAAAGATACATTTTGTATGGTAGTATTCAAAACTTCTTTTTCAATGGTAAGAGAATTAATGGTCTCAAGATGTCGATCATTTTCAACACATAATTTTGAATTTTCATTTGAAAAATCATTTATTTTGGATTTCATTTCTTTATTTCTTTTTGAAGCCTTTTTCAATTTCTTCATACAGTTCTACAATTAAATCACTAGAATCAATATCATCATCACAAATTTTTGAAATAAAGGGTGAAGATTGTACCTCATCATCAATGGCCATAAAGCATATATTGGCCTTCCCTTCACTGTCATCCTCACTTTCTTGTTGATCCCACGTTCCAGCTAATCCTTTTCCTTTCTTGGCAGATTTCTTTCTGTTTTTGCTTTCTCTTTCCCTCTCTAACACTTTGGGACAGTCAGCAATAAGATGCTCTGTACTCTTGCATTCAAAACATTGAGGTTTATAGGATGAGGATTGTCCACTCTTCTTGACTGGCTTTCTTCCTTTCTTGAGAAATTCTTTTTTGTAGAATCTCTTGAACTTCTTCACTGCCATTGCAATCTCTTCTTCTCCACTGTTTCCTCCTTCTTCTTCACTTGAAGATTGTTCTTGTTCACTCAAGTTATTTGAGGCATTAAGTACTACTCCTTTTCTTCCCTTTTCTTCCCTTTTCTTCATCTTCCTTATCATTCAACCGTTTCATCTTCATTTCATGTGTGAGTAGTGATCCAATAAGCTCTTCAAGAGGAAGAGTTTTTAGATCTTTGGACTCCTCAATAGCAAGCGTCTTTGGCTACCAGGATTTTGGTAGAGCATCCAAAATCTTTCTGTTTTGCTCTCCCATAGTATAGCTTTTACCATAAGCTTTCAAGCCATTGAAAATATTAGTAAACCTTGTAAACATATCACTAATATTTTCACCTTGTTTCATAGTAAACAGTTCATAATCTCTAACAAGCATAGCAAGTTTAGATTCTTTAACTTGATTAGTACCTTCATGTGTAATTTGGAGTAATCTCCACATATCATGAGCAGAATCACACCCACTAACTCTATTATATTCAGTAACTTCTAATGCACAATTTAATATGTTCATTGCCTGATAATATAATGTCATTTTTCTTGAATCATGTTCATCAAATTCATCAGTGGATTTGCGTTCTGAGGTTAATCCATCTGCTCTCATTTTCATTGGGACATAGGGACCTTTCTCAACTATGTTCCATAAATCAAAATTGATAGAACAAATATATATTTTAACTCTAAACTTCCAAAAATTGTAATTTGTTCCTTCAAACAACGGAGGTCTGTTTGTAGAAGATCCTTCTAGGTAAGGTAGGTTTGAAATATTAGACATAGGATCTTTGTCTTCTAGGTTGTAAAACCACACTAAGAAGTTCTAGCTCTAATACCAATTGAAATACCTAAGAGGGGAGGGGTGATGAATTAGGTATTTGGCTAATTTTTGCAAAAACAAACCTTTTATGTGTATAGATCAATAACAGATTATATGGACAATATAGAAACAATTTATGGAAAAGCAATATAAGAAATTTAGACCAAGGAACACAAGCAATTTATAGTGGTTCGATCCTCAAGATCTACCTCCACTACCTTAAGTCTACACTTAAGGATTTCAATTACTCTACTATGTGCTCAAGTTCACAGATTACAAGAGAGGCTCACCACACTATGGTTTTACACTCACAACCTCTTCTAGTAACTTTTACAAACAAGGCTCACCACACACAATGGTTTTATATCTCAAACAACGTTGAATTACAACTTCAAGGATCACCCATATCTAAAGGGTTTTATGTTATCAAGATAACCTTGCTAGAGCTAGTAGACCAACACAATTTAATAAATAAAGAAGAGTGTGTAGATGTTACCACTTGTTGGTAGATATTACACAAAGTTGCACCTTCACACTTTGATGTCTTTGGATTGATCAATTGAATGCACAAGACATAAGAGGGCTTGAGAAATGTTTGTAAAAAACTTTAGAAAGCTTAGAGTATTCAAGGATTCAAAACTTGCAAAAGATTGCACGTTTATAGCTTTTATAGAATTTGAAAATCAGTTAAAACAGCTGTAAAACGGCGAGTTAACGGCTATTTTCAGGAAATTCTGACGACCGAATTCTGCGTCCGAATTTTTCGGACGACCGAATTCTTCCTGCTGCGTCCGAATATTCGTCCCAATTTCTCTGGAAGAACAGTGACCATGCTGAGGGCTAAAATTCAGACGACCGAATTTCTTGGAATCATGTTCAAACTTTGTAAAATCATTTGAGATTTACCTTCCAAAGATTTGAAACACATTTGTTATATATAGAAAACTTATTTAGACATATATAAGTTTGAAAACCAAAATCAAATTCCTTTGATCATATAAAGTTTACTTAAAAACTTTTAGGACACAAAACCACATTCATTAAGAAATTTTATTCAAAGCCTTTTAAAATTAAGAAACCTATTTTATGCTCTCTTATGCATTTAATAAACTCCAAGACATACAAGTGTAGAGTTTGCATAGATATTACCTATCATCATACCTACTTTACACTTCAAGTCTTCAATGCCTTGAGTTCGTCTTTGAATAAACCTCAAAAGACTCATAGTTTATTGAGGTTATTCTTGCTCTTTGGCTTGAAGGCAATGAGACTCCAAACTTCTTAGTTCACAAATCCTATCACACAATATAAACATATTAGTTCTCATCAATATTTGTCATTAATCAAAATTACATGATTTGCCCTGAGTGCTAACAACCATGTATTGGAAGTTCCCATGGCTTGGCACTCATAGGTTGGATAACTACCTCCACAAAAGTCATAAGACATCATCACTTGAGAGGGTTGTGGTGACTAATAATAATCCAAAAAGCTCATTCCTTAAGTATAAATACAAACAAAAATTCAACACAAAAAAAATGCTAACTAAAAATTCAATCCAAGGATTTCTCACAAAAACAGGACAAACACACAAAAACACAAAATAAACACTTGAATTCACTAATAATTAACAAAATTACAAACAAGAAAATAAATGGTAACACAAGTAACAAAAACATAACAAAAATAGAGCATCACAAACTAAACACTTCAATTCACCAATAACTAACAAAATCACAAACAAAAAAATGAATACTAACACTAGTAACAAGTATTATACAAACTAACAAGTAAAATGACTAAATCAACAAAGTTCAATCTTTCCTAATATTAACCAAAATTCCCCAACAACGGCGCCAAAAATTTGTTGTGTTTTGTTGTCTATGCCTTTATACTCAATTTTATCACAATTTGCACACAAACACAAGACAAGTGCACGCATCATTTAAATTAGTATAATGGCAAGAAAGTTTAAATATTGTATCCACGGGGATGGTTAAATATCATTACTCACTTTCCACTCTATTGTTTAGCCTAACAAATTTGTTTGTGAAAATGATTAGAATAACTAATAGGAAAAGAAATCTAACTTAACTAATTAAACCAACTTAACCAATCTTGCTTGCAAGAGAGAATTCAATAGAGAAAACAATACTTGGATGGAAAATCCCCCTAGAATTACTTATGTGATAGAAAGTCCCATGGTTGATGATTTACCATTCTTATGTTTGATGAAATTCCTTAATTAGAACTCACTCTATCTCTATATGAAAGTTCTCTATTCTCAAATTAATTAGTGGAAATCTCTTTCTAACCAATTTAATCCAAGAATGCATTAAGATTTGTGAATTTCCAAATAGATTTCTCTAATTACCAAGAAGATGTTGAGATTTCTATCTCTAGTCACCTAAATCATCCCCATTGTTTGTGTATGGTCTGTTTTACCCTTCTTTCTCAATTCCAAGTGAAAAATTTTTAGATTATGCATCAATAATCCACTCAATCAATTCAACTATTCAAACCCACAAACAATCCACAAGAAATTCAAATTCAATCAACCAACGAAACAATTCATTCACATAGGAAAAATCTAGGGTTCATACCCATCCAAGTATTCAAAAGTTTAGTTCATCAACATATTACAATTCAAAGAATATAAACCAATAAAGAAAGAGTAAGAATTGCTTATTTTCATGGTGTAAAATCTTCTCTTCTTCAAGGCTGAAATTTGTCATTGTAGCATTGAGAAAAGTGCAGCTTTTGTCTGGAATCTTCCAGGTGGATGTTCTCCTTCTTCAAAAATTTAATCTTCTCTCTTGATTTCTCTTGCAAAGATGAAGATTTGGGATGGGATTTGAGTGAGTTTTTTGTATGTTTTTACTGTTTTCTCCTCACTCCAGTCGTTTGCCCTTGTTTTTGCCCTAAAGGGGTATTTAAATCCTGCCCAAAAGAGAGAGAAAAACAGTAGGGAAACAGCTTCAAATCGATACAAACGATGCCGCTTGGCCTGTGTTAGCCCTAATATTGATAAGGACTAATATGTTTGTATGTTGTGTGATAGGATTTGTGAATTGAAGAAGTATAAAGTCTTGCTGCTTTCAAGCCAAAGTGCAAAAACAACCTCAATGAGTCTAAGTGATTGAAGTTTGAAGAAGGTTGTTCAAAGATGATTAAAAAGCATTGAAGACTTGAAGTGTAGGGTATATATGCTAAATAGGTAAATCTCTACGTAAACTCTACACTTGTGTGTCTTGGAATCTATTGAATGTATAAGAGAGCATAAAACTATTTTTCTTAATCTTGAATGGCTTTGAATGAACTTTTTGTTAATAAACGTGTTTTTGTTTCTTAAAAGATTTTGAGTAAACTTTGCATGATCAAAGAGATTTGATTATGGTTCTTAAATTTACATATGTCTAAATAACTTATCCATACGTACAAAATGTTTTAAACTTATTGAAGTTAAATCTCAAATCATTTTACAAAGTTTGAAAACCAAATTTTAAAATGCCTATTGTGCTTCCAAAAAATTCAGTCGTCCGATTTTTTGTAGCAAGAAATTAAGACGAAAGTTCAGACGCATGGAAAAAATTCAGTAGTTCGAATTTTTCCTTAAAGGTGCAACAGTAAAATTCGGACGATAAATTCATTCCATAAAAGCTATAAACTTCAGATCTTTTGCAAGTTTTGAATCTTTGCGAACTCTAAACATTCCAAAGCCTTTAGCAAACATTTTAAGCTCTCTTTTGTCTTGTGCTTTCAGTTCATCATTCAAGATTCCAAAGACAACAAAGTGTGAAGGTACAACACTGTGTAATCATCTACCAACAAGTGGTAGCATTTACACATTCTCCTCTCTTTATTAAGTTTGTTTTTCTACTAGCTCTTGCAAGGTTATTGAAAGACCTAAGAGGGGGGGGGGGTGAATTAGGTCTTTGGCTAATTATCAAAATCTTTTCCTGTTTTGCAAATCCTTTGCCTTAATAAAAGCTCTTCTTCAAATTTAAAAACTCTAAGTTTATATTTGATTTAATGGTTGAGACAAGATGATCAAACAATAAATTCACAACCTATCAATCAACAACTAAGAACAAATAATAATAACATAAGTATGTAAACAAGTAAAGCTATAAACAAATGAACACATGATTTATAGTGGTTCGATCTCTCCAAGATCTACATCCACTACCTTGAGTCCACACTCAAGGATTTCAATCAATCCACTATATGCTCAAATTCAACAATTACATAAGAGGCTAACCACACTATGGTTTTACACTCACAACCTCTTTTAGTAATTATACAAACAAGGTTCACCCTTCCACAAGGGTTTTATATCCAAAGACAACCTAAAGACTAATCTAATCAAAGGCTCACCCACAAACGGGTTTTACACCACAACCTTGATTAATCTAGTCTATGGCTCACCCTAACACAAAAGGGTTTTATGTCTAAAGATAACCTTGCAAATGAGCTAGTAGAAAACACAATTAAGATAAGAAAAGAGAGATTGTAAGATGTTACCACTTTGTTGGTAGATGATTACACAATGTTTCACCTTCACACTTTGTTGCCTTTGGAATTTTGAATTTCAATCTTTGAGCAAAAGGCAATTTGAGAGCTTTTCAATTCAATTTGATGTAAAACAAGTTAGAGCATGTAAGATTTGTTAAGTTCAAAGTTATTCTAAAAAATCTGGAGTTTATGGCTTTTATAGAATTTGAAAATCAGTTCAAACGGCTATACAACGGCTAGTAATGGCTAGTTTCAGGAAAATTCGAATGACCGAATTCTGCGTCCGAATTTTTCGAACGACCGAATTTTTTCTGCTGCGTCCGAATCTTCTTCCGAATTTCTCTGGAAGAACAATGACCATGCTGAAGGCCAAAATTCGGACGACCGAATTTTTTGGCTGCGTCCGAATCTTCTTCCGAATTTCTCTGGAAGAATAGTAGCAAACTTTTGCTACAAAATTCGGACGACCGAATTTTTGGACTGCGTCCGAATCTTGCATCCGAATTTTTCAAACTTTGTCAAAACATGTTCAAATCAATTCAAACAAGTTGGAAAACATTCTAGCCTTAAAGATAAGTCATTAAAGATCTTTTATGTGCAAACACCATTTATGAAAACTTGATAATTTAGGTAAGTTCAAAACCATTAAAACCATTTAAATCAAGTTTTGTGCTCTCAATTGCAACTCATAGATTCCAAGGCTTAAGAGTGTAGGGTTTACAAAGTTTACCAATTAAGCACATGCAACCTACACTTCATGTCTTCCAAGCCTTTTAATATCTTGAACAAACTCTTCAATCTTCAATCACTTTGATATATTTGAGTTGTTCTTGCATTTTAGCTTCAAGGCAATGAGACTTCAAACTTCTTAATCCACAAATCCTATCACACAATATACAAACATATTAGTCCTCATCAATGTTTGTCATTAATCAAAACTAATCATAACTACATGATTTGCCCTTAGGGCTAACAGTTATCTTGATAACATAAAATTCTTTGGATAAGGGTGATCCTTGAGACATTGACTCAAGGTTGTTTGTAGATATAAAATCCTTTGGTAGGGTGAAGCCTTTCAGTATAATTGCTAAAGAGGTTGTGAGTGTAAAACCATTGTGTGGTGAGCCTCTTATGTAATTTGTGAGCTTTAGCATATAGTAGATTGTTTGAAATCTTTGAGTGTAGGCTCAAGGTAGTGTACGTAGATCTTGAAGAGATCGAACCACTATAAATTACTTGTGTTCATTGATCTTACCTTGTTTTACTGCTTTGCTATTAATTGACATATTCTCTCATTGAATCAAGTATATATAAACTGGTCTTGCTTAAAATTGTAAAAGAAACTTATTTGCGAAAATTAGCCAAAGACCTAATTCACCCCTCCTCTTAGGTCTTTCAGTATGGACTAAACGGCGCGCGTGCCCTCAGTTTTGGTGCAAGGTTCTGCTGCACAACTGTGATACTGTTTTGATTTCTCAGTAAATTCAGAGCATTAAATCGGCTGATTACCATTATGAAAACTTCATAATGTCTTCTATAATTGTCTAGAAGACCACTTCTGCATTTGAAATCTTCATGGAGGTCAAAATCCCACTTGAAATTTCTCTACCAGGCTGTTTTTCCTCTGCATTTCTCTGTTTTTCTTCATTGTGTAAAATCTTTTTATTTGCTTCATTTAATTCCAAATCTTCAACAAACTCACTTAAAGCAAATAATAGATAAAGAGAGTGTATATGGTGATTAAAATACCAAAATTTAGCAGAAATGTGAGCTCAAAATGATCATTATATGAAGCACAAATATAGAATATCACATCTCCCCACATTTTTCTTGCTTATATTTGTTAAACTATTGTACTAAACCAAATAAGAAATCGTTCGGACACATAAGCTTTTAATCCCTTTGTTAAGTAATCCATTGAGATTATTTTTGAAATCATTCATTATCTGACTTAATGGGTTAATTAGAAAAGGCTATTACAAATTACGGTTTAAAGTAACTAATAATTATAATTTCTCTCCACTAGTGATGAAGGAAATAGATTTGTCATTAAGTGATTTTTTTACTTTTGGAAAACGAAAAAGAAACCTTTATTAATAAAGCAAATAGGAGAGCTTTTGGATTTTGATAAGTTCAACCCTCTTTGATTTAATAAATAGTACATGTTATTTATGTTTTAGAAAAGGACATTAGTGATATTTGTATGTGAATCAGAGATTTTAAAGAAAATTAAAAAGTAGATCTAGTGTAGCCAATATTAATCCCGAATTTTTATTGAAAGGAAGAAAAGAGGTAGAAATCATATGCTAAGAGCCTATGATGAGGAAGAAGGTATTGAATATTTTTGAACAAATAAAATTTTAATGTTTTATTTTATTCCATTTTTTCCTTAAACACATACATTTTGAAAGGTAAAAAATGTTTCTTTTGGGATATTTCTTTTGAAAATATAATTTTAATATTTTTTATTTTAAAAATATATCCATGCATCGCACAAGTTTAGATTAGGTTGTTTATATCATAATTTAGCAAACTATCCCGATAATATTTCTCATTTACAGGGATTTTCTATTTTTTTTTTGAATTTAACCTTTTGTTTCTTTTGAATACAATGTTAATGCTTATGTTATAATTTGCTGTATCCATTAAGCTTATTAATATTTGTAACCCCTATTAAGCCAATTACTATTGATTGTTAATAATAATTTTGTATTAAAAGAAGATAGAAAAGAGTCTTAGCACATTACTATTTTTTATTTCAATTATTTCTTTGATTTTTGGGTCATGTGAAATTACTGTTCTAAGGGTCCAAAGACAACTCAGAGCTTGAAAAGAGAAAGTACCTCTAACAATAACATAAATTATTCTTCTTAAAAAAAAACTCTCAAAAGATGGTATTAATTTTTCATATTAATTTAAAAGTTTAATTCCAGAGAGTCCTTAAAGTCTAGGGCTTATGTCAAATAGATAGCCTAATTTTCAATATTTACATGGACAATATTTTCTTATGTTTTCAAAACTAGAGTTATTATTCATATTATCATTATTACGAACAATTATTTTCTATATTTGAAATTCTAAAAATATATAAGTTAAACTTAATGTCACACAACAAATCCATTCTCTCCTCTCTCTCTCTCTCTTATGTGTGTTTTTCCATCGAATGCTATATGTACTATATTTTTACTTTTTGTAGATTTCTTTGTTATTTTTTCTTATTTTACTATTTGATATTTATGATTGTATGTTAAAAAAATAAATTATTTTAAATTTAATAATTTAGAAACATTGAAGTAAGCATGTGCAATTGTATAGGAGAATAGCTAGTATGTACTGAATGGACAAAACTAAACATGCGATAAGTAAAGAGATGTTATTCGTTTCTTAGGATAAATAAAATATTTGGGAATGAATAAAGTATACTTATTCAGAAAATACCAATACCAATATAGAATTGCTATAATTGAAAGTACTTACTATTGAATGACTCATAAGGAAATGATCTTGTATTTATAACTTATTTAATTAAACCTAATAACACATGATGAATTTGCTTTTAATATTTTAATTTGCAAGATTTTGTAAGATTATATGTTTTCTTACCAAATAGAACATTCATTAAGAATTTTACTAGTTTTTCTTCTATACTTCTCTGAACTTACAATTGAGCTAGGATAGTTAACAGCACATTTGGAGGGGGACTTGTACAAATAAGAGCTTCCTTTAAACCTCTTAAGGAGGTGGAAAAACAAAAGCTTCCTTCAGATCCTCCTTTGCTACTTAAATGTTAGGAAAAATTCAATTATAAACTGAGTTTTTTATGAAATAAAAATTATAAGTTCAAAATATTAAAATATTTTAAAACTTTTGATCCAGAAAGACTCGCCCACCACAGAATAATTATAAGGTTAAACACGCTCGGCGTCCAAGTGTTAGTCTCTTGCAATTATAGCAAAGCCTGCCAAAGTCCCATTAAAAAACAGAATCCACATTGGTTTTACGATACCACCGTGAAGCAAGCCTGCTCAGTGTTCTGTTCAAACAATTCTTGGACTATATATTAAAGTAGCTATAGCGACAGTGCAAATGCTTGTGCTTGTGGGTTCTGCGGTGACTTATTCTTTACTTACCATTTGAATCTTTTATTTAGTTTTCTAAATCCTTCAAGTATTCAATTCGAATAAAAAAGTTACATTTTTTAATTGATATAAAAAAATTAATTTCTATTTTTTCCGAATTAGAAAACTCAACCAACCCCTTTTCGGAGTTTGACTAGTTAATAAAAATGGAAGGTCGGGTTATTTTTTTATTATTTTATGATGCATTTGATACACATAATGAAATGAATTTTTTAATTTCTTATTTCATTCTAATGTTTGGTATGAAAATTTAAAAAGGAAAGGTCATTTTACAAGGAAGCAAATTCTAGGAAGAAGTGGGAAAGGCCTTTCTACCCCAAAACTTAAAGAGAGCTTATTTCAGAAGAAGTAGAAAAACTTAAAAAGTTTTTATAACTATTATACCTTCATAATATTTAATTAAAAAAGTATAGTTTAGCCTTGAATTTAATTTTATTTCTCTTACTAGTATTTGTTTTAGTTTGATTTAAATTAAGAGTTGTCTATATAACTAAATTATGTTTCAATACTTAAAATATTTAATTTTTAAAAATTTTTGTGTGAATTTTATTTAAATGAGATTTTATAAATAAATATTTAATTTATCCTTTTTAGAGTATAATTTTATTTTATTGACACAATATACTAGTATGGCACTTAATTCATTTCTTGAGAAATTTTATGTTTTTGGCTTCTTCGTTCTTAATATTTGGCTTCTTTGTTCTCACCATGATGTTTTTGTTTGAAAAGTAGCGATTTTTAGGATATATCTAGAGCTTGGAATTAAAAAAATGAAAGTAAATCGAAGTAAAAATGGTGAAGTTTTAGAGAAATTGTGATTCGGACGCAGATGGGTAAGAATAGTTCTGAAATAAGAGTGAATTCGGAAGTTGAAGTGTTTAAAAAATTGGTCGGTTTTTATTTAAAACGTTGTAACCGCAAAGTTCAGACGACCGAATTTTCAGGTATGCGTCCGAACGTGCGTCTGAAAATCTCTATTTTTTTAGCTCAGAAAATTCGATCAACGGAATTTTCTATCATGCGTCCGAATTCTGCGTTCGAAAATTTCCTGTTTTCACCAAACTTGATCACACACATTAGTAATTGAATTTTGAGATTCCTAAGAGCCTTCTTAGGTGATTAAATCTTTCTTCAGCCAAGGCTTTGTAGATATATCAGCAATTTGATCATTTGTGTTTATATATTCCTACCATAAATCTCTTTTGGCCACATGATCACGAATAAAATGATGTTTAATTTATTTATGCTTAGTCCTAGTATTATCACAAAGTATTGACACACAATTGAATTTAAGACCATAATCAAGTAGAGTATGCTACATCCATAATATTTGAGCACAACAACTACCAGCATCAATGTATTCAGTTTCATCAGTAGACAAAGACACACAAGCTTATTCTTTACTAAACCAAGACACAAGACAACTACCATGAAATTGACAATGACCACTTGTAGTCTTACGTTCAACTTTGCATCCAACATAATCAGCATCTGAATATCCAATAAGTTCAAAAGATGAAGATTTTTGAAAACCAAATACCGTAGTCATGTGTCTCAATCAAATAACAAAAATTCCAATCATACCTCTATATGACTTTTCATCAATATTTTTACCTTTTTGGAGTACCTATCTCTTTTGCTTGATCCATTCCAATCTTTTCAATAGCTCCTTAGTATACTTGGCTTGATTTATGAAGACTCCATCCTTAGTTTGCTTGATTTGCAGCCCAAGGAAGAAATTTAGTTCTCCCATCATACTCATTTCAAATTTATTTTGCATTGATTTGACAAATTCTTCACAAAAGGATGTGTTAGTAGCACCAAAGATAATGTCATCAACATAAATTTGCACAAGTAAAATATCATTATGTCTAGAGGTTTTTATAAAAAGTGTTGTGTCTATTTTTTCTTTTGCAAATCCTTTTGACAGAAGAAATCCACTTAATCTTTCCAAGCTCTTGTAGCTTGTTTCAATCCATATAGAGCCTTAGTTAACTTGAAAACATGATTAGGAAACTTTTCATGAATAAAACAGGGTGGTTGTACTACTAAACTACTTCTTCAATAAAACCATTTAGAAATACACTTTTAATATCCATTTCAATAGTTTAAAATCTTTAAAACAAGAAAAAGCCAAAAGTATTCTTATGGATTCAAGTCTAGCTACTGGAGCAAAGGTTTCATCATAATCAATGCCTTCTTCTTGGTTGAAACCTTGAGTAACAAGCCTAGCCTTATTTCTAACAACTTCTCCTAGTTCATTTAATTTATTTCTAAAGATCCATTTTGTACCAATAACAGAGTGATCATGAGGTCTTGGAACAAGTATCCAAACTTTATTTCTTTTAAACTGATTTAACTCTTCTTGCATTGCAATAATCCAAAAATCATCACATAATGCATCATTAATATTTTTAGGTTCAGTATGAGATAAAAGAGTAAAGTTATCAATAAAGTACCACCAATGATTTGCTCCTTATTTTAACTCCTTGGGAGACATCACCAATGATTTGCTCCTTATGATGACCTCTTGCATCTTATTGCCATGACCAGCTAAAGATCACTGCCATCTCACGAATTGGATTTGAACCAAAATCAAGCTACTTTCCTTTTGGTCTCTAATTGTTGTATGCGTTCAAATGAATAAGTAAGCCCCTTGGGTGAATGCTGACCTTATGTTAGATCCTTCGGAAACTCTTGATCACTGCTAGGTTGACCATCTTGTTCTTGCTCTATTATTTCTTCTTCTTTGGCATGTTATTCCAATGTGGGTGTTTGATGATGAGTTTGATTATTAATAATTGAGGAACCTACATCATCTTCATTTCTTCTTTCAAGATAAATGTTAGATTCATTGAAGGTCAAATGTATAGTTTCTTTAACACATAATGTTCCTTTGTTATACACTCTATATGCCTTTTTATTTGATGAATAACCAAGGAATACACCTTCATCTGATTTTCTATCAAACTTTCCTAGATTATTACTAGTATTTAAGATAAAACATTTGAAACCAAATACCTTAAAATAAACAATTGAAGGAGTTTTATCAAATAGGAGTTCAAAAGGTATTTTTCTTATAAAGGGTTTTAATAAAACTCTATTCATTACATAGCAAGCACTATTTACAGCTTCAGCCCAAAAGTATTTTGGCAAAGAATTTTCACAAAGCATTGATCTAGCCATGTCTTGTAAAGTTCTATTTTTCCTTTTAACAACATCATTTTATTGGGGTGTTCTAGCAACTGAGAAATTGTGAGTAATATCGTATTCATTGCAAAATTTTGTAAAGTCTTGATCGCAAAATTTTGTAAAGTCTTGATCGCAAAATTCTCTTCCATTGTCACTTCTAATAGAAATCAATTTATATTCAAGAGAGGTTTGAATCTTTTTGAAAAGTTTTGTAAATTCATGAAATGTTTCATCCTTTTAAGCTAAGAAAATCACCCAAGTAAATCTTGAAAAATCATCAACAATCACATAAGCATATCTTTTACCACCAAGACTAGTGGTCCTTATTGGTCCAAACAAGTCCATATGAACAAGTTCATATGAGGTTTTGAGGTAGAAACCATTTTCTTTGGTTTAAAGGATGTTTTTGATTGTTTTCCATACTGACAAGCATCACAAAGATGGGTTTTATAAAAATGCATTTTAGGTAATCCTCTAACTAGCTCTTGTGTGGAAAGTTTATTCAATAAATCCATGCTCACATGACCTAATCTTCTATGCCATAAATATCCATCATTATCATGAATGGCAAGACACTTTATATCATTTGTGATAAGTTCATCAAGATATAATACATATACATCTCCAACTTTATTAGCAACAAAGATGGTTTTGCTATTTGCCCTATCAAAAATAGTACAAGTGTCACATTTAAATTCTACTTTACATCCATTATCATATAGTTGACTAATGCTAAGTAAATTATACTTTAAATCATCAATATGTAATACTTGCTTAATGAGAGAGAGAGAATCTTTACCAATGTTACCTATTCCAAGTATTTTTCCTTTCTTCTTATCTCCAAATGTGACAAAACCTTTACTTGTTTCTTGAAGCTCACTAACAAGTGAGGCATTTCCTGTCATGTGTCTTCAATAGCCACTGTCAAGAAACCACTTTGTAGCACTTGATCTTGAAGCAAAACTAACGTACACTACATTTGAGAGAGTATTTTTGGTACCCATATTTTCTTGGGTCCAAGGGGGTTAGCGAAAGTTCCTTTAACTCTCCCAATAGTCTTGACACCATATTTTCTATTTTTCTTTTTACATAGCATTTTGACACTTTGGGTCCATCCTTGCCACAATATGTACAATAGTTATGAGGCCTAGAATTAAAAGTTTCTTTAGATAAGGAGTTTTTATATTTTCGAACATGACTATCATTAGTGTAACCAAGACCATGTTTTACATATGAAGATCTTTGACAATCAAGTAATTTATTTAAATTTTCTCTTCCATTCATAAATTTTTTAATGCATAATGTAAGATCGTTAACTTTCTTTTTTAATATCTCATGATCATTAAGCATTGTTTCAAGAGAAATAACTTTTGTGCAAAGCACTTTATTTTCAAGAGATATGTTTTGTATGGTTACATTTAAAACTTCTTTTTCAATGTTTAGGAAATTAATAGTCTCAATAAGTTTCCCATTTTCAAAACATAACTTTGAATTCTCTTTTAATAACTCATTGATTTTGGTTTTCATTTCTTTATTCCTTTTAGAAGCCTCTTTCAGTTCTTCATACATTTCAACAAGTAAATCACTAGGATCAACATCATCATCATAGTAATTAGAAATAGAAGGAGTAGATTGTACATCATCATCAATTGCCATAAAGCATATGTTGGCATTTCTTTCACTGTTATCTTCACTTTCTTGTTGATCCCAAGTTCCAGCCAGTCTTTTTTCCTTCTTGGCAGATTTCTTTTTCAATTTGTTGTCTTTCCCTTTCCAAAACCTTAGGACAATCAGCAACAAGATATTCTGTGCTTTTGCATTCAAAACATTGAGGTTTGAAGGATGATGACTGTCCACTCTTCTTGGTTGTCTTTCTTCCTTTCTTGAGAAATTCCTTTTTGTAGAATTTTTTGAATTTGCTTATAGCCATGGATATCTCCTCTTCTCCACTGTTTCCATCTTCTTCACTTGATGATTTTTCTTATTCACTCAAGTGATTTGAAGTTTTGAGTACAACTCCTTTTCTTCCTTTCTCTTCATCTTCTATGTCATTTAGTCTTTTCATCTTCATCTCAAGCGTAAGTAGTGATCCAATAAGCTCTTTAAGTGGGAGAGTTTTTAAATCCTTTGATTCCTCAATAGCAAGTGTTTTCGGTTGCCAAGATTTTGGTAGATCATCCAATATCTTTCTGTTTTGCTCTTAATTGTATAGCTCTTCCCATAACCTTTTAAACCATTGAAAATATTAGTAAATCTTGTAAATATATCACTAACATTCTCACCTTGCTTCATAGTAAATAGCTCATAGTCCCTTACTAGCATGGAAAGCTTTGACTCTTTAACTTGGTTTGTACCTTCATGTGTTATTTGGAGTAATCTCCACATATCATTAGCAGTATCACATCCACTAACTCTATTATATTATGTTACATCTAATGCGCAACTTAAAATATTCATGGCCTGATAATTTAATGTCATTTTCTTAGAGTCATTTTCATCAAACTCGTCCATAGACTTTGGTTCTAAAGTCACTCCATCAGCTATCATTTTCATAGGTATGTAAGGACCTTTCTCAACAATATTCCACAAATCAAATTTAATAGAACAAATATATTTTTTAACTCTAGATTTCAAAAAAGTATAGTTTGTTCCATCAAATTTTTTTTCATGCGTCCGAACTTATGTCCGAATTTCTTTTGCAAAATAGTATCCATTTTAATGTTTGGCTTTCATACTTTGTAAAATCGTTTGAAATTTAACTTCAATAAGTTTGAAAACATTTTGTATGAATAGATAAGTTATTTAGACACTTTTAAATTTAAGAATCATTACTAAATCTCTTTGATCATACAAAGTTTACTCAAAATGTTTTAAGACTCAAAAACACATTTATTAATCAAAAGTTCATTCAAAGCCATTTAAGATTAAAAAATAATTTTGTACTCTCTTATGCATTCAATAGATTCCATGACATGCAAGTGTAGGGTTTACAAAAGAATATACCTATTTAGCATTTAATGCCTTCAATCATCTTGAAAAACTCAATAATCTTCAATCAATTTGACATATTGGAGTTGTTCTTGAATTGTAGCTTCAAGGTAATGAGACTTCCTTTCTTCTCAATCCACAAATCCTATCACATAACATACAATCATATTAGTCCTTATCAATATTTGTCATTAATCAAAACTAATCATAACTACATGATTTGACCTTAGGGCTAACGCTTCCCTTCGTTCATGTACCGCTGGTGCCACCGCTCGACATGAGGCCAGCTCCTGGAAAAAAATGTCACCAAATCCCGGTGAGATACGCTTCCTGTCGCTGCATTGTATGCATAAGTTGATCTTGATTCTGAAGTAGCATTGCTTGTGATTTGGCAAGGCTGGCGTATTGTTGGCCCAAAAGTTTTTGTTATTCAAAGATTTGTTGTTGGCCTCTATGGAGTTCCTCGAGTTGTTTTTGGCGAGTGTGGTCTACCATAGAAAGGCAGCCCAATTGAATCTGGATTTCAGCAAATGTTGTGTGCATTTCTGCTTGAAAATCTACGTAGATGATGAGGCAATGTTAGGACGAGGTCGCCGCACACTTTCTGGATCTACATGCATGCCGGCCATAGAAGAGATGCCTTGCCGAAGTTCAGCGTTAGATCTCGTGATCCATTCATTCCGCTCATCGTCGTATTGGTAGCCACAGTTTTGTAGTGTTCTCGTGGTAAGCACTTCAAAAGCTAGTGCGGAAAGGGCAACCTCTCCGCGAAAATCCACGTTAAAACGTCGAAGAATCTGTGTGGTAAGAAGAGGAAAAACAAAAGCTTTCGTGGTAAAATCGGATGCAACCACCTCATTCATTTGTGTTAGTAAAATGGAAGCTAATGGAATGGGTGCTTGAGTAAGCAGTTCGTGGGTAATATAAATTTTTGAGCATTGAACCTCATTTAACCCACTTGCCCTAGGTAGAACATTAAAAGCAAGTAAATAGACCCTTAAACGAAGCCTAGGGGAAAAGCTATTGGCGTTAAACCCATAACTTGAACCCATTCTGCTATATGTTAGATGTAATGCTAGCCATGCTGTTTTAAAATCCCAGTCCCGGTCAGAGAGTACCTCTTTTTTTTATTGTCTATACGAACCCAATTCCCTTCATTAGGAATGTGAAGAAGTTCAGCGAGAAGGGTGCAGGTGACGACAATTAGTTGACCCTTAACCTGAGTATGAAGGACCTTGCCAAATTTGTCAAATTTATCCCTAATATTGGCATAAAATTCTTTGACAAGGATAGGATAGTAAGTACCAGAAAAGTTAAGGATAGGCCCCCATCATATGGCTTGGAATAAACCAGAAATATTAAATATCTCATCCACCTCAGCGGAAACGGTACGCTCAATGATCATGGAGTTTTGTTGACGTGAACCATACCATTCCTGATGTTGATCATCGGTGAAACGAGTAGAATGGAGGTATGAAATATTGGATGGAGGTACTTGGGGTGATTGTGAGGAAGGGCCAGCTCCCGAAGAGTCAAGAAGAAGAATCTCCAAAAATTAGAAGTGGGAGGGCGAGTTGAGGTGAAAGAAAAATATGAGAAGGTTGGGATTTTCTTGAACAAGAAACTGAAAGAGAGAACCGAGAGAAAAGGGGAAGGAAGAAGAGAGAAAAGAGAGGAAATGAGAGAAAGAAATGCAGGTCTCGATTTTGGGTTTTGAGAGAAAGCAAAACGGCGCCGTTTGGTCCACACCAAGCAGCGCCATTTCAAAGCATTTCAGCAGAATGCTGCTTTGTTTGTTTTTTGGGTGTGTGAACAGTGGAACGATGCTTAATCCAGTTCTGATTACTGCTACAGTGGAACAAAACTGATTACTGCTACAGTGAAGTGGCGCCGTTTGGTCTTATCCCAACGGCGCTGTGGGTTTTTTTTATTAACAATGAAACACTACACATTCAACAACAACATTTTAAAAAATAATTAATTACAAACTTTTAAAAAAACACACCATACAACACATTATGAAACTCTTCACAATTTAAGAAATTTAAAATTTTTAAACTCAAAACCACATTAAGTAAAATTATGTAGAATTAAATAAATAGATATAAAAGATCACTTATCTTTTGGATCATGGAGGATTAAAGAGACTTTTTCAAGTTCTCTAGGATCTCCTCCATGATAGTGTTTGAGACGATGGCCGTTAACCTTGAAAATTCCCTTAACAGGATATGCAACTTCTACTACACCATAAGGGTAAACTTTGTGTACTACGAATGGTCCGGACCATTGTGATTTGAGCTTTTCCAGAAAGAGACTCAATCGAGAGTTAAATAATAGCACTTGATCTCCCTCCTTAAATTCCCAATTCGATAGTATGAGCGTGTCATGCCATTGCTTCACTTTTTCCTTGTAGATTCGCGAGTTCTCATAGGCATCTCTCCTCCGCTCATCAAGTTCATTAATTTGGAGTATTCTGGTCTTCCCTACAATATCACGATCAAAATTAATCAACTTAATTGGCCAATATGCTTTATACTCAACATCAACCGGTAAATGACAAGACTTCTCATAGACTAATCTATATGGAGTAAACCTGATGGGGGTCTTGTATGCAGTCCTATATGCCCAAAAAGCATCATCAAGCTTAACACTCCAATTCTTCCTAGTATGTTCAACAATCTTTTCTAAAATTCTTTTGATTTCTCTATTAACCACTTCCACTTGACCGCTAGATTGAGGGTGATAAGGGGTTGCCATCTTGTGAGTAACACCCAATCAAAGCAAGACCTTCTCAAGTTTTTGGTTACAAAAATGAGTTCCCCGATCACTAATTATGGCTCTAGGAATGCCAAAGCGAGTAAACAATTTTTTAAAAAATTTAACAACTGCATTAGCATCAATTGTTGGCAAAGCTTGGGCTTCCGCCCATCTAGAGACATAATCAACTGTAACCAAGATGTATGCATTACCAAAGGAGTTTGGAAAAGGACCCATGAAATCAATACCCCAACAATCATAGACTTCACATACTTGAAATGTAGAGAATGGCATTTCATGCCTTTTTGAGATATTACCTGTCTGTTGGCAATTGTCACAGTTTTCTACATACCTTTGGGCATCTTTAAACAAAGTTGGCCAATAAAATCCCAACTCAATTACATTTCTTACTGTTCCATTGGCTTGATAATGACCACAAGCCGGACCTTTATGGCAATGCTCTAATATGCTCATGTTCTCAGGGTAGGCTACACATCTCCTTATGATTTGATATGCACAAATTTGGAACAAAAATGAATCTTCCCAAAGAATTTCAAAAAGAATTTCTTCTTTTGTTGAGGGGTTAAATTCTTTGGTAAGATCCGACCCACAATATAATTAGCATAATTTGCAAACCAAGGAGTGTGATCATCATTACCTATAACCAAGTATAGCTTCTCATCAGGGAACGTGTCATTGATGTCCTTCTCGTTCAATTGCTCCAAATGTGGGTTCTCCAACCATGATAGATGATCAGAGGCAAGATTCTCCGCTCCCTTTTTATCTCTTATCTCCAAATTAAATTCCTGCAATAAAAGCACCAATCTAATTAGTCTAGGCTTTGCATCATTTTTTTTGAGTGCTGAATGATCAGTATAAACAATGACTTTAGACAAAACAAAATAGGGACAAAATTTATTAAAAGAAAAAACTATAGCAAGAAGCTCCTTCTCGGTTGTGATGTAGTTTTCTTGTGCTTCAATCAAGGTCTTGCTTATCGGTTGAAAATGCCTTTCTTGCCTTTGTCCAGGCACTGCCCCTACTACAAAATCAGTTGCATCACACATTAGTTCAAAGGGAATGGACCAATCGGGGGCAACCAATATGAGAGAGTCAATCAATTTTTACTTCAACATAGTGAAAGCAATTAAGCATGTATCATCAAACACAAAGGGCACATCTTTTTCAAGCAAATTTATAAGACGTTTAGCAATTTTAGAAAAATCTATTATAAACTTTCTATAGAACCCTGCATGACCAAGAAAACTTCTAATTGCCTTTACTGAAGTAGGTGGTGGCAATTTTTTGATGGTTTCTACCTTGGCTCTATCAACCTCTATGCCCCTGCTAGAGATCTTATGCCCCAATACAATGCCTTCTTTAAACATAAAATGACATTTTTCTCCCAATTCAAGACCAAATTGGTTTCTTCACATCTTTGCAAAACTTTTTCAAGATTTTTCAAACAAAACTCAACAGAATCACGAAAAACAGAGAAATCATCCATAAAACCTCCATAATATCCTCCACTAAACCCTCAAAAATAGCTAACATGCACCTTTAAAAAGTTACAGGAACGTTACACAAACCAAAAGGCATGCGACGGTAAGTAAAAGTACCATAAGGATAGGCAAACATAGTTTTCTCTTGAGCTTCTGGGGCTATTGGAATTTGAAAGCACCCTAAAAAACCATCAATAAAATAGTAATACCTATGACTGACAAGTCTCTCAAGCATTTGATTAATGAAAGGCAGTGGAAAGTGATCCTTCTGAGTGGCATCATTGAGCTTTTGATAATCTATGCACACTCTCCAGCCCGTCACGGTCGTCATTAGAATCAACTCGTTTTTCTCATTAGGCACGACGGTCATCCCTCCTTTCTTGGGAACTACTTGGATGGGACTCACCCACGGACTATCCGAGATAGGATATATAAGACTTGCATCAAGAAGTTTGATTACCTCTGCTTTGACCACTTCTTTCATGTTTGGGTTTAGCCTTCTTTGAGGTTGCACCACCAGTTTGAAGTCTTCTTCCTTCAATATTTTGTATGCTTCTTTAGCACCTTTATGAGCACTTTTTTTTGTTCTTCTTGCAAATCTGTTGCAATGATCACCGGGAGTTTAGAATTATCTGCAAGAAAAACATACTCCAAATGATCCCGCAATTTTTTCAACTCTAGCTCCGGGGGTTCTTCAATGGAGGACTTCATTCTACCCCCTTTTTCCCTCTCAATTTTCTTGAACTCCACCCCCTCGATTGTGATTGGAGATAACTCCATATGTGCTATGACTTCACCGTTCTCATGACACTCCTTCTTTGCTTCTTTATCTTGAAACAAGGATACCTCTAAAGGATCATCATCTATTAGTCCCTGCACATTGTTGGAGACAATGTCATCAATAATATCTATCCTAAAACAAGAATCATCATGATGAAGAGAATATTTCATAGCCTCAGGAACTTTAAAAATAACTTCCTCTTTCCCTACCCTAAGGGTTAACTTCCCTTCACATATATGTATATTGGCCTTAGCGGTACCTAGAAAAGGTCTTCCTAAAATTAAATGCACCTCCACATCCTCACTCATGTCAAATATCACAAAATAAATAATAAATATGAATTTATCAACTTTCACAAATACATCCTCAATAATTCCCCTAGGATACTTCACCGATCTATCGGCCAATTGAATGCCCATTCTAGTTGGTTTAGGTTCACCCAATCCTAACTTTTTAAACACCTCATATGGTGACAAATTAATGCTAGCACCCAAATGTACTAATGCCCTACCAATTGACAAACTACCAATAGTATATGGAATAGTAAAATTCCCTGGATCCTTTAGCTTTTGCGGTAGCTTGTTTTTGTTTTGAAGAATGGCTGAACACTCATCATTTAGTGTCACCATTGAGAACTCCTCTAGCTTTCTTTTCTTGGAACGGATCTCCTTTAGAAATTTAGCATATTTTGACATCTGCGAAAGAGCTTCAACAAATGGTAAGTTGATATGCAATTGCTTAAAAAATTAAAGAAACTTACCAAATTGTTCATACTTTTTCTCTTGTTGAAGTCGGGCAGGATATGAAACTTTTTGCCTATATTCTTGAATTTCTTTATTCTTTTGTGTTTCTTTATTCGCAACCCTTTCTTCATCCTCAACATACACTGGCTCATCTTTCTTCCCTTCTTCATTTTCTTGCGTCTTTTGCTTCGGAATCTCCAATTCCTTTCCACTTCTCAAGCTAATGCCTTTAGCATGTTCCCTTGGATTTGTCTCAGTATTGCTTGGGAGAGTTCCAGCTTGCCTTTTGGAAACAAGCTTTGCCAGTTGGCCTATTTGATTTTCCAAGTTGTGAATGGAAGCCTGTTGGTTTCTCAAGGGATGCTTCTTGATGTTGGAACCGGGTTTCGATAGTCTTAATGAACTTTGTCGTCAATTCTTCAAGACTAAGCTTCACCGGTTGTTGGAAAAGTGGAGATGGTTGATGTTCATAAGTAAGAGATGTTTGGGGTCTAGAATTTGATGAAACTTGGAAGCCGGGAGGATGAAATGGTCTTTGTTGCCCTTGGTTGCTCCATAAAAAGTTTGGATGACTTTGCCACCCCAGATTATAGGTATTACTATAAGGCTTGTTGGGTTGCCTTCCTCCTCCAAGGAAATCCACATGCTCCATTGATGATGCATTAGAAGTTCCCATGGTTTGGCACTCATGGTTTGGATGACCACCTCCGCAAAAATCACAAGCCATCATCACTTGGGAAGTTTGAGGTGACAAACTCAATCTCTCAATCTTCTTGTTTAAGGCATCGAATTTTACCTCCAAAGCCGTCATCATGTCTATATTGTGTATTCCACTAGGTTTGGTTTTCAGCCTTGCATTCCCCCATTGGTAGTTGTTCATGGCAATATTTTCAATGAGGTCTTGTAACTCTTCCAGTGTCTTCAAACTAGTGGTACCTCCCGAAGAAGCATCGATGAGTTGCTTGGAAGGGAAATTTAATCCACTATGGAATGTTTGCATTGCAGCACCAAATCTAGACCATGATGTGGATATTTCCTCAAGAGCTCCTTCCATCTCTCCCAAGAAACATACAAACTTTCACTCTCCATTTGTTGAAAAGAGAAGATGTCGATTCTTAACTTTGCAGTCCTTGCCAGAGGGAAATATCTAGTTAGGATCTTCTTGACAAGATTGTTCCATGTAGTGATGGAACCCGATGGAAGTGATTTTAACCATGACTTGGCTCAGTCTCTCAATGAAAATGGAAATAATCAATGGCGAATGGCGTCTCCGGAAGCCCCATTAATTTTGAAAGTATCACAAATCTCCAAAAAGTTGGCAATATGAGCATTCTGGTCTTTGTCCGGTAAACCATCAAATTGTACCAATTGTTGAACCATTTTGGATGGTATTCGGTTTGATCTCAAAATTGTTGTTTTTAACACTTGATCGGGGAATGCTTGGCTCCGTTCCTAACAAAGAAATCTTGCATAGTCTCCCATTGTCCTTGGTCTTGCATTTCTGTCATGTGCCATAGTGTTCTCAGTTTGTGGATTTTCACCTTCGACTTCAATTCCTTCAAGTATTACCTCCAGGATTATACCTACTGGATCCCAATAAAAAATCTGCTCAACTTCGGAATTAAGTTGATTCAATTCTTCCGAATTACTTGAGGTCATAAACCAAAAGGAATTCACACCTTCACCATAAATAAAGTAAAATTTTAGCTCAAAGAACACTCACTTAAAATAGAACAAAAAACAAAGAAACATAAGCTAAGAACTCCAATTCACTAATAACTAAAAGAAATGACAAACAAGACAATAAATGCTAACACTAGTAACAAGTATTAGAACAACAAATAAGTAAACACAAATATGACTAAATCAATAGAGTTCAAGATTTCCTAATATTAACCAAAATTCCCCGGTAACGGCGCCAAAACTAATTGTGTTTTGTTATCTGTGCCTTCATACTAAAGTTTTGTTACAATCTCTAACAATTTACACACAAACACTAGCCAAGTGCACCTATTGTTATGAGTAGTACAATGGCAAGTAAATTCAAATGTCGTATCCATGGGGATGGTCAATTACCATTACTCACTTTGTACTCTATTGTTTAGCCTAACAAATTTGCTTGTGAAAATGATTGGAATAACTACTAGGAAAAGAAATCTAACTTAACTAATTAAACCAACTTAACCAATCTTGCTTGCAAGAGAGAATTCAATAGAGAAAACAATACTTGGATGGAAAATTGCAGCTATTTCCATGAATCTTCAAGGTGGATGTTCTCCTTCTTCAATGATTCAATCTTCTCTCCAGAATTCCCTTGTAAAGATGAAGATTTCGGATGAGATTTGAGTGAAGTTTTGTGTGTTTTTGCTGCCTTTTCTTCACTCCAGGCGTCTGCCTCTTTTTGCCCAAAAGGGGTATTTAAATCCAGCCCAAAAGAGAGAGAAAGGCAGCATAGAAACAGCTTCAGATCAACACAAATAGCACCGCTTGGTCTGGACTAAACGGCGCCGTTTGCTCCCAGTTTTGGTGCAAGGTTTTGCTGCATGATTGTGACATTGTTTTGATTTCTAGGTGAATTCATAGTATTAAATCAGCTGATCTAGGTCTTGATGTCTTCATAAAGTTGTAGATCAGGATCTTAGTTTTTCACCGAGCTTTTAATCACCTCAATTGGCATCTATAACTCAAGATATGATCTTTATAACAAAATGTGTCAAAATTGGAACACAATACAGGACAGGTGAATTTGTAGCATCAGCATGGTAGGAATATGAACTCCAATTGACATAAATTTTACCATTATGAAAACTGCAGAATGTCTTCTATAATTGTATAGAAGACCACTTTTGCATTTGAAATCTTCATGGAGGTCAAAATCCCACTTGAAAATTTTCTACCGAGCTGTTTTTTCTCTGCATTTCTCTGTTTTTCTTCATTGTGTAAAATCTCTTTGTTTGCTTTATTTAATTCCAAATCTTCAACAAACTCACCTAAAGCAAATAAGAGATAAAAGGAGTATACATGGTGATTAAACACCAAAATTTAGCAAAAATGTGAGCTCAAAATGATCATTATATGAAGCACAAATATAGAATATTAGTAACTTTCACAGAAAAAATTCTGATCATTATAAAACATCTCAAGGTAGCACATAGTTGGGAAAAGAGTTATGTAGACAAGAGACGTAGAGCATTGGAATTTCAACTAGGAGACTGGGTATTTTTGAAAGTATCACTGTGGAAGGGCTTTCTTAGATTTGAGCATAAAGAAAAACTAGGACCGCGTTATATTGGACCTTACTAGATCACTGAAAAGGTTGGCCTTGTTGCATATAGATTGTCATTATTTGCAGAGCTTAGTCACATCTATTATATCTTTCATGCATCTACTCTCCGATAGTATATAACGGATCCTTCGCATGTGTTGATTGAACAACCGAAAATTTTAGAAGAGGATTTGACTTATGTGGAGCAACCAATGCAAATAATTGATCGGAAGGTGCAAGTATTAAGAAGTCGAGTCATTCTTATGGTTAAAGTACTTTGGAGAAACCATGGCAAAGAGGAGTCTAATGTGAGGAGCTTATGAGAAATCAATGCAAATACATTAAAACTTATAATGTATATATATATATATATATATATATATATATGATACTATAAATTGCAAAAAAAAAAATTATTTTTACACATTCTTAAAATGAAGAGAAATATATACATTATAAGTTTTAGGGTAAATCTATAATTATAAAAGAGTTGAAGATTTCTTTTACAAATTAAATTAAAAAAAAAAGGAGTAGCAGATCAGCCCACGGCTAATCCTCCCCTATTTTCCCCATTTCCTCTTCTCTTTTCTCTCTTCTCTCTTCTTTATTTCTCACTTCAATTTTTAACAAATTCTTCCCCAATTCTTCACATACAAATTAAATCCTTTAAACCCAAGTTTACAGCGACATCAAAAGTCTCCAAATAAAGGTAAAATCTTCAATTTTTCTCATTATGGTTGAGTTTAATTATTTTCAAGAATTACTGTAGAAGTAAATTTGTATAAATTTTAATAAATTATTGGATGCTCCGATTTCATTCAATTTTTGAATGAAGGTTCTTGTTGTTATATTCTACCTGTAGAAAAAACTTTCGTTAATTTTTAAGCATGTTTGTTAATTTTGATGAATTTTTGAAGAATCTGGACAAATTTATTTATTTTTTTAAATTTTTTGGATTAAATATAGTATTTAAATGTTTATTAGATTTTTATAATGCAAAAGGAGTATGAAATGTATAAATAGAATAATTTATCCTAAATTGGTATATTAGGAATAAAATAGAATAATTTTTCTCAATTGGTATATTATGAGTAAAATGGAATAATTGGGATTTTTGTGAAGAATGATGGATTTTATTAAAATTAATTATTTTAATATTTTTATTCCCTGAAAAAATTGACAGTTCCTATTTTAAAATAATTTTAACAAATTCACTAATTTTTACCGCTAATTAATATTAATCATGTATTTATTCATGTCTTATATATATATATATATATATATATATATATATATATATATATATGTATGTATGTATGAATGTATATGTATATATATATCAATATTTGAGCATTTTAGTGTGATATTAAATTTATTTGTTACTGCATAATTATATAGTAGGTCATGAGATTTGCTGAGGTAGAACTAAGGGTGGAGTAGCACAGGTTTATGTTTTTTGCTTGAGGTGAGATTTCTACCTTACTTGTGGAAGTTGGGGACTACGAAATCTTAACATTTTACGTCATGTTATTTTGATATATTTTATTATTTATTTTACTCTAAGTAAAGTATTTATTTTGTCGTGGGTTGACTTTGTGAACATATGTTGTGAAAACTTTGAATTTGTTATTTTACCGTGGCTCGGCATTATAAATAAATATGTTGTTAACCTTGATTTGTTATTTTGCCATGGCTCGGCTTTTGTGAATAAACGTGTTATTAAGCTTGAATTGTTATTTTGTCGTGGCTCGGCTTTTGGGAATAAATGTATTGTTATCTTTAAATTATTATTTTGCCATGGCTACGCTTTTTGTGAAAATATGTAGTAGTAGTATAAGTTGTTGTTTTGTCATAGCTCGGCTTGTATATTTTTATAATATACTAAACCATGAGAATTGATTGGTTGTTCATGAGTTGTATATGTGAATTATGTGTAAACTCTGCCGTCGGGATATGAATTGACTCCCCTGCAAAGTGAGATTATTGATTTGTGTGCAGAGTCCCTTTGCGCCATATATGAGAAGGCCATTGGGAGACGTTGTGTGGAGAGTCCCTTTGCGGCGTGTGTGAGAGGCCATTGAAAGATGTTGTGTGGAGAATTCTTTTGTACCGCGTGTGAGATGGCCATTGGAAAGGCGGCGAAAGTTTTTATGTGCTTGTATGGAATCGTAAAAGTAGTGTGAATTGTGTTTGTTGATTTTGCCATTATTTTTCAAAATAATGATTATTACTTGAAAGTACATATATATAAATATATTCTATTTCACGTGATTTCTTAATCATACTATTTTGTTGTACTAAATAAAGTTATTCTCATAAAAAGTCAAGGATAACTTATATCTATTTTAAAAGTGTTATAAACTCAATACGGTATATTTGTTCTCAAACTATACAAGTACCTAGAAATTTCACTGGGTTTCATAGCTCATTATTCTCTCATATATTTCAGGATTTTTATAGTTGAATTCAAAGTATAGTTCTTCTTCTTTGTCGCACGTGACAGTTGAATCCTCAGCGGCAGCTAATATTGTGGAGACGTCTATCACTTGCAGCCGTTCTTGGATTGTCAATGCATTATAATATTTCAAATGGTTATTTATTTAATTAGTATGTATACAGAGAGATCTCAATCTTTTGAAAACAATTATGTTTTGTATAAACGGTTTTATATAACCTTTTGCTATAGAACGGTTGGTGCGCCTTATACTATTTTTAGCTGTTAATTACTTATAAATTATTAGAGTTTATATTTGTATCATGTAGTGGTATTAAAGGTTGCATTATACCTATGAAACAGGAAAGTGATGATTCACTCCTAGGTCCTTATATTCATTTGAAAATGAGAGCTGATGGACTGACCTTAGAACCAAAGTCTACGGACGAATTTGATGAACATGATTAAAAAAAATGACATTGAATTATCAGGCCATGAACATATTACGTTATAATGTAGATGTAACTGAATATAATAGAGTTAGTGGTTGTGACACTGCTCATGATATGTGGAGATTACTCCAAATAACTCATGAGGGTACAAACCAAGTTAAAGAATCTAAACTTGCCATGCTTGTTAGAGATTATGAACTTTTTACCATGAAACAAGGTGAGAATGTTAGTGATATGTTTACAAGGTTTACTAACATTTTTAATGGCTTATGGAAAGAGCTATACTATTGGAGAGCAAAACAGGAAGATTTTGGATGCTCTACCAAAATCTTGGCAGCCAAAGACATTTGCTATTGAGGAGTCCAAGGACTTAAAAACTCTTCCGCTTGAAGAGCTTATTGGATCTCTGCTCACACATGAAATGAAGATGAAAAGATTAAATGACAAAGAAGATGAAGAAAAGGGAAGAAAAGGAGTTGTACTCAAGACTTCATTCAAATCACTTGAGTGAACAAGAAAAATCTTCAAGTGAAGAGGAAGATGGTAACAGTGGAGAAGAGGAAATTGCCATGGCACTTAGGAAATTCAAGAGATTCTACAAAAAGGAGTTCCTCAAGAAAGGAAGAAAGCCAACCAAGAAGAGTGGACAGTCTTCATCCTTCAAACCCCAATGTTTTGAATGCAAGAGCACAGAACATCTTACTGCTGATTGTCCCAAAGTTTTGGAAAGGGAAAGAGACAGCAAGAACAAAAAGAAATCTGCCAAGAAAGGAAAAGGACTCGTTGGAACATGGGATCAACAAGAAAGTGAAGATGACAGTGAAGGAAAGGCCAACATATACTTTATGGCAATTGATGATGATGTACATTCTTCTCCTTCTATTTCTAATTTCTATGATGATGATGTTGATCCTAGTGAATTACTTATAGAAATGTATGAGGAATTGAAAAAGGCTTCTAAAAGGAATAAAGAAATGAAATCCAAAATAAATGATTTATCAAATGAGAATTCAAAATTATGTGTTGAAAATGGTAAACTTCTTGAGACCACTAATTATCTTAACATTGAAAAAGAAGTTTTAAATGCAACCATACAAGACATATCTTTTGAAAATAAAGAGCTTTGCATAAAAGTTATTTCTCTTGAAAAAATGCTCAGTGATCATGAGATTTTAAAAAGGAAAGTTAATGATCTTACATCATGTATTGAAAAATTCACAAATGGAATAAAAAATTTAAATAAATTACTTGGTTATCAAAGATCTTCATTTGCAAAACATGGTCTTGGTTTTACTCATGATAGCTATGTTCCAAAGTAGAAAAACTCTTTTGCAAGTATGGACACAAGGTTTCTAAATGTTTTGTAAAATGAAAGATAGAAAATGGTGTTTGTTAGCCCTAAGGGCAAATCATGTAATTTTGATTAATGACAAATATTGATGAGAACTAATATGTTTATATTATGTGATAGGATTTGTGAAGAAAGAAGTTTGAAGTCTCGTTGCCTTCAAGCCAAAGAGCAAGAACAACCTCAATAAGCTATGACTCTTTTGAGGTTTATTCAAAGATGAACTCAAGGCATTGAAGACTTGAAGTGTAGAGTAGGTATGATGATAGGTAATATCTATGTAAACTCTACACTTGTATGTCTTGGAGTCTATTGAATGCATAAGAGAGCATAAAATTTGTTTCTTAAGTTTTAAAAAGGCTTTGAATGAATTCTTAGTAAATGTGATTTTGTGTCCTAAAAGTTTTTAAGTAAACTTTCTATGATCAAAGGAATTTGATTTTGGTTTTCAAACTGATATTTGTCTAAATAAGTTTTCTATATATACCAAATGTATTTCAAATACTTGGAAGATTAACTTCAAATAATTTTACAAAGTTTGAACATAATTCCATGAAATTCGGTCGTCCGAATTTGGCATCAAAAGTTTGCTACTGTTCTTCCAGAGAAATTCGGAAGAAGATTCGGACGCATGAAGAAAAATTCGGTCGTCCGAATTTTGGTCTTCAGCATGGTCACTATTCTTCCAGAGAAATTCGGACGAAGAAGGAAGAATTCGGTCATCCGGAAAATTCGGACGCAGAATTCGGTCGTCCGAATTTCTGGAAAAAAGCCGTTAACTAGCCGTTTTATAGCTGTTTCAACTGATTTTCAAATTCTATAAAAGCTATAAAGGTGCAATTTTTTGTAAGTTATGAATCCTTGAATATTCTAAGCTTTCTAAAGTCTATTACAAACATTTCTCAAGCTCTCTTATGTCTTGTGCATTCAATTGATCAATCCAAAGACATCAAAGTATGAAGGTGCAACTTTGTGCAATTTCTACCAACTAGTGGTAACATCTACACACTCTTCTTTACTTATTAAATTGTGTTGATCTACTAGCTCTAGCAAGGTTATCTTGATAACATAAAACCCTTTAGATAAGGGTGATCCTTGAAGTTGTGATTCAAGGTTGTTTGAGATATAAAAACATAGTGTGGTGAGCCTTGTTTGTAAAAATTACTAGAAGAGGTTGTGAGTGTAAAACTATAGTGTGGTGAGCCTCTCTTGTAATCTGTGAACTTGAGCACATAGTAGAGTAATTGAAATCCTTAAGTGTAGGCTTAAGGTAGTGGAGGTAGATCTTGAGGATCGAACCACTATAAATTGTTTGCATTCATTGTTCTACATTTCTTATATAGCTTTGTCATAAGTTATTTATCTTTTGTCCATATCATCTACTATTGATCTATACATCTAAAAGATTTGAATTTGTGAAAATTATCCAAATATCTAATTCACCCCCCTCCTCTCTTAGGTATTTCAATTGGTATCAGAGCTAGAACTTCTTTGTGTGGTTTTACAACCTAGAAGACAAAGATCCTATGGCTAATATTTCAAACCTACCTTACCTAGAAGGATCTTCTACAAACAGACCTCCGTTGTTTGATGGAACAAATTACACTTTTTGGAAGTTTAGAGTTAAAATATTTATTTGTTCTATCAATTTTGATTTATGGAACATAATTGAGAAAGGTCCCTATGTCCCAATGAAAATGAGAGCAGATGGAGTAACCTTAGAACCCAAATCCATTGATGAATTTGATGAGCATGATTCAAGGAAAATGATATTAAATCATCAGGCCATGAATATATTGAGTTGTGCTTTAGATGTTACTGAATACAATAGAGTTAGTGGGTGTGATTCTGCTCATGATATGTGGAGATTACTCCAAATTACACATGAAGGTACTAATCAAGTTAAAGAATCTAAACTTGCTATGCTTGTTAGAGATTATGAACTATTTACTATGAAACAATGTGAAAATATTAGTGATATGTTTACAAGGTTTACTAATATTTTCAATGGCTTGAAAGCTTATGGTAAAAGCAATACTATGGGAGAGCAAAACAGGAAGATCTTGGATGCTCTACCAAAATCTTGGCAGCCTAAGACGCTTGCTATTGAGGAGTCCAAAGATCTAAAAACTCTTCCTCTTGAAAAGCTTATTGGATCACTACTTACACATGAAATGAAGATGAAACGGTTGAATGATAAGGAAGATGAGGAAAAGGGAAGAAATGAAGTAGTCCTTAATGCCTCAAAAAACTTGAGTGAACAAGAACAATCTTCAAGTGAAGAAGAAGGAGGAAACAGTAGAGAAGAAGAGATTGCAATGGCAGTGAAGAAGTTTAAGAGATTCTACAAAAAGCCAACCAAGAAGAGTTGACAATCCTCATCATATAAATCTCAATGTTTTGAGTGCAAGAGTACAGAGCATCTTATTGCTGACTGTCCCAAAGTAAAGAGAAAGCAAAAATAGAAAGAAATCTGCCAAGAAAGGAAAAGGACTAGCTGGAACTAGGGATCAACAAGAAAGTGAGGATGAAAGTGAAGGGAAGGCCAACATATGCTTTTTGGCCATTGATGATGAGGTACAATCTTCACCCTCTATTTCAAATTTGTGTGATGATGATATTGATTCTAGTGATTTAATTGTAGAATTGTATGAAGAACTGAAAAAGGCTTCAAGATGAAATAAAGAAATGAAATCCAAAATTAATGATCTTTCAAATGAAAATTCAAAATTATATATTGAAAATGATAGACATCTTGAGACTATTAATTCTCTTACCATTGAAAAAGATGTTTTGAATACTACCATACAACATGTATCTTTTGAAAACAAAAAGCTTTGTTCAAAAATTATTTCTCTTGAATCAATGTTAAAAGATCATGAGCTTTTGAAAAGGAAAGTAAATGATCTTACCTTATGCATTGAGAGATTTACAAATGGAAGAGAAAATTTAAATAAATTACTTGGTTATCAAAGATCCTCATTTGTAAAGCATGGTCTCGGTTTTACACATGATTGTTCTCATCCAAAACCAAAGGGTTATTTGTTAAAGAATCTTCTCATTATAGGTCTCATATTTGTTGTACATATTGTGGTAAGCATGGACACAAAGTTTCTAAGTGCTTTATAAAAAGAAAAATAGAAAATGGTGTGAAGACCATTTGGAAAGTTAAAGGAACTATCACTAACCATCTTGGACCCAAGAAGATATGAGCACCAAAAATCACTCTTTCCAATTCGGTATAGGTACAATTTGCCTCAAGATCAAGTGCCACTAATTGGTTTATTGACAGTGGCTGTTCAAGGCACATGACTGGAAATGCATCACTTGTTAGTGAGCTTCAAGCTACAAGTGAAGGTTTTGTCACCTTTGGAGATAAGAAGAAAGGGAAAATACTTGGAATAGGTAACATTAGTAAAGGTTCCTTCCCTCTTATCAAGCAAGTTCTACATATTGATGGTTGAAAGTATAATTTACTTAGCATTAGTCAATTATGTGACAATGGTTGCAAAGTAGAGTTTAAAAGTGATACTTGTACTATTCTAGATAGTGCAAGTAACAAAACTATTTTTGTAGCTAAAAGAGTTAGTAATGTATATGTAATATATCTTGATGAGCTTATCACTAATGATATTTGTTAGCCATAAGGGCAAATCATGTAGTTTTGATTAATGACAAATATTGATGAGGACTAATATGCATGTCATTTGTGTGATAGGATTGTTGGATTAAGAAGTATGAGGTCTCATTGCCTTGTAGCTAGCAATGCATGAACAACTCAAATATGTCAAAGTGATTAAAGATTGAAGAGTTTGTTCAAGATTAATGAAGGTTTTGAAGACATGAAGTGTAGGTTACATGTGGTTAATAGGTAAATATTGTAAACCCTACACTCTTAAGTCTTGGAATCTATGAGTTGCAACTGAGAGCACAAAACTTGATTTAAATGGTTTCAGTGGTTTTGAACTTAACTAAATTATCAAGTTTTCATAAATGGTTTTTGCACATAAAAGATCTTTAATGACTTATCTTTGAGTCTAGAATGTTTTTCAACTTGTTTGAATTGATTTAAACATGTTTTGACAAAGTTTGAAAAATTCGGATGCAAATTCGATCATCCGAAATTTTTCTGCACTGTAAACAGTAACACTATTTATGTTAACAGTAACACTGTTCACATGAACAGTACTTACTATTTTTGCAGAGAAATTCGAAAGAAAATTCGGACGCATGGAGAAAAATTCGGTCGTCCGAATTTTGTGAATAGTGCATGAACAGTGCCCACTGTTCACATGAACAGTGCCGACTATTTTTCCAGAGAAATTCGGACGCAGTTGGAAGAATTCGGTCGTCCGAATTTTTGTGACCGGTGCATGAATAGTGCATGAACAGTACCACTATTCACATGAACAGTATTTTCTGAAACTAGCCGTTACTAACCGTTTTATGTCTGTTTAAACTGATTTTTGAATTCTATAAAAGCTATTAACTCCAGGTTTTTTAGTAGAACTTTGAACTTAACAAATCTTACATGCTCTAACTTGTTTTACATCAAATTGAATTGAAAAGCTCTCAAATTGCCTTGTGCTCAAAGATTGAAATTCAAAATTCCAATGGCAACAAAGTGTGAAGGTGAAACATTGTGTAATCATCTACCAACAAAGTGGTAACATCTTACAATCTCTCTTTTCATATCTTAATTGTGTTTTCTACTAGCTCATTTGCAAGGTTATCTTGTGACACAAAACCCTTTTGTGGAAGGGTGAGCCATAGACTAGATTAATCAAGGTTGTAGTGTAAAACCCATGTGTGGGTGAGCCTTGGATTAGATTAGTCTTAAGGTTGTCTTTAGATATAAAACCATTGTGTTTGGTGAACCTTGTATTGTTTGTATAATTACTAAAAGAGGTTGTGAGTGTAACACCATTGTGTGGTAAGCCTCTTATGTAATTGTTGAACTTGAGCATATAGTGGATTGGTTTAAATCCTTGAGTGTGGACTCAAGGTAGTGGATGTAGATCTTAGAGAGATCGAACCACTATAAATTGTGTGTTCATTCCTTATAGTTTTATTTATTTACATGCTCTTGTTATTATTACTTATTCATAGTTGTTGATTGATTGGTTGTAGTCTTATTGTTTGATGATCTTATCTTAACCATCACATCACATATAAACTTGAAGTTTGTGAAATTAAAGAAGAGCTTTTATTAAGGCAAAGGATTTGCAAAACAAGAAAAAGATTTCGATAATTAGCCAAAGACCTAATTCACCCCCCCTCTTAGGTCTTACAATTGGTATCAGAGCAAGGTCTTCTTTTTAAGGTCTAACAACCTAGAAGTAAAGATCATATGGCTAGTTTATCAAATTTGCCTTATATGGAAGGTTCCTCTACAAATAAACCTCCTTTGTTTGATAGTTCTAATTTTACATTTTGGAAATCTAGAATAGAATTTTTATTTGTTCTATTAACTTTGATTTGTGGAGTATCATTGAGAAAGGTCCCTATGTGCCTATGAGAATAAAAGCTGATGGAATTACAAGGGAACTAAAGCCTATGGAGGAACTTGATGAGAACGACTCAAGAAAGATAACCTTAAACTACCAAGCAATGAACATCTTGAGTTGTGCATTGGACGTGAATGAATACAATAGAGTGAGTGAATGTGACACCGCTCATGATATGTGGAGACTTCTTCAAGTAACACATGAGGAAAGAGCCAATATGTGCTTTATGGCAATAAATGATGAGGTACAATCCACTCCTTCTACCTCTACTTGTTGTGACGATAGTGACGATGATGTTGATGTTGTAGATGATCCTAGTGAACTACTTGTTGAAATGTATGAAGAATTGAAAAGGGTTTCAAAAAGAAATAAGGAAATGAAATTCAAAATTAATGAGTTATTGAATGAAAACTCAAAATTATATTGTGAAAATAAAAAGCTTCTTGAATCTATTGATTGTTTAAATATTGAAAAAGAAGTTTTAAATGTTTCTTTACAAAATATATCTTTTGAAAATAAAGCACTTTGTACAAAAGTTTCTTCTCTTGAAAGAATGCTTAGTGATCATGAAATTTTGAAAAAGAAAGTTGATGATCTTACATTATGTGTTGAAGAATTTACAATTGGAAGAGAAAATCTTGACAAACTACTTGGATCTCAAAGATCTTCTCTTGTCAAAAATGGTCTTGGTTATGATCATGCAAATAATGGACCTAAATATAAAAATTTCTTTGTTAAAGCTACTTCTAGTTCAATGCCTCATACTTGTTGTACATATTGTGGAAAACATGGACACAAAGCCATTAGGTGCTTCGTTAAAAGAAAATAGAAAATGGTGTTAAAACTATTTGGAGAATTAAGGGAATTATTACTAACCCCCATGGACCCAAGAAAGTATGGGTACCAAAGGATACATCCTCTCCTTTATTGCAGGTACACTTTAATTCAAACTCAAGCACCACTAAGCGGTACATTGATGATGTTGGCTTAAAGAATAAAGGAAAGCACAACATTCATAAGCAAGTTCAAAGCAACCTATGAAGGATTTGTTTTTTGAGACAAGAAGAAAGGAAGAATTCTTGGAGTAACAAATGTTGGTGAAGGTTCCTCTCTTCTTTTTAAACAAATGTTGCTTATTGCTTATTTGTACTATAACTTGCTTATCATTATCCAATTGTGTGACAATGAATAAGAAGTTAAATGCCAACATGCAAAGTTTCATTTGAGAATCCCTTTTGTTAAGATTTGAAAATTTGCCAACCATGACTTGTAAATTGTTTCTCTAAAGTTGATTAGGTAACATTGATGATATGAGATTGAATTCATGGTTTATATGTTCTTGAAATTGAATATATGTCATCATGAAATGATTAAAATATCTATGAGTGAATATCTATGCATTTTCTTGGTTAAAAACATCTTTATGAAACCTTACAAAATATTCGGACTTGAAGACCATAAGTTCGGTTGTCCGAATTTGTATGACAAAATGATATTTTGTGATTTTGGTCAATTACTCACAAAATGTTTCAATGTGTGTTTTATCTCGATAATCATGAATGTATTGTGACTTATGATAATTGATTTTCTTGGCATAGAAGATTTGGTCACGTGAACATGGATTTGTTGAACAAACCTTCCTATCAAGGTTTAGTTAGAGGATTGCTAAAAATGTGTTTTGAGAAAATTTTTTTTGAGATACTTGTCCATATGGAAAACAAACAAAAGAATCTTTCAAACACATGAAAATTCATTTAGACCTCAAAACATCTTGAGCATGTTCATATGGATTGATTTGGACTTATAAGGAACTCTAGTATTGATGACTTGAAGTATGCTTTACTAGTAGTTGATGATTTCTCAATATTCACTTTAGCATTCTTCTTTGCTCAAAAAGATGAAGTGTTTCATAAGTTTGAAAAACTAATGAAAAATGTTCAAACCTCCCTTGAGTGCAATTGATTTCTATTACAAGTGTCAATGGGAGAATTTTACAACAAAGTCTTTACAAAATTTGCTTTGAAAATTGAATTTCATATAATTGTTTCAACTGCAAAAACTTCACAATAAAATGGTGTTATTGAAAAGAAAATTTGAACTTTGTAAAAATTGGCTAGGTCCATGCTTTGTGAAAATTCTTCTTCAAAAATATTTCCGGTCCAAAGTCATAAACATCACATGCTATGATAAATAGAATTCTCTCAAGATCATTTTGAAGAAAAACGTCTTTTGAATTCTCTTTTATAGAACGACTCAAATTGCATAGTTTAAAATGATTGGTTAATGTCTTATCTTAAAGACTTGTGACAACTTACTTAAATTTGGTAGAAAAATGGATATTGATATATCTCTTAGCTATTCTTCTTACAAAAAGGCCTATAGAGTTTATAATGAAAAGAACCTTATATGATGAGGAAACCATTCATGTTTATTTTGATGAATCTTACATTCACTTGGGAAAGAAAAAGATGAAGATGATGTAGGTACATCTATGAATGACAATCAAACCCATCTTCAAGCACCAACTTTGGAGAATCATACCAATGAGGAAGAAATGATTCAAGATGACCAACCTAGTGGTGACCAAGAGCTCCCAAAGAACTTAAGATATCCAAGAGGCCACCCTAAGGAGCAAATCTTTGGTGATATCTTCCAAGGAGTAAAAATAAGGCGGTATTTTATCAATAACTTTATTCTCTTATTGCATATGAGCCTAAAAGTCTTGATGATGCCTTGTGTGATGATTTTTGGATTATTGCTATGCAAGAGGAATTAAATAAGTTTGGATACAAAATTTTGGATATTCCTAAATCTCATGATCATTCCATTATTGGAACTAAATGGTTTTTAGAAATAAACTTATTGAATCCGTAGAAGTTGTTAGAAACAAGGTTAGACTTGTTGCCTAAGGATTCAATCAAGAAGAGGGAATTGATTATGATGAAACTCTTGTTCCGAATGCTTTTGACTTGTACTTGCTTTAAGTTATTTCAAATGAATGTCAAAAGGACTTTTCTAAATGGTTTTATTGAGGAAGTGGTTTATGTGGAACAATCACCCGGTTTTGCTCATGAAAAGTTTCCTAATCATATTTTCAAACTATACTAAGTTTTGAATGGTTTAAAACCAGCTTTTACAATTTAGTGTGAAAGGTTGAGTAGTTTTCTTCTTTCAAAAGAATTTTCAAGAGGAAAGGTTGACACCACTATTTTCATAAAAACCTCTTGTAACAATGATCTATAAGTTGTCCAAATATATGATACAATTTTTTATGCTTTTAATACTACACTTTGTGATGTGTTTACCAAGTTAATGCAAAGTAAATTTGAAATGAGCATGATAGGAAAACTCAATTTCTTTCTTGGCCTACAAATCAAGCAAACCAAGGATGTCACTTTCATGTATTAAGTTAAGGTATAGGCACTTCCATAAGTTTATCAACTATGCTTCACAAGAATAAAAAGGTGCCATAGGAGTAGTCAACTATATTTGACAGCAAGTAGAGCCAATATTATATTTGTCATGTGCTTGTGTTCTAGATTTCATCTTGTCCTAAGAGTCTCATTTGATTGTTGTAAACACATTATCTATTACCTTATTGATACTCTAAGTGATTATGGTCTATATTTCAAATGTGTGGCTTTGTTATGTGATAACACTAATGCAATAAATTTGACCATCATACTATTCAACAAACTAGGACAAAGCATATAGAGATCAAACTTCATTTCATTAGAGATCACTCTACTAAGGGTAATACTTGTTTAAAGCATGTTTGCATTAACGAACAAATTAATGATATCGTTACTAAGTCATTGGCCGAAGAAAGGTTTGACCAATCTTAGAAGAAGCTTAGGGATTTCAAAATTTAATAACTAATGAGTATATTCAAGTGTGTAGCTCCAGATGAGGACAAAGAAGCCTAGCATGAGAAAAGGAAAGGGAAAAAGCCAAAGATAGAGAATGAGGACCAGTATTCAATGAACCAAGGAAGGTTTATGTTCCTCAAAACATGTCATGCCTGGATAGATTTGTCACAGTGGAGGCTACTACTGAATTTGATGATTGGACAAAAAGGAACCATAAGACAAAGCCAAGCCACAAGGTGGATGTCATCAAACTATCCGAAATTGGTAATATACTCTCATTTTTTAAATTATATGAGATGGGCTAGTTTGATTGTGTTTGATGAATGCTATTACCTTATTTAGTTTATGGAGTTTAAGCAAATAATAAGGAAGAAAGAGTTGAGTGAGGTGGTAATAAAGCTATTTAGTGGTATTTTTCAAGAATATCACAAGTTGATTTTTGAGATTGATCATGCATTGATCAATAGAATTTGTGATGTTGAGGATGTTGGGTTTAGGCATTATTCTTCTGAGGGACATTGTTTTATAAGTGAGTTATACTCACATGAAAGAATTAAGAATGCCTATATAAATGGTAGAAGCCTCAAGACTAGAAAGGAGAGAGAGATAAAAGTTTTTTGATGCTAGTGAAAGAGCATTACATCACATTCTTACTACATTGATTATAGCATACGTTGGACACAAATCTTCTATTGATAATATGTATGCTGTAATTATGCTAGCCATGCATAAGAAAAGAAAAATGAATTTTGGATATATAGTGCTAAAGAATATAATGGCAGCTAGAAGAACCGAACGTAAGGCTTTGCCACATAGCAAATTGTTTACCAAGGTTTTCAAGTATCTCCAAGTGCAATTGTCTTGTAGTAGTTGACCAATATAGAGTGAAGAAGTCTACACCAACAACTCACTAAAGAGAATTCCTTGAATACTTGATGATGAAAATGTATGAAGGGCTAGAAGAAAAACTCCTCTAAGGGGTGATAGAAGAGATGCTAGCAATGATGAAGAAAAGGAGGAAGAAAGTAATGAAAAAGAAGGAAGAAGAAAATGATGAAGAATAAGAGGATGAAGAGGAAATCCTTGCTAGAGAAAGGAAATTAAAGTGAAACATGACTCATCTAGTGAGGGGGAGCAACCTTCCACAAAAGAAGACTATTTGAAGAGTTGCCAAGGTGTTTCAAGAGACATTGAACAACCATGTAGAGGAAATGAAGAAGATGGACAAATTCTTCAGTCTTTTGCTCTGATAATTCTTGGCAAATTTGATGGTTTAGAAGCTAGAGTCAAGAATATGGAAGAAGACTTGAGAAAGATTTCTCAAGTGGTTTTAAATGGTGCAAGTTCCTATAAAGCCCAAGAGAACAAGCAAGAAGAAGGAGATGAATGAAGTTTAACAAAGTCAAATCACAAATCCATCACCAATATCCTTCAACCAAGGGAGCAAGAAAATGTGGTTCAAAGAAAGAAGATCCAAGATCCTCTTGATTGGTAGCTTTCCAAAGCAGAATTACACAAGCAAGGAGTCAACAAATGAAGGACCCTATCATACAGAGATCAAGGGAGATATGGCCATCATAACAAACAAATTTGGAAGTGAAGACCACAAAGCGCATCCAAGACTAAGCCTTTCTATCCCTAAATTCTATTTTGTTGCTTATTTTATTTTATGAATTAATGCACATGTTATGATTTAACATTGAAATTTACTTGTGCCTTTCTAGTCATTATAGTGCTTTGAAGCTCAATATGTGAAATCTTTGTGATAAGAGCTTCTTTGTTTCACTTTTGTTGTCCAAGTACTCTCACCCCAAGTTTAATTGCTGATAAAAAATGGATAAAAAGGGATAGAAGAAGTTGATTTATTATTGTTGAGATGCTACATAATGATTATTGCTGTTAGGATGATAAGTATTTGACTAGAACTATACTGTTTATGAGAGTTGGTCAATACATTGCTAAATTTCCAAATGAGAGTTGATCAATATACTGCTTATATGTGATACATGTTGTCTCATTTTCATTAACCCCATCTTTGAGTGATGACAAAAGGGGGAGAAGAAATGGGATGACAAAATGTGTGAAAATGTGAAATAGCAGTGGAATTCCTCATGCATGAATAGAAAATGTGTGAATTTTCTGAAAATCCATGCATATGTCAAGGGGAAGAAAGAATGTTGACTGCAAGATGTGCTATATGCTATGTGCTTGCTGTAAATGTGCTATGTAAATGTGCTATAGGTTGAAATGTAAAATGAATGTGTTTTGTGAAAATATATGGCTGCAATTGAAATTTAAATTGACTATGTTATACTATGTGAGGTTTTGGTTATTTTCTGAGTTTTTGGAATATGGTTAAGTTGAGATTAAAATCTTGAACTTGGTTCTTGACTTGACCTACAATTGAATGCATTAGTTTTGTGGTTTTGCAAAGCTAAAATGAGTGCTATTGTAGCTATACATATTTGAGTACTTCTATAGTTAATTTGAGAATGCAAAATCACCTTTTCAAACTTGCTACCAAAAATTTGGACTTGAAATTCGGATGCAAACCAAAAATTCAGATGCATCCAAACTTTCTTGCCAAAATGTTTTTCTGTTGTTCAAATTGTTTAAAAATTGTCTTAATCCTTCCTATCATATTTGAACAATCTTAGAAAAGCTTATTTTCAAAAATTAAAGTTGTTATCTCACATATTTTACATTTTGGATTTGATATCTTAAAATTCGGATGCATGTTTCAGAAATTCGGATGCATGCATATTTTGTTGCTAAAATGTGCTCTTTTGTTGTTCAAATTGATTCAAACTTGTTTTAATCTCTTCCACTATGTTTGAACAACCTTAGGAAAGCTTATTTTAAAAAATTGAAGCTGTCACTTCATTGATTTTACAATTTGGACTTGATATGTCAAAATTCGGATGCATAGCATCTCAAGTCCAAACTTGTTGAAAAATGAGCACAATCTAAGGGGGAGCAATATTAATCTTTTCTGACCTTTAATACCTCTCTTAGAAGTTTTCTTAATGCTTAAATGCTATATCTTCTATCCTAGTTGTTGGAAGGAAGGAAGTTAATGGAGGTTGGTTGGGTCATAGGCTCATATTGAGCCTTTTGTATGTCAATATGCTAAATTGCTTATTTTCTATCATTGACATTAATACTTCTTTGTACTACATTGTTTAAATCCATCACACTTTGCATCAAAGTTTGTCATCATCAAAAAGGGGGAGATTGTTAGCCCTAAGGGCAAATCATGTAGTTTTGATTAATGAAAAATATTGATGAGGACTAATATGCATGTCATTTGTGTGATAGGATTGTTGGATTAAGAAGTATGAAGTCTCATTGCCTTGGAGCTAGCAATGCATGAACAACTCAAATATGTCAAAGTGATTAAAGATTGAAGAGTTTGTTCAAGATTAATGAAGGTTTTGAAGACATGAAGTGTAGGTGACATGTGGTTAATAGGTAAATATTGTAAACCCTGCACTCTTAAGTCTTGGAATCTATGAGTTGCAACTGAGAGCACAAAAATTGATTTAAATGGTTTCAGTGGTTTTGAACTTACCTAAATTATCAAGTTTTCATAAATGGTTTTTGCACATAAAAGATCTTTAATGACTTATCTTTGAGGCTAGAATGTTTTTCAACTTGTTTGAATTGATTTAAACATGTTTTGACAAAGTTTGAAAAATTCAAATGCAAATTCGGTCATCCGAAATTTTTCTGCACTGTAAACAGTAACACTATTTATGTTAACAGTAACCCTGTTCACATGAACAGTACCTACTATTTTTGCAGAGAAATTCGGAAGAAAATTCGGACGCATGGAGAAAAATTCGGTCGTCCGAATTTTGTGAATAGTGCATGAACAGTACCCACTGTTCACATAAACAGTGCCGACTATTTTTCCAGAGAAATTCGAACGAAAATTCGGACGCAGCTGGAAGAATTCGGTCGTCCGAATTTTTGTGACCGGTGCATGAATAGTGCATGAACAGTATCACTATTCGCATGACTGTGCATGAACAGTACCACTATTACTAGCCGTTTTATGACTGTTTAAACTGATTTTTGAATTCTATAAAAGCCATAAACTCCAGATTTTTTAGTAGAACTTTGAACTTAACAAATCTTACATGCTCTAACTTGTTTTACATCAAATTGAATTGAAAAGCTCTCAAATTGCCTTGTGCTCAAAGATTGAAATTCAAAATTCCAAAGGCAACAAAGTGTGAAGGTGAAACATTGTGTAATCATCTACCAACAAAGTGGTAACATCTTACAATCTCTCTTTTCATATCTTAATTGTGTTTTCTACTAGCTCATTTGCAAGGTTATCTTGTGACACAAAACCCTTTTGTGGAAGGGTGAGCCATAGACTAGATTAATCAAGGTTGTAGTGTAAAACCCATGTGTGGGTGAGCCTTGGATTAGATTAGTCTTAAGGTTGTCTTTAGATATAAAACCATTTTGTTTGGTGAACCTTGTATTGTTTGTATAATTACTAAAAGAGGTTGTGTGTGTAAAACCATTGTGTGGTAAGCCTCTTATGTAATTGTTGAACTTGAGCATATAGTGGATTGGTTGAAATCCTTGAGTATGGACTCAAGGTAGTGGATGTAGATCTTAGAGAGATCGAACCACTATAAATTGTGTGTTCATTCCTCATAGTTTTATTTATTTACATGCTCTTGTTATTATTACTTATTCATAGTTGTTGATTGATTGGTTGTAGTCTTATTGTTTGATGATCTTATCTTAACCATCACATCACATATAAACTTGAAGTTTGTGAAATTAAAGAAGAGCTTTTATTAAGGCAAAGGATTTGCAAAACAAGAAAAAGATTTCGATAATTAGCCAAAGACCTAATTCACCCCCCTCTTAGGTCTTACAATATTAAATGTTTTGCCATTCATGACAATGATGGATTTTTATGGCATAGAAGATTAGGACATGTGAGCATGGATTTATTGAACAAACTTTCTACTCAAGAACTAGTTAGAGGATTACCAAAAATGCATTTTGATAAAACCCGTATTTGTGATGCTTGTCAATATGGAAAACAATCGAAAACATCTTTCAAACCAAAGAAAATGGTTTCTACCTCAAAGCCTCTTGAACTAGTTCACATGGACTTATTTGGACCTATGAGGACAACTAGTCTTGGTGGTAAAAGATATGCTTATGTTATTGTTGATGATTTTTCTAGATTCACTTGGGTAATCTTTTTATCACAAAAAGATGAAACATTTTATGAATTTTCAAAACTTTTCAAGAAGGTTCAAATTTATCTTATTTGCAATTTAATATCTATTAGAAGTGATAATGGAGGAGAGTTTTGCAACCAAGATTTTACAAAATTCTGTGATGAGTATGGTATCACTCATAATTTTTCAGCTGCTAAAGCACCTCAACAAAATGGTGTTGTTGAGAGGAAAAACAGAACATTACAAGAAATGGCTAGATCAATGCTTTGTGAAAATTCTTCACCTAAATACTTTTGGGCTGAAGCTGTAAATACATCATGCTATGTGATGAATAGAGTTTTACTAAGACCTTTTATAAGAAAAACACCTTTTAAACTTCTATTTGATAAAACTCCATCAATTGTCTATTTTAAAGTATTTGGTTGTAAATGCTTTATTTTAAATACTAGTGACAGTCTTGGTAAGTTTGATAGGAAATCTGATGAAGGCATATTTCTAGGCTATTCATCAAATAAAAAGGCATATAGAGTCTATAACAAAAGGACATTATGTGTTGAAGAAACTATTCATGTAACTTTTGATGAATCTAATATTTATCTTCAAAGAAGAAATGAAGATGATGCAGGTTCCTCAATGGTTGAAAATCAAACTCAACACCAAGTACCTACATTGGAAGATCATGCTAAAGAAGAAGAAATAATGGAGCAAGAACATGATGGTCAATCAAGCAATAATCAAGAACTTCCAAAGGATCTCACATATGCAAGAAGTCATCCTAAGGAGCAAATCATTGGTGATGTCTCTCAAGGAGCCAAAACAAGACGGTACTTTATTGATAATTTTGCCCTTTTATCCCATATTGAACCTAAAAATATTGATGATGCATTGTGTGATAATTTTTGGATTATTGCTATGGAAGAAGAGTTAAATCAGTTTGAGAGAAATAAAGTTTGGACTCTTGTTCCTATACCTCATGATCATTCTGTTATTGGTACAAAATGGATATTTAGAAATAAGTTAAATGAACAAGGAAAAGTAGATACAACTCTTTTTATAAAAACGTCTTCTAAAAATGATATTTTACTTGTGCAAATCTATGTTGATGATATCATTTTTGGTGCTACTAATACTTCCCTTTGTGAAGAGTTTGCTAAAACTATGCAAAATGAATTTGAGATTAGCATGATGGGAGAACTAAGTTTCTTCCTTGGGCTACAAATTAAGCAAACCAATGATGGAGTCTTCATCAATCAAGCAAAGTATACTAAGGAGCTATTGAAAAGGTTTGGAATGGATCAAGCAAAAGGAATAAGTACACCAATGAGTTCATCAACTAAACTTGACAAAGATGAGAAAGGTAAAAGAATTGATGAGAAATTATATAGAGGTATGATCGGAAGTTTACTCTATCTCACAGCTAGTAGACCAGATATTATGTTTGATGTATGCTTGTGTTCTAGATTCCACTCATGTCCTAAAGAATCTCATCTAATTTCTGTCAAACGAATTTTTCGTTATTTGATTGATACTCATGACTATGGCCTTTGGTTTTCAAAAACTTCATCTTTTGAACTTATTGGATATTCTGATGCGGATTATGCTGGTTGTAAAGTTGAACGTAAAAGCACAAGTGGTCATTGTCAATTTCTTGGTAGTTGTCTTGTATCTTGGTTCAGTAAAAAGCAAGCTTGTGTGTCTCTATCCACTGCAGAAGCTGAATACATAGCTGCAGGTAGTTGTTGTGCACAATTGCTATGGATGCAGCATACCTTACTTGATTATGGTCTTAAATTCAATTGTGTACCCATACTATGTGATAATACTAGTGCCATTAACTTGAGCATAAATCCCATTCAACATTCTAGGACTAAGCATATAGAGATAAAACATCATTTCATTCGTGATCATGTGATTAAGAAAGATATATGCTTAGAATATATCAATACAAATTATCAAATTGCTGACATATTTACAAAGCCTTTGGCTGAGGAAAGGTTTAATCACCTAAGAAGACTCTTAGAAATTTCAAGATTCAATGACTAATGTGTGTATTGAAGTTTTGGTGAATACAGAAAATTTTCGATTCAAAATTCAGATGCACTGCAGAAAATTCGGTCGACCGAATTTTCTGAGTGACAAGAAACATAGACTTTTGATCAAAAATTCGGACGCAGGTCAAAAAATTCAGTCGACCAAATTTTCTGAACTGAAGAAACAAAAACTTTTGCTCGAAAATTTGGGCGCAGACCTGAAACATCGGTCGTCCAAATTTTACGGACGTGACCCTTTAAATGAAGATTAAACAATCTTCTCAACATTTCAACTTCTGAATTTCACATCCTTTTTAAAACCTCTCATACCCATTCACATCCGAATCAAAATCCCTTCAAAATCACACATTCTTATCTCGATTTTCTTGCATTTTTAAACTTCTAGCCCTAATTTCATATATAAAACCAATCCTTCTCAAGAGAAAACATCATGGTGAGAACAAAGAAGCCAAATGTTGAGAAAGGAAAAGGAAAGGCTAAGGAAGGAGATGGAGACTCAATCCTCAATCAACCAAAAAGAATTCGTGTTCCTTAAACACTCTCTGGGGTTGACAGGTTTGTCTCAATTAAATCTACTCATGAATTTGATGAATGGAATAAGAGTAGTAGAAAAATCATTCCTGGATATAAGGTGGATATTGATAAACTGTCAAGCATGGATATTGTTCTATCTTATTTCAATGATATTGGTTGGAGTAGTTTGCTATTCATTGATGAAGAATACTATCATACTTTGATTTAGGAATTCTATGCAAACTTGAAAGAGGAGAGAATTGAGATGATTGGAGATAATGTGATACAATGGTATTCATCTAGAGTATCACAAATAGACATTGAATTTAATGAAGGATTGATAAATAGAATATGTGGAGTGGGTGACGATGGAGCTAGATATTATTCACCATTCATGCATTGCTATGATCGTAAACTCTTCACATATGTTATATTTGAAGAAGCATTTACCAATGGAAGAGAGTTTAGAGCCATAAAGAAAAGGGAAATTAAGAACTTGGATGCAAGAGGTAGAGTGTTGCATCACATGGTGACTACAATGATTGTTCCTAATTTTGGACACAAGTCATCAGTTGAAAATATGCATATGGTAATCATGTTAGCCTTGCATGAGCATAGAAGAATCAACTTTGGGTATATAGCCTTGAAACACATGATTGCTGCCAGAAAAACAATAACCAAGGCATTCCCATTTGGAAGGTTATTAACTAGAATCTTTAAGCATTTTAAGATCAAAATTCCGGGAAGAGGACAAGCCTTTAAGAGTGGTGAAATTTACACAAATGAAACTCTTAAGAGGATGCAATTGATTCTTGATGAGGATAATGTATGGAGGACAAAAAGAGAAACCCCTCCGAAAAGAATAGAAAGAGAAAGAATCATAGAAAGTGAGGAGGAGGAAGAAAAAGAGGATGAAGAGGAAACCCTTGCTAGGGAAATGAAAACAAAAAGAAGGCATGACACCTCAACTGAGGGGGAGCAACCTCCAACAAAAAGAAGACTGTTTGAGGAAGAAACTAAAATTGGGTCAAGTGGTAAAGGAGTAACTAGAGGTGACACCATCATAGCCAAAGTATTTCAAGCAGCCATGAACAATCATGTCAAGGAAATGGAGAAAATGTATAAGTTCTTTGAGTCTTTTGCTCCAATGGTTCTTGAAAAATTAGATGGACTGGAGAATAGAGTAAAACACATTGAAGAAATCGTTATGAGAAACACTCAAAGTGGTGAAGGACCCTCTAAACCTCAAGATGGAAATGAGGAAGAAAGAGAGAGAGAAGCAAAGAAAGGAGACAATGAAGACAGCAGTGATGAAGATGATGATCAGGGTGGAAATAAAGAGACTGTAGCAGAAGAAGAACAAGAACATGCTCAATGAAGCAAAGAAAGGAGACAATGAAGACAACAGTGGCAGGAAGTCAAGTAGCTCAAACTGCAATTGTGTCTCCAACAACAATCTCCTTCACTCAAGGAAGGGTTAAGCACTTGGCCATCAAGAAAGGAGTGAGCCGAGCCTCCCCATCAACTTCACCTTCGCAAGACTAAGCCTTCTTTTCTAATCTCTTTACTGTATTTGTTCATTTAAGCATGTTTGGTGCATTTTCTATCCTAAACTTGTTAAGTATCTTGCTGCATTGTATGTAATAGTGAAGCTCAATGATGAAATCCCAGTGATGAGAGCTTCTTTTATATGCTAACTTGCACATCTCATTTTCATTGATCCTTTTATTTTTTTAATGATGACAAAAGGGGGAGAAAAATATGTTGCAATATGTGAACTGAGTCTTTAATGATGCTATGTTGCAATATGTGAACTTAGTCTTTAATGATGCTGCATGAAGTTTTATGCATTAAAATTTGGATGCAAGGTTTAAAGAATTGGATGCATCCTTATATATGGTCAAAATGTATTATTTTGTTGTTCAAATTGAATCAAATCTGTCTTAATCTCTTCCATTATGTTTGAACAACATTATGAAATCTTTATGTAATTTCAAAACTTCAATTATATTGAATCTATTGCAGGTTAGATATGAGATTAAAAATTCGGACGCATGTGGTTTAAAATTCGGATGCATGCTATAATATTCGGATGCATCCATATTGTGTTGTCAAAATGCGCTCTTTTGTTGTTCAAATTGAGTCAAATATGTTTTAATCTCTTACTATATGTTTGAACAACCTTAGGAAATCTTATTTACAAAATTTGGAGCTTTCATTTATCTTATTTTAAAGTTTGGACTTGATATGTCAAAATTCGGATGCATAGTATCCCTAGTCCAAACTTGTTGAAAAATGAGCACAATCTAAGGGGGAGAATTGATAAGCTTTTAACAACCTTAAAACCTCTCTTAGAAGTTTTCTAAATGATTAAATGTTATATCTTCTGTCCTAGTTTAGTTGGAAGGAAGGAGGTAAATGGAGGTTGGTTGGGTCATAGGCTCATATTGAGCCTTTTGTATGTCAATGTGCTACATTGTTTATTTTCTATCATTGACATGAATACTTCTTTGTGCTACCTTGTTTAAATCCATCACATCTTGCATCAAAGTTTGTCATCTTCAAAAATGGGGAGATTGTTAGCCCTAAGGGCAAATCATGTAATTTTGATTAATGACAAATATTGATTAGAACTAATATGTTTATATTGTGTGATAGGATTTGTGAAGAAAGAAGTTTGAAGTCTCATTGCCTTCAAGCCAAAGAGCAAGAACAACCTCAATAAGCTATGAGTCTTTTGAGGTTTATTCCAAGATGAACTCAATGCATTGAAGACTTGAAGTGTAGAGTAGGTATGATGATAGGTAATATCTATGTAAACTCTACACTTGTATGTCTTGGAGTCTATTGAATGCATAAGAGAGCATAAAATTTGTTTCTTAAGCTTAAAAAAGGCTTTGAATGAATTCTTAGTAAATGTGGTTTTGTGTCCTAAAAGTTTTTAAGTAAACTTTCTATGATCAAAGGAATTTGATTTTGGTTTTCAAACTGATATTTGTCTAAATAAGTTTTCTATATATACCAAATGTATTTCAAATACTTGGAAGATTAACTTCAAATGATTTTACAAAGTTTGAACATAATTCCATGAAATTTGGTCATCCGAATTTGGTAGCAAAAGTTTGCTACTGTTCTTCTAGAGAAATTCGGACGAAGATTCAGACGAAGTTGGAAGAATTCGGTCATCCGAATTTCCTGAAAATAGCCGTTAACTAGCCATTTTATAGCTGTTTCAACTGATTTTCAAATTCTATAAAAGCTATAAACGTGCAATTTTTTGTAAGTCCTGAATCCTTGAATATTCTAAGCTTTCTAAAGTCTATTACAAACATTTCTCAAGCTCTCTTATGTCTTGTGCATTCAATTGATCAATCCAAAGACATCAAAGTGTGAAGGTGCAACTTTGTGCAACTTCTACCAACAAGTGGTAATATCTATACACTCTTCTTTACTTATTAAATTGTGTTGATCTACTAGCTCTAGCAAGGTTATCTTGATAACATAAAACCCTTTAGATAAGGGTGATCCTTGAAGTTGTGATTCAAGGTTGTTTGAGATATAAAACCATAGTGTGGTGAGCCTTATTTGTAAAAATTACTAGAAGAGGTTGTAAGTGTAAAACCATAGTGTGGTGAGCCTCTCTTGTATTCTGTGAACTTGAGCACATAGTAGAGCATTTGAAATCCTTAAGTGTAGGCTTAAGGTAGTGGAGGTAGATCTTGAGGATCGAACCACTATAAATTGTTTGTGTTCATTGTTCTACATTTCTTATATAGCTTTGTCATAAGTTGTTTATCTTTTGTCCATATCGTCTACTATTGATCTATGCATCTAAAAGATTTGAATTTGTGAAAATTAGCCAAATACCTAATTCACCCCCCCTCTTAGGTATTTCAGTGTTAAGACTATTTGAAAAGTCGAAGGAACTTTCACTAACTCCCTTGGACCCAAGAAAATATGGGTACCAAAAATCACTCTTTCAAATTTGGTATAGGTTCAATTTATTTCTAGATCAAGTGCCACAAAGTGGTTCTTTGATAGTGGGTGTTCGAGACATATGACAGGAAATGCCTCACTTGTTAGTGAGCTTCAAGTAACAAGTGAAGGTTTTGTCACATTTGGTGATAAGAAGAAAGGAAAAATACTTGGAATAGGTAACATTGGTAAAGGTTCCTTTCCTCTTATTAAACAAGTATTGCTCATTGATGGTTTAAAGTATAATTTACTTAGCATTAGTCAATTATGTGACAATGGATGTAAAGTAGAATTCAAATGTGATACTTGATAGTGCAAGTAACAAAACCATCTTTGTTGATAAAAGAGTTGGAAATGTATATGTGTTATATCTTGATGAACTGATAACAAATGATATCAATTGTCTTGCCGTAGCTAACTCTTTGCTAATTAGCGACGGATTAGCGACGACAAAATAATTTAAATATTAAAAATAATTCTTTTAAATTATCATATTTCTTGCCGTAGCTAATCCGTTGCTAATTAACGACGGAAAATTTGAGAATTAAAAATATATTTTTTATATTTAAAAACAATATTTCGTTGCTAATCCGTAGCTAATTAGAGACGGATAGTAACAGAAAAAATAAAAAATCTATATTAATTTATAAATTAGATGTAATAATAAATATAATTATATTATAATATATTATTTAATAATATAATAATATATAATAGATTATTATTAATATAATAATATATGATAACAATAATTTATAATATAAAAATATTATATGATGAAATAAACACAAAAAGTGACTTGACCAAGTAGAAGAAGACATCATCTAACTTTCAGATAACCAAAGTTCGGGTCTTTCTTCAAGCAAAATAAAGTATTTAAGGGAATTAAATTCAGATTGGGCTAACCCGATCCATTAGAGCCTAATCGGGCTAACCCGGCCCAATCTGGTTGGGTTAACACAATTTATATTATTTTTTAAAAGTTAATTTTGAAATTTTTAAATAATAAATTTAATTATCAATTAAATAATAAATCGGGTCGGGTTAACTCGATTCACATTATTTTTAAATTTTTATTTTAAAAAATTTTAAATAATAATTTATATTTTATTTTATTATATATTTTTAAATTATAATTTATGTTCGTCGCAAATCTTATATTTTAGCGACGGATTTGCGATGATTTTTTAAAAATAAATTTTAAAATTAAATTTTGTAGAATTAACATTAATTTTTTATTTTTAAAATTTAAATATATTATTTTCCGTAGCAAATCCGTCGTTAAATTTTTCCGTCGCAAATCCGTCACTAATTAGCGACGAAAAAATGATGTCCGTCGCTAATTCCATGTTTTCTTGTAGTGATAAACTAACTAATATGAGAAGAATCATAATGTGTTGGTAAAATATGAAATAAGTGCTAATATATCATAGTCATGAACTTTCTGCATGGTGTTGGGAGAATGTTAAAATAACCAGTATTATTAGGACAAACTGTGTTGTTGGGAGAATGTTAAAACATGAGCTCATTATCAATTAATTGTAAACTACATGTTGTAAAAATCAGCAATACATATACGACTATTTTGTTAATGTGTCAAATAATAATATGTACATATTCATCCCAAAATAATGCATTCAAACCCAAGTTACACTGGTAACATTTAAATAAAACAAGTAGCACATATGAATTCGTCATATTATGAAACTTTTGGTTCCATAATTAATTCATAATCATTCTTCATATTTTTAATGATGCAGGATGGTCCAACTAGTCATTTCAACTAATATATTATTAATAAACTTGAAGATGTAAATTCAAGGACTTATTTAGCCTCAGAAGATGTAAATTCAAAATACTTTTGAAAAACTTCTTCTCGATATTTCTACAACAGGACATGTTAGTGATATGAGAAAAAAAATCTTTTATTCATCACAGTACTAGTAATATTTCTTCTTATAAATTTAAATGAGGAGAAATTGTAAATGTGATAAAATTTTGTATACTAATAGACATAAAATCTTTTAGGCACACTTAAAAAAATCACAACTAACATTTATAAAATAATTATTTTTTAGTAATTGTATATTTCCTTCATAATTTGTTAGTAATCAAGTGGTTCTGTTACTTTGTATTTCTTAAATGGTGTCTTAAGGACCCATTATATCTGGATGCATCTATTCTGATCGCTATAATTATATGGATTATTCTTACCATAGTCATGTCTATATCCATGGCTTCGACCATGACTACGACCTCTTTCAGGGCCATAACCATAGGTTATAATGCATTCATTTACATATTTAAAGTAAACTATGAGTACATCCAATCATACCGTACTTTCGGTAGAATGACCATCTTGTAGTGGCCAAATCTTTCTTTTAGATCGTTCTACAAAATAAGTGGATCTCTCACGGTAATACATTTTTCCTTTAGATCATCATGGTGATGATGGTGGAAAAAATCATGGCTTTTGCGCGATTTTGGTATGATGATGCTTTATTTTCAATAATGGTGTCTGCCGAACACATTGCATTTAGATGAATTGAGTATTTAATATCTGTGGCAGATAGCTCTTTCTAAAAATATCAAGAGTGAGAAAATCAAGTTTTTGTAAGGTTTGCTATGAGAATACAAAGGTAGAAAAAATACCTCCTTTTTTGTCTTGATTAAATTGGCTGAGATTCGTACTTTCTTGACTTCATATAAACTTAAAAAATACAGTGGTATAGTCTCGTGGTGATAAAGTATTATGAATTTGTTGGCGCGCAGTAGTCATCAGAACAAGGAAATCATAATAGTAATATAATTGAATAAGAAAATTATAATGAACAAAATATAGAGAAAAACTAGAAAAAAAGAAGAGAGAATACAATAACTTTTATTAATTCTCTTAGAGTAAATGAATGAATCAAAAGAGTGTGTACAATACATCAGTCTAAAGCTCTATTTTTACATATCAATAAGAAGAGGTAGAGAGTAATCAGAAGACAAATCATATCATTAATTAAAGATGTGATAGAACTCTACCATCTATCTTTTGGATAGTTTGAATATCTTTATAACTCTTATATTAGATTATCTCTTCGATAACGGATAATGGACATCCACAATTACATTAATTTTATAACACTCTCCCTTAGATTGTTGTTAAAGTTTTGTGCTTCGAAAGCCATTTATACTCCTTTCCTTAATTCCCTTGTTTTAGGTGAGTTTATTAAAGATTAAGAGTAAAATGAAGAACGAAAGAAGATTCTACACACTTAGAATGAAGAAAGTAAATAAAATTTTCCACAAGAAGAATAAGGCATTTTCAAGTAGAATTTTGACATCTTTAAGGGTTTCAAATTAAGGAATAGCCTTCTTGATATTTGTAGTGGACATTCTGAAGTTTCCAAAATAGTAAAATTCATATCAATACAAGCTTATTTGGCTCCCCCGCCCCCCCTCCAAAATCTGGTACAAATTCAGTGTTCTTGGATGAAGTTTCAATTTGACACATTTTGCTACAATGGTCATATCTTGAGCTATAGATATCCAATTGTAGTGATTCAAACTTTTTGGGAAGCTAAGGTCGGGATCTACAACTTTAATGAAGGCCCAAGACTTATATTATCCGATTTCATACCCTGAATCCACCTAGAAATCAAATATTGTCCCAATTGAGTTTTTACTTTAGAAAAGGACTGCTATTGTAGAAAAACTAAATTCTCGTCTCTAGGATGCATCCGAGCAGAACCATTTGCAAGAATCTAAGCTGCGCCACTTGGATACCTCAAAGTAGAGTCATATGAGCAAAAAATATAGAATTCTCTGCATTTTTCCTCTCTCTATTTTTGGAGTATAAGTATAGTTTTTGTAACTTTTTGTGGAGTCTTGGCTAAGGTTTCTTGAGGGGCAAATAAGGATAATTTTCTTGAAGAATAAATCATACAAAATATTTATCTTTGCAAGAGAAATTAAGAGAGAAGATTATATCATTGGAGGGAAGCCATCATCTTGAAGATTCAAGTCCAAGCTCTTACTTTTCCAAGGAAAAAGCGGAGATTTCAAGCATAGAAGAAGATAGGAGATGAAGACATGAAAATCAACATTCTCTACTCTTTTTCTAATGCTTCATATTCTCTATTCTGTAATATTATGAGCTAGAATCTTCAATTAAAATATGTTGTTTTCTTGTAGGGTATATCATGGCTTTAGATCCATACATTACTACAAGAGTAGAATAAGAAGTTAATAGCAACAGAAGCACCAGGAGAAATAACAGTAGCTGCATTGGAAGCCATGGTCCTTTAGATTGTAGGAAATAAAGATGGAATGGAAGAAAAGTGGAAGAATATAATAGTTTGAGTCATATTAAAACACTTTTCTAAAAGATTTTTTTGGGAATTGTGTTAGGATAAAACAAGTTCTTCCTCTAGGAGAGGGTTTCAGAAATGGCAGGGGAAATTGAAAGAAAAATAACCCAACAAACTGAATTGCGAAGAACAAACACGCGATACAAAATTTTTTAGTGTTTCATAGCCCGCTAGTAAGGGCCCAACCATTCTGAAGGAACAGTATAGCCACTGGGCATGTGAACTGATCTAATGGGTTCTGAACTTATGTTTTGGACCCGAACCCTTTTATTATTTAATGGTTTTCGACCTAGTCCATTTATTTAACGGGTACAAGAAATTACAATATGACTTGAGTTTGTTGGGTTTCGAATCAAGTGTGGGTATACTCAGTTTGGCAATAAACTTATACATTCACAAGTATCACAACACAATATCAATTCAAATGACAAATTTCTTTAAAAAATAAAAACATCATCAATGTGCCATGATACAAATTGCAATAATTATAGAAATTCTAATACAAAATACTAAAATCATATTAAACATTCAATATCTTTTAATACTAATTGTTATACTTTTATTAAATGTGCAACTTGCAACACCAAATATTCAGCTATTATGTGTTCATTTCTCAATCTCCAATCCCATTTCCATTTGTCATTCTTCAATTGAATCTCCAAAATTATCATAAAATTACTCAATAAAACACAACATATATATATATATATATATATATATATATATATATATATATATATATATATATATATTACGTAAGTTAGAATAAGAAAAAAGTTTTCAATTATCGAAAGAAGAAAAAACTATTTCTCTAACTATTGGATTAAAATTCATCAAATGATTATGTTCTGATGTGTCTGTATATATATTCTGTGAATATATGTATCAAATATAATATTTGATATATAAAGGGGTTCGGAATATAGCCATTCCAAACCTATCCCGTTTATTGCATATGTTAAGCAATATAATACTTCAAATATATTAAGCAATAATTTCATCTACATGGCATTCTCTATATTTAACCAGCGTCGTCCCGTTGGAATAAGTGATGTCACAGCATTCACATCTATCGACCTAACAAACAGAATAAAAATGAATTTAGAATCTAAAATATAATATTTTAATAGAAAAACCTAAATGTATACATTTTCTATTTTTATTTCGGTATGAAGCTCATGCACAAGTGATCTGTCAAATAGCAAATAGCAGTTGATGAAAGAAAAATATAGAAAACATAAAAGAAAAGATTCTCATGACTTTTGATGTAGTTTTATTATAAAGGGTTGATAATCCTAAGCCTCTCCTCTGCATTGTGGATTAAGTTAGGGTAAGGTAAGGCTAAAATGTATACTCTCTTAGGATAGGTTACAAAAGTCAAATTCTTTATCTAGAGATGGCAATTGCCCCAATTAAATCGTGGATCCAGCCCTGCTAGTACAGGCCGGGGAATCCCTCAAGCAGCCAATTGCCGCTCCTATCTCTATCTCATGTAAAGGGTTAACAAATTTAAAAAAAGAAAAAGAAGGAATAGGGTACAGAGCCAGTCATGTTGGTGCTGTAGTAATCTTTTCATAATCTTGAGACTTATGGTGTAACTTATTGTGCATAGCTATTTCTATTTTGAACTTTAAATGTGATATGAGATACTTATTAATGAAATTAAATGCTTATTTTGTTACATTTTTTCTTCTGTTATTCATACAAGGGAGTGAATAAGACTATTGTTGAAATTCTGTATTCTTCTCAGCTGGAGTGTTTATGTGTTGATTTGGGAGGTAAAGAGGATGGATAATGAATCAGTTGAGATTGAAGAGGATTAGAAGAGAGAGGAAGTATGAAACAGTGAAAACAAAGAAAAATTAGTATCAAACAAAGATTATTTTTATGATGTTCATTATAAAGTATGAACTTTTTTTATTTTTTTTACATATAATTTTACCTTATAAAGAAATATTATTTCATTCTATTTGTTATTTTGTCTTTTACAATGATCCAATAAAATTATTAAAAATATATTTTAGCATAATTCATAAAATATAGAAATCGGAATAGGGAGATAAATAATATAAACAATAATTTTTTTTTTCTCTTAGGAATGTAATTGAAAGTTTAATTAATGGACAAAAGAAAGGGCGTTCTTGCCCATCACGATAGAAGATTAAGAGGGTAAAGAAAGCACCAATAATAATGTGAATTGAAACTCATGACTTTGTCTTATTGTTCGATGTTTCTTATAAATCATCTTTGTATGAAAATTAAGGCAGACAAAACATTAAAAAAGAAAAAGAAGAAAGAGGCATATTTTGGAGAAAGAAACAAAATACAAGAATAATAATATTCTCACCTCGATGCGCATTTTTGCTGGAGAGTAGACATGAACCTCCGAAACCGCATCTGCAGACTGGGTACCATTGATTTGGCATGCCGGTAGCTCCCGTTCCTTAGATCGATAATAAGTCGTAAGAATCTGATCTGTAGATACTTTTTCAACAGACTTGAAGAAGAACAGATGAGGAGCTTCACATGGATCATTGGAGGGAAGTCTTGTATCTAACATATAATGTGGTCGATGTGGGTTAGGTTTGAACCAAGGTATGAAGGTTTCAATGGGATTTTGAAGCCAACTTCGAGGCATGATTTTCTCATAGATATGAACTGAGTAGCCCCATGATATGGAGATTGACCAGCTTTGTTGCCTTTGGTAGCAGATGGTTTGCTGCAGCATGCGTGTTTGGTCTACGTTTGCAGCTCTCATTAGGTGCCGAGTGGATTCGAAACGGTCCATTTTGGGGAAGATTGGATTTACTGTATCAAAGTGGTGAAGGGATAGTAATGGAGTTTTTGGGTGAGATGAAAGGAAGCCAGATATGTCACCTCGTAAATCCATCTGCCATGGCAAATGTCGTCATATAAAGAGGTTCCAACCAAATAGAAGAAACAAGACCCAGAAACCAAAAGGTAAATCAAGGTCGAATTGAATAGGCTTGGGAGTAATTCGAGTTCGAATTTCATTTCTACGTAAATTTTGGCACAAGAAAACCAAAGCAAATTTGCAGGCGAATCATGTTCACAGAAAATGTCTTCCCGGGGAGGTGTTGAATTTGACTAGCTTATTAAAAAAACAATCCTGATCTCAAACTGGCTCTAATATCAGCAATCTTTAACAAAACCAAATGAACATTTACCTGATGAAGACCTCTGTGGGGAGAAAGATTAACTCCAATATCAGCAATGCACGACATTGTAATAAAATCAGCAGCCCTAAAGCTTGCATATCTCCTAAGGCAACTTTCCATATAATCTGCTACTGCTTTTGCCAAAGGGTAACTCAAAATGAATCCAGCCCCACCAAATCCCTGGTTGAATGAGAACCAAAAATTTGACAGAAGATACTCAGAGTGCGCACCAAAGTAATAGTACTTTGTATGATCATATTTGGCAAGAAATTCAACAATATTGTCAAGAAAGAAAATTGAATCATCATCTCCCATAACCAGCCATCTGAATTCTTTATCATCTTCTTTGAAAGCCTCAACTATTCCGTGTATGATCCGAATCGCAACAGGCTCAACAGCCTTTGTTTCTTCGAGAAATATTTTAAGATCTTGAGAGATCCTATATGGAGGAGAAGCTGAGGACCATGGCAGTAGCTCATTTGTTGGAGCTGTATCAAGATAAAGATACCCTCTTGTGATATTTGGCCTCCACCAAGCTTCAATATAAGCCTTCCTGTGATGCCATGCTTTCTCTGAACCAACAAGTCCAAAGAGAAGATGATGAATAGTAGTAGAATTTGATCCCTCGACCCTTCCTTCTCGACTTGAAAAGTAACCAGGAATGCAATATTGATGATTTGTTGAGACAAAGAAAATGAAGAAAAAAACCACACCAGAGATCAGAAGGCTTGTCCATATGCTAGTTGTATAGATTTTTTGAGGAAGTTTTTCTTTGATTGCAGCAGATTTGGTTGTGAAAGCAGATGACATTCTGAGATGTTGATTTGATACTGAAAAGAAAACTTTCGTATAGTTCTGGATGGAATAGAGGTTAGAGTCTTCTTATTATTAAAATATGGATAGTTCCTTGACCCACATGTTATTAAATACCTTATTTTCTCTCATATAAGTAAGTGAGATAAACATTAAAAAATGTATCCTGCAAAAAAAAAAATGTATAACTGGTTATGATTTTAAAAGATATTTCTAAGGTTTCTTTGATGGATATAAACACTATGTTATTCAGAATATGAGCACCATGCAAAACAAACCAAGGATGTTTCTAAGGTTTCTTTGTTCGAACAAAGAATGAACAAAGAGCATTCAAAGAGATTCAGACATGTGCTAATTGTGTTTATGCAATTGTTTAAACAAATTTAACTAAAAGTACGCCTTTTATTATTTACACTACGAGAAATATTCTATTTATATATATTAAACTTCTTACATGTACTATCAGAGTCAGATTTTAGCCAAATTGTTCAGTACATGTTCGGCAAATTGTTTTCGTTCTACATTGGTTACCAATAGGTATGTTTTTCAGTCTTATTAACCTTGCCGTCATACTTACTGAATTTTTAAATTATGTTTAGTAGGCATTGAATAGACAAAAACAAGTATATACAATTGTTTTCCGTCGTTTGCGACGTGATATTTCACTTTTGGTGAATGTTCATTCTTAGGAAGGAATATAGTTGACTTCTTTTTTTAATTTTTTAGGAAAATACTACACTCCTTTTCAGTGCATAATTCTATGTTTACTTGGATGATTAAATTAATTCTTCTGTTGTATTGGTTTTGTTTCCAGTATATGGACTGGTTTTGTTTCCTTTTAGATCGTTCCTTTAGAGGGATTAACAATAGAACACTAATTGAAAAATTATGATCTCTATTTTAGTTCTTCTCTTAGAATATGTTGCTTATCCATCACAAATTTGTAAAGAATTAGCATTTGGAAACTCTATAGAAAAATAAAAATGAGATTATAATTTAAAATTAGTGTTCTGTCGCTAATTTCTTGCAAATTTTCAAGGGATTAGTATCTTTGGTCAATATACAACATTAGAAGCTTTTCTCTCGCTATGCCATCACAAAGTTGTAACAAGATTTGCTGTTGTTAACCGCAGTAATTGATCGCATATTTTGTTGTAGTGTTTGGCTCACATTTACGTGTATGAATAGGACAAATAATTGAGATTTCATCCCAAATAATTTTGAATTCAGGGTGATAATCTGTAACTTCAAGGTTACCTTGTTTGATGGAGTGAAACTCCTCTAGCAACTTTGACAAGCGAATCTGATCCCCTTTGGAATACCGGTTCTTTAAATTCTTCTCATCTCTGCTACTATTGTAATCCACATAATGCCCTGCGCTATTGGCTTGTCGATTAAATGTAATATCCCGGAGATCACCATGCTATTAAATTGGCCCCAAGTATCATGAAACAGATTAGCCTTGGGTGTTCTAGGAAGAGAAGCATCAACGAACCTAGTTTACTTTTGGAATCGAGCGCTGCACGCATGAGTTCAAGAATGACAATTGCTCGAAACTAAAAGCAGTGACACAAGAGGTAATGAAGGATTATCACTGATCTTAAAAAAGGAAGACCTATGATAATATCAGTTCTAGCAACCATGAAGGAATAAAGAAAAGTGAAACCCTAACCCTAATTTAACTGCTCTGATACCATGAACATCACATAAGAAGAAGGATTGAAGAAAATTAGGGGAAGAATTAATGGCAAAAGAAATTTTCTTCTATATTGTATCTGCTATACAATGAAAGCGTTACAACATATTTATACAGAGGACAAAGGCTATCCTACACTATGTAGGGTTACAAAACTGATAAATCAAGAGAAAGAAAGAAAATAATCAAGATACAAACGATAAATATGGTTTCAGTTAGATACAACACAATAAGTCAAACCTTCTCTTCCTCTTGGTGATCCGTAATCTTCTCTATATGTCTAACAGGAACCCCTTTTATTGTATGATTAAAAATGTCATTTTATCGATATCAAGAAAACGAATTTGGCTGAACATTCTTGAATGCCATTAATGAATTATTTTATACCATACGCATAAGAGTGGTCACAACATTTTAAACATTTGGTATCTAAAAAAGTTGAATCAAATATAATTACGTGGCTGATATGAATAAGGACATCTATAATGATCATAGTTATTTCATTCAAATAATAACCAAGCTGTAGAGCAAGTATAGGGCGTTCTTGTACTTTTTCCTTTGTTATTATGTTTTCCCCTTAATTATTGCTTGGGAAATCTTTGTTTTATAGCTTAATGCTATTTTGTGATGTCTTTTGTCTTTGAGAATACATAATAAACTTTGAATGCTTATACGTTTACCATGTAAACGAAGGGATGCAGTTTTGTGTTTCTTTCTTTGAATTGTAAATTTTAGTCTTTAACTGATGTTGTCATGTTGAGCTCTCTTCATAGCAATAATAATATATAAATGGTTTTTGTTTTTTGGTGAGGTTATTTGATAAGGATTTACTTCGTCTAAAAATGTTAATCCTAACATAATTTCTAAAGTATCATTTGCACCTTCTTTTTCTATAAGTAATCTTATTGGGATTATAGTTTCTCCAAACTTAAGTAATGTTTCTACAGCACAATCTATTTCATGGATTTCTCCATTAAAATTTAAATATTGATGAGGGCTTTCTAATTTATGTTTTTGTAATGTATTACGAAGTTGATGATTAATATAATTTCCATTAGCTCCTGTATCTATTAAAATTTTTATATTTTGAAAGGTTATACCATTAAAATATTCTCCATCAATTTTATAATTTCTTATATTATCATTTTTTTCTTTAATATACCTAATGGAGTTTGTTTTAGTAAGAGGTAAATTCTTTACTCATGTATTAGTAAAACTTAGTCTAGGGGTTATATTATTAGATAATAAAATTGAATTTTCTTTTAAATCTAATTCTAATGGGAGAGATTCTATTTCTTCTATTTTATGTAAAGTAGGAAGTTGTTTTTGACATACTTCATTAAATAAGTATGGATAATCTATTATGTCTTTTCTTTCAAAACATTCTAAATGATGTGTATTAGAAATAGCATATGATATGGCATATGTAATGGAATATGGTCTATTATGATTATAAAAGAATTTTGGTCTTTTAAAATCTTGGATTAAATTTAATATTTTATCAAAATCTTTATCATTTAAATGATAAGATATTCTAGGGTATATGTTGAATTTTAATTTTCTGTATTGTAAATTTCCTCTTAATATGCCGAAACAGGCTTCTTCTTTGTTTGTTATTCTGTTATCCATGAAAGCTAAATCAATAGGGGTGTATATTCCTTCTTTAAAAGTTGCTTTTATTATTATCTATATTGCTCATATATATACCCATCCTAATGTATTTCTTATTTCTGGCTTTATTTTTTAAATTTTTATTGTAAATATTTTTTAGATAATAAGGGAATTATTATCTTATTACTTGTTAAAGTATTTTCTAAGGCTCTTTCTTGAATATTCAATCCATAAAATATATGATGTTTTCGAGGTTATAATCATATTTTATCAAAAATATTAGTTTTAAGTCCAGAACAATTTGTTCAAGAAAATTCTTCTTTTTGTATTTGTTTTAATTTTCTTTTATCGATTAGAATATCTTTTTGATATTCTCCTGTTTCTTTTTTTGTTATTTATATCACGTGTTCAGGTAAATTATCATTTGAAGAGCTATCTATTTCTTGATTATTCATCTTCTAAAGATTCAGTATATTCTGTTTCTGTGATTATGAAAATACTTTCATCTGTACTTAGATTTTCAAAATCCTTTATTTGTATGAAATATCCTATTTCTATCATGTTTTGAATATCTTCATCTATTTCAATTTTCTTTTTATTTTTCTCAAATTTCTTAGGGCATCTATTCGCATATTGTCCTAACTCTTTACAATAATAGCATCTACATTCTTGTGGATTTTTCTTTGTTCTTTTATGCGTTGGTTTTCTAGGGGTTTTATATTGTTGTTTTTTATATTATCTAGTCTTTCTTTTCTTAAAGTATTTTTTCTTATTATGTTTTCTTCTTTTATATTTCTTTTTGATTTTAGAGTAAATAATTAGGACTATCACATCCTATAATTAATGGCGTTTTAGGTTTATCACAACATAAAGATATTCTTTTCTTTAATCCTCTTGTTAGTTTAGCTAAAATAGTATCACCACACCATTCACTAAATTTATCCTGAAGGTGTGTTATTCTTTTCCCTAAGGTATCATCTTCACCAACTTTATAAGTTTCTATTAATTTTTGTCCCTAAGGGTAAGGTATTTTCGAATAAAACATAGTTAAATAATCCAATGTATTAGGGACTTGATTATAAATATGATAATAATAATCTTGAAAAAAACATATATATCTATCCATTTCGCAAATATCACACAAAGTTAATCAGTGTAAAGTTGTAGCATATTTTTGAATCGTTCCTGGGTCTTTAAAAGAGTTCCCTTCACCATAAAATTCTAATTTAATTACTTCTGTTGCCCTGGTAATCATATTTGCAATATTCTCATCTTGGTCAAATATTAATTTTATTATATCTTGTGGTAAATTTTTCCATTATCTTAGAACACTATTAACCATACTTCTTTCAATAAAATGTTGTGTTGATGATTTATCCATTTTATTTACAGTTATTGCTATTCTTAAAGACTTTTCCCATTTTTCAATGGCTTCTTCTATATTAGTTATACAATCTAAATCTAGAAATATTCCAAAAGGATTTATGGGTTCTCCTTTCATTTTATCATATGGAGTGTAAGCATGTGGCTGTCTAAGGGCTGATGTTATCGCATCATAACCTGTAGCTGATATGTTAAAAGGTCTATTTGAACTTTGTCCAGAACTAGTACTTGGTATATCTATTACATGTGGATTCCATTCAGATTTTTGGTTCGCTTATCTCAGGTTTTAGATTAACAAATGTTTCATTTATATCCTTGTTTCCTATTTGGGTAATTAAATTATCTATCTCTGGCGGAATAGTTTCTGTTTCAGAACTAGACATTTTCTTTATATCCAGATAGAATTTTTAAATTCTTTAAATACCTATTTAAAGGATTAATAACTTTTTAAATTTTTTCAGATGTTATTTTTTCTGTTATTGTTTCTGTTTGATATAATATTAATTCTTTTCCTTTATCTTTTTCTTTTGCTGCTCCTTTTTCTACAATTAATTTTCTCAAATTTTTTCCAAATTTATCAATTTCTGTGACTATTTCTTTTCCAATATAAATTATAGTTTTTTGTATTTCAATTAAATATTTATCTATTTTTAACTGAACCACTGATTCTTCTAATAATTTATACTTATTATTATCCATTAGATAAATTATCTTGCCTATAATGTTTTGTTAATAGTGTGGCTAACAGTGTTCTAAGATATTGGCAAAATTTACCACAATATATAATAAAATTAATATTTGACCAAGATGAGAATATTGCAAATATGATTACAAGGGCAACATAAGTAATTAAATTAGAATTTTATGGTGAAGGGAACTCTTTTAAAGACCCAGGAACGATTCAAAAATATGCTATAGCTTTACACTGATTAACATTGTGTGATATTTGCGAAATTGATAGATATATATGTGTTTTTCCAGATTATTATTATCATATTTATAATCAAGTTCCTAATACATTGGATTATTTAACCATGTTTTATTCGAAAATACCTAAACCTTGTGGACAAAAATTAATAGAAACTTATAAAGTTGGTGAAAATGATACCTTAGGGAAAAGAATAACACACATTGGGGATAAATTTAGTGAATGGTGTGGTGATGCTATTTTAGCTAAACTAACAAGTGGATTAAAGAAAAGAATATCTTTATGTTGTGATAAACCTAAAATGCAATTAATGATAGGATGTGATAATCCTTATTATTACTCTAAAATAAAAAAGAAATATAAAAAACGAAAACATTATAAGAAAAAATACTTTAAGAAAAGAAAGACTAGATACTATAAAAAACGACAATATAAAACCCCTAGAAAACCAACACATAAAAGAACAAAGAAAAATTCACAAGAATGTAGATGCTATTATTGTAAAGAATGTAGATAAATTTAGTGAATGGTGTGGTGATACTATTTTAGCTAAACTAACAAGTGGATTAAAGAAAAGAATATCTTTATGTTGTGATAAACCTAAAATGCAATTAATGATAGGATGTGATAATCCTTATTATTACTCTAAAATAAAAAAGAAATATAAAAAACGAAAACATTATAAGAAAACATACTTTAAGAAAAGAAAGACTAGATACTATAAAAAACGACAATATAAAACCCCTAGAAAACCAACACATAAAAGAACAAAGAAAAATTCACAAGAATGTAGATGCTATTATTGTAAAGAGTTAGGACACTATGCGAATAGATGCCCTAAAAATTTGAGAAAAATAAAAGGAAAATTGAAATAGATGAAGATATACAAAACATGATAGAAATAGGAGATTTTATACAAATAAAGGATTTTGAAAATCTAAGTACAGATGAAAGTATTTTCATAATCACAGAAACAGAATATACTGAATCTTCAGAAGATGAATAATCTAGAAATAACTAGTTCTTCAAATGATAATTTACCTAAACTTGTGATACAAATAACAAAAAAAGAAACACGAGAATATCAAAAATATATTCTAATCAATAAAAGAAAATTAAAACAAATAAAAAAAGAAGAATTTTCTTTAACAAATTATTATGGATTTAAAACTAATATTTTTGATAAAATAGGATTAAAATCTCGAAAACATCATTATTATATGGGTTAAATATTCAAGAAAGAGCCTTAGAAAATACTTTAACAAGTAATAATATAATAATTTATTTATTATCTAAAAAGATTTACAAGAAAAATTACAAAAAATAAAGCCAGAAATAAGAAATACATTAGGATTGGTACATATAGGAGCAAAACAAATAATAATAAAAGAAACTTTTAAAGAAGGATTAAATACGCCTATTGATTTAGCACTCATGGATAACGGAATAAGAAACAAAGAAGAAGCCTGTTTAGGCATGTTAAGAGGAAATTTACAATATGAAAAATTAAAATTCAACATATACCTTAGAATATCTTATCATTTAAATGATAATGATTTTGATAAAGCATTAAGTTTAATCCAAGATTTTAAAAGACTAGAATTCTTTTATAATCATAATAGACCATATTCCATTACATATGCAATATCATATGCTATTCCTAATACAAATCATTCATAATGTTTTGAAATAAAAGACATAATGGATTAGCCATACTTATTTAATGAAGTATGTCAAAAACAACTTCCTACTTTACATAAAATAGAAGAAATAGAATCTTTCTCATTAGAATTGGATTTAAAAGAAAAGCCACTTTTAATATCTAATAATATACCCCCTGGACTAATTTTTACTAATCCAGAAGTAAAGAGTTTACCTCTAACTAAAGCAAACTCCATTAGGTTTATTACAGAAAAAGATGATAATATAAGAAATTATAAAATTGATGGAGAATATTTTAATAGTATAACCTTTCAACATATAAAAATTTTAATAGATGCAGGAGCTAATTGAAATTATATTAATCATCAACTTTGTAATACATTAAAAAAACATAAATTAGAAAGCCCTCATCAATATTCAAATTTGAATGGAGAAATCCATGAAATAGATTGTGCACTAGAAACATTACTTAAGTTTGGAGAAACTATAATCCCAATAAGATTACTTATCGAAAAAGAATGACCAAATGATACTTTAGAAATTCTGTTAGGATTAACATTTTTAGACAAAGTAAAACCTTATCAAATAACCTCATATGGCATAAAACTTACTTATAATGGACGAATAATTTATATACCAAAATGACTAGTCCTTATAGTATATATATTCCAATAGGAATTACATACTCAGATTTTAAAGCATAATATTTTGCAGCCTATATTGATAGTGGATTAGGATCTTGTCTTTGTAAACCAGATTGTTTTCCTTAACAATACCATACCACCTTAAACCAAATTAAAGGACGAGATATTTCTAATAAACTTATTGAAATAAAATATGGCATAGCTAAACCAATAATTTTACTAGGATCATTTTTAATTAAATGTCCTCCTTTTTACTTTTATAACATTGGTACAGATATTTTACTAGGAAATAATTTCTTTCAATTATTTAATAAAGTTACTTTTGATACTTTAGCTTATCAGATTCTTTTTAAAACTCCTTGTCATCATCTGATTGTAGTCTAACGACTCAAACATGCTTATGCTAAACCACTCCCTATCTCCTTTAAACCTCACAAAACCTAGCGTGGTGGTGTTGGATATACACAAAAACCCATTTTTTCTAAAGGAACACCATTGCTAGAATATCAAGTTGCAATAAGATACCTTTATATGGAAATAGAAGCTATAAAGCATGGACTAGAAAAATGCTATAGCGAAAACCCCTTACAATTTTGGGGTAAAAATCAGTTATTAACTACCCCCAGAAATAGTAGATGAAAATAAGATAATTCGGGTAACACCAATGAGATATAATGAAATAGACCAGGAGGAATGTAAAAAAAAAATAAATGGATTACTTAATATGAATTTAATTAGATCTAGTACATCCCCACATAGTTCACCTGCCTTTATAGTTAGAAAACATGCTGAAATAGTTAGAGGAAAAGCAAGAATGGTAATCAATTATACAAAGTTAAATAATAACACAAAATTTGATGGATATTTTCTACCACATAAAGAATAGTTTAATAAATATAACAAAAAATAACACAAAATTTGATGGATATTTTCTACCCCACAAGGATAATACGAATGGCTAGTTATGCCTTTTGGATTAAAAAATACTCCTCAAATATTTCAAAGAAAGATGGACAATATATTTAGAGATTATGATTATATTTTTCGCTATGTAGATGATATACTAATTGCATCTGATAATATTCATGATCATATTAAACATTTGGATATGTTCTGTAAGCTTTGTGTTAACCATGGATTACAAAAAATAAAGCAAAATTATTACAAAATAAAATAGAATTTCTTGGATTGAATATAGATGGTAAAGGTATAGAATTACAAAATCATATTTTCGAAAAAATAGTTGGATTTCCTAATAATTAATTGATAAAAAACAGGTACAAAGTTTTTTAGGAATATTAAATTACGCTTCAGATTTTATAGAAAACCTATCAACATTAAAACAACCTTTACAAAGTTTATTAAGAAAAGATAAGATCTTTTCCTTTAATCAGACATTAGAAAATTATGTAAAATTAATTAAAAAAGTGTAAAACATTGCCAAAATTACAGCTTCCTGTTGATAATGATGATTTGATATTAGAAACAGATGCTTCTGAAAAATTTTGGAGTGGAGTATTAAAAAAGATAGATTATGACAACCACAATAAAATAGGAGAATCCTTGCTCACATCGCCAATTTCTTGGAGATACGTGATACTTTCAAGATCAATGGGGCTTTCGACAACGCCATCCTCCTTCGGCTATTTCCATTGTCATTGAGAGATAGAGCCAAGTCATGGTTGAAATCACTTGCACCAGGCTCCTTGTCGAGAAGTTCCTCACTAAATACTTCTATCCGGCAAGCAGGCAAAGCTAAGAAATGACATCTTATCATTTCAATAAATGAAGAGTGAAAGTTTATATGATTCTTGGGAGAGATGAAAGGAGATCTTGAAAAAATATCCCCATCATGGTCTAAATTTAGGGATTCCCTTCCAAGCAACTCATTGATGCCTCTTTGGGAGGGACCTAAGGGGCCACAAGTTTGAAGATATTGGAAAAGCTACAAGGCCTCATTGGAAATATTGCTACGAACAACTACCAATGGGGGAATCCTAGACCAAAAGCCAAAGCTAGTGGATACACAATGTAGACCTAATGATGACTTTGGAGGCTAAGTTTGATGCCCTAAACAAGAAGATTGACAGGTTGAGTCTACCGCCTCAAATCTCCCAAGTGATGATGGCTTGTGACTTTTGCAAAGGTGGTAATCTAAACCATGGGTGCCAAATCATTGGGACTTCCAATGTATCATCAATGGAGCATATGGATTATCTTGGAGGAGGAAAGCAAACCAACAATTCATATAGCAATACTAATAATCCGGGGTGGCAGAATCTTCCAAACTTCCCTTCTGGCTTCCAAGGTTTATCAAGATCCCAACCACAAGCATCTCTTCCTTACCAACATCAACCACTTCCAACTCCTCAACAACTGGTGGAGTTTAGCTTTGAAGATTTAATGACAAAATTTTTAATGGCTACCAAAACCATGTTTCAAGGTCAAGACATGTACTTTCAAGGTATTGAAAGTCTCTAAGGAGTCAAGAGGCCTTAACACATAGCTGGATGAATTAAATAGGCCAATTGGCAAAGCTCATCTCGAAAAGACAAATGGGAAGTTTACCTAGTAAGAAGAAGGTGGTTCTAGTATAAGCCTAAAATTCCATATCCCGCCACACTTCTAAGGGATAGAAAAGATGAGAGATTCAGTAAATTTCTGGAACTATTCAAGCAATTACACATTAACTTACCCTTTGTTGAAATTCTTTCACAGATGCCCTGAGATATGTTATGTTCCTCAAGGATTTCCTTCCAAAAAATAAGAGGTTTGGAGAGCTTTCAACGGTAATTTTAAGTGAGAAGTGCTCTGCCATCCTTTAAAATAAGAGAAAGTTACATCAAAAGCTAAAAGATCTAGGGAATTTTAAATCATTGGCTGACCTTGGTGCTAGCATTAACTTATTGCCATTTTACATTTTCAAACAATTAGCCCTAGGTGTACCAAATCTACTACGATGAGTATCCAATTTATGAATGGTTCAATTATATATCCTTGGGGTATTGTTGAGTATGTGCTAGTAAAAATTGATAAATTCATATTTCTGGTAGCCTTTATGATACTTGACTTGGATGAGATACTGAGGTTCCTTTGATCTTAGGGAGATATTTTCTAACTACTACTAAGGTCAATATAGAAATTAGTGAAGGAAACGGTTGTGTTTTGTTATCTATGCTCTTATACGTAATTTTATTTCAATCTTCAACAATTTGCACACAAACACTAGGCAAGCGCACCTATCGTTTAGATTAGTATAATGGCAAGTACTTCAAGTGTCGTATCCATGGGGATGGTCAACTACCATTACTCACTTTCTACCTTATTATTTAGCCTAACAAATTTGTTTGTCAAAATGGTTGGAATAATTACTAGGAAAAGAAATCTAACTTAACTAATTAAACTAGCTTAACTAATCTTTCTTGCAAGAGAGAATTCAATTGAGAAAAAATACTTGAATGGAAAATACCCCCTAGAATTACCTATGTGATAGAAAAGTCCCTTGGTTGATGAATTGCCCTTCTTATGTTTGATGAAATTCCTCAATTAAAACTCACTCTATCTTTAGATGAGAGTCCTCTACTCTTAGATTAATTAGTTGAAATCTCTTTCTAACCAATTCAACCCAAGAATGCATTAAGAATTATGAATTTCCAAATAGATTTCTCTAATTAGCAAGAAGATGTTGATGTTTCTATCTCTAGTCACCCAAATCATCCCCATTGTTTGTGTATGGTCTATTTTACCCTTCCCTTCTCAATTCCAAGTTAAAATTTTCAGATTATGAATCAATTATCAATCACCCTTCCTTTCTCAATTCCAAGTGAAAAAATTTCAGATTATGCATCAATTATCAACCAAATCAATTCAACCAACCAAACTCACAAACAATCCACAAGAAATTCAAACTCAATCAACCAAGGAAACAGTTCATTCACATAGATAATATATAGGGTTCATAACTATTGTGTTTTATTTCTATGCCTTTATACTAAATTTTTATCACAATCTCTAACAATTTTTATCGTTATGAGTAGTACAATGGCAAGTAAATTCAATGTCAAATCTGCGGGGGTGGTTAAATATCAATACTCACTTTCTATTCTATTGTTTAGCCTATCAAAATTACTTGTGAAAAATGATTGAAATTACTACTATGAATAGAAGTCTAACTTAGCTAATTAAACCAACTTAACTAATTTTTTTGTTTGCAAGAGAGAATTCAATTGAGAAAACAATACTTGGATGGTTTATCCCCCTAGAATTACCTGTGTGATAGAAAAGTCACTTGGTTGATAAATTTCACTTCTTATGTTTGATAAAATTCCTTAATTAGAGCTCACTCTATCTCTAGATGAAAGTTCTCTATTCTAAAATTAATTAGTTGAAATCTCTTTCTAACCAATTTAATCCAAGAATGCATTAAGGTTTGTGAATTCCAATTAGATTTCTCTAATTATCAAGAAGATGTTGAGGTTTCTATCTCTAGTCACCTAAATCATCCCCATTGTTTGTGTATGGTCTATTTCACCCTTCCTTTCTCAATTCCAAGTGAAAATTTCCAGATTATGAATCAATTTTTAACGTAAATAGTTCAATCAATCAAACCCACAAAACAATCCAAAAATTCCAGATTTTGAATCAATTATCCACCAAATCAATTCAATCAATCAAACCCACAAACAATCCACAAGAAATTTGAACTCAATCAACCAAGGGAAACAATTCATTCACATAAATAAAAACTAGGGTTCATAATCATCCAAGTATTCAAGAATTTAGTTCATCAACATATTACAAATCAAAGAACATAAAACAACAAAGAAAGAGGGAGAATTGCTCATTTTCATGGTTGAAATCTCCTCTCTTCTTCAAGGTTGAAGTTCTTCACGATTTTGTTGAGAAAGTTGCAGCTTTTTCCATGAATCTTCAAGGTGCATGTTCTCCTTCTTCAAGGATTCAATCTTCTCTCTTGATTTCTCTTGCAAAGATGAAGATTTGGGATAGGATTCGAGCGAGTTTTCTTGTGTTTTTTGGTGTTTTTCTCCCACTTCAGCCTTCCCCCTTGTTTCTACCCTAAAGGTATTAAAATCTGCCCCAAAAGAAAAAGAAAAGCAGCTTAAAAACAGTTTCAGATTGACACAAACAGCGCTGCTTGGTTCGCACCAAACGGCGCCGCTTGCCCCTAGTTTTGGTGCAAGATTATGCTGCACTACTGTGACACTATTTTTATTTCTAGGTGAATTCTGAGCATCATATAAGCTGATATAGGTCTTGCCATGAAAGTTGTAGATCTGCGTCTTAGCTTTCCATAGAGATTTTAATCCCCTCAATTGGGTATCTATAACGCAAGATATGATCATTATACAAAACTGGGTATCCCTGGTTTTTTCTTCATTGTATAAATTCCCCTTGTTTGTTTCATTTAATTCCAAATCTTCAATAATCTCACCTAAAGAAAATAAGAGATAAAGGGAGTATAAATGGCACCATAATTTAACATAAAATTAATCTCAAAATGATAATTATATGAAACACAAATACGGAATATCAATAACCATCCAAGTATTCAAGAATTTAGTTCATCAATATATTACAATTCAAAGAACATAAAGCAATAAAGAAAGAGTAAGAATTACTCATTTTCATAGTTAAAATCTTCTATTCCTTAAGGCTTGAAATTCATCACTGTAGTGTTCAGAAAATTGCAGCTTTTGTTTTCTTGAATCTTCAAGGTGGATGTTCTCCCTCTTCAAAGATTCAATCTTCTCTCTTGATTTCCCTTGCAAAGATGAAGATTTGTGATGGGATTTGAGTGAGTTTTGGTGTGTTTTTGCTGCCTCATTCCCACTCCCAACAGTTTACCCCTTTTTGCCCTTAAAGAGTTTTTATATCCAGCCCAAAAGTGAGAGAAAAGCAGCAGAAAAACATGTTCAGATTGACACAAACGACGCCACTTGGTCTGGACTAAACGGCATCGCTGGTGCAGTGTTCTGCTGCACGACTGTGATAATGGTTTTGAATTCTATGTGATCTAGGTCTTGATAGCTTCATGAAAGTTGTAGATTAGGAACCTAGCTGTCTCTAGAGCTTTGAATCACCTCAATTGGACATCCACAACTCTAGATATGATCGTTCTACCAAACTGTGTAAAAACTAAAACACAATGCAAGACAGGTGATTTTACAGTATAAGTAGGGCGACCAAATGAGCTTGGATTGGCATAAATTTTACCATTATGAAAACTTCAGAATGTCCCACTTGAAAATTCTCTATCATGCTATTTTTCTATGCATTTCTCTGTTTTTCTCCATTGTGTAAAATCTCCTTGTTTGCTTCATTCAATGACAAATCTTCAATAAACGCACCCAAAGCATATAAGAGATAAAGGTAGTGTAAATGGTGATTGAAACACCAAAATTTAACAAAAATTTAAGGTCATAACGACCAGTTTATGAAGCATAAATATGGAATATCAAACTCCCCCACACTTAGACATTGCTTGTCCCCAAGCAATACTACAAAACTTCTAAGAAATTTGAACAATAATCCACAAGAAATAAAAAGTGTTTTGAAGCACTAAAAAGGAATGGAAAACAGAGAGAGCATTATATCTTGAGAAATCGTGAGCAATCTACACAATCAATCTAAAAGTCAACCCAAATACCGATCACCAAGATTTAACAATCACCCCCTTGTCTTATAATACAAGTAAGAATGTGTGTGTGTGTTTTTCTAGCCAATACAAATGCTCAACAATTATAAGAGTAAATTTCATATTATTGGCCAAGGAATTCTCATCAAGAAAGCATAATACCCCATAAGCCCGGCATTCACAAAACCTCTCCACTAATACAGTAACCAAAATTTAACCTCGATTAGGTAGGACTTTCAAACTTATAACTTTAGGCTCGGAGAAAGTTTAAGGCGCCAAACGAAAGGTAAGCAATTCAAAGTTAAAGAAATGAGAGCTAAAGAGAAAGGAATGGGATATAAAACAAAAGTAATAACCCTTATTAGCCACAAGGAATATCACCATTCCCATATATTCAACTACAAACTCTCATTCTCTACAAGCTCCCCATACCCTACATTCAACAAACTTGCACCAAATCATAATTCAAACCACAACTTTTCCTTCACCATCTACCTTTGTCAACCACAAGTTTATACCTCATTGATAATAAAATTCACAATAATAACGTAAATATATATAATTGTTAAAGGCAACAATAAATGTAATAAGCCTTCAAAGTAGTAAACATATAAAACTCTTTTTTTCATTTTTTTCAATTTTTTATTTTTTCTTTTTTGCTATTTTTTAAGTATATTTCAATTCTCGATCAAATAAAGAAATTTCATCTCCCTTTTTCTTTGAATAACTCAACCCATAGAGCAATTTTTCCTATCATCTTCCCCTCCACCCTTTGTTTCGATTTTCACAATACTCTTTGCGGACTTAAGGGTAAAAATGCATTTAGCTCTTGCAAAGAATGTTAAAATATAAAAAGTGGAATTTAAAATTGGAAAGAAGGACAAATCAAGAATATATATTAGAAAATTTATGCATGAAGGCTTCAATAAGGGTACTACTGATAAAACTAGAAGTGATGGCTACAAAGGCTCAATCGGGACAAAGAAAGCCTATTATCATCATTTCAAGATCAAACTAAGGTTACTTAGTCATTTTGCCTCAAGGCAACTGAATGCGGGTTCTAGCACAAAAGTTATGTTGAATTCGAGGGCCAATAATACAAGATTCAACTCTATAATCATCACAACAAAAGAAAAGAGGAAATGTGTTCAAAAGATAAATTCCATACAAGCAAAGAATACAAGGGGTGGATACTTAATCTAAGTTTAAGGTACTAGTTGTGACCTTTAGAATGGTTGTATAACTACTCTTTGAGAAAAGATAAAACATACAAGTCTTGGAATATCTTGAAGATTCCAAAAATAAGAGAACAAGCAAAATCAACGAAGCATCATAAAAATAGCCTATACTACTAAAGCCAACTCCCCCACATTTAAGACAACATTGTCCTCAATGTTGGGAAGGTGACAAACCAAAGATTGCATAAATAGAAATATATATCACAAACTACAATAGAATACCACACCAAACAACCAAACACAAAAACAATAAAAAACATGGTTGTTTCGTACGTGAAGGCTGGGTGAACCCATATGAGCAGCAAGCTGCACCTTGTATATACTTCACAGCAAAAAGAAATGAAAGAAACCTTAAAACAATGACAATATTAAAACTAAAGTAGAAAATCAACTTAGTAAAATAAAATAAATAAATAGATGGTCAAAAATAGAAAAGAAAGAAATCCCCTTCGTTCATATGCTACCGGTTCCACTGCTCAAGTTAGGGCTAGCTCTCGAAAAATGTTGTTGCTAAAGCCCAGTGTGATATGCTTTCTGTCATTGCATGGTGTGCATAAGTTGCTCTTGATTCTAAATGAACGTTGCTTATGATTTGGAAATTCCGGTATATTATTGGCCCAAAAGTTGTTGTTGTTCAAGGATTTGTTGTTGGACTATATGGAGTTCCTCGAGTTGTTCTTGGCGAGCGTGAGCTTCCATAGAAAGGTGGCCCAATTGAATTTGGATTTTAACAAAGGTAGTGCGCATTTTGGCTTGAAAATCCGCAGTAGATGATGAGGCGATGTTAGGCCGAGGTTGGCACACACTTTTTGGATCCATATACATGCCGACCATAGACGGGATGCCTTGCCGAAGTTCAGTGTCAGATCTCGTGATCCGTTCATTCCGCTCATCGTCATATCTGTAGCCACAGTTTTGTAGTATTTTCATGCTGAGCATTTTAGAAGCCGATGTGTAAAGAGCATCCTCTCCGCGAAAATTCACATTAAAGCGTCAAATAATATGTGTGATAAGAAGAGGAAAAAACAAACGCTTTCATGGTAAAACCGGATGCAACCACCTCATTCATTAGTGGTAGTAGAATAGAAGCCAATAGAATGGGTGATTGAGTAAATTATTTATGGGTAATATACATATCCGAGCATCGAACTTCATTTGACCCACTCGCCCTGACCCACTAGCCCTAGGTAGAACATTAAAAACAAGTAAATAAACTACTAAATGAAGCTTAAAGGAAAGGGTATTGGCATTAAAACCATAACTTGAACCCATTCTGCTATGTGTTAGTTGTAATGCTCGCCAAGCTACTGTAAAACCCATACTCAGGTTAAGCCCATCTTTTTTTTTTTTTGTCTATACGAACCCAATTCCCTTCATTAGGAATGTGAAGAAGTTCAGTGAGAAGGGTGAGCGTGACGACAATTGGTTGACCCTTAACTTGTGTATGAAGAACCTTGCCAAATTTGTCAAATTTATCCCTAATATTGACATAAAATTTTTTGACAAGGACAGGATAGTTAGTACCAAAATGGTTAAGGATAGGCCCCCACCCTATGGCTTGGAATAAATTAGCAATATTGAACAGGTCATCCGCCTCAGTGGAAATGGTATGCTCAATGATCATGGAGTTTTGTTGACGTGAAGAGTACCATTCCCGATGCTGATCATTGGTGAAACAAGTAGGATGGAGGTATGAAATATTGGATGGAGGTACTTAGGGTGATTGTGAGGAAGGGCCGGCACCTGAAGAGGAAGCCACATCCCTTGTGCATTTAGGCTTTTTGGGTTGGGCAATTGTTTTCATCGGCATACTTTCTTTTCCAAAATTAACCGTTAAGAGAAGGCTATGTATGTGAAAATACAAATGCCACAAATAACTTTACAAGGATTACACACAAAAAATGAAAATTGCAAATTGGTTAAACAAGAAAAACAATTATCACTAAAAATTTAAGATAAAGGCTAATTAACTCATAAAAATATACTAAGTAATAAAATTAACTAAACTAACTATGAAATTAATGAAAAAGAAGTCTATACTAAGTGAATGGGATGCAAAGTAATAAAGAAAATCACAAATTTATCAAGTAAGTTTTATTGAGGCATTTCAGCAAACACATGGTAAGCATAGAGAAAAACAAGAGAGAACCAACAAAAATAGAGAAAAAATGCTAGCCAACAACAAACAAATTTACACCACATTCACAATTTACATTATTAATAATAAAGCATTTAACAAAAGAAAAGAAAAATAAAGATTGTAAGATAAAAGGTTAAACAGACAAACTAATTCTAGTGGATTGCTTGCAAGTTCTTGAACCTTAAAGTTGACTCAACAAGAAGAATCTTCAAAATTAGAAGTGGAAGGATGAGTTGAGGTGAAATAAAAATGTGGGAAGGTTGGGAATTTCTTGAACAAGAAATGGAAAGAGAGAACCGAGAGAAAAGAGGACGGAAGAAGAGAGAAAAGAGATGAAATGAGAGAAAGAAATGCAGGTCTCGGTTTTGGGTTTTGGGGTTTTTTTTTGTTTTTGAACAAGAAAACGGCGCTGTTTGGTCACACCAAGTGGAGCCATTTCAAACCAGTTCAGCAAAACGCTACCTTCCCTTTTTCTTTTTTTTTTTGGTGAATAGTGAACTGTTTTAATCAAGCTCTGAATTTGGATTAAAACGTTTTTTTAACTGAACAGTGAAACGGCTCCGTTTCACTCCAGTTTTGCAGAACTGGATGGGTGCTACAGTGATGCGGCGCCGCTTGGTCCTATCCAAACGGTGCCAAACGGCGCCGCTTCAATCCAGTTCTGTAGGGACTGCATTGAAACAATGATGCAGCGCCGTTTGGTTCAGTCCAAACGGTGCCATTTTGGTTTTTTTTTTTAACAAAAACAATACACATTCAACAACAAACTTTAACAAAAATAATTGATTACAAACTTAAAAAAAAAAACACACCAAACAACACATTATAAAACTCTTCACAATTTAAGGCAATCTCAAACTCAAAATCACATTAAACAAAATTATGTACAATTAACTAAATATACATAAAAGATCAACCTCAACCGATAAATGACAAGACTTCCCATAGACTAATCTATATGGAGTAAACCCGATGGGCGTCTTGTATGCAGTCCTATATGCCCACAAAGCTTCATCAAGCTTAACACTCCAATCCTTCCTAGTATGTTCAAGAATCTTTTCCAAAATTCTTTTGATATCTCTATTAACCACTTCTACTTTACTACTAGTTTGAGTGTGATAAAGGGTTACAATCTTGTAAGTAACACCTAATCGAAGCAAGAACTTCTCAAGTTGTTGGTTACAAAATGAGTTCCCCGATCACTAATTATGGCTCTAGGAATGCCAAAGCGAATAAACAATTTTTTAAAAATTTAACAACTAATCTAGCATCATTTGTTGGCAAAGCTTGGGCTTCCACCCATCTAGAGAGGGCATTGCATGCTTTTTTGAGATATTACCTGTCTGGCAATTGTCACATTTTTCTACATACCTTTGGACATCTCTACACAAAGTCGGCCAATAAAATCCCGACTCAAGTACCTTTCTTGTTGTCCCATTGGCTTGGTAATGACCACCACCTGGACCTTTATGGCAATGCTCTATGTTAGCCCTAAGGGCAAATCATGTAGTTTTGATTAATGACAAATATTGATGAGGACTAATATGCTTGTATGTTGTGTGATAGGTTTTATGAACTAAGAAGTATGAAGTCTCATTGCCTTGAAGTTAAAATGCAAGAACAACTCCAATATGTCAAAGTGATTGAAGATTGAAGAGTTTGTTCAAGATGTTAGAAGGCTTTGAAGACATGAAGTGTAGGTTGCATGTGCTTAATAGGTAAACTTTGTAAACCCTACACTCTTAAGCCTTGGAATCTATGAGTTGAAATTGAGAGCACAAAACTTGATTTAAATGGTTTCAATGGTTTTGAACTTACCTAAATTATCAAGTTTTCATAAATGGTTTTTGCACATAAAAGATCTTTAATGACTTATCTTTAAGGCTAGAATGTTTTCCAACTTGTTTGAATTGATTTGAATATGTTTTGACAAAGTTTGAAAAATTCGGATGCAAGATTCGGACGCAGTCCAAAAATTCGGTCGTCCGAATTTTGTAGCAAAAGTTTGCTACTATTCTTCCAGAGAAATTCGGAAGAAGATTCGGACGCAGCCAAAAAATTCGGTCGTCCGAATTTTGGCCTTCAGCATGGTCACTGTTCTTCCAGAGAAATTCGGAAGAAGATTCGGACGCAGCAGAAAAAATTCGGTCGTCCGAAAAATTCGGACGCAGAATTCGGTCATCCGAATTTTCCTGAAACTAGCCGTTACTAGCCGCTGTATAGCCGTTTGAACTGATTTTCAAATTCTATAAAAGCCATAAACTCCAGATTTTTTAGTAGAACTTTGAACTAAACAAATCCTACATGCTCTAACTTGTTTTACATCAAATTGAATTGAAAAGCTCTCAAATTGCCTTGTGCTCAAAGATTGAAATTCAAGATTCCAAAGGCAACAAAGTGTGAAGGTGAAACATTGTGTAATCATCTACCAACAAAGTGGTAACATCTTACACTCTCTCTTTTCTTATCTTAATTGTGTTTTCTACTAGCTCATTTGCAAGGTTATCTTGTGACATAAAACCCTTTTGTGAAAGGGTGAGCCATAGACTAGATTAATCAAGGTTGTAGTGTAAAACCCGTGTGTGGGTGAGCCTTGGATTAGATTAGTCTTGAGGTTGTCTTTAGATATAAAACCATTGTGTTTGGTGAACCTTGTATTATTTGTATAATTACTAGAAGAGGTTGTGAGTGTAAAACCATAGTGTGGTTAGCCTCTTATGTAATTGTTGAAATTGAGCATATAGTGGATTGATTGAATTCGTTGAGTGTGGACTCAAGGTAGTGGATGTAGATCTTGGAGAGATCGAACCACTATAAATCGTGTGTTCATTTGTTTATAACTTTACTTGTTTACATACTTATGTTATTATTATTTGTTCTTAGTTGTTGATTTATTGGTTGTGAATTTATTGTTTGATCATCTTGTCTCAACCATTAAATCACATATAAACTTAGAGTTTGTAAATTTGAAGAAGAGCTTTTATTAAGGCAAAGGATTTGCAAAACAGGAAAAGATTTTGATAATTAGCCTAAGACCTAATTCACTCCCCCCTTAGGTCTTTCAATTGGTATCAGAGCAAGGCCTTCTTTTTAAGGTCTAACAACCTAGAAGTAAAGATCATATGGCTAGTTTATCAAATTTGCCTTATATGGAAGGTTCCTCAACTATTAGACATCCATTATTTGATGGTTCTAATTATATTTTTTGGAAGTCTAGGATTGAGATATAAATTTGTTCTATTAACTATGAATTGTGGAATATTATTGAGAAAGGTCCCTATGTGCCATTGAGATTGAAAGCCGATGGAGTTACAAGGGAACCAAAGCCTATGGAGGACTATGATGAGAGCGATTCAAGAAAGATGACATTAAACTACCAAGCAATGAACATTTTTTGTTGTGCGTTGGTCATCAATGAATACAATAGAGTGATGGAATGTGATTCCGCTCATGAAATGTGGAAACTACTTCAAATCACTCATGAAGAAGAAAGAGCAAATGTGTGCTTCATGGCAATAAATGATGAGGTACAATCCACTCCTTCTACCTCTACTTGTTGTGATGATGATGTTGATATTGTAGATGATCCTAGTGAACTACTTGTTGAATTGTATGAAGGATTAAAAAGGGTTTCAAAAGGGAATAAGGAAATGAAAACCAAAATTAATGATTTATTGAATGAAAATTCAAAATTATTTTGTGAAAATAAAAAGCTTCTTGATTCTATTGAATGCTTGAATATTGAAAAAGAAGTTTTGAATGTTTCTTTACATAACATATCTCTTGAAAATAAATCTCTTTGTACAAAAGTTTCTTCTCTTGAAAAAATGCTTAGTGATCATGAAATCTTGAAAAAGAAAGTTGATGATCTTACAATATGTGTTGAAGAATTTACAAATGGAAGAGACAATCTTGACAAACTAATTGGACCTCAAAGATCTTCTCTTGTTAAAAATGGTCTTGGTTACAATTATGTCAATAATGTGCCTAAATATAACAACTTCTTTGTTAGAGCTACTTCTACTTCCATGCATCATGCTTGTTGTACTTATTGTGGAAAACATGGACATAAAGTCACCAAATGTTATGTTAAAAGAAAAGTAGAGAATGGTGTAAAAACCATTTGGAGAGTTAAGTAAACTATTACTAACCCCCATGGACCCAAGAAAGTATGGGTACCAAAGGATACTTCCTCTCCTTTATTGCAGGAACATTTTAATTCAAACTCAAGCACCACTAAGCGGCACATTGATGATGTTAGCTTAAAGAATAAAGGAAAACACCTCATTCATAATCAAGGTCAAAGCAACCAATGAAGGATTTGTTTTTGAAGAAAGGAAGAGTTCTTGGAGTAATCAATGTTGGTAAAGGTTTCTCTCTTCTTCTTAAACAAGTTTTGCTTATTGATTATTTGAACTATAACCTGTTTAGCATTAGTTAATTGTGTGACAATGAATAAGAGGTTGAATGCCAAAATGTGAAATTTCATTTAAGAATGCTTTTGGTCAATATTTGAAAATTTGCCAACCATGACTTGTCAATTGCTTCTCTGAAGTTGATTAGGTAACATTGATTATATGAGATTGAATTCATGGTTCATATGTTCTTGAAATTGATTATATGTCGTGATAGCTATGATTGAAGATATATGCATTTTCTTGGTTAAAAACATCTTTATGAAACTTTACAAAATGTTCAGACTTGAAGACCATAAATTCGGTCGTCCGAATTTGTATGACAAAATGATATTTTGTGATTTTTGTCAATTACTCACAAAATGTTTCAATGTGTGCTTTATCTTGATAAGCTTGAATGTCTTGTTCCATATGATAATGATTTTCTTGGCATAAAAGATTTGGTCATGTGAACATGGATTTGTTGAACAAACTTTTCTATCAAGATTTAGTTAGAGGATTGCTAAAAATGTGTTTTGAGAAAATTATTTTTGAGATTCTTGTCCATATGGAAAACAAACAAAAGAATCTTTCAAATCCATGAAAATGATTTTAGACCTCAAAACATCTTGAGCTTCTTCAAATGGATTGTTTTGGACTTATATGGAACTCTAGTATTGATGACTTGAAATATGCCTTACTAGTAGTTGATGATTTCTAAATATTCATTTTAGCATTATTCATTGTTCGAAAAGATTAAGTGTTTCATAAGTTTGTAAAATTATTCAAAAAGGTTCAAACCTCCCTTGAAAATTGGAGAAGTGTTTCACAAGTGACAATGGGAGAATTTTACAACAAAGTCTTTACAAAATTTGCTTTGAAAATTGAATTTCATATAATTGTTTCAACTGCAAAAGCTCCACAATAAAATGGTGTTATTGAAAGAAAATTTTGAACTTTGCAGAAATTGGCTAGGTCTATGCTTTGTGAAAATTCTTCTTCAAAAATATTTTTGGGCCAAAGCCCTAAACACCACATGCTATGATAAATAGAATTCTTTTAAGATCATTTTGAAGAAAAACATCTTCTGATTTCTTTTTTATAGAATGCCTCAAGTTGCATATTTTAAAATGTTTGGTTATAAATGTCTTATCTTAAATTATTGTGACAACTTACTTAAATTTGGTAGAAAAATGGATATTGATATATCTTAGTTATTCTTCTTACGAAAAAGCATATAGAATTTACAATAAAAAGAACCTTACATGATGAGGAAACCATTCATGTTTGTTTTGATGAATCTTACATTTGCTTGGAAAGAAGAGATGAAGATGATGTAGGTACATCTATGAATAAATATCAAACTCATCTTCAAGCACCAACTTTGGAGAATCATACCAATGAGGAAGAAATGATAGAACAAAATCAAAATGACCAACCTAGTAGTGACCAAGAGCTTTCAAAGAACTTATGATATCCTCAAAGGCCACCCTAAGGAGCAAATCATTGGTGATATCTCCCAAGGAGTAAAAATAAGGCGGTATTTTATCAATAACTTTATTCTTTTATTTCATATGAGCCTAAAAGTATTGATGATGCCTTGTGTGATGATTTTTGGATTATTGCTATGCAAGAGGAATTAAATAAATTTGAAAGATACAATATTTTGGATATTCCTAAATCTCATGATCATTCTATTATTGGAACTAAATGATTTTTAGAAATAAACTTATTGAATCCGAAGAAGTTGTTAGAAACAAGGCTAGACTTGATACCTAAGGATTCAATCAAGAAGAGGGAATTGATTATGATGTAACCTTTGTTCCAAATGTAGACTTGAGTCCATAAGAATGCTTTTGACTTGTACTTGCTTTAAAAGTTTTAAGTTATTTCAAATGAATGTCAAAAGTGCTTTTCTAAATGGTTTTATTGAGGAAGTGGTTTATGTGGAACAATCACCTAGTTTTGCTCATGAAAAGTCTCATAACCATATTTTTAAACTTTCCTAAGTTTTGAATGGTTTAAAACAAGCTCCTAGAATTTAGTGTGAAAGATTGAGTAGTTTCCATCTTTCAAAAGGATTTTCAAGAAGAAAACTGAAACTACCCTCTTTATAAATTCCTCATGCAACAATGATCTATAACTTGTCCAAATATATGATACAACTTTTGGTGCTTCCAATACTTCACTTTGTGATGTGTTTTCCAAGTTGATGCAAAGTAAATTAGAAATGAGCATGATAGGAAAACTCAATTTCTTTCTTGCTCTATATTTCACTATTACCTTATTGATACTCTAAGTGATTATGGTCTATATTTCAAATGTGTGTCTATATTATGTGATAACACTAATGAAATAGATTTGACCATCATACTATTCAACAAACTAGGACAAAGCATATAGAGATCAAACTTAATCTCATTAGAGATCACTTTACTAAGAGTAAAACTTGTTTAAAGCATGTTTGCATTAATGAGCAAATTAATGATATCGTTACTAAGCCATTGGCCGAAGAAAGGTTTGACCAATCATAGAAGAAGCTTAGGAATTTCAATATTCAATAACTAATGAGTGTATTCAAGTGTTGTAGCTCCAGGTGAGGACAAAGAAGCCTAGCATGGGAAAAGGAAAGGGAAAAGCCAAAGAAAGAGAAGGAAGACCAGTGATCAATGAACCAAGGAAGGTTCATGTTCTGCAAAGCATGTCATGGCTGGAGAGATTTGTCACAGTGAAGGCTACTACTGAATTTGATGATCGGACAAAAAGGAACCATAAGACAAATCCAAGCCACAAGGTGGATGTCATCAAACTATCCGAAATGGGTAATATACTCTCAGTTTGATAAATGCTATTACCTTCCTTAGTTTATGAAGTCTAAGCAAATATTAAGGAAGAAAGAGCTGAGAAAGTTGGTAATAAAGCTATTCAGTGGTATTCTTCAAAAATATCACAAGTTGATTCTTGAGATTGAAAATGCATTGCTCAATAGAATTTTGTGATGTTGAGGATGTTGGGTTTAGGCATTATTCTTTCGCGGAACATTGTTTTATACGTGAGTTATACTCACATGAAAGAATTGAGAATACCTATATAAATGGTAGAAGCCTCAAGACTAGAAAGGAGAGCGAGATAAATGCTTTTTGATGCTAGTGAAAGAATTTTGCATCATATGCTTACTACCTTGATTATAGCATACCTTGGGCACAAATCTTCTATTGATAATATGCATGCTGTAATTATGCTAGCTATGCATAAGAAAAGAAAAATGAATTTTGGATATATAGTGCTAAATGATATAATGGCAACTAGAAGAACCGAGCATAAGGCATTGTTGTATGGAAGGTTATTAACAGAAATTTTCTCCAAGTGCAATGGTTTACCAATAAAGAGTGAAGAAGTCTACACCAACAACTCACTAAAGAGAATTCCTTGGACACTTGATGATGATAATGTATGAAGAACTGGAAGAGAAACTCCTTTAAGGGGTGATAGAAGAGATGCTAGTGATGTTGAAGAAAGTGAGGAGGTTGAGGAAGAAGAAAATGAAGAAGAAGAAGAGAATGAAGAGAAATTCCTTGCTAAAAAAAGGAAAGCTAAAATGAGGCATGAGTCATCTAGTGAGGGGGAGCAACCCCACAAAAAGAAGTCTATTTGAAGAGGTACTCTATTGAAGGAAAAGAAGTTGAAGATGATAATCTCACTATAGGTGATACAACAGTTGCCAATGTATTTCAAGAGACATTGAATAGTCATGTAGAGGAAATGAAGAAGATGGACAAATTCTTCACGTCTTTTGCTCTGATAATTCTTGGCAAATTTGATGATTTAGAAGCTAGAGTCAATAATATGGAAGAAGACTTGAGAAAGATTTCTCAAGTGGTTTAAATGGTGAAAGTTCCTATAAAGCCAAATGAAGAAGATCAAGAAGATAATATGGGTGAAGATGGCAGCAACAAGGATGATAGTAATGACAGTGAAAATTGAGATGGCTATCAATTTGTTGCCTAAGAAGAAGACAAGATGAAGGAAAAGGCAGTGAAGCACCCCAAGAAGGAGAAGAGCATGAGAATGAAGAGCAACGAACAAGCAAGAAGAAGGAGGTGAAGGAAGTTCAATAAAGTCAAATCACAAATCCATCACCAATTTCCTTTAGCCAAGAGATCAAGGGAACCATGGCCATCATAACAAACAGATTTGGAAGTGAAGACCATGAAGAGCATCCAAGACTAAGCCTTTCTATCCCTAAACTCTATTTTGATGCTTATTTTAGTTTATTCCTTGATGCACATGTTATGCTTTAATATTGAAATTTACTTGTGCCTTTCTAGTCATTATAATGATTTGAAGCTCAATATGTGAAATCTCTGTGATAAGAGCTTCTTTTGTTTCACTTTTGTTGTCCAACTACTCTACTTTCAAGTTTAAATTGCTGATAAAAAGGGAGAGAAGAAGTCAATTTATTATTGTTGAGATGCTACATAATGATTATTGCTGTTAGGATGATAATTATTTGACTAGAACTATACTGTTTATAAGAGTTGGTCAATACATTGCTAAACTGCCAAATGAGAGTTGATCAATATACTGCTTATATGTGATACATGTTGTCTCATTTTCATTAACCCCATCTTTGAGTGATGACAAAAGGGGGAGAAGAAATGTGATGACAAAAATGTGTGAAAATATGAAATAGCAGTGGAATTCCTCATGCATGAATAGAAAATGTGTGAATTTTCTGAAAATCCATGCATATGTCAAGGGGGAGAAAGAACAAAATATGCTATGTGTTTGTTGTACTGCAATTGCTTGATGTAATTGTGATGTTTAATGTGAATGTGATATGAATGTGTACTGTGAAACTAATTGGTTGCATTTGAAATTTAAAATGATTGTTTTCCGAGATTTTGAAAATGGTTAAGTTGGGATTGTGAAGTTTTTATCATGGTTCTTGACTTGACCTATGACTTTACATTACATCATGAAAACAATTAAATACATGAGTTTTGTGGTTTTGCAAAGCTAAACTAAGTGCTATTGTAGATATACATATTTGAGTACTTCTATAGTTCATTTG